>CM075694.1:32743080-33993080 GCA_037954015.1 Psophocarpus tetragonolobus
GAGTTAGATTTGGAAAGCGAATGGAACACAACAAAACTATCTTTCTCCTCACTTGGAAGATTAATAAAGGAATTAAGAATGTGTAGAATATTTATCGTGTTTGGGAATTAAATCATAAAGGAAATAAATGAAATGTCAAATATGTCTCATAAGTGGTAAGTTAATTTCTTTCAATCTACACCAATTTTAGGGTATCATAATTTTGGTTTTTGAGAACAAAGGGGGAATGTTTCTCCTCTAGTATAGTTCAATACCTCTCTATTATTGAATGCCCAAACAATGCGAGGTTATTTTCCTTGGCCTCCTTACTTGTGGTTTATAGATAGACTTGAATAAAAGGAGTATTGGAAATATGCAACCTATCTCACATTGTGAGGTTATATATATATATAAAGAGAGAATACAAGATATGAAAAGCAAAAACAAAAGATAAAATAGTTTATTTATCTAAAATCCTCTCTTAAGCTGGAACATATAAGTCATGTACTCCAAGCTTGGAACATATAAACTGAATTCGAGGACATCTTAAGGACTTTGCCAAAATATTTGCAAGTTGATCACTAGAGCTGACAAGTTTTGTACTAATTTCTTTTGATGGTAGTTTCTGCCTCACAAAGTGACAGCCAATTTCTATGTGTTTAGTTCTTTACTCCAAGCTTGGAACATATAAACTGAATCCGAGGACATCTTAAGGACTTTGCCAAAATATCTGCAAGTTGATCACTAGAGCTGACAAGTTTTGTACTAATTTCTTTTGATGGTAGTTTCTCCCTCACAAAGTGACAGCCAATTTCTATGTGTTTAGTTCTTTTATGAAACATTGGATTAGAGGCAATATAAAGAGCTACTTGATTATCACAATACATCTTCATTGGCAGAACTTCAATTCTTCAGTAAATTGTTTAACCCACATTAATTCACAAGTGATTGTAGTCATGACTTTGTATTCTGCCTCTACGCTAGACCGAGCAACAATGCTCTGTTTGTTACTTTTCTATGAGATAATGTTACATTCATTGGATATATAATATCCAATGGTGGATCTCCTATGCATAGGACATCCTGCCCAATTAGCATTACTCTACACACTAATTTGGGTATGTCCTTTATCTTCATATGATAATCCTTCTCTTGGAGCCTTTTTAATATATCTTAGAGTATCCGTCACAACTTTCCAATGATCTACATGAGGAGCATGCATGAATTAGCTCACAACACTTACTACAAAATAAATGTCAAGTTTTGTGATTGTGAGATAAATAAGTTTTCCAACCAATCTTCTATATCTTTATGGATTTGAGCATGACTGACCATGATTTGCCATTAATTTCTGATCTGGATGCGTAGGATTATCAGCAGTTCTGCAATTAGACATATCTGTCTCCTCCAAAATATTAAGTGCGTATTTTCTTTAAGAGATAACAATTCCTTCATTTGATTGAGTTGCCTCAATACCAAGAAAGTAATGAAGAAACCCAATATCCTTAATCTAAAAATGATTGAATATTGCTCTTTTAGCTCAGAGATTTTAGCAACCTCATTCCCTGTGGAAATATGTCATCTACATAGACAACTTGGCAAACATGCTTACTAGGGGAAGTCTGACAATAAAAGACAAAGTGATTTGTCTCACGTTGTTTCATTCCAAAACGTTATACAACATGACTAAATTTTCCAAATCAAGCCCATAAAGAGAAAGGTGAAGTTTGCAAACTAAACTAGATACCTCTTTAGCAACAAACCTAGGAGGTTGGTCCATATAAATTTCCTCCTCAAGTTCACCATGGAGAAAAACATTTTTTATGTCTAATTGATGGAGAGGCCAATGACGAATGGTAACCATAGCAAGGAAGAAATGAACAGTGGTGATTTTGGCTATAGGAGAGGAAATATCACTATAATTAAGTCAATATATTTGGGTGTAGCCCTTAGCTATCAAGCAAGCTTTAAGGCGATCAATTTTACCATCCTGTCCAACTTTAACATCATACACCCATCGACAACCAACTGACCTCTTTCCTACAGGAAGAGGAACCAACTTCCACGTTCAAGAGTTTGCTTCTCAACAATCGTGGCTTGTCGCCATCCAGGTGCAGCAAGTGTTTCATCTACACTTTTTGGAATAGCAATAAGTGACAAGAAAGATACAAAAGAAAAATATGAAGGAGATAAACGATATAACACAAATTAATATGATGAGGATTTTGAGTAGAATGAATATCTTTGCTAATGGCGATAAGCCAACCTGAATCTGCATCAACGAAGGAAGATGATGAAATACTTGTAGGGACAGTTGAGGAAGATGGACTAGCTCTTCTATGTTATATTTTGATGGATAGAATTGGGAGTTAGAGATAATTCAGCTTGATAGGTGACAGGTAAAGTGAGCTGTATTTCTTTTTGATCCAACACTATAGGGGTTGAATCATGGTTGTTAAACTCGATAGTTTATGTAAACGCATGAAAGATTTGTAAACTTGCAAGATTTTAGTTCATGTTAAAATAGTATGGAAAAATTATTTTTCTGCATACAACAATACATAAATAAGACAATATTATCATTACCAAATTTCATAAAAAACTAACTAAATCCACACTAAAATTGATATAAATCAATTCAGTCTCTTCCTTATTATGATGTGAGAAAGTGTTAGATGTTGTATTAATAAGAGATTAAACTTTATAGTTAAACTTTATGAGAAGTTTAAGCTCTTTTACTTATGCGAGTTGTTTGACGTTAGATTATGTGAGGGAGTGATAATTTAATACTTAAATATTTTGTTATTTATATCGATTGATATTTTTCAACACAATCTTTAAATCTATACAAAATATCATCTTGTTTAAAAATAA
Organism: Psophocarpus tetragonolobus; assembly: GCA_037954015.1. NCBI lineage: Eukaryota > Viridiplantae > Streptophyta > Magnoliopsida > Fabales > Fabaceae > Psophocarpus > Psophocarpus tetragonolobus. Next base: position 32,745,934 of record CM075694.1, read on the forward strand.
AAACAATATACTAACAAGAATCAACTACAGTTGTTTATTTAAAACAGAAAAACTGATAAAAGAATGTCAAAAGTTGAGTTCACCTGAGTTTATCCATAGACAAGTTTGCATGCGAGTTAGCTCGTTTTGCTTACCTGAACTTGTAACATCGTAATCGTACAATTTTACGAGTTATATCATGAGTTCAACAACCACGAGTAGAATCCACCACTAGAATAGGATAGGGAATAGGCAAAACTTGTATATGATTGAAATTTTGCTTGGAGGAGAAAAATATGGTTTCCTCGATGAAGTTGACATCAACTGTCATGTACGTATTGGTGGTTGTACTTGTACCCCTTTTTAAGGTATGAATATCCAATAAATACACTTGTAATGGCTCTTACAGAAAGCTTATCTAAACCTGAAGAAACATTATGAACAAAACATGTGCTACCAAAGATTTTAGGAGGAAAAAGATACAAGGGTTCATTTAATAGATGATTGAGTGAGGAATTTTATTTCCAAGAGATGAGGAAGACATTTTATTTATTATGAAAGAGATAGTGAGGACAATATCATCCCAATGATGAACAGGAACATTTGCCTCAAGCAATAAGGTCCGTGCAATCTCAATTAAGTGTTTACTTTTTCTTTCAGCTATGCCATTTTGTTGTGGTGTGTGGGCATGTGGATTGATGTAGCATTCCATGTGAGGGCAAAAAGGAAGAATGTTCTGAAGAGAAATATTCCTTGGCATTGTTACTTCTAAAAATTTTAACAATATTTCCAAATTGATTTTTAATCTCATGAAAGGAATAAAAATTGACAAGTTCAGATTTACCTTTCATTAAATAAACTCTAGTACATTGAGAATATTCATCAATGAAAATAACAAAATATCTGAAACCGAAAGCTGTTGCACAGCTTAGCCCCCAAATAACTGAGTGAATCCTAGAAAAAGTTGCATTACATCTTATTTTAGTTTGTTTTGAAAATGATGATCTAACATGTTTGCCTAACTAACAAGACTAATGATCTAGCTTTTGTAACTTGTTTAGACTTAGAACCATTAACTTCAACTTGACAAGACTAGGATATCCTAAACGATTATGAAAAAGCTTTTGAGAGGAAGTATCAAAACAAGACATAGAAGGGATGGTTTCCAAGTAGTAAAGACATCTTAGTTCATGTCCTCTTCAAAGCAATTGACCCAAACCACAATCCTGTATGACAAAGGAATTAACATCAAATGTTATTGAGCAATTTAGATAATGAGTCAGTTGACTTATGAAAATTAGGTTATATAGACAATTAGGAATACACGAAACAGAGTTCAAATTCAAGGAAGGAGACACAGACTTGACCAACTCCTTGGGAAGCAATTTTGGACCTATTGGCTAGAGTAATAAGATGAGGAATTTTTTGTGAAGAGATAGATGAAAACAAACACCTGAATCGACTATTGATGGATTTTGACCTTCCATGGATTGAGATATGCAAGTTGTAACACTTTACATAGACGAGAAGTGTGCCTGATTGTGAGAGTGGGCTAGACTATTAGATTTTAGTATCATATACTCTGTCAAATAACCAAGGCTCAATTGTGTTTGATATAGAGAAAAAGGATTAACAGTGCTAGGAGCCAAGAAAAGGTAGGGCTACATTGACTACTCTTCAGCTTCTCAACTAGAGCCAAACAAGGCTAAAATAAACTTTAGAAGATGCTGACAAAGAGACCGATTGTGGCGGGACGGAGTTCCAACGATTGAAAGACAGTGTGTGAACTTCATGCGCTGAGAATGGTGCTCATTATGATGGCACCTGGTGGCGTGGGACTGGGCTTTTGCTGCGGGACCTGTCCCATTCTGTACCAGCTTGAATAAAAGGAGTATTGAAATATGCAACTTATCTCACAGGATTATTTAATTATTAAGAAATATTATTGATTGAGTTTTACTTTCTATGCTTTCCTCTTTAGTTTTTGCTCTTCATATTACATAGGATAAGAACATATAGGGTGCTAAGGAATGGAGTCATAATAGAAGAGTTATTTTGGTTCTTTTTAATGAGTTTTATTTCCCTTGTTATTTTTTATTTCCTTTTTTATTGTGACAGATAAAGTTATTTGATCCAAGCGGCAAAATAGAAGAGTTTCTCAGTCGGACATTAGATCCTCCAGATGTGGAGTCTATACGAAATGCTGTTGGAGTTCTTCAAGGGATTGGGGCATTGTCAATTGATGAACAACTCACCAAGTTAGGGGAGAAGCTTGGCTGTCTTACTGTTCATCCATTGACAGGCAGGATGCTTATTTTTTCCATATTAATGAATTGCCTTGAGCCAGCTTTAACTCTTGCCTGTGCATCCGAGTATGAAGATCCATTTATGCTTTCAATTTTTTCCAATGAGAAGGAGAGAGCCGCAACTGCCAAATCTGAGCTTGCTTCTTTGTATGGGGGTTGTGGTGACCAATTAGCTACAGTAGCAGCATTTAAATGCTGGTATAATTCAAAGAAAATGGGTCTAGAATCACTATTTTGCTCTCAGTACTTTGTTTCTCAACGCATTATGAACAGGTTATCTGTCATACGTAAGAATTTAGCAGAAGAACTACATCAGAATGGACTTATTCATGGGCGTATTCATAGTTATAGCTCAAATGCCTATGATCCTGGTCTACTTCAAGCTGTTTTGGTAGCAGGGATGTATCCAATGGTTGGGAAATTGTTCTTTCCTTATGAAAATGGAAAAAAGTCTTTTGTTAAAACTAAAAGTGGTAATAATGTTTGCTTGAATAGCCATTCTATAACTACTAAGTTGTCATCACAGAGAAGTTTTGATTGCTCTTTACTTGTATATGATGAGATTACTAGCAGTGACTGGGGCATGTGCATAAGGAACTGTACTGTTGTTGGACTACTTCCATTATTCTTGCTTTCCAAAGAGATTGCTATTGCTTCAGCAAAGGATTGTACAAAGGGACATGAGTTTATGCCTTCTAATAATGTAGTTAGAGTTACGGTAGATCAGTGGCTTGATTTTGAGTCAACAGCACTTGATGCTTCTCAGATGAACTACTTGAGAGAGCAATTATCAGCAGCAATTTTATACAAAGTATCCCAATATTTCTTTATATCTACTTATAGATTCAGAACTTGTAGACCACCTTATTCCTTTTCTTTCAATCTGCTTAATATATTTGTTTGTTTTCAGGTGATGTATTCAACAGATGTTCTTCCGCCTGTTCTCCGGGCTGCCGTGGATGCCTTAGCTTGCATACTGTCCTTTCATGGGCTTTATGTCCCACCACAGACCTCAGATTGTTCTAACACACACAATGATATGTCTTCTGGCACTAGCATATCCGGTGCTGAAAATCCGAGTGATCCTCCTACAAGTTGGAAGACTGCAGCAGGTGCAGCTTTCTCAATCCAGACAGCACATATAAATGATGAAGCAACCATGGCTGATGTGACACCTTCTAAAAATCCAAATCAGACGAATCCATGGAATCCTTCAAAAGGTACCGAGTGATGTTGTAAATCTTACTTTTTTTTTTTCACTGTTAGTTGAAAGCATGGTTTAAGTTGTGGTCTATAAGCACAATTGCAAATGCACAATTATGGTTTTTGAAGTCTCCACAATCATTTGTCAATTTCTTGCTACATTGCTCACCATGGTTGAAGGTGTAATTATAAAATTGTAAATTTATGGGCAATTGATGGCCAGGTTTTCAAAAGATAGCAGTTGAGTGGACCTTTCCTGAGGTGGGGTGGATAAAAGCTAATGTTGATGGGTCCTATAAGGAACGGCTACATCTTACTAGCTCTGCTGGAGTTTTTCGTGATTCCACAGGTTCTTGGTGTTTTGGCTTTGCGCTAAATTTCGGAAACTTGTCTTGCGGGTAACTCCTTAAATTAAGAGAAATTCAAGGATTCTGTTAGGGTCTCTAATGTGACTTCTATTATAGAAGATGTGTTTATTAGGTTTGACCAACTGCAATTTCTTTTCTTCTCTTCATTTTTTGTTAGATTGTCGGAGTCAGCGAAAGTTACTGATCAGTATATTATAATAACTGAGCTGTGGGGTATCCTCACTGCTCTAAAGCTTGCTAAGGAGAAGGGCATTTCGAAGCTGTGGATTGAGGCTGATTGTAGTGAAGCAGTGAAATGTGTTTTGAGGAAACGGATGAGGAAAAGTGATCCTTGTGCTCCTCTTTTTGAGTCCATACGTGAATTGTTGACGGGAAATTGGACGGTTCGAATTTCCCATTGTTATCGGGAAGCAAACAGTGTTGCTGACTGGTTGTGTAAATATGCTCATTCTACTGAGGTGGGTCTTCATGTGCTTGATGTCCCTCCTCCTGGTTGTCACAAATACTTAGCTGATGACTCTGCTAGAATTTCTAAATACCGTACTGTACGTGTTGGTGGTGATTAATTGGGGGCCATGTTCCTCCTTGAGAGTGTGAAAAAGTTAATGCGGCCATTTATAGAAGGTTAAGATTAGTTTCAAGTAAAATCAATCTTGAATATTATTTGTTTCGTGGCTGATATTAATTCTTCTCACACCCCGACTTGTCCTTTGTATAATATTTTTGTTTTGACTCAATTTTTGCTAGGAAATATAATTAATATTTCAGCCTTTCTTGTTCCAAACATGGAAATGAGGTCTGTGGGTTTTTCACATGATAGGATCATGAAAGAGAGGGAGACACAAAAACCAGGACCCTTTCTGTTTCGTGGGGGCTAAAAGGTTTGCAAGGGGCCTAGGTGTCGTCTTTCTCTCTTCTAATATTGTTATGTGAAAATTCAGTCTTCATTGCCAGCAAATACCCTTTTTTCCCATCATTTTGCTTCTTTGGATAATTAATAATTACAACGGTCCTTGTGTATGGTCAATTGATGTTGGCATAACTTTGGAGGGAAAACAGGTAAAGTATACAACAATCAAGTTTCTGACTAGAAATCAGAGATGAACCTTTCGAGATTCGATGACAAATTCTTGACATATGCTTTTCTTTACATCGATTTGAAAATCAATTCTTTTGATCACATACTATATAATGTTAATGTATGTGCTTATGTTTCTTTTTTGTCGAATTGTCAACTGTGTTAAAAAAGGTACTTTGAACCTTTACAATTACATGCTTATGTATTCTTATATTTGTTGCGGCCGTAAACTGAATAAGTTGTGACCGATGTCGAGTAGAAGACGCCTCAATCAAGGTTTGCTGAAAAACAATTTTCAATAATTAAACAATTTTAAACCATTGCATGTAAAAAAAGTCAATACAATTAAATCCCATCGTGTAAACATGGATTTTAAATTCAATCAATTTAACTGGAGGCCTAATTGGAGCATATTAATGACCAAACGAGGCATATCAATAGCCTAAATTGAATTAGAATGTTTTTTAAGGAAATTTTTTAATTAGAAATGAACTTACAAGCTTCTCCGTTAACTTCTTGTTACTCCGTATCTTTTTAACTGCAAGATAGCTTGAATCATCGATAACAACACGACCTAGCCTCTAGTTTGACCATTTGGGGGAGTTTATATACCAACGGACTTCTAATTTTAGGTGCTTGAATTACATTTTTTAAGGCTAAGGAGGATTTGGAGGAGACAAATTAATATGACTATAACTCTGAATTGGAATTGAATAATCATTACTGATAAATATACCACAATTACTCCTCAAATTAAAATAAGATGCAAAAAAGTTTTAATAAAAAACTGTTTAAATGCTCTCATTAATATGAGGATTCAGATTTGCGGTCTTTGATTCATATTTAGAATCAAAATGGAAGATAATTTTGCACACTTATATGTTAAACTAATTACTTTTATATTTAGTTTATCGGGGAAAAAAAGGGGGAAAGGGACTCTCACCCTCTCTGGCGCCCCCTCCCAGTGGACTTGAGCCCAGTCTACCATTGAAGATGCTTCTTCAGACTACATTTCGAACACCAAAGATAACCGATTCTCATGATAGATTTTTTCCGGTTTGCTCACCAAATGTGATGGTAATATAACCTTTTACACATTATCTAATTATATATGTCACAAATGATGATGAATTTATTAATTTTCATATCTGTTAAAAATCAATTCTTACAAAAATTTCTAATTGATTAATAAGATAAAAGAATATTTACTCGACAATATATAAAAGTTAATTTCTTCATTTTCTTTTTTTGTTAGGCTAAGATCAAGCACTCTGAAAAGATTGAAGTCACACACGCTTTCTGAAAAACAAAAAAAAAGGTACAATATTTTGTACCATTGTTTTACAAGGATTAAGCATATCTTGTGGTTTAACTTGTTTTAAGCATATAATTGCTATCCTTGACTCAGTTTTTAACATGCTATATGTGAATTGCAGCTCAGTAAAATCAAAACTAGTTTCATCAAGCATATCTTGGGGTTTTAACTTTAATATGGAAAAAAAAAAAAACTGAATCAAAAGTAACCTAAAATATATGCTTGCAGTCAAAATAACTATCGTGTGAGCAATTACAAGATTTATACACAGGCTTGTGTATGTTACCTCACGGTGTAAAAGATGTTGAAGCTTCGCATCTCAGCCAAATATACTCTGTATTTCACTTTTATATCTCATAAACATACAAATTTAAGTTTTTCAACATCTGAGAATGATCAATGTCTCCACAAAACAAACACGAACAGGAAAATGACAGTCAACAGCATTCCTGCGTATTTGATCCATTGGTCGACCCGGTTTCGTCTCTCGATTAGCCTCAAAACAGAGTTTGATATCCCTACTGTATTGAGGACGTCCAATGCTTTTCGATGAGCACTCTGTACCAATATATATATCCAAATGAAAAGGTATATCAATAACAAGATGTATGTCCAAATGAAAATAACGCTTCACTAATTATCACTAAAGATTCTTTGGAATACCACATTTTCTGGATGTTAATATATGTTAAAATCCACCGATGTAAAATACCACATTTTCTTTTCAACAAAAGAATAAAAGGACAATGAACACACAAGGAACTTAAAATTAAAAAAAAAAAAAAAAAACTTTAATTTCCAAGAATAAACTTTCATGGTATTACCAAAAATGGATTGTTCTTCAAATTTATTAATAAAGGGACAGGAATGTGTTAAATGTTCAATATCCAAAATATAAAATTGCGTAAAAAGAACAAGAAATAGAAACAAAGTTAGCTGAAAACTGAAAAATTAACTAAAATATTAGTTAAAATGATTTCAGCTCCTTAGATAGCAAAAATCTAGGAGTTTTTTAGGAGCTAATAGCCTTTTCAAAAAAACTATTTCAAGTAACTTTTCCAAAAGATATGCTACTTTCAGCTACTAGTTGGTTTTATTTTTACGTGTTTACCCTTTGTTAATTAATGCATTGTCCCCAACTAATTCTCTCTCATCACATTATACAATTTCTCTTCTTTATTAATGTAATTATAGAAATTTATAATATAAATATATAATTATAGAAAATTATAATTTAAATATGTAAGTTAAAATTTATATACTTAATTATAGAAATTATAATTTAAATATTAATTATAGTAATTTATTATTTAAATATACAATTACACAAATTTATAATTTAAATGTTATTATAGAAAATTATTATTTAAATATATAATTATAATAATTTATAATTTAAATATAAAATTAATTTATATTATTAAAATATATTATAATTATTTTAAATACCTCATTGTCGATCTAATGATTAATAATGTTCTTATTTATCATTTTATAACTTTCAGTTAGTTTTACTAAATACTTACAGCTAACTTTTTAGTTTTCATCTAGCTTTTCAGTTTCCAGCTAGCTTTTCAACTAATTTTGTTAAGCACACCCTTAATGTAGGTAATGACCTAGTGGACTTGTTTAAGAGGTTAACATTTGAAACAGAAATGGCTTAAAAAGAACATAAAGTAGAGACAGAAAGCAGAAATTTTACATAGTTAATCTAAATCTAGTATAATATAACTAATGACCTGCTGCACACTGGACTGCAGCAGTTTAAGCAATTACCATCTAAATTTGCTGGGTAGAGAAATTACTTCTTTAGCCTAAAAGCAGACACAGTATCTAATCAGTCACCCATTAGCAATAAAGATTATTCAAGTTAACCCTAAATTGTACCATAGAAATGGTATCATATCCTCATATTCTTCAATCCAGCTATTATGTTATTTTAGAATAATGAAAGCAGAAATAAAATTACCTTCAAGCGTTCTCTTTGGCCATGTATTGATGAAAGGATGGCCTCCCCAAGTGCATTTGCATTTTCCAGTTCGCGGGAAGAAGACCGGACTGAATGTAATGCTTGTGCTTCCTCATCATAAATTCTCAAAACATGAGCAGAATCCCCATTCTAGCAATATGAAATGATGTTGTTATTAGAATAAAATAAAAGTAAAAAAAGCCATGAAACCAGAGCATGGTAGCAACAGCATACAGCTCGTCCCAACAGTTCCGCTCTCTCATTAGCTTCTCTCATTCGTTTCTGATTCCGTAAGTTATATTTATCCAAACTTGCTCTCAGTGATTCAGCCTCTTCAGCTATTTGTTCCACTTTTCTGAACAAGAAAACGCAATATGCTTCAATGAGAATAATCAACTAGAATACTACATGCTAGTAGCAGAACTCATCAACAGAAGAAACATGAAAAAATAATTTTTGTTTCATAGAAATCACCAATAGCAATTAGTTGTGTGTAGCCAGCTAGCCATTTTACATTATATGAACAAACCAGATAGCTAAGAAAATTATGAGAGCCTGCCCATTAAGGTTTTTAGGGGACTCCAAAACTCTGAGGCTACAGTAGATCTTAACTAGGATCTGAGGACATCACTTTGGGAAAGTTCAAGGAAAGGGTATCTACAACTAGGGATGATCTAAAGTATAATATGGTTTACTTTTCAACTAGAAGGACAGGGCCAAACAAGGGAAAGTAGAATATGGTTTAGATTTCAATCGGAGGGAGAGGGCAAAACAAGGTAAATATTATAATGGTATCTGTCTCATTTATTTAAAGGGAAAGAGTGTTGTTTAGAAACACAACAAAGATAAAAGTAAATTTATGTAGATGTTCTTATTGCTCGATAACCACTGTTGGAACAGAATGAAAAAGGTGAGGCAAATGCAATTTCACCCAAGTTCTCATTATTTCTGACAATGATAAATTGACAATTCCTAATTGCTATCATATATCACAGTAAATTTAAAAACAAATGGTTTCCCTTCCCCAAAAGTACTCGTCCTAGTAAAGCACTAAACAAATGAAACTTTCTACTTGATATAAAGACACTGAATACAGATCTTAAAACAAGCATACATCAGTTAACAACATATGCAACATCTATCTTAGAATGCAGATTCAAAAATTTACAATAACACATCAGTGTATATACATCGCAATACCAATCACATAAAACCTAACAAACTAAACACTTTAAAAGTTCTTAAGAAAAAATAATTAACTCTAAGCCAACAAAATTAATCAACTACATCAAGAGCCAAATTTCCCTCAAAACACACCAAACGCTTCAAAAATTTGCTCCTACATCTGGAATCATCAACAATCCATAATCCCTCACACTTTCCTATCCATCCTCCAAACAATACAAATAACCAACATCATAACAGCATTTCGAATTGCATTGAACTATTTCTTTCGATTCAATTCAAAAACGCAATCGTCATCATTCTTCCACAATTCCGAACTCCAATAATCATAACGCGAATCAACATGCAAATAATAATCAAATCAATTTCATCAGAAACACACAATTATCCTCATAAAAGCAACCGATTCAACAAGATCAAGATCCGAATCGCATCGATTTCGATTTTGATTTCGTTCGATTCACCTTTTCCAGAGATCGCGCTGAGGTTTGGCGGCGACGGACCGCCAGAGGCGGTCCATCTCGACGCAGAGGGATTGGATCTGAGTGATGTCCTTCTTGACGGCGAACGACAGCTCGGAGTCGGCGACGGAGGAGGTGGAAGAGTACTCGAGGCGTTCGAGACGTTCGAGGCCGTCGCGAGCCCTAAGAAGGAGCTTCTTCGCCGATTGGTGAACCTCCGATAACGTTCCTCCACCTCCTTCCATGGCGGCGACGGTAATAGTGGCGGTGGCTTCTCAGAGAGAAATAGAACGAAACGTTTTCAAAGTCACCGGAAACGAAAGGAAAATGCACCGTTAGTGTAGGTTAGGCTCTTATATTTTGTTTTTTTTTTTTTTTTTTTTTTTTTGCAAAATAAGTCATTTATATTGACATTCATTTGATTGATTTAGACCACGTCTAGCGTGTGGACCATGAGGTTAAGCTCCTCTCTTTCGTGGATCAATTTTTAGGACCTCATGTAAGTAATGTTTTAAAATTTATCTATTACTAAGTTAATGCTCATATTACAATAATATAAATGTTTGAAAGTAATTATATAAGAGTTTATTTAATAAATGTTTTTTTACATTCATTTAAGTTATTTTTATTTAGATATATAAATTTATAAAAACACTTTATATAAAAGTAAAATGTTTGAATATATATATATAAAAGATAAAGAGAAGGATAGAAAGAGTGGGTGAGAGAAAGGCAAAGAGAGAGGGAGAAGAAGAGAGAAAGAGGAATAGGAAGGGAAAGAGAGAATAAGAGCAACAGAGAGACAGAGAAAGGGAGGGAGGAGAAAAAGACTCGTGAACAAATTTTAATAATGAAGACAAAGAAAGGTGAGAGTCCAACGAATAGGAGTTTTCAATTAGTCTAGTTTTTTTTTAAAAAATTATTTTAATAGTTTATTAAATAAGTTTAAAACAATTTATAAACTTTATATAAATATTTTTATAAATTTATTCAATATTTTATATGATAAGATAAATTCAAATAAATTGTAAATAAGTTTTTTCAAACCGATTAAAATTAAGAATTAAATATTTTTGTATATTTAATTTTTTTTTGAATTTTTTTTTTTAATTTTATATCTTTAAAGTGTTATATAAATCATAAAAGTATTTTAAAACAATTTTAAGTATTATTTAAAGTATTTTAAGTATCCAATACAAAATAAAAAATTTATTAGAAAGCTAATACGAATTTCGACTAAACGTAGAAATTTGTTAATATTTTAAAATTCAAAACATATTTAAAACTAAAATTAATATAATAGTATATATTATTTTTATATTTATATACGGAGCAAGTAATATTTTTGTTCTAAATGTTATCTACCTTAATGCTCAGATCTTAAATAGACTTTTTTAACAAATAAATTTTCTAATTTACAAATAAATTTTTTAATCATTATATTGTTGTGAAAATTAATTTTTAAATTATTAGTATTATATTTAATATTTTTAGAGTTTAAATACTGAAGGATTGTGATTTTGACATTGATACTCATGTTTTTAAAAGTGTCTAACCTGTTTTAGAGTCATGTATAACAATAAAACCAAAATTTACATTCAGAAACGCTTTAACATTTTACTTGTAACAGTTTAATAGATATGTAGTGCTCATCCGAGTTGAGGGACCAACAATTGATGAAGCCAAGAAATCACTGATCTACAATCCTCTCCATAAGAAAAATTGTCATTATCAAATTTTCACTTTTTCAATTTAAAATAGATTATAATATAAACACTATCATTTCATCCAACTTTTTCACCTTCATAACAGTTTACTTGGTTTTACCTTTGCTACATAGGTTTAACTAGCATAGCCAGTCAAAATTGTTACGTGACGTTTATTTTGTGCATTTTTTATTTTTATTTTTTTAAAAAAATAAAAAAGGTAGTAAAAATATATTTAGTTATAATTTAAAAATAATATTTTTAAAAATTACGCTATGTAAAAACTTAATAACAATATTGTAATTATATAAAAATAATATATAAATGTATTTTAAATTATATATAAATAATTATAATATTTTTACAAAAATTGATTAAATTTAATATTATTTTTTAAAAATAGAAAATATCTAATGAAAATAAATATATTTTTTAAATGTTAAAAACTTGAAAATAAAAATAATTTTTAAAAAATAAAAACAAAAAACATTTTCTTGAACGAAAAGATTTTCATTTTTCTTCTTCTTCCTTTCCATATATTATGATGTGGTGGAAATGATAATTGATAGATTTTGGAGGTATTATCACTTAAACTGTGAATTGAATAACTAGACTAAACTATATATACATTGGTTTATAGTAGAAAAGGAAAGTGTAATTCCACATAGTACTGGAAGTTGAACCAATTTTGGACGATAAATCCCTAATCTTGGTCCAACACTTTTGAAACATTTACAAAGATTATTTGCACCTTGGATAGTGTTGGCTCTTTGAAACGCCACAGATGCTCCCTCGCAACAATGATTAGATGGCTTCCACCCAAAATCTGGATTATACAAAAAAGATGCACAATTATAAAGTAATGGTTCAAATCCAATGCACATTGTAGGAACTTTACAAGCGCTGAATCTTGTTAACATCAAACCATAAGCCAAAATAAACATGAAAAAGCTTGAAACTTTTTTCTCTCCCATCTTAATATGCTACTTTCTTTTCAGTATTAAGTTGTTTTGGTGAACCATTTGTACCATACAACCTTACTTATAGACTAAATGTACCACGTTAGAATAATTTTAAGTCATTTTACAATATCTTTTATATGATACATATTAAATGTATTTTACATTTATTAATTGCTATTTAATATTTTTTATAAAGTATTTCATTTAATATTATCTTTTGTTTATTTATAAAACTAAGAAACAATTGTATGTATTGTTTTTTAACCATAAGAAATACAGATGTAATTGATAAAAATAATAATTAATATTATCTTAAACTTTGAAAATGACTAATTATAAATAGATTATTTTCATCCAAAAATAAATATTTAAAAATAACTAGAGTAAGTATTATAATATTTTATTAGTCCCAAAATAAATGTCTTCCTAAATTATTCTATATAGACTAAGCTAATAAATAAATAAAAAAGATTAGAGTCTTCATAAAGCTAACTTTAAAAATTATAAAAAAAAATTATTTTCTACAAAATATAAGAAATAAAATATTAAACAAAATATTAAAAAACATATATTGTTTTATCAAAATTACATAAAAATAAAATTACATATAAAAGTAGTACATAAATGATAAAATGTAAATTCTAAAAAGCTAAAAAAATAAAATTTAATAACTTGTAATCTTTATCACTGTAATACTTAATGCATTCATTTTTCAACATATCTTCAATTTGTAAATAATGTTGTCAAATTTTTTATTTGCATTCTTTTATATTTATATATATATAATAAAATATTAAACTTTTAAATTGTGATTCGATCTATCTATGATTGGATTTTATTCGATTACGTTTGAATCAGTTTAGATTCATGGATTGATCTGGATTCATGAATACCCCTGTAACTTAAGGAATTGTGTGTATTAAATGTTATTTAATATGTGTGTTAATTTAAAAAAATATCAATATAATGTTGAAATAAGAATTTATGAATAAAGAGAACTTAATTTTGTTATTTATTATTTTCTAGAAAAGGATTAAATAAAATTTAATGAAGAAATTGATTGTTATTAATTACATTAATTTTCCCGCGCATTATGTGCATACTTTTTTTCCATTTGTGTGCTTATTTAGAGTGTTTACCGACTAGATCGGATCAATTTGCAAAAAAATAAAATAAAATTAGCAATGCGATCCTATTAGGATTGGATCATATTGGATCCAATATAGATTACAAACAAGAATTTTTAGATTTATTTTGTTTTTTTATAAAATATAAGAAATAAAATAATAAACAAAATATGAAAACATACATTATTTTTTTTAAGTAACAAATTTTGAATTACATATAAAAATTGTCTATAAAAAGATAAAATGTAAATCCTAAAAAGTTAAAAATAATAAAATTTAATAACTCACAATCTTCACACCATAATACTTAATGCATTCATTTTGTAACTTATTTTCAATCTATAAATAATATTTAAACTTTAAATTATATGATCAATTTTCTATTTATATCCTTTATATATATATATATATATAAATAATAATAATAATAAAAATATTAAACTTTAAATTGAGGAAATCAGTTCATGACTGTATGAAAATTTGAAGGGTTTTTTATGAGCTAAATTATGCATTAAAAGAAATAAATCATTTAAGAGCCAAGACATGTCTTCCATATGAAGTACAAATCAAGAAGCCAAAAAAAAAAAAAAAAGAAAGAGTAGCCCTTGTAATGCAATTTATGATTTTCACTCATTCCCTAGATAATACAGCTGAAACTTCATTTCACAGTATACACAAAAAGACGGATTCATCACCACTTTACAATAGTGTGTGAGGTTAATTATGTTCCCCTGTTCCATTTCCAAGAATTGAATTGTACTGCAAGTATAATTTCCCGAATCTTAGGAGAAATGATATGGAAAATTGAGTCATTTGGGCCTTGCAAAGTTGCCAGAGACTTGTGAAGCATATATATGACCAAGTCATCCTTATTGCTTTGCTTTCACTAACTAATTCAATGAATTGCATTCCATGACTACGAATCTTTCCCTATGGAGCAAGAAATACTCCTGATTAGTTGCATAACTCAGATCAAATTTTAGCACTAATTAAGCATGAAAAGAATAGCTAGGACCTGATTCTGCCACTCCATCACATAGCCATGAAATTTCAAAGTTTAGATTTGTGATTCGACCCGTTTATGATCGGATTTAATCATATTGCATCAGATTTGATCTAATTATGTTTGTATCAATTCACATATCTAATTAGATTATTTGGATTCAAGTATTCACAAATCGATCCAAATCCATGAATATCCCTATCCAAATTTATACATTCTTCCAATTAATTAGAAGGTACAAATTCAAAGTGGGACTAGTCTTTATTATAATTTCAAAATGTCTCTTGTATTAATTATTTTTTTAAAAAAAAATATCTTAATTAAAGTCATTTGTAGCTCAATAATTAGTTGGTGAAATTCATTAATTTTAATTTTTGGGTGATACATAGTCTAATTTTATCTTTTCATATGCTTATACCATTTTTATGGTAATAAGACAACCAAGTAATTTATTATTAATTCTATTCTTAATTTTTCATTTGCTCAAAATAATTGATTCATGGAAAAAAGTTGATAAATTATTAAAAGCAATTGATAACATAAACATAGTTGATAATATCTTATTTGTGTAAGTTTTGAGATATTGAAATATAGTTGATAAACAAGCACATAAAGCACATCCTTTTTTTTTTCTTCTCTCATCAACATTAGTTTTTTTTAGACTTTATTCTCTCTCCTTTCTCATCAATGTAAAATATTAATATATTATAAATAATTATGTATAATAATAATTTAATAAAATTTTTACATACGTTATACATTATAATTTATATTTTTATATAATTTAAATTTTATAAAAATTCTACATGATGTTATATTTTAGTTGAAAATTGGTTTTTTAATTGAAAATAAAATAATAATTTTTATTTAACATAATTTATTATATGTAATCTATGATTAAAATATTTAAATTACATTACAAATTATAAATTACCTACATTTAATTTGTGTAATTTAATCTGTATAATTTTTTGAAAACATAAATTGATTTGTATTTTCATTAAGAAAATTAATTTGTGAATTAGATTTAAAATAATTACTTTAATATCTTAAAAACTTAGTTAGTAAGCATTACAATCATTTACGATTAGTATACATTAACTTATTATCATTTTAATATATGTTAAGTTATTAGAGCTTGGTGCATGAATTTGAAGGAGTGGTAGAATTCTACTTTGAACAAGGTTGTTCATGTTCGAAGGCAAGCGAACGTTGTTGCTCATAATTAGCAAGGGTGGCGAGTTCCTTTGCTAGCCTTCATTTTCATTTACCAATAATTGTTTGAAATAAGTTATTATAGGAAATAATACAAGCTCATCTCTTTTAAAAAAGTTGTTATTTAATTTATTAAATATTGAATGAGAATTTAAATCTAGCAAGTTGCACATATATTAGAAACCAGGCCTCCTAATAAATGATTTTAAGTAATTTATTAATTTAGTAGATTTGAGTAAGGATGCTTATACATGTAAAATAAAGATAATCATTCAAAATAACTAGTTTGTCATTTGTAAAATAACGGGCAATATCCCTATTAAAACCGCCAATTAGGGGGAGGTTGTGATAGAAATCCAAAGGGGTTGGATTCGTTTTGCAGATCTATCTAGGTTGGAAGGTAATAAGTTAACAAAACAATGAGAATTGGGTAAACAAGAAAATGGAAAGGATGAAAATGGTTTAACGAAGGGATAAATGACGCCACTTCCAAGGATGGAAGATAAGTCATATGACGCCACAAGGGTGGTGATTTACCCTTGATAAGTCTAGGAGAACGCCACAAGGAAAAATTCCTTGATAAGTTCTAAAGAGAAATTCATCTCTCACAAAAGGGTAAAACCCAAATATAATTTCACTAATTCAATGGTTGTCCTTTGAGTACAATTCAACCCCTATTTATAGAACTAGGTGGCTGTTCAAAATCATAACTCCCAAAAGAAAAATTAAATACTCCATTATCACGCAATTATCACATATGATTAATTGCATGTTACATTAATTCCTAAATTAATGAAACGTTACAAAAATGAAAAGTCATTGTCTTCGGCATTCACATCATTCCCTCCTTCTTCGAAAAGATTCGTCCTCGAATCTATGACTTTTTTTTTCCTATCAATTTTATTCACTTATAATTTAAAATAAACAACATCAACCTCCAGGATCAAATGTAACTTGTAAAAATTCATGCATCAAAGAAGTTTTCCTTTTTTGTTTCCAAACCTAAACATTGGAATCAAGAGGAATTCTTCTTTTAAAATAGACTTGTGCATTTTCTTCAGGAGTTTTAACCTCAACAATGCACTGAATGTACAGTGACTTTGGAAAAGGGATATCCACATTTTTCTTCCTCAAATATGGCAATTTGTGGGTTGTATTGTCATCGTCCTGTGCATTCAAAATACCAATAAAAGAAGAAAAATCATTAGCAGTTTTTATTTTAACGTTCTTTTTCTCTCTTTCTCTTTCCTTTTCTCTCTCTTCCTCTTCACTCCTTTCTATTTCTATTTTTCTCTTTTCTTCTCTTTCTTTTTCTATTTTCTCCTTCAACTTATGTTGATTATCACAAACTTCACTTGGTGTTAGAAATTTCAAATTAAGTTTGCGTCCTTCATGCACCAAAGAAACTGAAAGTCTTTCAGAATTTATCCTTTTACCCTGCAACCAAGGTCTCCCTAAAAGAAAATGACATGAGTCCATGGGAGCAATATCGCATGTCACTTCCTCCACATATTTTCCAATAGTGAATCTAAACTTAGTTTGCCTAGGATGAAGACCCATTGGTAAGTTGAGTTTACTCACCAATCTTTCGCTCACGACGTTGTTACAACTTCCTCCATCAACTGCAAATAAACACAAATGACCTTCGATTAAACACCTTGTATAAAAAATATTCACCATAATTCCAAACCTAGAGCCGAAGCTCTGATACCAACTGATAGAAATCCAGAGGGGTTGGATTCGTTTTGCGGATCTATCTAGGTTGGAAGGTAATAAGTTAACAAAACAATGAGAATTGGGTAGACAAGAAAATGGAAAGGATGAAAATGGTTTAACGAAAAGATAGATGACGCCACTTCCAAGGATGGAAGATAAGTCATATGACGCCACAAGGGTGGTGATTTACCCTTGATAAGTCTAGGAGAACGCCACAAGGAAAAATTCCTTGATAAGTTCTAAAGAGAAATTCATCTCTCACAAAAGGGTAAAACCCAAATATAATTTCACTAATTCAATGGTTGTCCTTTGAGTACAATTCAATCCCTGTTTATAGAACTAGGTGGCTGTTCAAAATCATAACTCCCAAAAGAAAAATTAAATACTCCATTATCACGCAATTATCACATATGATTAATTGCATGTTACATTAATTCCTAAATGAATGAAACGTTACAAAAATGAAAAGTCATTGTCTTCGGCATTCACATCATTCCCTCCTTCTTCGAAAAGATTCGTCCTCGAATCTATGACTTTTTTTTTCCTATCAATTTTATTCACTTATAATTTAAAATAAACAACATCAACCTCCAGGATCAAATGTAACTTGTAAAAATTCATGCATCAAAGAAGTTTTCCTTTTTTGTTTCCAAACCTAAACATTGGAATCAAGAGGAATTCTTCTTTTAAAATAGACTTGTGCATTTTCTTCAGGAGTTTTAACCTCAACAATGCACTGAATGTACAGTGACTTTGGAAAAGGGATATCCACATTTTTCTTCCTCAAATATGGCAATTTGTGGGTTGTATTGTCATCGTCCTGTGCATTCAAAATACCAATAAAAGAAGAAAAATCATTAGCAGTTTTTATTTTAACGTTCTTTTTCTCTCTTTCTCTTTCCTTTTCTCTCTCTTCCTCTTCACTCCTTTCTATTTCTATTTTTCTCTTTTCTTCTCTTTCTTTTTCTATTTTCTCCTTCAACTTATGTTGATTATCACAAACTTCACTTGGTGTCAGAAATTTCAAATTAAGTTTGCGTCCTTCATGCACCAAAGAAACTGAAAGTCTTTCAGAATTTATCCTTTTACCCTGCAACCAAGGTCTCCCTAAAAGAAAATGACATGAGTCCATGGGAGAAATATCGCATGTCACTTCCTCCACATATTTTCCAATAGTGAATCTAAACTTAGTTTGCCTAGGATGAAGACCCATTGGTAAGTTGAGTTTACTTACCAATCTTTCGCTCACGACGTTGTTACAACTTCCTCCATCAACTGCAAATAAACACAAATGACCTTCGATTAAACACCTTGTATAAAAAATATTCACCATAATTCCAAACCTAGAGCCGAAGCTCTGATACCAACTGATAGAAATCCAGAGGGGTTGGATTCGTTTTGCGGATCTATCTAGGTTGGAAGATAATAAGTTAACAAAACAATGAGAATTGGGTAAACAAGAAAATGGAAAGGATGAAAATGGTTTAACGAAAAGATAGATGACGCCACTTCCAAGGATGGAAGATAAGTCATATGACGCCACAAGGGTGGTGATTTACCCTTGATAAGTCTAGGAGAACGCCACAAGGAAAAATTCCTTGATAAGTTCTAAAGAGAAATTCATCTCTCACAAAAGGGTAAAACCCAAATATAATTTCACTAATTCAATGGTTGTCCTTTGAGTACAATTCAATCCCTGTTTATAGAACTAGGTGGCTGTTCAAAATCATAACTCCCAAAAGAAAAATTAAATACTCCATTATCACGCAATTATCACATATGATTAATTGCATGTTACATTAATTCCTAAATGAATGAAACGTTACAAAAATGAAAAGTCATTGTCTTCGGCATTCACATCATTCCCTCCTTCTTCGAAAAGATTCGTCCTCGAATCTATGACTTTTTTTTTCCTATCAATTTTATTCACTTATAATTTAAAATAAACAACATCAACCTCCAGGATCAAATGTAACTTGTAAAAATTCATGCATCAAAGAAGTTTTCCTTTTTTGTTTCCAAACCCAAACATTGGAATCAAGAGGAATTCTTCTTTTAAAATAGACTTGTGCATTTTCTTCAGGAGTTTTAACCTCAACAATGCACTGAATGTACAGTGACTTTGGAAAAGGGATATCCACATTTTTCTTCCTCAAATATGGCAATTTGTGGGTTGTATTGTCATCGTCCTGTGCATTCAAAATACCAATAAAAGAAGAAAAATCATTAGCAGTTTTTATTTTAACGTTCTTTTTCTCTCTTTTTCTTTCCTTTTCTCTCTCTTCCTCTTCACTCCTTTCTATTTCTATTTTTCTCTTTTCTTCTCTTTCTTTTTCTATTTTCTCCTTCAACTTATGTTGATTATCACAAACTTCACTTGGTGTCAGAAATTTCAAATTAAGTTTGCGTCCTTCATGCACCAAAGAAACTGAAAGTCTTTCAGAATTTATCCTTTTACCCTGCAACCAAGGTCTCCCTAAAAGAAAATGATATGAATCCACTGTCAGTTTAGGATTCTGAAAGGACCCTAGGAATTTAGCTGGCCGCGTTAACAAAATTAATCAACGTGGAATGCAAACAATTGCCAAAAATAAATTGATTAGAATTACTGTCAAACTCTTAGACATAGAATGGAAATTAAAAGTTATTGAAATTGAACGAGTAAACGAGTTTTCGAATAGTGTAGGACTTTCCTGTGCAATTGATCATAGAGTTTGCTGGGCAAATTGAGTATGAATGGAAAAGACAGAAAATGGAATTGGAATTGATAGACTCCACACTTCCAAGGATGGAAGATATGTCTACGAGATTGCACACACAAAGGGGTGAATTACCTTTGATAAATCTCAAAAAGATTTTGGATTGCCAAGAACCCAAAGGAGAGAAAACTCAACTAGTTTTTTATTTCCAAAATATTCTGCCTTACATCTCAGTCTTGCCCAAATTTATATGCCTAATAAACTCAGCTTGTTTAAGTTTAGTGGCTTTCTAAATTCAGCTGAAGTTACAAAATAATAAAAAATAATAATGGGCAGCTTAATAACAAAGTGTAACTGCCAAAGTAAATTAAACACGTATACTAATTATAATTGATAACCTAGGTGGCTGCAACTTTAATTAGACAATTCTGGTTGCCCACCATTAACTAAGTAAACTCCAAGAAAATGAGTTTAATTTATTTCAAACTTCTCTTCCATTAAGGTCAAGTATTGCTCTCTTGAGTCCTGAGACAATTAACAATTTTAAACTTTATTTCTTCAATGTTTGGCTCTTTTTGCAAAAGGGCTGCCAATACTTGTTGAATAGCTTCCTTAGCTCTTCTTGTCCTTGCCCTTGTCATAGGTCCTCCAAGTCCTTCAAGCTTGATGTCCTCATCAGGTTGGGGCATAAAGATATGTGAAAACCTATATTATATACAATATAGAGGATGTTATCTCTGTGGGAACACAAGCACTTGTCTCTGACAGGATGGGTAGCACTCACAAAATTAGTTTTGTCTGCATTATCTCTCTATTATTTGTCCTTTTTCAAAACCCCGATAGGTCTATTCTTGAAAGTATATTTAAGCAATTTCTTTGGGGAGGAAATAAAGGGTGTAGAAAGGTAAATTTGGAGTCCTGAAAAACTGTGTATAAATCTAAGGAGGATGGGGTTTGGGCCTCAAGAATATGCATGCATTTAATCTAGCTCTGTTGGATAAATGGAAATGGAGATTAAAGGTTGAAAGCATAGGGTTATGGGTGTGAGTGTTGCAATCTAAATACGAGTCACAAGCAAGGTTATGGGTGGTAAATGGGAAGTAATGCTCGTGATGGTGGTGGATCTGCACTCTATTGAGGGCCATAATTAGCAAGGGTGGTGATCTCGTCATGTCACAAGAAAGTTGGGAGATGAAGAGAAGGTTATGTTTTAGCGGGATAAGTGGTTAGAGGATCATTGTCTCAATAATACTTATGGGACATTGTTTAGCTTGGCAGTATCCAAAAATATTATGGTTGAAGAGTTAAAGGGGGAGCAGTTGGACTAGAGGTGGTAATGGAGAATAAAGTTATTTGTGTGGGAGGAGACCTTGGTTGAAGGGCTAGTTCCTAATCTAGAATAGGTAATATTAAGGGAGGGGATCAGGGATGAATGATAATGGACTACAGATGGCTATAGGAAGTATGTCGTGTCTTCCACTTATAAGATCTTATCCTTTGTTTTGGGGGTTTCAAAGGTTGATATCTTTGACTTTTACTGGGTTGATAGAGTTCCTCTGAAGGTCCAGTATTTAGCCGGGCGGTTGGTTGTTGGCTGTTACCAACTAGGAATAATTTGTAGAGGTGACAGATACTTGTTAAGGAAGGAACTGGGTGTACTCTGTGGAGTAACAATGGAAACAAAATCACATGTATTTTTTACATGTCTGTGTCTACGCTGGTGTGGTATAAGCTTTGTGCCTGGTAGGGGATAGTGACAATCTTGCAGAATCAGTGTCGTAGTCAATGTTATCAAATGCAAGGATTAGTCCGTGGTTCCAAAGATTTGGGATGGGCATAGTCATTCGTGTGGTATGCTAGGATATGACAAATGTGGAAGGCTCTAAATGCAACTATTTTTAAAGGTCAATGTTTGGAGCTCAATGATATAATTCAAGCAATTCAACTCAGCACATGAAAGTGATGCTTTGTAACAAGGTTAATGTCTCATTCTTTTGTAGAATGGGTGATGAACTCTATAATTTGTGCTTAATTTTTTTTAATTATTTCTGCTATTTATTTGTCTTAGATGTGTTTATGTAACTTTATTTTGTTTAATTAAGATTCACTTAGAATTTGAGGAACATCACAATGTAGGGCAAAGAATCACAATGCAAAAGAAAGATGAATAGCAAGACATTATTATAGATTCTATACTTCGAATTTGTACAAGAAGTATTGTCTAGTTGTAATGTTATATATTTTTTTATAAACAAATATTAGTTGTTAATGTGACAATTTTGTTAGTAAAAAGATTTGAATCCACGATATAGATAGAAATTATAGAATGGTAGATAAGAAGTCAAAAGTTTGAAAACACGAATAAGACAGTTAAAAGTTTGAATAAAAAATAAAAATTATATAAAACAAATATAAACAATGAAAAAGTATTGAAGCAACATAATTTTTTTGAGAAAATGTTAATTTTTAGTAACATTTTCTTAAGAATGAAACAACCTGTTGAAACCATTATTATAATTAAGAACATTTATTTAAAAAATATGTTACAATATTTTGTTAACACTAACTATAATAATATTTATTTAAAAAATGTTATAGTAGTACATTGAATTATAGTAACAAGGTAAACTATGTTTTTAATGTATGAACTTTTTCAAATTTATGATTTTGGTATATAAAATTTTTATTGATTAGTTAAGGTATACAAATATTTTTCCCGTTCAATATTTTAGTCCTTCTGTTTATTTTAGCCATTAAGTTGTGACATCACAAAAAAAATTCATTAATAAAATAAGAGTAAATTATGTTTGTGATATATAAACTTTTTCAAATTTATGATTTTAACACAAACTTTTTATTGACTAGTCAAAATATAAAAAATAATTTTTTTGTCCAACATCTTAGTTTTTCTGTTTATTTTTTCTATTATGCGATGACAGGTCATTCTATTTATTATTATTTTACTAATTAATTTTTTTAGGTTTTTATTACATTTTGTGATAGTTTTTTGTCGTCACAAATTAAAAAAAAAATATTATTCATCTTCTTTCTCACACTTCTCATCCTCACTTCCTCTGTCTACACCACTACCTCATTCCCACGTGTTCTTCCACCTTCACCCCATGTAAAGGTCGCTCTCCCTTCTATTGCTTAATACCCTTCACCTTTCCCGTCTACTGCCTCCTTTCCTTTTTCTTCCCCATTTGTGTTTCATAATATTTTTTAGACAACGAATGAAATTACATTTCTTAATTAAAATTTTTATTTCATAATGATTTTCAATTTTTATTTCATAATATTTTTTAAACACAATGTTATATTTTTAATTAACTTTAAAATATATTTTCTGAAAATTATTGCAAACTATATCTTTTTTCTCAAATGTTTTCAAACAAAAAAAATGTTTGTATACCTTGACCAATTAACAAAAATTTTGTGTACCAAAACCATAAATTTGAAAAAGTTGATGTACCAAAAATATATTTTACCAAAATAATAATAATTAGAGTGACACGTTACCACTTAACGGCTAAAATAAACAGAAGGACTATAATGTTGGACGAAAAAAATTTTTGTATACCTTGACTAGTCAACAAAACATTTATGTACCAAAACCATAAATTTGAAAAAGTTCATGTACAAAAAACATAGTTTATTTAATATTTTAAGAAAAGTAATACTTTTAACAAATATACTAAGTAAATGTTGTTAATAGTGTTGAATGCAATAGTGTATATATAAGCTATGAGTGATGGATCAAAGCTTCATTACACCTAAACATAGTATATAGTTGTATACATATTCAAGATAAGATGGGAGAAAAGAAAATTTTATTTATTGTCATGTTTGCTATGACTTATGGTTTATCGGTAATAACATTCACTTCTTCACAAATTCCTATGTCGTGAAATGGGAAAGAATCTTTACTTTCCTTTTGTGGGCCATATTTGGTTAATAATCAACTCAATCTAACTTCTAATTGTTGTAAAGTAGCGACTTATGTATTTAATCAATCCATGTCCACTGGTCAAGGAATAAGAGATATTTACAATTGTCTACGAGGTGCTAAATCATCTTTAAACTTTAAAGTTGCAAAACTTATAAGGCTTACAGATGTATGTAGGATTAGACTTTTGTTTTCTATAGGGTTATGTGTTGATGGGGCTAATTAACCTTCCCTAAAAGAAAAAAAAATTATTTATGTATATTTAACTATATTTATTTCTTATTAAAAATGTGGAAGCATAAGTTATCCAAAATTTGTTTAATTGATAAATGGTACATGTTATGGTTAATTGAGATTGAGTCTATTTTTTTTTTAAAGGAAAAATTTATTAGTAATAGTGAAACTTCCCCATGTCACAAGATATAATAGAGGAGTTCAAAAAGTAACATTACAGATTAGAGAAGAGAGTTTGTTACATATAACCACCCACAAACACCTTCATTCAAGAGCCTGATGCCCCAAAACATACATGAAAATAACTAATAAACAAATAATCACACAATTAAATATAAACCCTAAACAGAAAATAGCTAGACCTTACCACTTGAAATCCTACAAAAGCATAATACCAACAGAAAAGACAATTCAGAAAATGACATTGACGAAGCATTACAAAACCCTTTAATCCACACCCATAACCTTTGCATAAATAATTGCGATACTTCTTCCACAATAAAAGACTTATCCTTAAACACTAAAATATTCCTAGCTAGCCAAATTCTCCACAATGTTGCTAACCAAATCATACTAAGTGTATCACTGGTTAATTTTCCTTTGGATTTAACCACACCCAAGTGTTGCTGAAAACTAGGTTGACACTTGGGTCTGCAGACAAAATAGATGTGTAGTCTAACCATTATAGCGCCTCATCCAGACTTGGTAACTAAATTTACAAGTAAACAACAAATGATTTACTAATTCCGGCTACAAGCAGCAAATTAGGCAAACATCACCAGAAGGGAGATGAATATTTCTCTTTGCTAACTTCACCTTTGAAAGAATCCTGTTGTGAGCCTCCTTCAAAGAAAATGTCACCACCTTAGATGACACTCTTGATTTCCATAACCTTGTGAAAAATGGAGAATTATTGTTCTGAGAAACTCTAAAAGCTGAATAATATGGTTCCTTGACAGAATTATTGAGTCAAGTGATAATGAAGTTTCTATTTTTATGTTAAATAATATCATTAAATATGCTTTTTTCTCTTTAAAATAAATTAACTTTGATTTTGATGTTTAAATTATTTTTGTTGACTTTTTATTCCTCTTTAAGTTTGAAAAAAAAATAATTTAAAACCTGTAAATTAAAGCCTTAGAGTAACTTTTACATTAAATCAATAACTTTATATTATATTTTACTCTTAATTTAGTTTTATAACAATGACATCCAAACATAAAACATAACATCTCAAAACCAATTACACAAAATTAATTATATTTAAAATCAATTATATAAACACTCATCCAAACATGTACCAAAGTCTAAAAAATTTACATATTTTATTAGCGATAATGTGAATTTTTTAAATGCAAATCAAAACTATTTTATAAAATAAACCCATTGTTGTTTATACACAATGATGCTTAAATTTCTATAAACACTAAAGTGCCTTAAATAATAGTTTAAGAATTTACTTGGATAACGTCATAATTGTTCGATAATTTTGAGAAACCAAAATTAATGTTTACCCCTAAAACCATGTGATTATAACTTTTCTTGTTAGAAAATTCCAACAAATGATAGAAAAACATTTAAATAAAATTATCTAAATGAAATGAAGAAGAAGACTAAGGACCCAAAAGTTTTTGTCTCCAAGACCACTTTGGATATACCATATCAATTGCAACATTACCATGATCATATCCCCACAACCTTATCTATAAAAAGAGAATTGAAATAAAAATATTTCTATTAATTAAAAAATATTATCGTGTTTTTTTAAAATGTTCTTCTAGTAACAATCTAAAGTTTGTTTTCTTCACTAAACAAAATCTAAATTTTGTTTTAAAAAATATTTTTTCTATTAGTATACACCAATATCGACCTTATCATGGTGTTTCATCCTCCAAAAAATGAAGATGGTTTGGAACAAGAATTTCAAAATTCACCATGGTTTCAAGATTATGCAAATGCATGTTTGTTTACAGGCTTTAAAATAAATTTAAATCTCATGTTTACATTGTATTTCATACTATAGTAAATGGCTAAGTAATATTTAGGATGATAACGATCTTTTGTTCAACACATAAGTAGTTAATGACTGTCAAATAGTATTAAAACCAAAAAACATTTATTTCAATTCTAGAAGAATAACTATTTTATAAAAATCAAATCAAAACTTACTTATATTATAAAAACTAAAAGTATACTTAAGTATGATAAAATTGAAAAAAATTGACAAGTGTCTATTAAAAATTGAAAATTATTTATTTACCAGACAATTCAATCCAATATATTCTACTTAGGATATCTACTTTCAAGGACACATCCCTTGTTAATATCATTCTAATTTGGCTATCTACTTTCAAGGAATTGCAAATGATATTTCCTTCTCAAATTAACAAACAAATAGTGATGAAAAATAACATAACTAACAATAAATTTTTTCTTTACATGATTTACCTCCTATTTAGCAAAGAATTAGCAAGAAAATATGTGGTTGCTAATTATAACCAAGAGTTGGTGTATTTGTAAAAAGATACAATGGGCATATGGAATGACACAATCATACTAGTTGTCATGTGGAATTATGAAGTTGTATGAGAGTTGCATTTACGTGGAGAATACATATTAAACAGACATATAATGTGGAGTTTTAGGAGGGGTCACAATTTTTATTTAGTGAATTCACTATTTTTATTATATGAAATGAAACAAGCTTTTAAGAGTACTTTTATATTTTACTAAAGCTTTACCGTGTAGTGAATACATGGATTATTTTTATATTATTATTCATTTTTTATAAACATTTTAATAACAGAGGCAGGTATGAGGTAGGATACTCAATCTTAAATGAGGATGGTGATGAGTTATGTAATACTTAATCCTAATTAGAGTACAATATGCATCATGAGGACATGTGTGCATGTTAGAAAGTGTAATGACCCAAAATCTCTATATAATATCTATAAAATATTATATTAAATATTCATTTTTATATCAAAATATACTCAATATTAAAATTTTAAAGAAAAACATAAATAAAAATTTTGAACATCTCGCTCAGCAAATAGAGTCGTCTAGTGAGAAGTTTAGACATCTTACTCAGCAAGAAGTGTCGCTGAGTGAAAAGCCACAAAATTACAAACAGAAAGAACTTTTTGGTGGACATTAAAGGTCACATGAGAAGTTGCAGATTGCATAAACCAGAATACTATATAATTCCTACTTTATTTATATGGTATCAATTTAACATTCAATTCTTTAATTTACTACATCTCAAATACTACCTACAAGCCACTAACACAATATATACATATCAATAATTAAAAAACATTTTTTATAGTATTTTCTATTATATACATAAATACACCAAAAGCTATAGAACATAAAAACTAAAATAGATAACTTCCAAGCTATCTTCCAAGGTCTTCTGTACTCTTGGTTACCTTTCCTCCATGTAACAATCCTGCTATCTACTCTCATGTAAAATGTGATCGTCATATTTACATACAAACACACACAAGTAAGGGTAAACTTACTAAACAAGATATCAAATGAATAGGAATATATTACAAATTAAATATCAATATTCATTCAATATAATTATCAATTATCAAACATACTTATGCTCCCCCTTAACATAAGCAATTAGTACAAGATAATATGACACGTAGGCATGGAAACAAGGTGAGGTAGAGATGAGTATGACATTTTCATCCACATCCCTGTTCTCGAAACTCATTCCATCTTCATCTCCATACTTGACAGGCATGAGATTTTATATCCAATCCTTATCGCCGTCAAGTATTGAGAATACTCATACTTGTCCCATGTAAAAAAAAAATTTAATATAATGATATTAATTCAAAACTTATTTAATAAATACAGAGTTTATAATTTTTTAATTAAATGTCCAATCTTTCTTTTTTTTAAGGTAAATGCCAACCTTTTTTGACATCCGAAAATTGTAATTTATGAAGAAAACATGAATCTAAGATGTCATTTGTGTAAGAACTCACTCTCAAAGATGAAGACTTAAATTTATATGAGTGATTGTAAGATGGAGTTATTTTAACATGATCAATATGTTTTGATGATGACTCTAGCAAGCCTAGGATGCATGTCATATGTTTTATGCTTGTGACTCATGCTTCCATATAGGATATATAAATTTGTTGATCCATTGTGCATTGTGTTAGACACTTTGATCATGATTTCTCACAATTCTTAAGTCAATCTAACTTGAATTAGCCATGTGAAAGCATGAATGATATATATTTGTTGAAAAGCTTTTGAAATTTTGTTTTATCTCATTTGTGTTATAAGCAATTAATGAAATAAGTTATTTAATTGATTGAAAAAGCATGACTTTTATTTTAATCTGTTAAATTGAATAACCTAATTGATTAAATACTTAACTTACTCGATTAATTTATGCTTGGTTTGCTAAGATAGGTCTTAAGAACAATTTAATCGATTAAATACTTGAGATAATCAATTAAATTTATCCTGAAGTGTTTTGATTAGCTTAAAGAACTATTTAATTGATTAGATACTTGGTTTATTCAATTAAAATAGAATGAATGTGTTTTTTTTTATAAAATCTAAAACTAAAAATTATCATATGAGAGTTGAATTCGAAAAATCATTCAACTATATCTTATGTGAAAAGATAACTTGCAACTTTTCAGAGGAACACATATTGAGCACGCGTACTTATCAACAAGCTTCAAGATCGAATCAAGATTGTAAAAAAGACCATAAAATCTTAATCATTGTTATATCTACTTGTTGGTAACATGAATTGTTTATATCTTTTGCATAAAAGATATTTAGGTGATGCCAATCTTTTACTTTTTTTACTTGTTTTTGGTTAAAAACTAGTTTCTAGGTAGGTTTCCTATAAGGTGGATTGTGTGCAATAGGTTTTGACATGCTTAGAATAATTTCTTGATAGGTGTTCAAGATTAGTACTTGTTGTGACTAGATGTGCTCGTGATTTTGTGTGTGACTCATTGATTCTAGTGGAATCAATCTAAAAGCAGATTATCTTATGGATTGAAAATTGGATGTAGCCCTAGGTTTGGGTGAACCAGTATAAACTACTTGTGCGTTCTTTTTCTCTATCTCTATATTTTTTTTTGTATATGTAAATCACTTTTGTATAAATTCGCTAATTTTGTGCATTGGGCGCCCACATATGAGCACTGGGAGCTGAAATTGTAACAAAATACATTGCTTTCATGTTTCTAGTGTTGTGTGCCTGTTTAGTGGCCATTGGGCACTAAAAGATCAAAAAATGTATGGCTTTTTGCCTTGCAACATTGGACGCTCGGTTCCTGGCTTTTGGGCACCTAGAGGCTGGCATACCACCAAAAATCCCAAGTCTTTTGACATTTCTTCCATCCTTCTCAAAATTTGTCTCTGAACAAGAAAAGCAGGAAAATAACAATAAAATTTTAATAATTATAGACCTAAGACTAATTTTCTAATTAGATATAATTTTAAGTAAAATAGAAGGAAAACAAGACCTTAAATGAGAAGAAAATAGCAAGAAAACATAAAGACATCATTTGGAAGAAAAGAAAATTTAGGTTATTGTCATGTTTGTTATGGCTTATGGTTTATAAGCAAGAATGTTCACTTCTTCACAAATTCCTACGTCATGCAATGGGAAAGAATCTTTACTTCCCTTTTATGGGCCATATTTGGTTAATAATCAATTCAATACAACTTCTGATTGTTGTAAAGCAGTGACTTATGCTTTTAATCAAGTCATATCCCCTAGTTACGGGATAAGAGATATTTGCAATATTCTACGAGGTGCTAAATCATCTTTAAACTTTAAAAATGCAAAACTTATAAATCTTCCAGATGCGTGTAGGATTAATCTTTGGTTTTTTGTATGATTATGTGTTGATGGGTCTAATTAACCTTCCTTAAAAGAAAAAAAAATTTATGTATATTTAGTTACATGTATTTCTTATTGAAAATGTGAAAGCATAGGTTATTCAAATGTGTTTATTTGATAAATGGTACATGCTATGCTTAATTGAGATTGAGTCAAGTGATAAT
The DNA here is from genome assembly GCA_037954015.1 of Psophocarpus tetragonolobus. NCBI lineage: Eukaryota > Viridiplantae > Streptophyta > Magnoliopsida > Fabales > Fabaceae > Psophocarpus > Psophocarpus tetragonolobus. The sequence continues at coordinate 32,776,469 of CM075694.1, forward strand.
GTAGTTTCTATTTTTATATTAAATGATATGATTAAATATGCTTTTTGTCTCTCTAAAATAAATTAACTTTGATTTTGGTTTTCAAATTATTTTTTGTTGACTTTTTTATTCCTCTTAAGTTTGAAATTATTATTTTAAACTCTATAAATTAAAGCCTTAGAGTAGTTTTTACGTTAGATAAATAATTTTATATTAGATTTTACTCTAAACTTACTTTTATAATGAAAACATCCAAACATAACACAAATCTGAAAATCAATTATGCAAGATCAATTCTATTTAATATCAATTTCGTAAACACAAATCCAAACACACACCTAAGTCTAAAAAAATTACATGTCTTACCAATGATAATATGAATTTTGTAAATACAAATCAAATCTATTATATAGAATAAACCTGCATTATTTTTTATAGACAATGACACTTAAATTTCTGAAAACACTAAAATGCCTTAAATAATATTTTAAGAATTCACTTGGATAACAGCAAAACGTTTAACAATTTTGAGAAACCAAATTAGTGTTTACCTATCAAACCACACATGTGATTACAGATTTTCTTGTTAGCCAAGAAATAATAGAAAAAACATTTAAATAAAATTATCTAGATGAAATGAAGAAAAAGACTAAGGACCAAAAAGTTCTTGTCTTCAAGACTACCTTGGCCATACAATATAATTTGTCACATGATCATATCCCCTCAAATTAACCTTATCTTTTTAAGAAGAAAGTTGAAATAAAAATATTTATGTTAATTACAAAAATATCCTCATGTTTTTTTAAATGTTTTTCATGTAATCGATCTAAATTTGTTTTCTTCACTAAAAAAATCCAATATTTGTTTTAAAAAGTATTTTTGCCATTAGTATATACCAATATCGTCCTTATCATGATTTTTCATCCTCCAAAAGATGAAGATGGTTTGAAGCAAGAATTTCGACATTCACATGTTTCAAGATTATGTAAATGCATTTTTTTAGCCTTTAGGGTTTAGGCTTTAAAAAAGATTTAAATATCACATGTTTACGTTGTGTTTCAAATACTATAATAAATGGCTAAGTAATATTTAGGATTATCACAATGTTTTCTTCAACACATAAGTAGTTAATTAGTGTTAAATAGTATCAAAAACAAAAACATTGATTTTCAATTTAGAAGAATAATTATTTTATAAAATCAAATTAAGACTCACTTATATTATAAAAACTAAAAATATACTTAAGTCTAATAAAATTGAATCAAATTGACAAGTCCAATATTAAAAATTGAAAATTATTTATTTATCGGACAATTCAATCCAACCTATTCTAATTAAGTGATCTACTTTCAAGGATACATCCCTTGTTACTATCATTCTAATTTGGCTATCTACTTTCTAGGAATTACAAATGATACATCCCTTGTTGCTAATTATAACTAGGAGTTGGTGCATTTGTGAGAAGATATAATGGGCATATGGAATGACATAATCATACTGATTTTCATTTGGAATGATGACGTTATATGAGAGTTGCATTTATGTGAGAAGACAAATTAAACAGACATACAATGTTGAATTTTTGGGAGGTGTTATAAAAATCCAGAACATCTCACCCAACGAGTAGTGTTGCCTAGCATGAATTTTGGACATCTCACCTAGAAAGAAGTATTGCTGAACGCAAAGCCCCAAAATTACAAACAGAGAACTTTTTATCGGGTGAGAAAGATCACTAAGTAACAAATTGCAGACTACATAAACCAGAATACTAAATAATTCCTACTTTACTTATATGTTATCAATTTAACATTCAATTCCTTAATTTACTACATCTTAAATACTACTTACAAGCCACTAACACAAGGTATACATATCCATAATTAAATAGCATTTTCTATGTTAATTTCCATTATATGCATAAATATACCAAGAACCATAGAACATAAAAACTAAAACAGATAACTTCCAAGTTGTCCTCCAAGGTCTTCTCTTCTCTTGGTTACCTTTCCTCTATGTAACAATCTTGTTATTTTCTCTCGAGTAAAACATGATCATCATAGTCATACATAAACACACACAAGCAAGGGTAAACTTACTAAAACAAGAAACCAAATGAATAGGAATATATTACAAAATTAAATATCAACATTCATTCAATATAATCATCAATTAATCAAATATACTTATGCTCCCTGAATATAATCAATTAGTACAACAAGACAATAAGACATGTAGGCATGGCAATGGGGTGGAGTAGGGATGCGTATGACTTAACTTAATCAATTAATATGTGCTTCGATGGCTAAGAAAGATCTCAAGAACAATTTAATCGATTAAATACTTGAGATAATCAATTAAATTGATCCTGAAGTATTTTGATAAGCTTGAAGAACTATTTAATTGATTTGATACTTGGTTTAATCGATTAAAATAGAATGAATATGTTTTTATATAAAAGTAGAAACTAAAAATTTTTATATGGGAGCTGAATTTGAAAAATCATTTAACTACATCTTATTGAGAAAATAACCTACAACTTTGCATGCTTAGAACCATTTCTTGATAGGTATTCAAGATTACTACATGTTGTGACTATTGGAAATAATATTGGCTTGGTATTAATCAATTATCTTTTATCATTATCTAACAATTTAAGATATGTGATAATCACATTTTATCATATTTTATAATATTTTTATGATTATTTGAATCGGATTCTAGTAAGATTGACTCTGTGATGGGTTGAGTCAATCATAAGAATCCCATTTGAGGGGTCCCTGCCTATCCTGGAGGGTTATAAATTTGTCATCCCATTAAGCCCCTAGAAAGTAGGTAGCAAAACCCTCGAGAGTTCTTATTGAACTCATATCTCTACAATAATCATTCATAGAGTTTTTGTTCATGAAGATCAAGAACTCAAATTCAATATATTTGAGGTACACAGATTCTTTTTCCTCTATCTTTTATATTTATTCTCTATATATACCATAATCTTGTATCTATTGATTTAAGGTTTCCTTTTATTTCCATCAATTGGTATCAAAGCCAAATTAGATACATATTATGGTTGTTTTCCTATCAGAGAATTAAATTTAAATTGAAGTTTTTTTTTGTGTTTTTAGTGAAATTTTATAATATAGCTCACTATTATCTTTTCCACAAAAAATTGAGAGTTTATGCTACTTATTATTGTTAAAATAACATATTATAGTTTCATTCAATTACTCTTACATGGGTAAATTATGTATTGAAACTTTTCTTTAAGTGCTACCCCTTTAAAACCTAATTTTCTTTTGAATTCAATTACGAGATAAAGTGTTTTCAAAATTACCTAAGGGTTTTCCTTTTTATGTTTGACTAATATGAGTCATTTGTGTAGGCAACATAATATTGTTAATTTTATACCCATATTTTGGTGATTGTTTGGTCAAATGAGAATTTTATTGTTTTGATACGATAAATTCACTCTCAGAAGGATTGAATGGGGATACTCATTTTTGTATTCTTATTTTTCACAAATACCATGTTTATTTAATATTTTAATATTATTAGTATTTTTAAGTATAAAAAAATATTTAATTAATTCAAGATTAAATTAAAAAAATTACTATTATAATATTGGATTTTGGACCTATTTTCATTGTGATAATTCTTTACAGTATTAATATTGAATTATCATTTATAAATTAATTTTAGATCATTTTATTAATCATGCACAATCTTAATTGTCCTTCTCTTATGTGCATAATTTTCTTTCTTAATTTGCATTATTGTTACTCGTCTATTATGGATATAGTAATGTGAATTTTGTATCTTGGTCATATAATATATATGATTAAAATTATGCAAATTTATTAGACAATAGACATAATTTCTTTTTTCATTCACATAATTATAATTTCACTTATCGTGGGTGCATTTATGTGAATTTTGTGATATAATTATTTTTATTTATTTATTGCATTGATGATAATTATATCCTATTGGTGTATTGTTATTAATATAATTATACCCTATTGGTGTATTCTTATAATATTTTTATGATTATTTGAATGAGATTATAACAAGATTGACTTTGTGATGGACTGAGTCAATCATAAAAACCCATATGAGGGGCCCTTGTCTATCCTGGGGGATTATAAATTTTTCATCCATTAAGCAAATTACAACACACACATTCTCTAAAATAATCCCCCTAGAAAGTAGGTAGTAAAACCCTTGAGAGTTCTTATTGAACTCATATCTCTACAATAATCATTCATGGAGTTTTTGTTCATGAAGATTAAGAATTCCAATTCAATATATTTGAGGTACACAGATTCTCTTTCCTCTATCTTTTATATTTATTCTCTATACATCCTATAATCTTGTATCTATTGATTTAAGGTTTCCTTTTATTTCCATCAGTGACTGCATGTGCTTGTGAATTTGTGTGTAACTCATTGATTCTAGTGGAATCAATCTAAAGGTCGATTGTCTTGTGGATTGAAAACTGAATGTAGCCTTAGGTTTGGGTGAACCAGTATAAAATTGCTTGTATGTTTTTTTTTCTCAATCTCTATATCTCTTTGAATGTGTAAATTGCTTTCGTATAAATCCGCTAATTTTGAACTGAATTTGTTTTTGTGCATTCTTGATGTGTTTGACATAAATTTCTATATATATACCAAATTGCTGCAAGTGTTTCATCGATTCCAAAATAAAGATAAAGCTCTATATTTCTTGAAGTTGAAGAAAATAAAATTTTTTAACACCCAATTCACCCCCCTCTTGTGTTTGAGACATTAAGCCATTATTTCTTACAATTTGGTTTTTAAAAATTAGGTTAATAAATCAAAGATAAGAGTTTAGGACATTTTAGTTATTAAAATAAAGGCAAGTACGGGGATGAGATGAGTATTTATATCCTTATGTCCAACTTAACAAATTGGGTATTCCTCATACTCATACCCATGCCAAATCAATCCGGGGATTACCCACAAGTGCGGGTTGATTTGCCATATCTAATGACACTACGCTTTTTGGAAAACCTATTTAATTTGGATACTATGTGGCCTATCTGACTTCCCAACAACTAGTGTCTGGTGTCAACCTGACTCATCTGACAATCAGTTGAAGTCTATGCATATTCATCTGATACCCAATTGGTGTTTGACATCTACTAGACCTATGTGACACTCAACTGCTATCTAAATATATCTCAGATACTTTCTCGTCCTCATCGACCTTAGAACTAGGATCACAACGATCTTATATATATGTGTGTGTATATATATATATCCCTAATTCAATACACCTCATACATTTCAACAAAGGCTAAGTTACTCATTATAACTACCTACATCCTACATTCCATTAAATTATCAAAACCAAATATATCATATATCTTTGACACCATTCAATGCATTTCCTTTCATTCCACACACATAACCAAAATCTAATAACAACAATTATCCACTCTACATTCATAATAAGCATTAAGTATCAACCCAATTATTCAACACACATAACCATATATAAATCATTACACATATTCACTCCACATCATTCATAAATATTAAACATCAACGCATATATTCCAATCACATAAAAATAATCAAATAACAACAATTATCCACTCTACATTCATAATAAGCATTAAGCATCAACCCATAAATAATGAAGTTTCAAACAAAAAAACACTAAGTTTTATTCTCTAGCGCGTCTTTCACAGCCATGTGGAATTTTCTACAACATTGTGGGCAAGGTCCTAATGTAGTTTCCACTATAGTTCATTGATCACACCTTTATGGGGTTCACCACGGTGTGGTGCAAACCTGCACAACAATTTACAAATTTCTAGCCACATGTAACCAATCTACACTTCATCAAATCACACACAATGAAATAAAAACCTATTCAAACTTCAATACACTTCCAAAAACATTAGTACTCTACCATCAATTTAAAAATTGCAATATTAACTTAACATCTCCCAAATTAAAATCAAATTTTAAGCTCCCTTTACCAAATCTCAAACTTCATCTTGAAAAAGGGAGTTAGGAGGAGAGTTTGATTCCAAGATGGAAGTTCTTCCACACTTAAATCAGTTGTTCCTCACCATCCACACCACCCAAACCCCAAAAACAAACCAAAGCTTACATTAAAACCAAGAAAAAGAATAATCTCATGAATTCCTAAAAGTTCTTTTGGTGAGGAACATAAATGGAGAACTAGAAAGGATGAGGGTTCCTTACCACTAGAGCCATCAAAATGGATTCCAGCTCATGGGTCATCCCAACTCACCATGGGTTTGAGCAGGGCTGGGTTAATTTTTTAAAAGCGAGCTGATATTGGGAGAAATTGAACCTGGCTCACCACAAGTTCAACCCGGGTAAGCCAGGCTGACCCGTGAATTGCATAAGAAATTAAGAATTACAAAAATGTATAGATATCCCAATCCAATGTAAGTGAAACCCTAGTAGAGAAAGAGAGTCAGTCACGGTCAAGGACTTACCACTCACGGCCTCAGCATCACCGCACTTCACACTCACACTCAGACATCTCTGTAACTCCCTCTGTAGCTACGCCACACACCACCGTCACCCACCCTCACGGCCTCACCGCTAGACACTCTGCCATTAACTATCGTGAGGTTGCGCCGCACTCAATAGTCAGAGCTCTTCTCCATTGCGAACACCACCACATCAGACTCACGGCATCACCACACTGCACACTCATGTATTTTTGTGACTCCCTTTGCGAATCCTCCACATACCACCGCCACCCACCCTCATGACCTCACTCCTCGACACTTTGCCACTGACCACCATGAGGTTGCACCACACTCAACAGTCAGAGCTCTTCTCCACTGAGAACACCATCACATCAAACTCAAAATCAGAAACCACGATTTTGTAATTCCTTTTCGAGAGATCATCGCTACAAGTTCGCGATGCATCAGACTCAGAATCGCGACGCTTCTCTCTATACTCACCACTATAAGTCTGCGAACACCACCATATCAGACTCAGAATTGCAATGCACCACTTCCACTATTAGAGCTCTTCTCCGCTACACTTCAAAGCTTATAGAGACGTACTTAACAGTCAACACCACCTCTCAAGTCTCAACAACCTCTCAGGTATCCTCAAACCCAAAGGTAACAACTCTATCCCTACATTTCTTTATTTCCTCTATTTTGTGGCATTATGGACAGTGGATACTAATGATTAATTATGTTGATTATTTCCTCTATTTACGTTTTATGGTGAACTACTGAACTAATGATGCAGTGATGTTAATGGAAAAATAGTAAATGAAATGGTGATTAATTGTTGTTGTGATATGAGTTGTAAATTTTGCCATTAATTATAGTTGTGAACTACTGAACTAGTGATACACTACTGCATTTTTTCATTTTTTATTTTGTAGCATGCTTTGATTTCTGTCTGTTATTCTATACTAGTTTTCTGATTCTACTAATTGGTATGAGCTCTGAGACAAGATACTACTTCTAATTAGTGTCTTGCATAGTGAGTCAAGTCATTGCTAATGTTTGCTTCTGATGCTCTACTTAGTGGGTATTTTGCATTTAATTCTAATGCATATAGAGTTCTGGTCAATAGGGACATATTTCAAACGACTAAAATGAGTATGACTTATTTTAGGCATTTTTGTAATTGCTTGTGTTTCTGAATATAGGGAGCATCATTTTTACATTTCAAACATGCCCTTACATAAGTCACAAGTACATTGCAAAGATCCCTTGACATAACTCACAAGTTTGATATCTTTGAAATGAGATGCTTAGCGTTATAACTCACAAGTACATTGCAAAAAAATGTAATTTAATATTTTATCACCATGATTCAGTATGTCTAATGCTAATAGCAATCATAAATGTTTTGGGTTCATTGCTTATGTCTATGAGCAGTCATTATTTGTTGTGTTACTTGATAGTTACATGTATTAAGGTTCATTAGAAAATTTAATTGCTTTAATGCTCTACATGATTTGTTATTCTTTTATTACTCATTTGATAAGGGATAATTTCATTCACATTTAGAGTTAAAGAGTCTTATAATGTGTCAGAACTCTCTTTTATCTCTTGGCTATTGTTTAGATTTTATGGTGAACTACTGAACTAGTGATGCACTAATGTTAATGAAAAAAATAGTAAATGAAGTGGTGATTAATTGTTGTTGTGATATGAGTTGTAAATTTATCCATTAATTGTTGTTGTGAACTACTGAACTAGTGAAGCACTGTTGCATTTTTTTATTTTCTATTTTGTAGCATGCTTTGATTTCTGTCTGTTATTCTGCACTGTTTTCTAATTCTACTGATTATTCTGAGCTCTAAGGCAAGATATTGCTTCTAATTGGTGTCTTGCATAGTGAATCGAGGTCATTGCTAAGTTTTTCTTATGATGCTCTACTTAGTGGGAATTTTGCATTTAATTTTGCTGCTTTGGTTCTCTGTTATATGGGTTTTCATTGTTGTTGGTAGTTTTCGCTGCACATAATGGTATTATGATTTTTTGAGTTTTTGTTAGTTGGATTAGTATTGGCTGTAATATGGGTTAGGTTGTTGTTACCTGTACTGTATAGCTTAGCTTTGTTTTATATCTTTAGGCAGTTAGGTTTTTGGTTTCCTGAAGCATTGTGGTCATTGCTTAACAAAAAAAAAGTAGTTTGATGTGTTTAGTTTGTAATTCAAAATTGTTTGAATCATATTTACAAAAATGGAATCTAAAATTGTTGAACATGATATAAATGAATCAAGGTCATTGTCCCCTATCCCAGAAGAGATTGACCAAGATGATAACAATAATAATGATAGACCAAGTAAGAAGCCTAGGGCAACTACCTCTAAAGTTTGAGATAATTTTACTAGAATTGGTGTTAAAGATGGAAAAGAGAAAGCTAGATGCAATCATTGTAAACAAGAGTATGTTGTTGGTGATATAAAGATAGGAACTTCTACATTGTTGCATCATTTGCCTAGGTGCGAAGTGCTAAAAAAATAAAAAAATTCAAATGTGGGAATGATGATAATTGATCATGCAGGAAAACTGAGGAGTAGAGAGATAGACCAAAAACATGTTAATAATTTGCTTTTAAGTGCAATCATTCAACATGTGTTATCCTTTAATTTTGTTGAGTACAAGTGGATTAGGGATTGCTTTTGTATTTGCATCCTAAATTAAAGATTCCAAGTAGGAATGCAACTGTGTCTAATCTATGGAGAATTCATATAAAAGAAAAAGAAAAAGTTAAACTTTCTATGCGTAGAGCTCAAAGTAAGATATGTTTAACTTCTTATTGTTGGACATGCATAACCCAAGAAGGCTACATATGTGTAACTGCCCATTTTGTTGATGTTAATTAGAAATTGAATAGTAAGATTATTGCATTTTCTAAATTGGACCCTCCACATGGTGGTCATGAAATGGCTAAGAAAATTTTTTATATCTTGCTTGATTAGGAAATAGATAGGAAGATATTCTTTATCACATTGGATAATGCAAGTGCTAACGAGTCCATGATAAAGATTATGAAAGAACAATTTAATTTGCAAAATACTTTGATTTGTAATGGTGATTACGTTCATGTGAGGTGTAGTGCTCATGTGTTAAATCTTATTCTTCAAGAAGGGTTAAAGGTGGCAATGGGTGCTTTGAAAAAACTAAGAGAAAGTATAAAATATGTGAAAGCATCAAAGTCTAGAAAAATTGTTTCCAAGGTTGGTTTAAGGATGGATGTGATAACTAGATGAAATTCTACATATGTTATGCTTAAAAATGCATTTAAGTACCGACGTGCCTTTGGTTGTTTGTCTATTCGATATAGGAATTATGTTCATTGTCTTGATAAAGATGAATGGAAAAAAGTTGAAAAAATGTGTGAATTTTTTAAGCCATTTTATGTTATGACTAATTTGATATTAGACTCATCATATCCAACATCAAATCGCTATTTTATGCAAGTTTGGAAGATTGAGACATTGTTGACTAAATATGCTCAGAGTGATGATTCATTGAGATATGACTGTCAAAATCATGGAAAAGTTTAATAAATATTGGCGTGAGTATTGTTAGATTCTTGCTATTGGGGCTATTCTTGATCCTAGGATGAAGTTTAAAGCAATTAGGTTTTTTTATAAGGAAATTGATCCAGAACTTGTGAAGAAAAAATCAATGATCTGAGAAAAAAATGTATGAATTATTTAAAGAATATATGGAAGTTTCTGCAAATAACTCAAATGTTTCAGCTTCTCAAATCTTGCCTGATCTAACACAACAAGTTTCTTACACAAATTATGAACAAGTGATGGATGCATTTGATGTAAGTTAATGTATTATAACTACTTTAATTTTTCATTTAGTTTCAGCATTAATTAATATATATGTTTAACTATTTTATTCCATTTCTTGTAATGTCTTATTAGGAATATGTTGATTATTTGAGTCAACATGTCACTAATAATGGAAAATCTGAATTGGATTTATATTTGGAGGAAGCAAATTTGAATCCAAATTTTTTTGACAAATTGGATGTTTTGGGTTATTGGAGGGATCGCAGAGATCGTTGTCCTAACCTTTCTAAGATGACTTACTATAGATTGAGCATTCCTATCACTATAGTTGCTACTGAATCAGCCTTAAGTCTTGGTTCTCATGTTTTAACCAAGTATCGATCCTCTATTCTTTCGAAAAATGTTGAATTGCTAATTTTAACTCAAAATTGGTTACATGGTTTTGAAGAGACAGGTAATTACATTTGCTAATTATTACTATTGTTGTTATTTTTTTCTACCACTTAATTATTTCTTATTAAATTACTAACTATGTTTTTTAATTTTTTTTTGTAGATGAAGATAAAGTCAAGATTAAAGAAGATGAAGTTGTAGTAGATTCGTCTGTTCAAGATTCTAATGTTGTTCAATGTTGATGGAGTTTTGTTATTTTGTCATGTTTAGGCAATGTTGACGTACTTTTATTATTTTGTATGTTTAGGGACTTCTAAGATGATGAATTTTTTTTGTAGTGTTTTTTTTTCATGTTTAGGCAATGTCTTTACTATTTTGTGATTTGTAAAGGTGGGTTGTTTCCTGTGTATAGTATAACATTTTGTGAGATTGTGACTTGTGTTGTGGGTTGTTGGCTTGTTGCCTATTCCAGTATAACTTTATGTCATGGACTAATGGTTAACCTATTTTGTAACTTGTGACTTGTGTTTGTGGCTTGTGGGTTACCTTAAACCCAGTATAACAGTTAAATTTCAATATGATTGGATGATAAAAAGGCCTTAGGTGTTACCAGTGTCTAAATCAACATGAAGTTGATTAATACTTAACAGATTTATTTTATTTGTTTTGTTTTTTATTTAATAAAACGGTGTTGGGTGTTTCCAACATAACAATTATATTGAATATGAAATCTGTAATATGGAAATTTGCTTTAAAAATTTTATTTTTGTTTTATTTTTTATTTATTGAATTTTAGTTGAATCAACCCGTTTAACTCACCAACCTGTGGTGAGCCGGGTCAGACTAGTTTTTTAAGACTAAACAACAGGTGAGCCAGGTTGGACCGACCCACTTATTAAGTGGGTTAAGGTGAGTCAGGTTAAATGAGTTGAGTTGACCCATTTTGACAGTTCTACTTATCACGAAATCAGCCCCCAACTCAAATAAAGTACTACTACATGGTCCATTGATGATGGAATTCAAGGTTTGAAGCTTCGCTAATTGAGGGCTGGTGTTGGAGAGGAAGAAGAGAATGAAATGGTGAGGTTTCCCGGAGGGAATCAAGAAAATGCTCTTGCATGCAGAGGAGACAAGAAGAAGTGTTGTTGGTTGAGGAAAGAGTGAAATGAATGAAAAAGTGGAGCTTCAACCAAATAAAAGAGATAAAAGATTGTATTTAGTAGTTTTAATTTTTACTAACTACACTCCTTTTTAAACAAGTCCATTAACCTTAGCCTAACAAATTAATTACTACACACCACCACCTTAATAAACTCACTTATCATTTTTCACTATTTAAAAACTCACCCAAATTCAAGCATATTTATAAATAATTAATTACATTTTAAATTAAATATAATTCTATTTTATTATTTTGATACACTTATAAAATAATATTTAAAATAGAACCTTTCAGAATGCCATGCACATAAGAACATCTTCATTGGACTTTATTTAAACCTTCCTAAAGGCTAAGTAAGTCTCATCTTAATTCCAAGAAATAGGAACTAGCCTAGAATGGACAATTCTAATATGGCCTTATGTTCAAGTGGGCCTTAAGATTGTTTATCTTTGTGCTCAAAGGGTTTAGGCATAATCTCAAGTTGATGTGCAACATGTTCTAAGAGGCCAAGACTCATAAGCTTTTTGTGATTTTTAATAAATTTTAATAATAAAAAATATTTATAAAAGAGTGTATTAGAAAATATATTATTAACAATAACAACAAAAACTGAAAACAAACAAAGATTAAGATATGAGTTAAGCTAACCAAAATCCGTGTGTTCATTTTAACAAGTTGTATGCCAAGTTTAGCAAGTTGCAACTCTTTTCTTAAATAATGGTGAAAGAAAAGATAAAAATGACAATGGGCAAGGAAATTGTAAACTGGAAATTTTCCTCCTCAACTTCACGTTACTTTGATATAGGCTAACATATACTAAATACAAATAAACCATTGAAGTAATATCTATCATAGCTGTGTTGAAAGCGATACAAGAAAGACAAATACTATACATTCATAAGGTCAAAATTATTAATTGAAGATAAGCTAATTGTGTTAGACCTCAAACCACACCCTACCTACTTTTCTTTACTAAAGCATACACGCAATATGAGAGAGAAAATGAAGTGTAGTTTTGTCTAGTGATTATCTACTTAATCTTAAGCCAAGGAATTCTTTGAAGGATTGAATTTTAAACTTAACAACTAGTTTTCTTTAATTTTATGTGATTTTATGAATTTAATTTTTTCACACGCTATAATTTGAATTTTATTGTATATATCTGGACTACTAGGGCTATTTATGGTCTTGATCAATAATAATCACCATTTATGATTGGATTATGATTTATATAATTTATAAAATAAAATAATTAATTTTTAAGTATAATTAGATTTATTAATCAATTATATATGGTTTGATTATTAATATTGTGGTGCATGGTCAATGATGATACAATAATTTCTCAAATAATTGTTAAACTTCTTTCTTCTTTAATTCAATTACCGTTAATTAGGGATGAAAATTCTTTGTCTTAAATTGGTATCTCAATTCCTTAGGAATGGCAAAATGGGTCAGCCCGACCTATTTAGGTCTAGCTGCTTATGGCCTGTTGAAAACGGGGCGGATTGACTCACCATACTAAGGGTGGGCCAAACTGTCAGGCTCGCCCTACTTATTGGTGGATTGGCCACTAGTTTTGCGCACCTTTTTAAATTTTATTTTTTAATTTTTTTAAACCCAAAAGGTATTTTTGCTTGGTCCAAATATAAAATAAAAATATCTCAATGAAAATAGTCTAAAAATCAAACTAGTAAATTAGATAGAACATCAAACATATAAATATATAATATCAAAGTTCTAAATATCAAAATCACAAAATGTTTAATCAAACTAGTACAAAATGGTTAACTCTTAATTAAGTTACTTTCTACTTTCTAATGACTAATACTTGCATTGCAAGTTGTGTCTTGCGGAGTTGCGATGTTGATTTGCACAATACATACTTAATTAAGTTAATTTTTATTTTCTAATGACTAACTGTGTGAGTGAACACTGAGCACAAAATTGTGAAAATGTGAAATAATCAAATAATGAAACTGTTGAAACTTGAAATATTGTTTTTTAATTCTAGCGTAAAGAAAATAAAATTTTACCGTGTAGCACAGTTACAAAGTTACTATAGTCTTATATTAAGTTTTGATTTTTAATTTTTATTTTTAATTTAAATTAAATTTTAAATAATTTGATAAATTTATAAAATTATAAAATAAATTACTAAAGTAGTAAACTTAAATTGGTAATTTTAAATTATCATAATTTTTTTTATTTTTAATCAGTTGATTATATTTTATTTATAATATAATGAATCTAGAAATTATTATTAATAATTTATATTATTTAATATATTATTTTAAGTGGCGGCCCAACCCAGCCTGCCCCGCCCTTAGCGTGACGGGGTGGGCTGACTGGGCAAAATGCATAACCCGTCCCGCCAATATTGTGGCAGACCAACCCAACAGGTTTGACCCCACTTTGCTACCCCTACAATTCATATCTCAACTGATCAATAATCGTTATGTAATTTTAATAAATTTTCTTTCATAATTTTTTAATATCTTATATAGTTTATTAAATGACATAACATTTATTAATTGATTGAAAGAATAATTGAAACACCAACTTAAGATAAATAATTTTGATCTGTTAATTCTTAAATTGTTAAAGATGTTTGATAATCATAACCTCTATTGTAGAAAGTCCTATTCATTGAGAACTTATCACTATTACATTGTCAAACACTATTACAAACAATAAATTTAAAACCCATTTTATATTTAATTAAATCTATTAATTTAATATAAACTATTATACAATCATATATTATTATGTTTTTTTAAAATTTATTTATAACATAACAAGTTTAGCGAAAAGAAAATTTGAACTATAATTTGATTAGCTATATTATTGTTTATTTGACTAGTTAAAATAAATTAGTTTTCAAGTACACTAATGTCTTTACATCAATAGTATGACGTTTTACAAAGATTTTAATGCTAAGATTAGAGTTAACTGAAAAAAAAACAACATTGTTCTCCTTTTATGAATAACAAATGTAACTTGAATATTATATTATTTTATAAAAGGGTATAGTTTTACCTTCACAAGATGTGTAAGCCTACGCAACCAATTTTATATATAATCCCCCGTGATTTGATTGGGTTTTCTCATTAGTCGTTATTGAATAATGAGAAGAAAACATGAGAGGTCTAATTTTCAAATTCATACAAATATTATAACAAAATATTATATAGATGAAAGAAAAAATGCTTTTGATATAAAATAGTCCCGTGAAACTGCTATAAATTAGTTTTTTTTTTTAATTAAGCTGAAAGCCTTGTATGATAGAGAGTATCTTATTTATTTTTTATGTCTGCATATGGTTTATAGTTTTTCAAATATTTATATAATACGAAATAAATTAATAAATGTTGGAAATTCTGGATAATTACCATTACCATAATGGTCCGTAGCATAAAAACTCATCCCGTTGGATATTCATTATTTAGTCGTCTTCTTGGTCTAGTTAAAACTCTAATTACTATAACATTAGTATCCTCAAAAACATTCTCTAAATAGTTTTGTAAAGACTATGAGTAAGAAAAGTTCGTGAAGACTATGTGAAGATATATATATATATTAGGAATTAATTATGTTTATAAACTCTACTAAAAAAAGCTTTAAAAGTACATGTGCTTTTTTAATTTAAATAAATTAATCTAAAGAGGCACATATCTGAAGTTTTTACAAATATCACGTTTTGTTACATAACAGACAAGGCTTTTACATCAATCGTACAGAATTTGCAGTTTGCTGATATTCCACATTTTTATTCATTATAAGAACGAAAAAAAAATGACAGATAGCTAGAAAATACGAAAATTTGTGTGGATATGATGATTTCTGATGAAAAATTATGAGCTGGGATGCATCAAATTCAAGAATTGAGGCGGGATGTTTGGTTGGATCTTTATGAGGAAAGAAGACAAAACATTCTTAGTTGCAAAAATAGGGAAGAAGAAATTAGAAAAATTAAAATTTAGAGTGCTTTTTTCATTTACCACCAACCACATATAGGGTTGATTAATTAGCATGAGATCATTTCAATACAGTTTCAAATTCGAGACTTTAAAGTTAAATATCCAATTGGAGAAATTTAGCGTTTATTGTAATTATATCTATCTATTTTGAATAGGATTATTTCTGGTGAAAAAATGTGTAATTAAAAAAAAAAAAAAAGATTGCTCCTTCAAATGCAACTCAAAGCATGAGAAAGTACTAGGAAATTCAATACTTTACTGCATCAAGGCCACTTTGACCTTGAGCCATCAAAATTGCGGCTATATAATAGCAATGATATGCATCAATCATTCAAACTTTGATCTGTCAAAAAAAATCATTCAACCTTTTGAAGGCTGCCCTTATACTTTAGGTGCATTCAAATTTTGTGTCTTAGATTTCGTCTCTAATAATGTTATCCTTAAATTAATATCTTGATATATTTGATAATACAATAGCACCTACCTTAGTAGTAATCTTTTTAATCATGGTATAATCTACTGAATTACGAATAGTATAAATTAGATGAATAGTTAAAAGCAAAACAAATAAAATGATTCCTATGCTATCATTCCACTTCCATTTAACAATAAAAACACTTCCATTTGACAAAAGCCACGTAGACACTCTTAAGAGAAAAATACATAACCAACAAACTTTTCTTTAATAACACTAGAATAATAAAATGAAATACTTAAGTAAAAATAAATATAACAATATTATTTTATTTACATAATTCATACTCTGTATCTATATCAATGATAAATTGTTGAAAATATTAAAAAACATGCAAAATATTCTAATATTTTTGTTTATGTGATTTCACGTCTCATAGGTATATTTTCTTATTTAAGGTATAGTGACTCTCTTCAACTAAGTGATTATTTTTATTTCAAAAACTATATATATAAACCTAACATTCTAATTTTAAATGAAAAAATATCTATTTTACAAATAATATGTTTAAGATTTAAATAAATCCTAAAGACAAAATAATATTTACAGATTTAAAATTAAAATAAGTTAAATTATTTTCCAAAACAAAAACTTCTCCTTGTCTACGTACACAAAGAATGAGGTATTCATCAAACATTAAAAAAAAAAATGAAAAGATAAACATAGATATATTAGTTCAATTGAAATAAAAAACAAATAAAAATTTGAAGTTTTTAGCTGTGCTGTCGATGTCATTGGTTATTTCGTGCTGTTTTATTCTTGTTTTAGTTAATATTCTGACAAAGTCGCATTAAAAACAGTTTAAAATATATAAGTACTTTGCTAGTAGATATTGATTCAAGCAGAATATTACTTTTCTTCAAGAATTTATTTTAGAATTCTAGCAGCCAGTGATATAATAATCAATATGTAAAAGCACCAAATTAAACAACAAAAAATTAAGATTTTGAAAATTCTATTACGGATATTTAATAGAAGCTGTTTATTCAAAAGAATATTTAGTTTTTAACGCAATGGTATAAGATTTCAGTGCATACGCATATGAGGATCCGATATATTTATTTCTGTATGAAAAGAAAAATTGGATCAATAACACATAATACGAGTAGGATTAATTCAAAAGAATATTTATTTAACATTATTTGATTGTACATATGTAACTTAATAACAAGAAAACAAGGAACTCAGTCTAAATATGTCTAAGCCCTTCTCTTTACTAAGAGGAAGAAAGAAACGTCCTAATCATAAGCATTAATGGACCCTTTTCATATTAATTTATCCAATAAAAAAATGTCATGCGTGATTAGAAACATTACATTCTCTTCGTCTTATTTCATTTTACTTTCTGTTTTTGAAATATCAATTCTTTATATAATGGTTCCGTAATTGCTTTGTTATTAAAGAACAACTATGAAACAAAGAATGCGTAGAAAGAAAACTTGTTGTATATTGTACGCAACACACAAAGCAGCTACAACAATTGCGGCCACAAATTACAACAACATTTCAAACACGTTTTTTTTTTCTCATACATATATACAATAGTTTCACTGATTTACGAGTCTTTTTTTTTTGCTTAATCGATAATATTTTTTTGTTTACTTTTTCATGTACATGTTTATTTAGTCTATGATGATGGCTTTCTTTTTTAGCTTAATTATCATCATTTCCTAGGATTTTGTTTTCCTTAAGTGTGCAAAACTAGAAAACAAAGTAAAATATTATATGGTAAAATTTCGCAATTTCAATAATTATTCTCGAGAGTGGTTTTATGAGTAAGTAGAAAAGTGGCTACATATGGTATGTCATAGTGGGGGACCATAATTTTACGGCATGTGGAAAATAGAAGCAATAAAAAAACAAAGAAGAGACTTTTCAAAGTTTGAAATTAAAATTCCATTTGTCTGACATAATAAGGAAAGTTGTAGTAGATAACACCTAACAGTGGCATACTATCCACACATTATCAACAATGCCATTTAGCATAATTTAATTAATTGAAGATTAATTAATTAACCTATGTCACTTTCTCATGGAAAAGATCGAAATGGACAATGTCCTTTGTTGTTGGTTTGTTTCATTCTTGCTTTGTTTAACTCATTACTCCATGGAAAAGAATGCCATAAAAAAATACAAACCCTAAAACATTCCTACCCCATAGAGAAAAGAATATTACAAAAAAAGTTATGTGAATGAAGAAGCTAGCATATCTTTGTTTGCATGAGTTGGCTAGCAAAAGAGGTATACCTACGTGCATGGAAGTGGGCCACACAATTGTGATGGTCAAAGTCATGGCATCAAAGGGTATCTGAGAGATGGCAACAAGTGGGGGTCCATGATTTTGTGGTGGAAGAAGATGCATGGGAATGTGACCCCAAGTATGCATGATGAAGTAATGAACCATTTGAGAAATTCCAAGCATAAGGTTCCTTTTTCCATGGTGCTTGAATTTTGAGGTTAGTTTAGTGTTGAACACGGCAGCACAAAGATGGATGTATGGGTCCAAAAGTAGGCACCGTCTATTATTGACGTGAAATTGATTGGAATCAAAGAAAGGGAAGACAAATTGCCCTCTTCTAATATTCATTCAATCAAGTTATTAGTTAAGAAAAAACTCATGAATTAATGGTGGATAAGAATATTATAAAAAGACTCATACGTATCATTATTTAATCATAACTCATTTTTATACCACTTTTTTTTTTTAGTTTTTCAGTGTTGTCAATGTTAACCATTAAAATTAATTTCAAATAATTAAAAATTAAGCTATTAATGAACAGAAAAAAGTATTATATAAAAATAATAAAATATAGTTTAGTGGTGAGACAATTATCATTAATTATAATTTATATAAATTTTAAAAAATAATAGTAAAAGCCATATTAATATTTTTTCCATAAAGATATTAGCTAATCTGTGAAAATAAAATCATTTTTTTTAATTTTTTGTTTTGTGTAAAATCAACTTTGAAAATTGATTAATCAAATCATTTTTCTCCCCTCTTTAAACCTATAGCTAGGATATATATAGTTACGTGGTAGGTGTTAGCCTAATAACCATTTTTCAATATAGACGTACATTTGCATTAATTAATGAATACATAAATACTTTACGATAACATTTGAATCCTTAGAATTAGTACTATACAGTATTGTAAAAAACTTTTAGTCACAGAATTAGTTTAACATGTTTGAGTATGCATTTCTATAATCACTTTTAGAAAAAATAAAAAAGTAAACAACTTTTTCATAATTAATCTAAATTTTTTTTTCATAATTGTTTTTATTTTTTAAGTTTAATGAAAATGTTTTTGTTGTATGTGTTTACTTCTCCTAGTGTTTATAGAAAGACTCACAAACAGGCTCTTATAACAGCATATGTTTGAATAAGTTTATTTCAAAAGCTTTAACTTATAATTAAAGTATATTATTCCGGATTTAAAAATTAATTTTCTTTAATACCTTATTTTCATATACTCTTCTGCAGGTTGGATTTTTACGATATAAGCTTTACTTTTTCAATGAAACTGTTATTTTTTTCAAACTACTATATTAAAAACTAATGTTTTTTAATAAAATATTTTAAATATTTTGCTACTAAAAAAAGTGATTTTGTAGTTTCTTCTCTTTATTGGTGGATGTTATAGCGATGGGTCATGCATGACTGACTACAAATACGCGTCTTAAAAGCTGCATGTGATATGTTCTAGGTATTTTCCCTCGTGAGCTTTTAGATTTAACACGTGGGAGAGAGAGAGAGAGATATTTAAAAGTGATATTTAGTATATGGAAACGATGTTGCACACGTATTTTGGGTTACTAAGAGTTAAAGCTTCCACATTCAACATAATTAATCATTAATTAAGGTATAAGCAAAGTTGATAGAAGCATCGATTAGAATATAATTGAACTTTCGAAACGAATTAATTGACTGATTAAGCTTGACTAAACCACTCGATAAACTCATTATTGACGTTTTGAAAATAACCAACAGTAGAAATTGAAATACTAAATACTACTGAATATACTATAATTATTGAGAGGGCCTCTTATTCATAATATATCATATATAATTAAAATACTTCTAAATTTTAGTGACGGATCTTTTAAAAATTATACATAAATTTTTCGTGATCAGTTTTATTTTATTTTATTATCATAAATATGATATGATAAATAGATCAGAAATTAAAAAACGAAAATCATGAAGTATTAAAAATATGATTTTAATTAATATATACGGACAAATCTAAAGTTTAATTATATATTTTTATTTATATAATTTTTAAAATTTTAATTGGTAAAATTAACAAACTTTCTATAAATTAAGAATTGTGATTAAATATTAATGTAAAATTTTTTATACTGTATGTGCAAACTCATTAAACTCTAAAAATATTTGTTAATCATAAAATATAAAAATTGTTTATTACTAATAAAAATTAATTGTATGAATGTACAGTTGCAATTGCCACATGCCTTACTCTGATTATTCAAGAATAGTCACTCCGATAATGCTGATAATTATATAATAAATTATATTAACCACCTAACAAGTAGTTTTCTATAATAAAAGGAGTTAAAATGTAGTATATATTAATCTTCTTATAACAGAGTATTTAATTTAAATAAGAGGAAAACTAATGTAATTTAAATGCCTTTCTAAAGACGAAAATGTAATTTATTACCTTAACCCTCCTATTTTTCCTGTGTCAAGGACATTGCTGTCTAGTAAATTAAGAAAGAGTTATTATATTTCTATTCTCAAAAATACTTTTCTACAATATATTTTTTATCTCATTTTCTCTATCTATATCTCTTCCTATTATTTCATTCACTTGCAAACACAGGTAAATGATGAAAAAGTTTAAAGACAATACACTGGTGACCCAATTTAAAATTCAAATAATTAACTTGTTATTTCTTCTAAATTGTTATTTTCAAAGCAATTAATGATCACTTTATTTATGTGAGTACGACGGAATCAATTTCTCAAATCAAACATTTTTACCATTATCATTTTTAGGCACTACAATCTAAATCAAATGGAATGTTCAATATATCCAAACGAAAAAGGAAAAGGAACTTTTTTTCCTCCACGAAAACAAAAGAAGACAAGAAATATATATAAATACACATAAGAATATATATGAAAAGTATATATATGTTTTTAACAATAATATCCTTTTTCTGAAAAAGTAGTTGACCTTGGACACATTGAAAACATTCTATGGTTGATGCTGCTTTCACATTAGATGCAAAACAAGACTTACATATATTCTTCCATATAATTAAGGTTCTCTTGCTATTTCTTCACGACGTGAAAGTGAAGAAAAATGAAGAATTCTAAGAAAACAGGTGTACGAAAATACCACAAATCTGAAAATCCACGTTTGCGTTGGACACCTGAACTCCATGAATACTTTGTTGAAGTTGTGGAAGGTCTTGGTGGAAAAGCCAGTAAGTTTTTCCTTCATCAACATGATCTAGGGTTAGCTTTATTTGATTTTTCTTCATTTCCATTCCCCCAATTAATTCCTTTTAATTTCTTGCCTTGATGATTTGTTCATTAAGCTTGCTTCAATTTCTTTTTTTCTTCTAATTATTATTCCTCTTAATATTATATATACTCTCACAAAGGCCAAAGATGGTGGTTAAGTTGGAGAAAATAAAAATTAAAATACCTTACACAAACGATGATTATTAAGTTATCCTTATTCATCTCTTTTTTTCCTTTCTTGTAAGTGTGATATGAAACAAAAAGGGGCGAAAAACTTAGGCTATGTGCTTCAACTGTAGCTTCTGCTAACAAAATAGCACACTGGATTTTGCAGGGGCAACCCCAAAGAACATTCTGCAGATGATGCATGTCAAAGGACTAAGGATCTCTCATATTAAAAGCCATCTTCAGGTATATATATGCATCTATATTTATACGTATCCCATGTGGTCCAATTTATATACATGTAGATCTTTATATTACTTGTGCAGTAGCTTTAAATTTTTTTTCTTTTAGAAGTAAATTTCAACAGTTAAGCCTGTGTTTTCTTGGTTATTTTTAGGGTATGGGGGCTTAGAAAACCCTATGATTTTTTAAAAGAGTAACATATAATTTTTTCTAACATCAGATTTTTTGGCTCTGTACCCAGATTAATTGATTCTCTCTTCCCTCACAAGAAAAATAAAAAAAAAAAAAAATCCTAATCTCTTGTCTATTTCTTCAATATGAGACAAAAAATAAGGTCTAGGGTATTTTTACCGTACCAACAATAATTGCTGAAACAACAAAAAGAAAATAAGTACTGTGTGGAAAGCAGAATTTGGCACAATATGGCTAGATGTGTGTGTACATTCATTCATGATTTATATTCCATTACTTTTCAGCTGAGGACAAAACGTTCATCAAGAGCCACACGCCATTATCATCCTCACTTTTTTCATGCTGTTAATTACTTTAATTTATTTTTCTTACGAGTTTAATTACTTGGTAGATAGCTTATAAATATTATCTTATTATGTCAAGAAATTCAGATATGATGTCATTTACATTCATATTAATTACACCCTTCAAACTAATCTACGTCTTCCTCAATCCTCATATCAAAAGAATGAACAAAACATTGCTTTAGTATTAAAAAATGTATTTTGTGCACGCGCAAGTTATAAAAATAATGATATATATCTTGGTTAGGTACATGTGCATATGCGTCACGAAAAAGCATATATAAGTTTAAAAGAGATGAAACTCCTTTTATCCCCATTTCTCTTTAGCAAAATCTATGAAAACAAAACGAATTTGCAATTGTTTGCATTGTGTAGCTATAGTTTGCTTTTTCAGATGCCAAAAGTGCTTATCTGTGTATGCTTTAAAGAAAGGGGAGTAGTACTTCTTTTTTCCTTTATTAGTTTTGAAATTCGGTTCTACACTACACCTATCTTCAGTTTCAATGTACTACCACACTAGGCTTTAGCAATACTATATTAACATTTATAAACCATGCGTGCTAATTTCGTTTTTTTGAAACATTTATAAGCATGCGTGCTAATCTTATGAAATGAATATTGTGGAGTACAATTTACTATGTGAGAAGGAAAGAGGAAGAGATTAACATGATATTGGAAAAGATAATTAATTAATTGAATATCTAGCCTTAATTAAATATTCAGTTTGGTCCTCAAAGGTATAAGTATTGATACATAGATTTTAAAAAGAAAATTTTAAATAAATTATTCATCTAATTATTATATTGTTGAATAAGTTGATTCTTGAAACATTTTGGATGACGTTTATAACTTTCAAAAACAAAAATAGTTATTTGCTTAAATATTTAAGCAGTGATACAACTTATTTAATGGTTAAAAAAGAGAGAGTAAGAGATCACATTTTCAAATATTTTCCACTAAGATTTCAATACAATCTAACATATTACATAAATATAAACTTTATAATATGCTTAATTTGTACTAAAAAAATATAAAAGGCTTTAATGTACGCATAAAAATGAAACTAGGTCTTAATATACATATATATAATTGCGGCTACACCAACTAGAATTCTATTTTTCTTCCTGTTACCTCCTAAATTAATTGCACAATGTGATCATCATAATTGCATTAAGGACCAGCATCATAATTTGCTGGTAAGTTGTGTAATTATTATGTGTGCATTACTTATCTTTACTTCTTCAATAAAATAAGATCTATTTTTTCCTTTATTCTAAAAATTTTTTGTTTTTTTTTTTATTTAGATGTACAGGAACATTAAGGGACATACCATTCTTTCATCAATGCATCAGGAGATGGAAGGAAATGAACATGTTAATGATCTTCCAATCTGCTCCAATTCTTCATCCCAAAGGTAACCCATATATGTGTAAGCAATTACAAACGTAATAAAAATAAATAGATCCTTGCTAATGAAAGAGATCAAATTTTAAAACGTGGAGTTTCTTTTATATAACATCATAGTACTATCTATTTCTTTTTCTTTTTTAACAAAAACTGTATATATAATTATACTGTTCATCCTATATATAAATTAATGGTATGTAATACTATATTTTTCGCTGACTACTCAACCTTATATAACTCCTCGAATATTTATTATGTGGATTGAGCTAGTATGTTAGAATATGGAGTTTCAAAAGTACTTTTCTTCATTTTATGCATTGAAATTTAGAAATATGCATATTTTTAAGAACTGGAAATATGCATTGAAATTCTTAAAATACGTTTTCAACTTTTATTCAAACATAGCCTAAGTAATATTGAACGTTAAATTTATCCTTAGATATTTATATTTGTTAAAAAAAAATAATAATTAGGTCTTCTAATGCTCTATTGGTGGGCTGGGTTCACAGACACTGTTCAGTTTTATCTGCAAAGGCCCCAACTCTATTGATAGAATATACTATTTCACTTCCTTTTTAACAAAAATAAAATGCTATTTAAGTAAAACTTCATATTATTTTAACATCAAATAATGATACTGTATTTAATATTATATATAATTGTTTCGTTTCTCTTATTTGTTTTTGTATATTTTGTTTGTAAAAGGATCATTTTCTTAACAAAAAATGTTCTATAAGATCGAGTTGTACATAATATATATATATATATATATATATATATATATATATATATATATATGATTTGTTTTTTCACTCAATAATTATAATATTTAATTCTTTTTTATTATTCTATTTCATACTCTTCAGATCACAAAGAGCTAAATCAAGAGAATCAAAATATGATACGGATATTGTCAATCAAGAATTTCACCACTTAGAAAACAAAGGACTTTCACAGACCAGTGAAACTGATTACGATCTAAATCAGGTACAACTTTAATTTACTATTTTATATACTATATATCTTTCATTAATTTAAGTAAATCATTGATCCATTGTTTAGAAAATGTTCATCATGGATGCTGAACTGTAAACCGTTTTTCCTTCTCTTTTTTTTTTCTAATTAAGCAAAAGGCATGCAGAAGAATCAATATCATATCATATGTATACCAACAAAATATCAAGTTACTTTTATATATACTCAAGTTTTTGAAAATAAGGTAAAAGTAAACAATTTTTTGTAATATTTATAAAAAATAATTAAAATACTTTTTATCAGAAAATTTTGAATTAAGTACAGAAAACAAGCGTTTTAAGGTATTGTTTGCATAAATTTCTCTATAAGTATTTATATATAAAAAAACTAAGTAAAAGATAATATTGAATATTTTTATGCTAAAATCTATTTATTGATCATCTTAATTTTTAGAAAATTTAAATAAAATATTTTCTATAATAGATAAGTGCACAATTTGATTTTAATTTATACGCGTAGTTTATTTACCTTTATATTTATGAGTTTAATTGGTGTACAGTGTTAGTATAAAGATTTTTACACTGACATTCAATCATAACCCTTCATTCATAGTAAATTTATTAATTTTACCTATTACTACTTCAAAAGTCATATAAATGAAAAAGTTATGATTGGACGTTAGTGTAAAAATATTTTTAATATTAATGATTAAAAATTATAAATTATATTGTTGAAATTAAAATTTAAAAAACTTTTTAATCCTACATAATGTGAATCTCTAAATAATTAAATGAACTTTAATTTATACTACTGAGTAACGGATAAAGTTCTCCAACTAATTTTTCACTATATAATGAAGTAATACTTATATTATACTGTTTTGCAGGAACCTGCTGAATGGAGTGCATGTGTACTAAGTGATACATCAAATGAAGAAAATAGTGGGACAATGAAATTTCTTAATCTCTCATTTTCTTTAAGCTCTTCACTAATTCCAACGATGCACGGTGATCAAGAGAGAATGCGTTTTTCTTCACCAAATACAGCAGATAATCACGTTGCTGATTCTAATTCTGTTCAATATCATGTTGGGAGCAATTATATAAACTTAGACCTAACAATATGAATATGTATCATTTTTGTAAACTTAATTAATTACACGTATTACTTATCGTAGCTAAGTTTAGGTTTTATTTGGCGAAGATCTACAGAAGTTAACGAATATTATGGTATTATCTCTCAAATAATTAAAAGGTTTAAGCAGACTTCTATTTAAGTTTATTAATTTTTTCTGTACGGAGTTACGTTTTGTGACCATTTAATGACTTTTGTTTCTCTGCCAACAAATATTGTTCTATTAAAAAAACATCTTGTTCCATTATACTGGTCGGTTCCCTTAAACAAGTTGTGAAGCTAAATTATGAGAAAATAGGATCTACGAGAATTTAGCTCAAGCCAAAAAAAGAATTAATCAAGCCAAATTTGGTGAAACTTTGGAAATTGGGTATGCATGAATTTAGCTCGAGTTAAAATTTTTTGCTTGAAGCTAAATTTCTAGTTGAAAATAAATTTTCTGTCTCAAACAAAATTTAGTTAAAGTGTTTTATTTCATCCTGAATATCTTCTTAAGAATTCAATTCCAAATGAAGTATATATAATAATTTGTGAGTGTTATAAGCAGTTTAAAGTTATTTTTATGCTGATATAATAATATATTAATTTATGTAGTGATAGTAAGAATTTAAGATGTTTTATACCTCAATTTTTTTTATATATTTATGGTGTCCTCTCTATCTATCTATATATATATATATATATATATATATAAATGGCAATGGTGACGATGGTAACGATAGGGTGGTGGTGACTGCAATGGTAATTGTAGTGATAACAGTGACACAATAGTGGTGATCACCGATGGTGGTGGTAGCGGTTGTAAAGACCAGTTTAATTAATAGATTATTAGTGGAAAGAAAATAAATGTTAGAGAAATTAAATGTTTAATTATTTTAAATTAATATAGTAGTAAGAGAATAAATAAGTTTATTTATAATATCAATATTAGTTAATTAATTTTGATAGAATAATTGGAAGGTAGGGAGTGAAATATAATAATTATATCTTGGTCTTTAGAGAGTTTTAATTGAGTTTCGAAGAGTCTTTGGAAATCTATTTAGGAAGGAATGTGAATAGCAAATCGAAACTCACCCCACTCCCTTTTCTTCTTATTTTTTTTTTCTTTTCCCTTTCTTCTTTTCTTTCTTCTTCTTCAACTTTCTTTCTTCTCTATCGCTTCAGTTTGCTCTCTCATCGTTTTCTTTTGTTTGCATGGTTAGCTTTCGGTTGACGGATTTCGACGCGAGTTCCTCCATAGCTCATGTTGCTGAGTAATCTCTATTATAGGTAAGTCTAATCTTGAATTAACAAACTTTTTTCCAATCGTTTTTTATCTCATCGTTCCCATTAAAAAGGGAATTTCTTTGAAAATCTTGGTTTCTAAAATTCCTATTTAATTTAGGATTTTTTGTCAGGTTCCTGTGAAATTTCTTCAGGAGGATTTCTCTATTTTCTTTTGAGTTAGCTTTGAAAAGGAGAAATAGGTAAGGGAAGCTTTTTCTTGCTTTTAAATTTGAAAAATTATGATTTTAAGAATATTAAGATTGTTAGTTGTGATTGATTTAACTTTTGAAATGATTTTGGATGTGAATTTTGTTATTGTAGTAATTGATGAGTGATATTGATTGAATTGATTTTCTGTAGTGGGAATTGAATTTATTGGAATGAAAATGTATTATTTGGAATTGTGGTGTAATACATATGATTGGAATGCATAATGAGGATATATTTATTTATGCTATTGGTTGCCAGCAATTACAGTTGGGTAACTTAGCATTGTATGCTATGTTTGGTGGGGTACATTGACATTAGGGACACAACTAGGTCAATGTAATCCAAAGTATCAAATATGCAAAGGGATATTTTTGTGATTTTCATTGTGGTCCTGATACTAGATATGCAAGAAGGTGCCTAAAAGACATACTCAGCCAATGACTATGTCACACGATGTCAGGTAGACACTAGACATCAGTTCGTGGTTGTTAGATAAGTATTGCTTAAACTTAAATCGATGGTAACACACACAGCTTGGACGCTTGTCACTAATTGAAAGTGGTCTTAAGTCGTCTCAATGTCCGAACTCAATGTAGATATTCCGGAATGTATTGAGTCTGAACATTTTATGGTGTGAAATGCTTGTATTCATAGGAATATAAGTATGATTGATTTTATTGATGATATTGTGATTTTTAAGTTTCTATATTATAAATTTTATGTATTATTATGCTTACCCTTGCAATGTCTGTGTATTCTGTATGATTGTGATGATTGTTCTTTGCATGAGAGCATATACCAATGATGACAGTGGAGATCAGAATCAGCAGGATTGACAATAGATTAGTGGCATTAGCAGAGTTATTCATTTTGTGTTTGAAATAGTTTATGTATTAAAGTATGTTTATGTATATAAATTAGAGTTTTTAGATTGCTAAATGTATGGATTGACTAAAGTTATGCTATATTGAGTTGTGTAACAGTTAAGTTTTAATGGAGAATTGACAGGTTATGTATCTGTTTTAAATGAGTTATGTTTTAACATGTTTTGGTAGAAAAAATAACATGAAATGTCTCATGTAAATAGTATGTAATGATTTTGGTAAATAATTTGAAGTATGTGTGTGTATAATTTGGAGTATGCTTTGTATTATTAATTTGGAATGTTACAACGGTGGTGGTGGCGATGTAGGTGATAATGAGGGTTGAGGTGGTGGTAAGGGTAAGAGGTGACTTACGGTTAATGAAGTGATATCTTTAAGTAAGTTATTTTAATCTGAACCATTATTTTTAATCTTGTACTTATTATTTATTTCTCTCATCTATCATAATAAATTATTTTCTCACTTAATACATTCTCTCTATCTTTCTCTATATATAACTATAGGTCAACCCACTTAATTTGTTCAAATCAATGAATTATACATACTAAAATATTGAAACATCTAACACAACTTAATGTATTTTGGTAGGTAAATTTATCAATTACAATCCATTTGATGCCTCTAAGTTCAATAAGACAAACCTATGAATTGAACTCAAGCTGTATTTAGTGTGGGCAAATAATATTATACTTGATGTATCAATCTCTATGGATTATTTTGATTGCTTATTTGTATGATATTTTAACATTGTTAAAAAATGTTAATATAAATATAGTATACTTTAAGATAAATATAACATTTTAAAAATTACATTGCCTAAATAATTAAAACATATCATAATTTTTTTTAAAAAAAAGTACTATCATTGTCCCTTTTCATGCTTCTTAAAAAATTGATTAATTTAATTGATAATATTAAATTTAAGATTAATTTACAAAAATTATCTTTAATTTTATTGGAATACATAATTTTTATTTTTTATTCAATTACTTTCTACTTAATTAATAATTGTATTTTAGTCATATCATCTTATCTTTATAAGAGAAAATGCATTTATCATAAAGTAATTAAGGATATTTTAATATAAAAATAATTAATATACAATAATTTGAAAAAAAAAGTCTTATAAAAATAAATAAAATTGTCGTACATTTAAAGACAAATATAGTATTAAATTATGGCTATAATAGAAAAGAAACTGCCCGTACACTAAAATTATATTATAGTATTTTCTCAAAAATGGTTTCTCATGTTTATTTTTTCTAAACAATGTTTTTTAATACGTTTACAATGTAATTAATTATATTAAAAACTAAAATTTTCTATTTAGTATAAGGTTTTTATATTAATCATTAGAGTCCATAATTAAAATATCTCTTAAATTAATATTATAGTTTTCTATTAAAAAGTACATTATTTCCTCTCTATTTAAATGATATAGAGCCATTGAATAAAAATAAAAATAACAAGAAGAAGAAGAAAATAAAATAAGTGCAAATATATAAAGCCTAGCCGTGGAGTAAGTAAAACTCCTCTCGTATGTATATATAAACATTAAAAAAGAAAAGTTTATACAAAAATTTCAGATCCAAGTGGGAAAAGGTGGGGTTGATATCGACATGAGAAGGGGTAACATATACATTTTCCTCAAAAAATTCATTAAGCATATTATTTACTGCCTCTTTGCCAATGTCTTCCTCAAGCCTTTGATAATCTTGAAAAACCAAACCAAGTTCATGATTGATAACACCAATGGCACAAGAATTACTAATATCTGTCCAAAGGGTTGCATCTGCTCAACCTGTTGAATTATTGAACAAAAATAGTGATCCTTACCCTTATTAACCACATTGTTTTAGTAGAAAAGAGATAAAAAAAATGACCCAATAGCTAAATTCCCACACACAATAATGCAACCTCATTAAAAGTTTGCACCCGTCTCAACTTACAAATAAGTCATCCAACAAGTTGCCAAAAAAACTAAATTCATTTGACCAACTTTACTAATCTGGCCTCGTTATTTATTATGCAGGCATAGTCTTAGAATGTTCATTTTGAGCATAACTTATGAGGCCCAAAATTAGCTTATAAGGTAATGATTACTCCCACTCTTATATTGGCTATCCATCGACTATGAGACAAATAATATAGGACTTCAATTAAGGTGGTTTTCAAAACACCCCTCATGCTCAATGCTACCCACCTAGAGTGTAATAAACATAAGAGGCCCACCGATGGATATAGAAGAGGCTCTAATATCAATGTTGGAATGTGAACTTCTTGACTTTGATGTTTAAGTTACTCTTTCAATAAGTTGAAAAATTAAGTAAAAAGAATTTAACTTTGTTGCTAAAAAAAAATAGAATATTTTAGATAGTCACTAGCTTTTTTTCTAAAAGTTATTTATGTTATCTTTTTTAAAATATTTTTTTTAGTCACTACCTGATTTTTTGACAACTTTATCTTTATTAAAAATGAATTATTCTTTACAAATATTCCTCCCAATATATTATAACCTTTTCTGTTTTTATGTTTCTCCTTCCTTCAATTCTCTCTTCTTTATTGTAATATTTAACTGTACATAGTAAATTATAATTTAAATATGTAATCATAAAAAAATTATAATTTAAATATGTAATTATATTTTTGTCTTTCTTCTTCGTTATAATTTAAATATGTAATTATAGTAATTTATAATTTAAATATTTAATTATAAAAAAATTACAATTTAAATATATAATTATAGTGATTTATAATTTAAATATGTAATTATAGTAATTTATAATTTAAACATATAATTGTATAAATTTATAATTTAAATATGTAAAATTATAGTAAGTTATAGTTTAAACATGTAATCAATTTATATTATTAAAATATATTATAATTATTTTAAATATCTCACTATTGATCTAATAATTGTTTTTTTATAACTTTTGGTTGATAAGTTTGTTTTATCAAATGCTTGCAATTAACTTTTTAACTTTCAATTAATTTTTTAACTTTTAACTAGCTTTATAGCTAGTTTTGTCTAACACACATTTTATCTCAACATTATCTTTAGTTAATACAAAACTTCAACTCACCCCATTTTACCTAGGCTACCAACAAAAGAGTGTGGGACTTCAACACACCTCTTTTTTACCCAAGTTACTGACCACAACTAAGGTGGGCTAAGGGTGACCTCAATGAAGGTAAGTTTCCATCATTAGATCTTTGTTTAGTTGCAAGAAAAGTCAACATATGCAGAGAAATGAGAAGAAAAAGAAAGTGTCATCAATTTAATAGGTTCCACATATTTAACTTTCTACTCAAAGACATGGAAAGAAAAGAAAATGTAAAAAGATTTGACCCTTCTAAAATTATCTTTATTTATAAAAACTAAGTCATAAATACAGGTAATTTTATAATTTGTAATAACTTTGATTTATAAATTTTCATAATTTTCAAACCACTTTTCACATAATAAAACAACTTCAATTTTTATTCTAATTCATCTCTTTTCTATTTCTTTTTTCACAATTTCTTTCTTTTTCTTGCAAACTATAATTTTAATTGATAACGAGCCATACATGTTTATAAATTAACTTGTTATTGTATGCAACAAATAGATACATGATTTAGGGAAGTTATCATCCAAGAAAATAATATGCACTTTTGAGTTTTAAAAGGCCAAGAACTGAATGTCAAAATCTACAACCTATGAAGAGAAAGACAACCGACAATTTTTAAATTCGGGGTCCAATGGTTATTACCTGATCAAAGTGCAAGTAGACGTGGTAAAACATGTAAACAAACAGAAGTATTCTGGCAACCTGCAGATGACCATTTTAGTAAGCAAAAAACAAGAATTATATATTTCAAAATAAGAACACACACAGCATATTGTGGTGGTAATGGCGCATGACAGAAACTCTGGCCATTCTCATCCCCATTTCCATTTCTAAAAAATTGATGTGAATTTGACCATAAAAAAAATATATATAAAATAAAAAATTTAATATGTATCTTCCTGGTTGAATAACTTGTGATATTATTATTTATAATTTTAATTTATTTATTTATTATTAAATAAATAATATATTAAATTATTAATTATATTATAATTTTAATTAAATATATATTTTAAAATTTTATATAATTATTAAAATTATAATAAGATACATATACATTCGTATTTAATTTTAAAAACACTCATACCCACTCAGATTTATGACGAATTCAAGATAGTATCCATAGACGTAAATATTATTGCCATTAATAATATATAAAGATTTCTATACTATCAACTACTTAGAAATCACGTTGGATATGACTTCAAAATAATTAATACAAAAGTTAATATTTTATCATATAAAGCAATTCCCGACAGGAGGATAGTATAAATACTTATACAATGTTGTTGGCTTCGAATTATATATGTGTTTTTGTGTGTATTTCAAATTATTGACTCACCAGCCAAGAAATGAATATTACAACCCCATTAATGAGATAAGCTTTGGACTTCTTCATTCCAGCTACGTCAAGATACCTTCACAAACACCACAACATTAACAAAGAAATATATTATATGACATAATAAAATTCGACTATATATGATAAAGATTACCATCTCAAATTGATTCCAGGCGTAGTTGTCTCAGATATCAGGACCATGAACGTGTAAAGCTGTCCTTCCCCACTCAACATTGAATATGCTACTGCTACCAAAGAAAACAGATGATGAATCACCTGAACCAATGTTAATACGAAGTCAGGTTAAATCCCGACCATAATCATCTCCAGCTGGGTTCCTATCAAGTGAAATTTCTTAAAATTGATTAAGAGAGTTCAACTTCATAAGACAGGTTGGCTTAAACTATGCAAGTTAGAAAGTATTATCCTATTGTCATTAAAAAAAAAGAAGATATTATCCTTACATACTCATATCCACCAAGAGAAGGGAAAAACCATAATATCATCCCTAGATCAGCAATGAAGTAACCAACAGAAACCTATCACAATAAATATCAAACATAAGAAATAAAGACTTCAACAGATGAAAAAGAGTGATGCAGAATGCAGATCACAAAATAGTTGTTAAATGTATCCGGAGAATGAAGATGATAACAATTCACAGAGTTGCTTTGAATCATCACACATAAAAATAAAAATAGAATGAATTCTTGAAAAATGAAATACTAGCAGAATATGAACACCAAGAAAATCAGACGAGCTATTAAGTCGAAATGTGGCTAGCACATTGTGCAATCGCAAAACATATTAAGGAAAAGAGTCAAATGACAACATTATACGTTAATGGAATATGTCTTTGGGATTTGACAAACTCTTCAATATAGTCTTCATGACAATTGAAATAGAAAAACTCAAAGGCGTCTTATACATGAACAAGCTCAACAAATTATTAAGCTCCATCAGCTCCTACCATCCAATATTACAAAACCATGTGGCATCATTTAAGAGACAAAAAAGACATAACATCTAAAGAGACCACAGAATTAGATCTTGTTTGAAAAAGCTTATAATATAAGAATTTACTCAATAAGAACTTCTTACATAAGAGCTTATAGTATAAACTCTTAAATTCAATAAATTATTTATATTTAGATATATAAATTTAAAAAACATTTATATGAAAATAAAATATTTAAATATAGATATATAGAGAGAGAAAAAGAGACAAAGAGAGAGGGAGAGGGAAAGGGAGGGAAAGAGGGGAGTGGGAAGAGAGAGAAGGAGGGAGAGGAAGAAGGAGAGAGAGAGCAAGAGAGAGAGGGAGGGAGGGAGAGGGAAAGGGAGAGAGAGAGAGCAAGCAAGAGAAAGAAAGAGAGACCCGGTAGAGAGACAAAAAAAAGTGAGATAGAAGTTAAAAGAAATATGGATTTTCAATAAGTTTAAAATATTTTTTTTTCAAAAAACTACTCTAAATATCTTATTCAAATAAACTTGAAATACTTTATGAATCTTATGTAAGTGTTTTTATAAATTTATTCAAACACCTGTATAAGCGTTTATATGATAACATAAATTCAAATAAACTGTAAATAAGTTCTTTTAGACACAGAACTTAGTAATGAATATAAATTAATTTATGCTTTGACAACAGTGGCTTGCTTGTGATTTTTGTTTGCAAAATAGCTATTAATAAAAGCTTATTTGCCTTCAAAAAAATAAATGATTTCTGATAGATACTAGTTTGGAAATGAAACTGAAACACCTCTGTTGCAGAAATTGCCTCTAGCAGTATCAATGTGATAGTGAAAAGAGACCCAACAGGGTACAATTCTCAAGATTGTAAACTTCCTGGCAACTGAGAGGACCTGAACCTCTTCCCCACCAATGAGTTCCCAAAATACAAGCTACTCTCCCTTTATGCCTTCCCTCCTTTTTTCTATTACAAGCTCCCATCTAGTTTGTCACCTAAATAACTATAGTTAGTATGTGTTCCGTTACGTTGAATAATGCCTATTGATTCCTTGGTGACAACCTATTCTTCTCCTATAGGTATTCATTGAAGACATTTTCGGTATCAGTTTAAAATTCTTAACCTTGGGTTTGGAATGGAGGATTGTAGGAGAAGAATCCATTTTGTTATGGAATTTTAAATGCTTTATGGTGAAATAAATTATTTGAATGAATAATTTTAAGAAAAATTGAAATTCTAGTCATTTATGAAAGAATTTTAATTAGTTAAAATTGTTCCATTGCAAATTCTTTTAAAAAAGTAAAAATTTGAAATCCTTCATAATTACCATTTTTTTTACTAACTTTGACCAATTTATTTTTACTGGATAGAGGTTTATTTTAGACCAAAGTCAATCGAGATTATTTTCACTAATGTCAATTAAAGATGTTTGTTAGTCAAGTCACTAAGGGAATTTTTAGTAGGAGTGAGGTGGTCAGTCCACTAAATAAATGATCTTTTCTTTTTAAGTTTGTATCTTGCTTACGAAGTCTACAAACTTAATAGACCGCTTTATGGGTCCACACATTTTTTTAAAA
The DNA here is from genome assembly GCA_037954015.1 of Psophocarpus tetragonolobus. Lineage (NCBI taxonomy): Eukaryota > Viridiplantae > Streptophyta > Magnoliopsida > Fabales > Fabaceae > Psophocarpus > Psophocarpus tetragonolobus. Next base: position 32,812,078 of record CM075694.1, read on the forward strand.
AAAAAATCTTTTAAACTACCTAAACTTTCTTCTATTATACTAAAAATTGTACTATCATTTATAATAATTTAAAACACTAAATATTTTTCATATTAAAAGTTTAAGATATTTAAATTCACAACAAATAAGTCACAATATTAACATAAAATAATAGTCTAAATAACAAATTTATCCCTTTAAATGGATTAGAAGCCAAGCTTGTAAGCTCGTCAACTCAACCTGCAAAGTCTATAGGCTTTGTGGAATGAATTAAATTTTTTCTACAATTATGCTTTTTTGTAAAAAAAATCCAAAATTTTCATGGACTTGCGAGGTCCGAGGCGGACCTAGACCCATACACACCCCTAATTTTTAACAAACATCAATTAGGATTTTTTTGGTTGATTTCACCTTATGTTGATGGAGGTTATTTTTTGGCCAAAGACAACCTAAGTTAATGATGCTTGTTAGCAGCGGTTGATAACGGTTTGTTTAGTGGACGTCCACCAATGTTGTTTTCTCCCAACTTTAGTTGAGGTTTCTTTCATTCCAAATTCAATTAGGATTATATTTTGGTCAATATTGAAAGAGATTATTTTTTCGTCTAATATCTACTAAAGTTGTTTCTCAGCAAATGCCAACCATGGTTATGTTTCATCCAATGTCAACCAAGGTTATTTTTTTGTCAACTTAGGCCAAGATTATTTCTAAGTCAAGTTTACGGGTAAGTCACCAAGGTTTCTCTAGCTAGTGTTAGCCATTTTTCAATCGACATTGGTTGGGTTTATTTTTCAACCAAAGTCAACTAGAAACATCAACTAGAGTTATTTTGTAGCCAAAATAAGCTAGGGTGTTTTGCTTCTAATGTTGACTAGGGAAGTTTTCAACTAACCTTACTAGGCTTGTTTTTTACCAATGTCAACTGAAAAAATTTTCAGCTTTCATTAGTAAATAATAATCCCAACCAAAGTCATTCGAAAAAGAACCATGGCCAATGTCGCCAATGTCAGTCAAGAAATAATCCAGCAAAAAATAATTCTCATTGATGTTGACCAAAACCTAAGGTGACATTGGCCAAAAAATATTGACAAATAAACTCAGTAGACATTAGCTGAAAAACAATCTCAACCAATGTCAATAAAAAAACATCACCAAATGATATTTTTGAATTATTAAATAGTTTATTATTAAAATAAAGTTTTGTATTTAATGAAAATTGAAATATTTTATCTAAACAAAAAAATTAAATTTCAATAAATTTAAATTGTCTTATCTAAACAAAGTATTTAACAAAGGAAGCAATTTGAATAGAAAGAAATTCAAATTAGATGTATTTTAATTTTGTTAGATTTGTGAAATTCCCAATCCAAACATAAAAGGAAAGACATTCATGCTACATTTGTCCAAATTAACAATATTTTTACCTAATTTCATATATGTAAGTCCTCAAACCTGGTAACAGGAATAGTTGGAGAAAGTTTATCTATAATAACAAGTCCTAAATCCACAAAAAAAAAAAACTTTAGCAATCAAACACAGCATTCCTGCCAAAGTTCTATAAATTTCTTAACTAGTCATACAATAATCAAACAAGGGTACATCATTGAAACTTGCTAAATAAACAGTGCTTGATCGTGGCTTCAATCAGGCAAAGTGAGATAATTAACACAAGGTTACTTGTCCTATAGACTAATACCAAGTGAGATAACATCAAGACTTTATACCTTATGATTTAACAGCCAATCCACCATTTATCTTAAGAAATCCTTCTTATAGGCAATGCAATTTTTCTTTTACCATCATAATCAAGCTATATTTGATATTCCCCAAGTTTAGTTCCTTTTTTTCAAGAGAAAACAGAAGTCAGCAGTTTGTCCATTTCTCACTTTATTAATTCTGTAAGAAACTCAAAACCTGAAGCAAAATTTCTTGGCACAATGGACTCTATCTAATACTTACAGTAACAAAAATCACTTGAAATGATCTGATGCACCTAAAACAAATGTATATAATTTCTGAACCCAGCCTTTACTATCACATGCTCTGGGAATTGCATTTGAACAAGAAAGTACGCTACCCCTTGTATGTATATCAGCGTGAGAATATAGATTCCATAGTTTATCTCAAATACCACAATAGTAATGGCAGGAATTCAAAGGATAAAGAAACTAAACAATAGGAAAAAACATCCAGATTGTTCTTACCCCCAGTGCAAAAGTGGACAATGAAGAGCTTCGATCAGTGATAAGTTCAGAAGACTGGTAGTCAGAAAATAGATTTGAACAAAACACCAAGTACAATGAGATACTTGTTATGAAAATGGCATGCATTGTTGATACAGCACTGCACAAAGAATAAAAAACTATAAACATCTAGTAACACAAGAAACAAAAGAAGAGGTTTTCTACTCAATAGAAAGATCCAGTCACCGGTCATTCCACTCAATACGTTGGATTTTAGAGAAGCTGGAATAGATCTTAAAGTGGCTGGAACCAATAAGCTGAGTGAGCTCGTAAATCTGAACAACAGGAAAGGAAATAATTAGAGATAACAAAATCACAATAACTTTAATGTGCCTTATATGACATTCTAGAAAATGATAACATATTACAATGTAGATACCATCTTGCAAGCTAACATGCCACTAATAACAGAAGTATATGGAAGCAGAGGGTCGGCTAGTAAATATTCCTTCACAAACAAATTGGCCTGGTTCTGGTAAGATTTGAATGATGTATTTTCTTCAGAAGCCAACATTGTAACACTACCCCTCGGTTGAAAAGGCTCTTAAAGAGTATATGCTTTTCTGCTTTCCACCTCCAGAGTCACCTATTACATGACCAAATGAAGTGTGAAGACAAGATATTAAAAGATTTAAACCCAATAGAATACACCACAACATGGAAAGTTAAGGATAACTATAAGCTGTATAAAAGCTATCCATATCCATGGAAAAAGACAATTGAAAACAAGATAGTGGTCCATAGTTAAACAATGGAGGAGCTCTAGCCACCTCATAATTCCTTCAAACCATGAAAGCTTACAAAGAACACATTTTTTTAATTCTGTACTTTTAAAGCATAGACTCTCCCCAAAACTCCTCAATTAGTTTCTAGTGCTGCCACTACTTGAAAAGATTAATAAAAAAATATATGGTGAGGAAATAAGCTAAGCAAAGAAAGAGTAGGATAAGATATCCATATTATAGAAGACAACAGAGAATATCATAACCCAAAAAATTATTATCAGAATCAACGAGCTTCTCCATATATCTGCCTGCTTAGAAAGGCGATTCCCCAGAAGAAATCACCCCGAAGCACACCAAAGAGAAGCCATGAAAACAATCTTCTTGATTTGATCCTGCCTGAGTCTACACACAATATTTTTTTACCAAAAGCTCAAAAACAAATTCCAATTTCAAAACATAGCTTCTTTGGCAATGCAAAACCAAATCACAAAAGCAAATTAACAGCAATATCACTGATCCTCCAACCAACAAAAGCAAAGGAAAATCATTGATATCGCTACACAACAAATTATTCATCTTGAGAGATTAGGAGGAAAAGGAGATTCTAATATGCTTCAATCATGAAAACAGTTTACGAACCATGAGAATTACTGTGGATAAATAACACTAAATAACTAACATCAAGCCTAACCTGTTGCCACCCTAAATAACTATCCCAGAAATGAATCAAGCTAGCCCTCCGAATATCAGTAACTTAAAGTTTGCGAAGCTGATCATTCAAAAAAATAAATAACAAAAAAAATCTTCCATTCAAAATAACAGAACCACAATTACAGGAAAAAAGAAAGGATCAATGCATACATAAATTAAGTTAATTAGCAAATCATTTAAGAATGGAAATTAAATATTTTAAATTGACTTATTACAATTATTAGAATTAGAAAAACACTTACAAACAAATTTGGCCATGGAAAACAATAACATTGCACTCCAATTCAAAACCTTTTACGATTCAATGACAATTAAAAAGAAAAGGCAACAATTTGCATCATCTAAATGTCTCAATAAACATAACTTGAGATGTGAAATTTCTGCATTTGAAATACGGATTAAAAAAACACCGTACCCTGTTCAACTATGCTTACAGGGGAGAAATCAAAGCTATGGAAAGATCGCGGTCTTATACTGCGTCGTTTTGAGATTCATTCGGAAACACATTAATTGATTTGGGGGAATCTGGAAACCCTAGAAGCATGAACATGATCAAGTTATTGGATTGAGATGCCCAACACAACAGAATCGTTACATAACCGCTAACCGTTGTTTCTCTTCTTTTATTAATTTTTTTTAAGAATAATATGATATTAAGGGTATTTTATTATTTCTGTCAATTCCTAATTGTTGATTTACACTATTTTAGTATTTTATTTTATTTTAGAGTAAAATGACCTTTACCCGAATGATAGGTTATAGTCTTATAGGTACTACCAAAAAATGATAGGTTATAGGGATAGCTTGAATCCATGATGCAGCATTGGAATCTTAATATAATAGCTTTAACCTTTTTTCTTTATGGAGAAATAGGTGGAAAATAAAAATGTGAATTTGGTAGAGAGATAAAGCCAGTGGAAAAAAAAAAAAAAAAGAGTATAAGGCTTATAAGTTTATTGGTTTTTTGTTTTATTTTTCAATTATTTTAAAAGAATAATTTATTTACAACTTTTAATTTTAAAAAGTTTTTACTCTAAAAAATGAAATTTAAAAAATAATTTATACTTTTTCTTAAGTTCTTATGTTTTAGTTTACATTAAAAGTAATTTTAAACTAAAAATAAATTAGACTAATAAACTAGCTAATAAAAATAAATTATAAATATTAAAATAATAAATTTATGTATCAAATAAGTTTATTTGAATTAAAGTAGCTTATAGACAAAACTAACATTATAACAACTAACATTTAACGTTTATATATAATAAATAAAGTTAATATGTTACTAGGATGTCCTTATAAACATTTGAATGGTTTTATATTCATTTTATGCATGTAACTATGTTAAATACTCATAAAAATAGTTTATTATTTATATTGATATTATGTTATATATAAATTTAATTAATATGCACTGTAAAAAAAATTTACACTGACGTGTAATTATAACTCTAACTTTTAAAGTATTAAAATTAACAAACTTATCATAAATAAAAGGTTATGATCGAATGATAGTGTAAAAAGTTTTACATTATTATTATTATTATTATTATTATTATTATTATTATTATTATTATTATTATTATTATTATTATTATATATTTAATCCTAGTTACTTTGCTTCCAATAAAAAATATCAATAATTTATAGAAAAAATGTATCATTTACATTAAAAAGATTAGTCAATAAAAAATGTTTAAAATATACTTAGTGTTTGTTATATATTTAATATAATTTAGTTAGTGATGTATATTAAAGAGTTTTATAAAAGGTATTTTATAAGGTAAAGTCCTTTATATAGTTTGATTTTTATAAGGTTTTATAGAGATTGGTAAGAGATGGAACTCTTCCTCCTTTGTCTAAAAAAAATAGGGTGTGACGAAGGGGAAATTTAACTTGAATATTGCACGTAAGATTTTGAAAATAAAAATCACAACTAAATCAACCATTTAAAAGTATATATTTGAAGAATTTTTCAAGCCATATAAGAAGCTAAAATTAAGGGACCGTACTTGTCAAATTTGTAATATATTTGTCAAATTAAAATTCTTAATATTATTTGTTATTATTACTATTATCAATGAGTTCAGACAAACAACTTTCCTCGTGGAAAGGCTAGTAAGTATAGAGGGTTTCTTAATTTAGAGGTCGTTCACAACATAATAATTAGAGTTCTTATTACAAACTAGAGAAAGAAGATTACTTAGAAAGGATGAAAAGATGGGTTGATGGCGAACCCTCTATAATAATCACGTTTTACCAAAACAATTTAATTTGAAGGCATGAAAGCTTGCACATATAGTATATAATCCTAAAAAAGTTAGATGTCTATGGGACAAAGAAGACCCCTCTTTATCAATGCATGAACAATTTATTTTTTTTTAAGGAATGAAATATACAAAACAAAAATAAGAGGAAAAGAAATAAAAGAATAATAAAATAAACAGTAAATTACAAACACCTTCTGTATTATTATGCTTACAACCTCTATTTTTTAATATATCCTATAGACTCTACACTTAGTTTTTTGACTTTTAGTACATTAATTTCTTGAAATTTTATTTTCATGATACCAACTTTCTCTTAATTAAATCAAAAGTAATATTATATCACCCCTTGAGATTAAAAGTAATATAAGAAAATGGAGGAGTAACAATGTCAAAGTTAAGGAGTAAAACAAAAAAAAAAATGTTGGTGACAAGAAAAAAATAAGAAGAAAAGTAAGACTTTCTTTTTGCTTATTTGAATAGTAAAAAAAGAGTGAAAAAATAAATAAATAATATTTTATCTGCATTAAAAATAATTACTCTATTATTTTCAACCAAAATATATTTAGGTTTAAATTCCCTTTTGTCCTTAAAAATAATTTTATTGCACATTTTTAAAATTTAACAATTTTGATAGTTGTCAATGTGTTGTCAATTTTTTAATGAAAATTATTGATGAATATTGCATATTAGTCATAACATGATACTAATATACTATTATAACAATCTAACATGTGCATTGATGTTGCACTAACAATGTATTATTTTGCCAAATTTAATCTCCTAATGTCACATCAACACCCTATTAATATTTGTCAGCATGGACGTCCAACTTTTACCTCAACTACCTTGTCAATGCGTCAATACCAAATTATCACTAAAGTCTCACATAAACATTTTTTGTTAAAAAATTCGTCATACATTAACATTGGACTAAAATTGCTAAAATTTTAAAATAAGAGACCAACTTTACAATAAAATTTTTTAAATGACCAAAATTGCACATCTATAAAACTATAAGAGCCTAAAGTAAATTTAAACCAAATATTAAATATCTTTTAAACAAAATTCTAATGAAAAAAAAATTATTAAGCAACAACTTGTATACACTTTTATTAAAAAAAAAAATCTTTACATACAAAATCATAACTGAAGTGAGAGAAAATTTTACATCTAAATGTCCTCCCTTATTTTAACGTTATGATTGTGAAAGAGTTTAATGAGTAAAAATTTTATACTATAAGATTGTTAAAACTTTAAAAGTTATAAAGAAATGTAATTAAACATTAGTGTAAATTATACTATTAATTTATATTAATTAAACTATTTGATGTCTTCACTAACTGAAATCCTAAAATAGTATTGCTAGAGAAATTATTCGTGATATTTCTTATCAATAATTTTCTTCACTATCTTCATTAAAAAAAAAACAACAATTGATATCTTATTCTATTTAGGTTTGAGAGAATCTAACCAATTGAATGCACTAAACGTGTGACTTATTTGCTATTAAAAATTAGCATAAGTTACATAGCTCTTGAAGTTTATTTTTATTACAATTACTATATTTTCATTTGTTTACATTACTTTCAGCTCTAAAAAGGTTTATGTAATATATATTTTTTTATGTAAGAGAGAATAGTGTAATGAAAAAAAAAAAAAAGCTTTAAGAGAGTAAGTATAATGAAAGTCAAAAAAGTATTTTTCAAGATTAGAAAATGAAGAGTACTATATGTAATTGGAATAAATCTCAAGGAATAAGTGTAACTTACTTTAAAAATTATCTTCTTTTTAACTTAAGCATAGATTTAATTGCTGAATTCCTTTTCTTTAAGGAAGTTCTCAAGTTCAAATTCTATTTTGAGAAAAAAAATTGGAATAGTCAATTATTTCAAGGGATGAATGTTTACAATTTTTATAGGATTATACCTCATGAAAAATACCTATAATTTAATATAAAAAATACTTAAATTTATCAAAATTAAACGGATCTGATTTTATTTCACTTATTTGAGCTAATAAATTTATCTCATTTATTCTATCACTCTATATATTATAATTAATGATAAATAAAGTAATTTTTCAAAGTAACATAAATTTGATTTATTTTAGGCTACATATGAGATTTGGTTTACAAATAAATTTACTAAATTCTGTTATCTGCTATGGGTTTAAATTATGTCAAAATTTGAATGACAAATTGACAATTACTAGAGGAAAGGTTAAACCTTGGAAAACCAGAAGCATAAAGCAAGGGTAATTTCATTCTTTTAATCTAGTTATTAATTAGAACATAAATGTGTCTAATGCAATATTATAAAACTCTTATTCAACGACGCAATCAGACACTAAGTCAGCAGTTCAACCAATAGGAATTACTATTTGATCCACATAACCCCATCTTTATTAAAAAACTCTTAAAAATTGATAACTTGTAAATTATTATACTACCAAAAAAAAAATCACGAAAAAAATACAAAATGCAAGTTAAATATACTTATGTTTGCATGCATTCTATAACCATCAAGCAGATTGAAAACATAAAACAATACTACAAAACCAACTTATTAATAGGATATAATCATATATTGTACTCAAGTTTTCAAAAGCACGTACAAAAAATGAAGTATTTTTGATAAAAAATAAAATAAAAAAAAATCCAAATTCATAGTGTTTTAGGATAAGGCACCTAATATGTGAATCACAATTTAGAAACTAAGATATTGAGTAAAATTGTATTCTTATTAGACACATAATGTCTACATTGTTGATTTAAAAGAAAATGTTTTGATGTAAAAAATTTAAAAAAAAAAAGTTCAACCGGTAAAATTGCCATGTCAGATCCCAAAGGTTTGATGCATATCCAATCTAAATAGTAGCTCAACCTGGTTGGGTGACCAATTTGCGGATCAATCAGTTAATCCAATTGGGTCGAGCTGATAACTATGGTTGTATGGCCTGTTAATGTTATCATGCAACAAGTAAAACATAACCCTCAGTGGTTGTAGAAACTCCCACAAATGTCCAACATCTCTACACACCCACCCCCTTATTCACTAGGGGCTAGAATCATAGTCATGTTCAAATTTACAAAAGGGTCACTCTAAATAGTAATCGTGAAAGCAACTGAATTGTAATTTTAAATGCATACAACTCATAATTAAAAATGAGCTTGAATTGTAATCCCACAAAGTACTAACCATGAATGTATGCACACTGTCAAAATAACCAAGAACTAGGCCATTCAAAAACAAACCTTTTCCAAAGGGACCAAACACTTCTTTAGTCAGCACAAAGCACCAAAGTTAGAGGTCTCCTATTTCAAGTCCCCATCACTAGGCATAACCTAATGGATTCTAATCAAGAACAATGCCTCACACTTAAATCATTGTTTTATCGACAAACCATCTGGGACCTACTAAAAGCCTCACATTTAAATGAAGAACAAAGCCTCACACTTAAAAGTTTGCTAAGCCATTCTTCCAACCAACTCCTCCCCAAGGGGGGGAAAAACTATTCCGATAAAGAAAGATTCAATTCCACCGTACAAGCATATCTCTAGCAAACAAAGCATAAATATACATGCAACCAGCTGCTGTAAAAGACTGCCACATAAGTAATAAGAAAACGGACTAACTGATTAACAGCATTTTCAGTATCTTTTTAAGCCACAGATATGAATAATGTAAAATAACAAACAAAAAAATTCTCAACACCAGTGTAAAGAAAATAATTTCAGTATCCAAAAGTTTGTTAAGATTTGAGGGCTTTCCGAAGTGTGATTATTCTATAATAAACATAAAACATCAAAAGTCTTGTCTCACTAGGTGAGTATAAAATCATTCTAAAGAGGGAAAAGAAAAGCGCATCCTGAGTGATATAAACAACATTAGTGTTGCAAAATAATCAGACAATAATACCTGGTTAATTAGAATTTAGAAGCCACATAAAGTATGATCTTTCAACAAGTAGAGAGCATCAGTCTTATATATGTAAATGAGAATTTTAAAAATAGGGATTCCATGCACAAATTGAAGCTTCCTCAACAACATTATCATTTTGAGCATGTACGACTTTCTCCATGAAAGTTATACTTGCCTCCAAAGTGCCAGAATGTTTCTGAAAGAGCAGCAAATAAAATATAGAAGTTAACTGTTCCAAAGCTTAAGCATGAGCAAAGCCTACATTTGACAGAGAAACAATAAAATGCATTCCTAAATTTTCACCTTGTAAGTTAACAAGGAATACAAAGCCTAATTAAATCAATCTTAGATTTGAGTCTAAATAACATTAATTCTCCATACAAATGTACGAATCCAAAAAAACCAAGTAAAAGTGAACCCATGCCAGGGATTCATGTTTATTCCCAAACCCCGATTTGCATATATATCAAGATTAAGCTGATATAGGTAACAAACAGGTATCATCACAGAATAAGCGATACCATTTTCAGTACATACTACAGATTCAATGGTTACTCTACTACTCCAGAACGTACAATATATGAGAATCAAGGTTATTGTATCATCAATTTTGGTAGTATATAGTGCTCAGACACACTCATTAAAGAAAGACCAAAATAAGAACATTTATTAATCAAATGAATAGGACAAGTATAAAGATCCATATTTTCTGCAGTCTATAGATTAACCAATTCAATTGCAAATAACTGTCCAAGAGTTATAAGGTTGACATAGTGACAAAAGACAAATGAAGAGAGAAGAGGAGAAAGAGAAATCATGGATTTGAATCCTTCTCACTAATTTAAAAACTAACAAAGTAACAATTAACATTTGCTGATTAGAAAAAAAAAACTGGTAAATATTGACATGATATAGGGAAAATAAAAACCAAAAACATATCAGATTAATGTTGACACTTGACAAATGAAGTGAAATTTCAATTGATGGAGCTAGATGGCAAACTTATAGACCATCATACCAAAGATTCCTGATTGGAGAATGCTAAAATAACTAGAAACAGGCTACCTAGAAGGAAATATACTTGGTGCTTGATCTCTGCTGTACGCATTAGCTGATGAAAACCTTAAAGTTAATAGTACAATTATTCTTATATGTTCAAAGTTCAAACATATTTTACCATAATAGTTAAAATGCAAAGAGAGCATTAGCTGATGAAAACCTTAACGTTAATAGCACAATTATTCTTATATGTTCAAAGTTCAAACATATTTTACCATAATAGTTAAAATGCAAAGAGAGCAAGACGATTCATTATTCACAAATTTTACCCCTGTATGAGAAAATGAACTGAATCTTAATTCAATGTTGTTAGACTATTTAAATCAAACAAAACAAACAGTAATATAGCCTGTGACAGGTGTAACAAACAAATAATTCAGTAAGCATCAATAAAAATCATAGACAGTCACAACTTACAAACCATCAAGCAAGAAATGAAAATTCAACTTTTGCAATCAAGTACAGTACAGTCACTTAAGAACTTTCCAAGTGTATAGAATTTCCAGATGATCACTTTGGCTTCTGATTTTTATATGCATCCAATAGCAGTGGTACATTTTCCTGAAATCGGGTTACATATCTATCCAAAAACCTCTTCTCGCTCATAGTGACATAGCTACTAATGAGTATACCACTCTTTATCAAATCCCTTGCTTTCAAAATTTTAATAACAGCAAATCTAGGGATAACTCTCTTCTCCAGGCTGAGTTTCAGAACCCCAGGGCGTATAGCAATGTCTTCTGGCGACAAGCCCATATCCTTCATCAAGAAGCTCAGCATTTTCTTAATCTTTTTATCTGACAAAATCATACACATTGGATCCTTTTTGAAAGCTAAAATACTGATATCCTTGGACCATCCCCATCTCTCAAAAACCTTTAACTTCGATTCCCACCTTGCCTCATTCAACATTGAAAGCACACGAACTGCCACAACAAAATCTGATTTCAAAGGATCAAAACCCATTTCCTTAACTTTCTCCACAGCCCCAAGGAATCTCGGAAGCTTTATTGACACTGCACTAGGAAAGCTGGTTACAAAGGACGAAATGACCCGGTGAGGCACACCAACCTGTCTCAAAACCTCTATGTTTTGAACTGAATCATTAACTAACATTCCACGGTTAAAGTACCACAAATCATGCTTCAAAGTGGAAGCTACACACTTACTATCACTCTGAGATACACTCTTGAGAGTCTGACAACGAGGGATAATGGTCTTGTCCAAGCTTAATCCCAAAATTGAAGTGTTTGCAATGATAAATCTTGGAAGTTCAGTGGTTGAAAACCCAATAGAATGGAAGAACTTGAGTTTAGGAAAAAGGGTCTTTTCAGGTTTTGACAAAAGCACAAAAGATATTTTCTTTACAAGGGTACATAGCTGGGTGTTAGAGAATCCATAGTTCCTGAGAATATCAATTACAGCATTTGCCCCATCTGGGTTTGTCAATTCCAACCTTTTGGAGACTTTTGTGGCCTTTTCTGGGGGCAACCCACATGAGTTGATGATGTTATATGCATTAAAGGTGGCACCTTTGTGGTGATCTGTGGTTGATACAGATAGAGTACGTGAAGTGAAGAAAAGAATAGCATTGAGACAGAGAACAGTATAATGGGGTGCCCTAGTAGTAGTTCTTAACCTAGCAATCAGAAAATGGTGCATTTGTAATGAATGGTAGAAGGAGATTGGTGACTCACCCAATTTCAGTTTGCAGGATTATGCTTCCATCTAAGCATTCATTCTTAAACAGTTTCAATGCCACAGAGTGATTCTTTACAATCCAAACAATAGACGACTTCTACGGCAGCCAGAAATTTATAGACATGGGGTAATCCGGATTATTTTAGCTACGTAAAAAAAAAAAAAAAAAGAGATTTTCTAAAAATTAATTTGCAAAACTCTTTATATCATTTTAAAAAATCATAGAAAAATTATCTTGACTTTTTTGTATATTTTTAAAAAATAATTCTAAAAAATATCATCCAAACATATCTTAATTAACTTTTGTTTAACGATATTAATTAAATGATTCAATACGACATCTGGAAGTCTAGAGGAGATTATACTTTATAATTTGTAGAATAAATTTTATTTTTAATATCTTATGTATTTTAAATAATTTATAACGTAAAAAATTTATAAATAATTAAAAATATAAATTATAAATTGCATTGGGTCTATGAAACTCCCTAATCACATGATAAGTTTATTATATATATATATATATATATATATATATATATATATATTATAACTATTCTAGCTCACCGTTTGGGAACAAAATATACGCGTCGCAGTTGTAGGATGATATTCACAAAATATATTTTTTTAAATTTTATTTGAGATGTGGTAAAAAAAATTATTTGGGACATTTGAAGAGTGTTGCTAACAAATGGGCTACAGCCTTAAAAAATTGGGCTTCTACTAACCGGTCCACACTAGGAGAGCAAGGGCTTTTCTTTTCTCACACCAGTTTTGCTATTTACACACCATAAATTCTCATTTCCCAAAATACTCTCATCGCTCTCCTCAGCACCCACCCCACCCCAGTTCCCAACCTCTTCTTGAATCGAAGGTCAGAGTACGAGGGGCATCAATCTCACTGCTAACTATGTCATGGGATTCAAGACTGCCTTGCCTAGCAGTTCCACTTGATCAAAGAAATTAAAATAAATAGCAATAATTTGTATATCTATGGGGTAAAATAAATATTTTTAAAATTATTTAATTTTACATATTTAATTTAGAATAACTAGTTTTAAGAGAGTCGTCATTAGGGATGGTAAAAAAAGTTACATCACTGGATACCCGAGAATAAAATCAGTATAAATATTTACATGGATAGTATAAATAGATACTCGTCACCCATGAATACGAGTTTTTCTGCCCGTTTCTTAACAGGCACAGGCACGAGTATCCGTTGCCCACTAAACTAAAATAATATATATATATATATATATATATATAAAGTTAAAAAAAGAATATTTTTATGAAATAAATCAAATTAAAATATTAATTATCAAAATTCATTTATACAAATCTTATTTTCTTATGAAAACTTCATAATCAATAAAATTATTTATTATAAAAATATCGATAATATAAAATAAATATTTTATCTATGTTAAATATTTTCTTATAATATATTAATCTTATATAAGCTAGTATAATTTTATTTATAAATTTTCTAACAAATAAATAATTTATTTGATAAAACTTCTTATAAAAAATATTTAATTTTAATTTTTTTTTTTAAAGGATCTACGGGTACCCATAGATATCCGTGAATATTTCTTTATTGGGTATCCGACAGATTTTTTAGCGAGTGGCAGATGACACAGGTTTTATAGCCGATAATCATTATCCGTACCCGCCCGACCCGTAAAATCTAATTTTGTAGTAGGTATCCTCAACTTAAAATCTAATTTCAAAAGTTTTTTTACCAATATTTTTCAAATTATTTTTGTCCTCCCACAACTCACATGTCGACAATATGGAAAATCAAATCAATTACATCATTTTACTATTAATTAAAACATATTCATAAGAGATAAAAAAAAATGTAACTAAGAAAAGTGTTATCTTTTAAGAAATAAGGCTACACATACAAATACATGTAGTTAGATTTTCAACCATACGTAAATATATTTGCATTTAGTATTTTAAATATAAGTAAAAAATAAAATCATTTTTAATGATTAGCAACTATATATATATACATATGACATTGGATTTCAATAAACGGTTTATATGGAGTTTTTTATTAAACAAGCTCATATGATTCTTTTATACAGAATTTTCAACAAAAACACAACTAATATAAAAGACAAAATATGATGAAACAACACAATTTTCAATTAATGAAAGAAGCTATGCACGTAGCTCAAAAAAGCAAAAAAGGCATCATCCACTGTTTGATTAAACATGATTAGAGTCAGAACCAGAGAGTCAAGTTGTTATTTTCTGAGAAATTTTATGTGAAAGGATCATATGAACTTATTTAATGAAAAATTCAATCTAAACTGTTTATTGAAATTCAAATTATGATAAGTTTTTTTATTTCTCACCATAACTCTTTTTCTCACCTGAATGAAAAATTCAATCTAAACTGTTTATTAAAATCTAAATTATGATTTAAGTTTTTTTATTTTTCATCGGAATTGTTATATATATATATATATATATATAATATAATATAATATAATATAATATAATATAAGCAGTAATGTTGCATCTGATACCGTACTCTCTTTATTGTATAGTTAGTTGTATTTCTCGTTTAACTATTGTTTAATTGTTGGTATGGGTGTTTAGCTCATTTAAATATTCCACAAGACTCGCTATGAAGTATTGTTGGTTGAGAAATGTATTTAAGTTATTCTAAATCGCCTAAAGTGTTTTATTGCTTGCTATATTCCATGTACACAACCGAAACTTCAGTAACAAATATTATAATTTCTTACCAAGTGCAGCTGATCAAACTACTTAATCCTTGAAGATTATATTTACTCTCCAGATTATCGAAGTGTTTCTCCAAGAGTAACTGATTTCTTTTTCTTTTTTTTTATAGATCAAATGTTAATTACTAATATGTTAATTTTTGTTATCGAAGAGATTCTAACCTACGATTTCTCCTTTCTCATCTTTCTTCTTTACCACCAAACTAAACTTATAATTCCAAAAGTTAGAGCAACTAATAAAATATAACAGTAACAAAATTGTGGGAAAGCTAGAGCATGTGCTAAGAAACATGATACAAAAACAGTCAAATACATTATTGAATTTCCATTCTTTGTTTATTTTTTTTATAGGTTAAATGTTAGTTGTTAATGTGTTAGTGGAAAGATTCGAACCCACAACATTTCTCTCCTATATCTCTCCACTTTACCACTAAATCAACCTTATAACTCTTTTCCCCTTTGTTGGTTAAACAAAGATTTATAAATTTGGTTAATCCAACTGAGCTGAGAGCTAAAGTAGTGGTGGATCCAAATTCTAAAAGGATAGTCTGACACAAATATACCAAAATTACAATTCAGATTGGTCAAGATGTTCATCATCAAGTCAATGACACTAGCTGTCTTACAAGTATGTATTAAAAGTAAAAGTCACCATGTGTGATGCTACTCAAAAACATTAAACATAAAATAGATACGAATCAAGGTTAGTAGACTGACTACACTCAGTTTTAGTAGCATATACAGTTTACAGACACTCGTTAATTAAGAAATACTAAAACAAGGACATTGGTTTATCAAATGAATATGAAAGGAAGAGCATCACATTTTCTACAAATAAACTAATTCCATGTGTCAGAAGTCAGATAAGCGAACAATTGATAAAGACGTTATTGTGTAGAATGAGTACAGAAGTTCAAATCCTAATAGTATACCAGGTTAATGTCAATTAACAAAACAAGGTGAAAATTTCAGTCACAAGAGCAGTATGTCGAGCACTATGCCATAAACCTGAGTTGGAGAATGGAAAAATGACCTGAGAAGTGCTCCTTACATGGATATGTACTTGATCCCTGCTCCAACAAAAGTCTCATTAAATATCATTATTGTAAATGATATTAACATAAAAGATTTAGATTATTTGAGCATATCCATAACTCCACTTGAAAGCGTGCATTTAGAGAAATTTGATTGGACGAAAATGCACTGTTGTTATTGGTCAACACTGCATGGTCTAAACACTTGACATATATAGTTGGGACCTTTAAGTGAAACCCAGAAAATACTTGCAAAATCTAAACTAGCTAAGTTAGTGAGCTAAACAATATTAAGGTGTTAAGAAGGATTACATGAATAATCTCCATGCTCTACAACAATGAGCTCGTAGTGAAAAAGAGTTTTAGAAACCACATACTAACTTGTGTATTATAAGAGAAATCAGCTACTATAAAACACTGCAACATAAGCCATGAGAAAACGAACAAATTGATTCCCAATATCATTTCCACTATCCTTTTCATGCCACCTATAATTATAAATAATAGCATATCCTGGTGTCAGAAGGCTCCTCGTTATGTGACTATCCTTTTCAAGTTTTCATGCCACCAATAATTATAAATAATAATATATCTTGGTATGAGAAGGCTACTCGCTATGTGAAGATATGGGGAGGATCATTGTAGTGTTGTACACAGTCTTATCCTTGTATATACAAAGTGATTGTTTCCGAATTCAAACCTATGACAACCAGCCCCAATATGAAAGTAAAAAATTAAACACATGTTTCTTTTGGATTATTTCTTAGACAACAATTTTTTTTAAAAAAAAAAAAAAAATAAGCTCCCATAAGAAGTTGACAAAAAATATTTCCCCTAAACAAATCATCCCAAAAATATAGCCAAAAAATAAAATAAAATTAAACTTCCAACAGCATGTTGAGATAGATCTAATGGGCTTTCAGAAGTAAACATTATTTCACTAACATAATTGAAGTTGATAAGTAAAACAGTACCTATGGTCCAAAAAAATACAATATCGACAAAAATACTGATAGTACCAGGTTAATTCATCTAGTTAAGATAAATTTGGCAAATGGAAAGCCTTATCCTTATTTACATTTTATGAAAAAGATTATTGAAGTTTCCATGTACAAAAAAAATGAAGCTTCCTGAACAGTATTATCATTTTGGGCAAGTGCAGCTAATCAAACTACTTTATATGGGAAGGCTTTATTGCCCTCCAGACAATCAAAGCGCTTCTAAGTTCTTAGAGAACAGCAAGTAAAATATAGCAGTAGTAAAACTGCACCAAAGATAGAGCATGTGCTAATAAAGTCAACAGTCAAACAGTCAAATGCATTACTGAAGTTTTCCACCTTGTTCGTTGACTGGTTGGAAATGAGAGTAGAAAATAACTTTTTTAGAAATCAGATCAGTAATAAAAACTCGAGACAGTTAGGAATAGAAAATAAGTACTGTAAGTAGTTAGTTAGAATCTGTAGGATGGCAGTTATGCCTAGAAAAAAACTGCTGGTAGTTATCTATTAGGAGTATACATCTGACTCTAGATAAAGTAATTAAGCAGTGTGAAGATTTTCAGTTTGTGGACAGAGAATAGTCTCTGTTGGATACCTTTGTCTCTGGGACAGCAAGTGTATTGCTGTATTTGTGTAATAGGAAACCTTTTGTCTCTGGAACAGCAACACATATTGGGTGATATCAGTGTTCAATATTATCTTTTATTACTTTTATCAATTGGTGTTCTATTAATAATTGACCAGGAATGATAAGCCTAGTTAATCAATGCAACTTAGATTTTGATAGAACTGGGATTAGATTGATTAAGAAGTTGATGAATGGAAGAAGGCTGATCTCTGTATTATTATCTATACTGAAGAATGCAAGCAGGTAATTTCACGGAACCTGGGACCTCCCTAAGCTCATTCCACAATGAAAAATATGTTAAAATAAATTCTTCTCATAACAGTTCCATTGCAGAGTGAACAGGACGACCATCAAATTCAAACATACTCATGGATGACAAAATTAAGTGAATCTTATTTAAATCTAATTTGCTTTGCCTATTTCAATCAAATAAAATAATCACCATAATAGAATTGAAGATGGTCTGTAAGTAACACAAGCCACATACTAATCATTTGATATCATCAAAAGTCTGTGACACAATCCATCAACCAAAAACCTGAAAATCATAAAGAATTAACAGTCAAATTCTACAATCAAATACACCCAATTGAAAATTTTCAAGTTTAAAGTAAATCCACAAGATCATTTTGACTTCTGACTTTTATATGCATCCAATAGTAGTGGCACAATTTCATGAAATCGGGTGACATATCTTTCCAAAAACCTTTCCTCACTCATCAAAATAAAGGTAACTAAGCGCAAATCGCTCTTTACCAAACCCCTTGACTTTAAAATTTTAACAACTGCACATCTAGGGATAAATATCTTCTCCAAGCTGCTGCACATAACCACAGGGTTTCTAGCAATGTCTTCAGGGCACCAACCCATATCCTTCAGCAAGAAACTCAGTACTTTCATAATCTTCTTTTCTGACAACATCATAAACATGGGTTGCTTTTTGAAAGCCAAAAGACAGATATCACTGGACAAACCCCACCTCTCGTAAACCTCTATTTTCGATTTCCACACTGATTTTTTCATCTTTGCAAGCACTTGGAGTGCCACAACAAAAGATGTCTTCAAAGGATTGAACCCCATTTCCTTCACTGTATTAACAACCTCCACAAACCTCGAATGCCTCAAACACGCTACACCCGGAAAATTGGTTACCAAGAGTGAAATAGAGCCTTGAGGCAGACCCAACTGTCTCAAAGTCTCTATTTTTGGAACTAAATTTGTCTGTATACTTCTGCTGTTAAAGTTCCACATCCCATGCTTCATAGTAGAAACTACCTCCTTATCACTGCGCAGTAGACTTCTGATGATCTCACAACGGGGGATAATGGCATTGTCCAAGCTTCGGGTAACAACTGAAAAGCTTTTAAGGAGGATTCTTAACATGTCAGTGGTTGAAAACCCAATAGAATGGAAGAACTTGAGTTTTGGCAAAAGGGTCTTTCCAGGTTTTGACAAAATCACATAAGTTTTACAAGGGCACATAATTGGGTATTAGAGAACCCATAATTCCTTAGAATATCAATAACACCATTTGCCCCATCTGGGTTTTTCAATTCCACCTTTTTGCAGAGTTTAAGGGCCTCTTCTGGGGACAACCCACTTGATTTGATGATGCTAAAAACGTTAAAGGTGCCACCTTTGTAATGATTTGTTGTCGATTCAACAGATAGAGTGCGTGAATTGAAGAAAAAAATAGCATTGTGACAGAGAACACTATAATGGGGTGCCCTAGTTGTTAACCTAGCAATCAGAAAATGATGCATTGGTAATGAATTTGTAAATAGAAGATTGGAGAATGATGACTCACCCTGTTGAGTTTGCAGGGTTATGCTTCCTTGAACGCATTCTCATTGTTACACTGACTCAAAGTGATTCAACTTTGAACACCGTAGCCAGCTCGAAACATAAACGACAGCGTTTCTCTTTTCTTTTTCTTTTTCTTTTTTATCTCTCTTTTTAAATTGTCATTAGTTTTGCACGTTTTGGTATTAGTAAACTTTCGTTTCTTTGAGTTTAGTACTTTAGTTACTAATAGCTTTTAAAGTTTTTTAGGTTTTTTATGAGAAAGTAACTTTTTTTAAAATAAAATTTTCTAGTACTAAATTTAAAATGTAAATAAAGGTTAGGTATTAAAACTAATATAATTTTATTTATAGATAATAAATTTAATTATTAGTCAATTTTGTGTTAATTTCTATAAAATTTTTGTTTTTGAGTTTTTAATAAATTTTTAATTTTGTATTTTGTTTTTGAATCTGAAAATTCTTTTTAAGTAACATTTTAGAATAAGTTAAAACATTATCTAAAATACTTTAAGAATTCAAATAAAATAAAAAATTGTTGAAAATCAAATATAAAGCAAAAAATTATAGGGATTCATGCAAAATTTGTTAATATATTAAGAATGGAAAATATATTTAAGAACTTTTATAATATAGGTTCAATTTAATCCGTATAAAAAACAAAGCAAACTTATTTAATAATCTTTAAAATTAATGATTTAGATAAATTAAATTGTCTAACTTACAAAATTTTTCTAATTTTATTTTTTATGCTCTATTCACCATCAATGCTTAAAATATTTTTGTAATTAGTTGAGGTGTATATTACATGACAAAGAATATATAATACAATGAATTGATAATTAACTTTTCTTAAACTTAAAGAATTTTTTGGTACCTATAAAATAAAATTTTGATTTTTGCCCCTAATTTTTAGTTATATTTTGACGTAGGCACATGAAAAAATTTATTTTTAAAAAACAAAATTCTATCCTATTTATTTGGTTTGGTTAACTAAGTGTCCCCACGACTAATAACATTCAGACTTTAAGTGAGTTTTGATGCTTATATATATAAACCAGTTTGTCAAATGAATAGTTGAATTAACAAATGTTTTATACTTGAGATTGACATTTATAAAAACAAAGTAGATGTTGATTCAACAATTGACATATTTTTCTTGTTTAAGATTGTTTCTTTTTTTTTTTACCAAAAGATTGTTATTGTTTTAATAATTCATATTTTATTTCTAGTATTTTTAATATGTAAAGTTTTTATTGCAATTGGTCGTAAAAGATGTAAAAATTTATCATTTTTTTAAGCCAAGAAACTTTATAAATAAAAAAATTTATCAAATATTTTTGGAATATTATATACAATTATTTAGATAAAATTATAACAACTTTGTTTATTAAAAACTACTATGTATGTCTTATTATATAATAATTTCCTTATTAGAAAATATGTAATCCGAAATATTCACTAGGTTTTATAATAATTAATTTTTATCAAGAAATCATATGAAATACAATAGCCTCTAAAATTAATAAAATGAATTCAGAAAGCTATTTGAAAGTTGATTATGTATCAACTTTTAGTTCAAAATTAAATATTCGTGTAAGTTGAGCGATATTGGCATACTTTTAGAAATTGACAACAACAATTAAGCTAAGCATTTTTTTAATTACATGTATCTTGAGTGTTTGAGTTTTGTTAGATCATTGTGACGATAAAACTCTTCTTTTAAATGTTACTTTAGTCTAGTTTTATATTGATAAATCAAATTCAAAATCTCTTGTTAAGTTAAAATAATTTTTTTATTACTTTTTAGTAATAAGTTAAATATTTATATTATTTGATAATATAAATATTTATTTTAAATTTTATTATTTTTAAGAAATAATATAGCACTATTGTATAATTTTAAGACCTAAAATGGCTATTTATCCAAAATGAAAATATGACTCAAGTTGGTTATTAATTATGAGAAAGTAAGTAAATCAATGTTTTCAATATGTTTGAAAATGCATTTTCTTACATTCAAGATGATCTTTCGGTGTGTTATTAGTTATGGTTATTTAATTTCATTTTTTAAAGGGTGAATTATGACTCAGATGATTATTACATTATCCTTTATTACGTGGATTCTCAATTAAAAATTATTTTATGTGATATAAAACAAATTAAAAAAAAATTAAACATAATCATAATGATTGCAAACGTTCAATGTGATTTTATTTGAAAATTAGGAATATGTCATGTTACTTGGATTAAAACACAACTAGAGTGAAAGATTGATCAAATATTTAATATTTTTGGAATCTTTTGAATTCAAATCGCTAGTGGTAACCATCAAGCGTGGATCAACAACGTAGAATTATTATTTAAGTTTAATTTAATAACTTTGAATTCCAATAATATTTATGCAAATGTGTTAATAACACCTCCAATATGAGAAGATCCTTTCTAATTTTTAAGAGTTTTTGGTTTTGCTTGTTTCAAATAATAGGATTTTTTCTTTGATTTGGAATATTGTTTATAAAGCAAAAATTAAATTCGGATTATGATCTTTATATTGAGTCGTGTTAATAAAAAAATTTAATTGGTATGCATTGACAGTGTAAAAAATTTTTACACTAACGTTCAATTATATCTATTAACTTATATGACTTTTAAAATATTAATGGGTAAAGTCAACAAACTTACCATAAATCAAGAGATATGATTGGACATCAATATAAAATTTTGTACACTTTCAGTATGTCAATTAAATTCTTAATAAAAATATCATATATTCTCTCCACGTTTTGTTTTTTCTCTACTCTCATAAAACAAAAATTACAAATTGATAATTAGGGCTTTTACGTTTAAGATATATGTATGTGTGTGTAGGACTCTTACATTTAAGAGGGGGGTTGAGTGGTTGTTAAATGTGCGTGTAACATTTGGTTGTTAAATCACCTTTAAATGTGTATGTGTAACATTTGATTATTAAATCACCTTTAAATGTGTGTGCACATGTAAAATTAAATGTATGTGTGTGGTTGTTAAATGTGTGTATGTAACATTTGGTTGATAAATCAACTTTAAATCCATCATAACTCATAAGACCAAATGAATATATGATAACATTTGGTTGTTAAATCACCTTTAAATGTGTGTGTAAAATTAAATGTATGTGTGTGGTTGTTAAACGCGTGTGTAACATTTGGTTGTTAAATCACCTTTAAATCTATCATAACTCATAAGACTAAATAAATATATGATAACATGTTTTGATACAACATTTATTGTAACTAATATATAATTGTACTTTGACTAATTCTACACAAAATAAAATTGAGTTATTAAGTAAAATTATTTTATTTTATCTTTTTTTTAAGCCAGTTTTATTTTATCTTATAATAAAAGTAACATTTGGTTTTAAAAAAAACTAATTAAAATTAAAATAAATTCATATGTAAAAAAAAATGCATATATAAGAAGACTCCCCAGTTTACATAAATCGTTTGATTTAATACTAGTTTTCATAAGCTACTAAAGTGTTATTTATAGATTAAAATGAATTATTGTTTGCGTCATGCGAGGATAGCTCAGTTGGGAGAGCGTCAGACTGAAGATCTGAAGGTCACGTGTTCGATCCACGTTCATCGCATATAGTTTTTCACTTTGCTATTTCTCTGCTTCCTAAATGTGACGTGTCATTATGAAGACTCAAATTGTAGTTGCAAAAAAGAAAAAAGTTTTTTTAGATAACAATATACTATTCAATTTATATAATTGCAAACAGTAAATTAAAGCACCCAATTTATAGCATATGAAAATATTATTCATCTTAAAAAATAAGTAAAAGTAAAATGTTTTTAAAAACATATAAAGTGCACGATAGGACTTTTTAGTACTTTAGGATTATGTTTAGATTCATGGTATTTGGATAATTTATTATAGAACAAATATTTCATCACATTTTTTTAAAAGATAATAAAATGAAACAAATTATAATTTTTTATCTTCTATATTACGCTAATAAACGAAAACAAATATTCTGTTCTATTGTGACTTTTTTAACAACTAAAAAATAAAATGGATAAGATGAGATAATTTTTTTTAATTATATCAAAAGATTTTTTTAATAATATATAAAATCATAAGATAAGATGAGATGTAATAAGATCTCAGTCTTTATTGACATGCTTCAAATTACTAATTTAATTTAAGTTTATTAAAAATTACTAATTTAATCAGACAAAATAACGGGACAAACTAAAAATTATTACATATTTAATCGTGAAAAAATAGTGGTAAGGGAAATTATTTTTTATAAAAATAATGGGAAAGAAAATGACTTTTATAATTAGAGAATGTGACTTTTAATACAAATTTTTAATTCAGGCAAGATAGAAATTTTAAAATTAACAATATTGATTTCATTAATGAATTTCAAGGATATAATAAAGTTTTATCTCATCCTATTTTATCCCTTAATTCTTATTTAAACAAATAAAATAAACATAAATTTCTTTCATTTTATCCCATTTTCTTCCATTATTCAAACTAAACAAAGCTAACAAATTAAAAGTTTATTATTTATCTAAAAACTCAAATCATAATTGCAAACAAATAAGTCAATTTTATTTTTTAAATAACGTACGCATATTATGAAATTAAAATAGCTAAATTACTACTCATACCCCTTTATTTAAAGGTAGTTCACTCTGTGCTTCCCAAATTTTAGTGACGTGACATCGTTATTTTGTAATTAAAAGTTAATTAAAATATAATTAATGATTTATAAATGTTAATTGTAAAATATAAAAAATGTGACCAAACAATATGGCAACATTAAGGTAGGACTTGAACCCAGTACCTAGAAATAAAAGTGATAATCTCATATAACTAGACCAAAAGTCATTGTTAATTTTTTTGTGAGATTCAAATTTAGTTAAACTAATCATGTGACAATGTTAATTTTAAAATATAGAGAAATTGGGCAAAGTAAGATTCAAACTTAGGATGTGTGGGAATGCTAAGACGATGTCACTAGATAATAGGTCCACAATGGTTTTATTGTGTAGTTTTCCTTTATTTTGTTTTACTATTCTATGTCATTTATGTTGTAAATTTTTTAAATATAAAAATTTTTTAAATTCTAAAAGCTACTTAACTTCATTTTATGTTAAATCTATTTGAATAAGATTTTATTTTTAATTTTATATTTTAGTTTTAGTTGTTACTTTAATTTATAATTTTCAAATTTTAATTCTTAATTTTAATTTTTATCTTTATTTTTAATTATATTTTATATTTTATTTGTATATTTTAATTTTAAATCTATTCTAGGTCATTTTATGTTATATATTTTATTTGTGTTTTTGAAACTAAAATTAAGAATTAAAAGTTGAAATTAAAATTTAAGGGTTAGCAACTAAAACTAAAATTTAGTTATATTAACAACAATATAAAATTTAAAATCTAATTAAAAATAAAGACGTACAAATTAAAATTAAGAATTAAAATTTCTCCATTTAAGAGATTGAGAACAAGATGGGATGTTGGATAAAGTGATTAAGGGTAAGATTTAGGGGATGGATCGTGGGTAGGCATTACAATGGGGTACAACAACCCAGATCTATCCCTTTTTTTAGAGTTTAAAAAATTTTTCTATTTAAAAAAATTTACAACATAAATGATCTAGAATAGTAAAACAAAATAAAGAAAAATACACAATAAAATTAATGTGAACCTACTGTCTAGTGGTATCGTCTTAGCACTCTCACACATCCTAGGTTCAAATCTTACTTGGTCAATTTCTCTATATTTTTAAAATTAATGTTGTTACATTATTAATTCAATTAAATTTAAATCTCACAAGAAAACTATCAATAGCTTTTGGTCCAGCAGTATAAGATTAGTACTTTTATTTTTAGGTCATTGGTTAAAGCTATCATTTACAAATCATTAATTATATTTTAATTAACTCTTAATTACTATCTAAATAGAGAGATACAATACTAATTTTGCCAATTAAAATAAATACACAACATACGTGGAAGTTGTTGATTCTGAAGAAATTAGTAAAAAATTCAAACAATATTTACAGAAAAACAAAGTTCGATATAAGGCGTTACCTTAAAGTAATGAAGACAAACCACTCATCTCCTAGAGATTCAAATCATGGATAAAAAAACTTATTTTAAATTTTTTAGAAAAATGTAATTTAATATCCTATTTGTTCATGTAATTCATGTCATTAAATAAGTAATTTATAAATAATTAAAAACGTAATTTATCTAAAACAATTATACTGGACTATTTATAAAACAAAGACAAATTAATTAGATCTTTAAACACTAAAATAAAAATATCTTATTTTTAATAACCAAATTATTATTTAAGTCTTAAATACTTTTCGAAATTCATATACAAGCGACTTGCATCATCCACTCAAATAGAAGGAAATTCTATAATTTATTATTTTTTTTCATATTTAATGTTATTGTTTCTAAAATATCATTTAGCTAATTGCAATTATGAATATTTTTTATTTGTAATATATATAAAATCTCAATGCAATATACTTTAGAAATAACATTATTTTTCTTGAGATAAATAAAATTAAATTATGATGGCTAATTTTTTAATTAGTGTAAAATTAATTATTTTTCATATATGAGTCTAAATAAAGAATATATTCATAAAAATAATTAATACATACGAGATTTTATAAAAAAAAAATTACTTATATGAGTTAAGTTATACCTTCAATATCAATGTAAAACGAAAATTTTACCAATCCAACTTTAAATTTTATTTTCTTTTCAATTACATCAAATATACAAAATTTCTTACAAAATTTAAATTATTTGATATTTTATCACATACACACTTAATTTTAGCATATATAATATTTAAAATGCGTAAATATTCTTTATTAAAAGTTGATGTAAAATTTGATAAACATAATATACAAATTCTACAATTAACTAAGTATGCTTCAAGCTTATAGTTAACCGATAGACATGGTTAACTAAATTTATTGAACATAAAAATTGCATATCACTTGTTTAAAAGCCTCCATGTATAGTCCACAGTCACACAACTAAGTTCAAGATAGCAGGAATGTGAATAGTTCATATATCTTCATAAAAAAAATTCTTGAAGAGTTGCATATGTTCCTCCTGAAAGTGTATAGACAATATAATCGAACCAGCATCTGAGCTTTGAATAATCAATGCCCGGTCTTGTGTAGACACATCAGCTAGGCCTACATACATAGGCTTTCCCCAACCAAAATCTGCTTCATGCATTGGCATGCTCATCCAACTTGTAATATCAAGGTTAGGATTCCCTACAAACAAGAGTCCCTTACCTTCACTTTCTCCAAAGAACAAAGCCCTTGCACTATCCACATGCTTGTAACCTCTAATGACATCTACCTGTGGAAAAAAGCAACATGAAAATCAATGTTCTCTATTTTTACTAAAATAATATAAATCATAATACTTGATATATATGCATGATTTTATCCCTTAATTATTTCAAGTTTTCTTATATAATAATATTAAGAAAGAGAAAAAAAGATAAATTATAAAGTCGTTAATGTAGATATAACATTAGACTATTCAATTTAGATAAAGTCTTAAATTTAAGATTTGTGGACGAAAAAATATGTTTAGGAGAGAAGAATCCACTAAAAACTTCATCAAAGAAATTATTAAAAATGTAGTGTTAAAGGAATATTTTACCATCAGGTACCAAAAATTTAGTATTACCTGTGACATTATGTACTCAGAAGTAACAACTTCAGTTGCATCCCTTATCTTTTGAGCAATGAAACTGAAAGAATTAGATATGATTTCTCCAACATGAGATGAGGCTGTTGTTAATGCCAAAGCATTCTCAAAATAATTCCTAGGGAGAGGTGGAATTATTCTATTACGAATATCAGCATTGAACCGAAGCAGAGTTGGTTGATTACCATTTAGTTCACGAGCCTTACAAGCACATCTCCAAATATGTGCAACAATAACTTCAAATCTGCTATAAGGTCTTGACCCTTGTTTTGTTGATTCATCATTGGCCTTTTTTTTCAGCTTCTCCACTTGTTCAGGGCTAGTTTCAACAACATGGCAATCACCTTCTTGTTTCTCTCAATAGTGTTGTCAGATCTTCCTAACATGAGTGGCAAAGGTTTCAACTCTAGGTGATCAAAGCGTGGTGGTGATGGGGGGGTGTGGGAATTTGAGCACCGTTCTATCTAGAAATGGCATTTCATGCGGTTCTAATGTGCCACCACGAGATAACTTTTCCCATGAGTTGATGAATTGAATAGCACCAACCCCATCACTTAAGATATGACAATAAGCAATGCCAATTGCAAGGGCCTCACCACCATGGAACTTTGTTACTTGCACATGTAGCAAGGAAAGTTCCTCTATTGGTTTTGTGATCCAATCAACTATTGGAACCAAGTCCTTTATGGACTCACCTGAAAAGTCTCCATAATCTTCCAATGCTTTTGTGGATTCAGCTTCAATCAACACCACACCTTTATCATTACAATCCAATTCCAATCGACCACCTTCTGTTCTTCTCAATCTACCAGCTATTGGATAGTAGTGCCACAAAATCTTGCTAAGAGAGTTTCTCATTCTCTCAATTGTTGTGTCATGGTTTTGTTTTTCCTTGAAAATATAGATGGTGGGTGTGTAGTGTAGACGAGTCACTTGATCAATATCAGATAGCCATAAAAAGCCTTTTGGAGTTGGGTTATTTGGGAGGACTGTGTAAGATGCTTTAATATTGGTTGCCATTTTTGTCATTGGCTTGGTTCTAAATGCTTTAATATATACACTCACACTCGCTCACTGTTTATTACACTAAAACCCTTCCATATTTTCACAATACTAAGTTTGCACCCTACCCGTAGTCAGTTAAGTTACTGTCTTAAAATTCTTTTTAACAGACCAAAATACCCCACCAGAGTAGATAGACAAATCGGTCCGTCCACTTAAGTTCGATCCATCAAACCTGTATGTATTTTAAACTCGATAGATAAATTTGGTCCATTAAAATGAATTGATTTTTTTTAAGAATGTGTATCCGACTTGCAAAGTCTAAAATAAAGAGATAAGACAATTCAGATAAGAAAAAAAAAATTACAGTAAAAAATATAATAATATAATAATAATAATAATTATAAGATTTCAATAAAGTAACAAAAAAGTAAAGTGAAAAAAATTATATAAGAGAGATGAGAGAGAATAGGGAATAAAATGAGAATTTAAAATTTTTTTTTAAAAATTTAGTCAAATTAGCAAATCCCATAAATGAGTTACAAGTCAAACTTGTCATGGAATTAGCTTAAAAATTTTATGGACAATTTGATTTAATTCGATTGAAAACATATAAGATTCATAAATTGTAAAAAAATAAAATTAATCTATTTTATTCTTTTAAATGATAAGAAATAAAACATTAAATATAAACGTTTGTAACATGATTTTTCAAAATAAAGATATAAAAGTAAATTACGTAGTTTATAAAAAATAAATCTTAAAAACTAAAAACTTAAAAATTAAATATGTTGGATCGATTCAAAAATCAATAGATTTACAAAATTAAAATATATGAATAATCTGTTTAAAGTAGAATTTAATCGGATCACTGATCCAATTATATTTATATCAAGATCTGATTAAAAACATATCAAACTCACATATTTAGATTTGTAAACACCACTATATAAAAGAGAAGAGGTGAGTATAATGAAATTATTGATTCTAAAAGGTTTTTTATTGGATGATAATAGGGAAAGGATTTCAAAAAGTATATATATAATTTGCTCTAAAATCATTTACGCTCCCAAACAACATTTTTTTACAACTATACTTTTTTTATTCATGTAAAATTCGAACTAATAACTTCCATACTTACTAGGAAATTATTATATTCAATAATTGCCCTAGAAAATCATCATATCCCACCGTCAAAACATTACTGTCACCAACACAAAATTAATGGAACATAATCCTCATTTTTAAGGGAAACGGCATTTCCATTTCTGTGAAAGGACTCTCATACCACACGTTGCCTTCAATAATGTAGGCTTAATTTTCATAGCAGTGAATTTTAGAGTTTAATCCGTATATATTATAAATGTAAAATATTTTACAATTATATTTAATTACAATTTTTAATTTATAGTAGATTTATTGAATTTTTAAAAATGATATAAATAAATAAAAAAATTATCTTAAATGTCAATGTAATATTTTTTTACATAATGTATTCTAATTAAACTCTAAATTTTATATGGAATCCTATGAAAAAATTATGTAAGGTTTTAGTAATTTTTTTAGTTCTTAAAAGGTTTTATAGGGTTTTAAATTTTTAAAAATTATTTAGATAACATTTTAAGATCACAGTAAATAAATAACTTATTAAAATTCAACACAAAACAAAATTTTTATAGAAAATTAACCTAAAATTCATAAAGAACTCAACATATTTATAGCTATGAAGCCCATTAGAGCTGGAATTCAATTTTGTTGTATCTCAAATATACTACAACAATTAATTAATTCTTTTAAAAGTAAGCATAAGTAAATGACGATTCCTTAAAAAATCAGAAAACAAAATATTTTATAAGATTTTATATTTTCATTTCGGTATACTATTAGTTAATTTTTCTAAATTTATTTAAAATTTACTTAAATATTTAAATATTCAATTTTTAGGGAAAATATTCAATTTGATATTGAATGGTTTTACACATACTATATTTTATATGATTTACTTAAATAAATTTAAAAAATCTATTTCAGTAACATATTTTTTTTATCATCTTCGAAAATAGTTATTTAAATATATAAATATTCATTGTATTAAAGATTAAAAACTTTAATAACGAATAAATTTAAAAAAAAAATTTAAAGACAATATTATTGAAACCAATACTCGGAGTGGCATGCAGTGTAACATTTTAGGCATATTACAAATGTTATAAAAATCGAGAGTTTACATAAATTTAATAATAAAATTGGAAGAATTTATTTTATTATAAATATACACATGAATAACATAAAAATTAAATATTTTTAATATATAATAAGTTTAAATTACTCAAATAAATATAAATTATAATCGAAACATTTAAAATTTTAAAATCTTTTTAAATATAAAAACAAATTATATTTAAAATTAAAGTAGAACAAATATCATATGAAAAAAATTTTCACGAGTCTACTGAAGAATTTATTCTGATTCAACCGAGTTTGTTCTGATTTTATTAAATTTACTTCAATTTTATTGAATTTACTATGTTTATAATGTTACATGCGATTTAAATCGTGAAAAACCTATAAACTTATTACCTAACGATTTTATGAATTAACTCATCATTTTGAAAACTATTTAAAAGTTTAAGAACTTAAGTTAATCGAGACAAATTTTTAAGTAAATAAAAGTAATTATTTCGATATACTATTAGTTATCAGTGAGACATTCTTTTATGGACTAATTAATATTAAATTGACCTAATTAGTCCTTCAAGTTAATTGATTATAATTATAATTATTTTCATAACCGTCATTAGGACACATCATAACTATGTGAAAACACTACAAAAATGTAAAAGATACACCGAAGGAGAGAAACATATTAAGGGTTCTTCCACAGTTATGTATATATTTTTAAAAGTGGTGTTGAAAATATGCAGAAGAAAACAATTATTAGACGTTTACGCATAGTGATGTGTATTGAAAACAAGTACACCCGTGGATGCATTACATTAAGTGGTGTGACACATCCTTTTCAATATAAAAAAACTTTTAATAAGAAAATTAATTTGTCTCATTTTTTATTTTTATAAAAATTCAATATATATTTAAAGCATAATTAAAGTAAATTAAAGTACTTATTACTTAATACTTAAATAAAGTACTTATTACTTAATATTTAAATATTAAATGTAATCACAAATAATTAAATATATTTTCAATTTTAAAATATAAAATAAAATAGTTTAAATTTAAAATGTACACAAATAGAATATAAATGCATTCAAATATAAAATCTCAAATCTTAATTTTTAAATGTCATGACAAAAGTTGTATTTTCTTATGCGTATTAAGAAAAACATTATGTGTATTTTTCTTATAATACGAAGAAATAAAAGTTTATTTGTTATATTTTTTTGGTTTGGTAACTGATGAAATGTGTAAGTATATATACAAAGAGAATCAATTAAACTAGCTGAAAAATTGGCTCAAAGTGAAAAATTAAAAAACTAGTTAAATGTTTGATAAGACTAGTGAAAGTTATACAATGACAAATAAGAACATTATTAATTATCAAAGTGTACTTACTTTGTCATTTCAACTATTTTTTTATAAGTCAATTGAATTAAATTAAAAATCAGAATAGAAATAGCACAAGGTATGACATCCTAATTCTTTACAAAGTTTGAAAAGCAAATTACATATCAAACATTCAAAAGCGATATAAAAGTCATCACTCACACACAAAAGGATGGATTCATAATCCATTATGGGAAATTATATGAGGTTAATTTTGCCTCCTAACTCCATTCACACGAGCACAATTTAGCTAACAAAATGATATTTTGAATGTGGGGAGGTTTTGACTTGAAAATTGATGCATTTTGTGTCTTCCACAGTTGCCACATGATTGCAAACCATACAAAAGACCAAGCTGTTCGAGCTCTTGTTTTTTCGTTGACTAGATCCAGGAATTGAAAACCATGCATGCTAATGCTACTGAAATTTAAGGCTATAGAAATTTCTCACCATGCATATATCTCATCCCAGACTTTAGCAGACACTGGGCAAGTGATGAACAAATGTAGAACTGTTTAAAGCCGAGTGCCACACATTCCACAATCAACATCATCACCATGCAAAATTCCTATTTTTACTAGGTTTTTCTTTGTAGGTAATCTGTTTGCATCTAGTATCCATGCCAGTACTTGAGCCCTAGGAGGTACACCTGTCACCCATATTCTTGAGAAGAATTCCTCCTACTATTGATGCGTATTTGCTAACAACACCTTGTAAGTGGAAAAGACCGTGTAGACCTCAAATTTCTCTACTTTCCAAATCCACATGTCCTGGACCTCATCATTTACTACTACATTGGTCAATCTACTCCTCAAATCCTCCAACAAATCTGGCTCCCATCCAAATAGCTCTTTCTTCCATAACCGCTTCCACCTCTGATCTCCCACATCCCACATATCCTTCACAAATGTCTCCTTATTCATAGCTACCCTAAACAATCTATTATATTCCTCTTGTAGGCTCTGCCCTTCTAACTACTTATCCTTCCAAAAAAATTACTTTTTGCTTCTTCGGAGACACATCTTTGTAGAAGAGTGTAGTTTTTTTTCTCTTCTATAGAGAAGGGTCTCCGTAGAAGCAAAAAAATTGCTTCTCCGGATAAGCCTCTCTAGAGAAGATATTTCTTTTTGCTTTTGTAGAGAGTCTTCTCCGTAGAAAGGGAAACTCTTCTAGGGAGATGGGTCTCTATAAAAGCATTTTTTTTTCTTTTACGGAGATGTGTCTTTTTATAGAAAAAAAATTTATTCTCCGGGGAATGGTCTCTGTACAAGCTTTTTTTTTTCTTTTACGGAGAAGAATCTCCGTAGAAAAGGAGAAAAATATTTTTTATTTATTTACAATATATTTTTTAACTAAAAATATAATTTTGTTTAATATTTCATATTGTCTAAAACATTTTTACATATATGCCTAGGACACATGAAATCGTGTATGATTTTGATGCTACTCATGAGCACTTACGTCTGACTATGTCTGCACATAGAAAGTGCATGCACGCACAACATGACACAGACACATTAGAAACTGAAAACCAACATGTGCACTAAGAATCGATCACAATGACTTTAATTAAATTCAATTAAACTAACACAAACATTCACATAACTTGTACCTCTGTACTAATTAATGCATTCAAAAAATTAATAACATTTTCAATAATTTCTGGTTCCTGGTCATGTAGAGTTGTCCATCATCATTAAAATTTACTTCATTCTCTTCCATATTTATTTCATTGAAAATATTACTTAAGAATTCCATTAAAATCTGCAACAAATACAATTGCAAATACATTAATTAAAAAATTTAACTAAAAAATTCAATCAAAAGTAAATTTAATTAAAAATAATTTTAAAATCATAAACATTATTTTGAAATTAATAAAAATTTAATTACCAATTTAACAATAAATAATATCATAAATAAAAAATAATTAAAAAAATTGCATTAATTAAAAAAATATTCTTAAAATAATAAAAATTATTTTAAAATTTAATTAAATTTTATTTACCAATTTAAGAATAAAAAATTATATAATAAAATTTAATTCAAAAAGCATAAATTTTATTCTCTAGAAGCAAAAAAAAAAAAAAAAAAGTAACTCTCTGAAAGTCCTTTCGAGATAGTAAGCTTTTTTGCTTCTTAAGAGTCTTTTTTGGAGAGTAAAATTTATGCTTCCTGCTAATTCCAGAACACCTCTTTTGGAGAACAAATTAAAATTAACTCTTCAGAGAGCACCTACTTATTTACTTATCTAAAACACCATTTTTGGAGAAATGAAAAAATTATAGGCTTATGTAGACCCTTGTTGGTAAGTTTTTTTTTAAAACAACCTCCTTTATTTGCTCCAAAGAAGCCATAAAAGAAACATACAATAATTTAGTACGAAAACTTATTTGGGACTAGTAAGCAGGAAATGTTAAAAATGAGCATAACCAGCGGAGAGGAGAAAGAAGCAGAAAGAAACAGCTAAAATGGAAAAGGTGAGTTTTATAACTAATTTTATAAGGACATTGATGTTTTTCAAAAGTAAGTCACGCCAATTCAAAAATAAGGATCTGCCAATTGAAATTCCCTTAAATAGTCCTTCCAAATGACCCAACTTGAAAGGCCTTTTATGGTGGTAAGGCCCTTGTAATTGCGATTGCTTGTTGTTATATCTTGAGTCATGGAAAGCCTTTGCCACTCGTGTTCGGAAGATCTAACAACACTATTGAGAGAAACAAGAAATTGATTAACATGTTGTTGAAGCTGACACCAGAACAAGTGGTGAAGCTGAAGAAGAAGGCCAATGATGAATCAACAAAAACAAGGGGTCAAGATCTTATAACAGATTTGAAGTTATTGCTTCACTTATTTGGAGATGTGCTTGTAAGGCTCATGAACTAAATGGTAATCAACCAACTCTACTTCAGTTCAATGCTGACATTCGCAATAGAATAATTCCACCTCTCACTGGGAATTGTTTTGGGAATGCTTTGGCATTAACAACATCATGATCATGTCATACTAGAGAAATAATATCTAATTCTTTCAGTTTCATTGCTCAAATGATAAGGGAGGCAACTGAAATTGTTTTTTCTTAAAATGGAAAAAATTATTTATTAATAA
Source organism: Psophocarpus tetragonolobus (assembly GCA_037954015.1). NCBI lineage: Eukaryota > Viridiplantae > Streptophyta > Magnoliopsida > Fabales > Fabaceae > Psophocarpus > Psophocarpus tetragonolobus. The sequence goes on from CM075694.1 coordinate 32,847,353, forward strand.
CAGTTCTATCACATGTCACAAGGCATGACAATGCAAAATTAAAGGTTACAGACTTAGACAACAATCAGAAAAATATATGAAGCCTCCTCAAGTAATGACAAATTGATAACCCCCCAACACACACAAAGATGTGGTCTTAACAATTAGTTCAATAAAAAGATATTCGCCCTGCACAACCAAGAGTAAGAGAGCAGCTCTAAGCATTCTTTGACCAAAACTTTTTCATGCAAAATACCAATTGGGAGGACTACTCAACAAAAGACACAACCGAGACCTTGTATAGCCCTTTGATCCATAACCAGGACTTTTGCATGGAAAGTTGCCAAACTTCTTCAGCTTAGAAGGGTTCACCCTTAAAAACTATCGCATTCCTGGCAAGCCAGATCCCCCACAGAGTTTCCAACCATATAGTATTGAGAATGCCAAATGAAACCTTTCCTGCTAAGGAGCATAAGCCCAAAAGATTCTGAAAGCTTGGCTCACAATTTGCAGGTAATACGAACTTATAACCTAGCCACTTGTAACAGAGCATCCAAACCTGATAACTGAACTTACAAAAGAACATCAAATGGTTAATTGATTCAGGTACCAAACAGCATAAAGGACATATTTCATCTGCCAAGGAGATACAGTAATCCTAGCTAATTCAACCTTTGTGGGAATTCTTATGAATGTTACCTTCCAAGAGAAAGTTATCACCTTTGACAGAGCCTTTGATTTCCAAAGCCTATTAAAAAATGGAGACATGACTTTTTGTGACACCCTTCTAACTAAGCAGTAGGCTTCCTTCACCATGTACTAGTTTGAGATCCCTAGGCTTTCTCCCCACCCCCAACCATCCTTAACACCCTACCTCAAGTGAACCCCTTCCAAAATACTATCCAACTCCTTAACCCACTCATCCTCCCAACTAAACAACTCCATTCTCCAGCTTAGCCTCCAAACCTAGGTATTGTTACACCACCTCAATCTTAGAGATAAGTATCTCTCTTTGAGTAAACAAATTATGTAACTTAGGGAACATAAATTTAAGTCCACCAGAAACCTTGCAATCCCCTTGCCAAAACTTAAACAAGGACTCGTCCCCTATCAAGAACTTAACCTCATTAGAAAACCACTCACTCGACCCCACTTCAACATTATTTTTCAGGATGTCATTCCACCATTGAAATCCACTATTCATTTACCTCACAACCAAGTGTCCCTAATATCTTCCCCATATATCGCCTCTAGTACTTTAATCTAGAGCACATTACTGCCCTAGAATCCTCCAACACCACTTACCAAGACGAGCTTTATTAAATGCCTCCTCATCTTTTAATCCTTCGACACCTTTGTCTTTACACACTTGTTCCCCATTTGATTAAGCTATTTTAGAACTTTCATCTAAGCCTTCCTCCTACAAAAAACTACTTTGCATTGATTGAATGACATTGGATACCTTCTTAGGAACCTGTAAAAAGATAGAAAATAAAAAGGAAGGGTGGAGAGAATGGATTTGATCAAGCAAATCCTCCTGCCAAATAATAGTTTTTTTGTCTCCATAGAGATAATTTCGCTCTCATTTTATATAAGACTAGCCTCCAGACACTTTCACACCTCACATTTTCCCCTATAGGAATCCCAAGATAGAAGAATGACATTTGCATAACTTCACAGTTTAGAACCTTAGCAAAGGAGCTTACTTCTTGCAACTTCACCCCCACCCCAAGCTACTCTTATGGAAGTTGATCTTGAGTCCAGAAGCCAATTCGTAACACCTTAGGGCACTCTTGAGAGTATAAATATTCTGAAGCTCAGGCATCATTTGCATACTGCTGGATTTACTGATAGGGCCTTTTTAATCAACCTCTTAACCCTTCTGCAACAATTAAGAAGAGAAAAGGAGTCATAGGATTACCCTGCCTTAATCACCTTTGTAGACTGAACTCCTTTGTCATGCTCCCATTTACCAAAACTGAGACTAATAATGATGAAAGACATCCTTGAATCTAGTCAATCCATTTGTTGCCAAACTCAAAGTGATTAAGCACGTAGTACAAGAATGGTTAGCTGACAAAGTCAAACACCTTTTCAAAATTTGCTTTAAACACCAGTAGAGGTTTCCTTTAGCATAACTTACATGAACCTTATCTGCACTTCACCCCACCTCTATTACCGTCACCACCACCACCACCATCGTGGGTGTTATTATTATCGTTATAACTGTCATCACCACTACGACTTCCATTGCCACTATCCTCGCTGCCACTACCACCACTCTCGCCACCGCCACCACCAACCCACCCCACCACCGCAACTACCACTGTCGCCACTGTTGATAGAGATTTAGTGAGATCAATATCAAACAAGGCTAGCTTTTTCCCCAATTTTGCAATATAGGGAACCTAAATCATTTATTGGAGATACAAGTCATATATGATTTAGATTTAATAAAAAAATTAAAAAATAGGGGTTTTCAATTGCATAAAATGAAATAGGAATTTAGAAAAGAAGAATTGGATTCAGATGGAAAACAGACCAATAAAACATCGATTCGAGGTTTTTAATAATGCATTTGAGTAATCATAAATATAAATATCATCACAATCACAAAATATCCATGAATTTTCAAGAATCTAACCAGTTGAAATAAGTTCTCAATCTATCGCCTAGCGTATTGCAATTCAAATCAATCTATCTAAATCAATCCCAAACTAATCTATCAAAACCCAATTGGAATTTTGCACAAATTAAAAGGAGAAGAGAGCAATAAGACAGAATTCACATGAAGAAAAACACATAAGAGAAATAAGAATTTATACTCTATCGCACGACATCAAACACCTTAAATTGATTGTGAATTTAATCTTCCATAGAGATCTATATAGAAGCTTGCATAGGAAGAAAGAAGAAGAAAGGACAAAACCTTTTAGAGAAGAAAGAGAGAAACTAACTCTAACTAAGTCTAATTCTAATAAATTGAACAAAAATTGTTACAAGTAGTTATGAAAGACTATTTATATTGTCTCATTAAGTTAGTCTCTAAAATAGACACAAAGTTCTATCTCTAAAGCGACTTTGGTCCAAAACAAAATTGGCCTAAAAATCCCAACAAAGACTACTATAAAATAAAACTAAAATTTACAATTAAAGAAAAATTAAAAAAATACAAAATACAAAATATAAAGACAACTAGCTCAATACAAAGTCCAATCCAATAAAGTCTACTAATATTCGAAATAAGAGAAAATATATAAAAAAGGCCAAAACGTGGTCCAAATATGAAAATAAACTAAAACAGAAAATTAAGAAACAAATACAAAGCTAAAAGAACTAAAAAGGATATAAAGTGTGTATAATAAAATGTTCTATCAAATCCCCCGCACTTGAATTATTGCGCTCTTAGCAAAACTAAAAGAAAACAAAGGAAAGAAACAAAAAGAAAAGAGAAGAAAAGAAAAGAGAAAACAAGAAAGGAAAATAAAAAAAGAATAAAAGAGAAGAAAAACTAAAGATGAAAATAAAAGGAATACCAAAATGAAAAAGGAAGAATTAAAATGTAACAAAATAAAAGAGAAAGGAAAAACTCAAAACACAATTCAAAGAACTCCAAAAAGGTACATAATATCTTTAAGTGAGCTGTTTTAATCTAAGTCATTATTTTTAATCTTACGGTTATTATCAATTCTTCTCCTTTCTTACAATAAATATTTTTCTCACTTGATATATCTGGGTTTATCTAGAATGAAAATTTGATAAATCCAAACGAAAATTTCATGACTTATTAATCATGTTTATCAAATTTCATATAATTTGAACTTTTCTAGATATGTTATTTAAATATTATATTTATGTATTATCTAATTAGTACTTTGGGAAGTTATTGGTAACCACATTTGGGTCCACACTCTTTGGTTGATTTCATTTTGTTATGAAAGTTTTATGTGAGGTATATGAAGCATTAGTTAGCTATCCATAACACTACGTAATATTCCACAATGTTGTGGGAGATGCATCAAAACCAATCGGTGTGACATGTAGAGTTCTAGAGTGTTTGCCACATGGTTGTAGCCTATTCCATAGTATTGCGGGAGGTGTGTTGATAATATGATTCAATCCACAATATTGTGGTGGATCTCGATCTTGCTGTGTTGTTAGAATTGAATGTAAGATATACAAAGTTCCAGTGCTAGCCACAACACTATAAGTTATTTCACACCATTATAATATATAATCCAAAATTTTCATTAAAAGATAACGTGTCTTCTGTGCATGCACATAACAAAAACTAAACATAAAGTAGTTGTGTTTGGGGATTTTATTGGATCAAATTTATGGTAAAAATAAAATGTCACTGGATCAATTCTAATTGGATTAGATTGAATTTGTAAAAAAGAACTTAATATAAAAGTTTGTAAATAAAATTTTAATGTACAATTATTTTTCAAAATAACATATAAAAGTATGTTTATAAAAGATAAAAAATAAATTTTAAAAGACTAAAAAACATTAAGAATTAAATAAGTTGTGCCTATAAAAATAAATTAAATAGGTCGTATCAATAGATTTATACAATTTGTGAATTGATTTGATTAAAATCAAATTTGATCACATTGAAACCGATTAGTGAATAAATCAAATTAGATTGATATGAATAATCAAATTCATGAAACGAGACATTCACACTTCTACATAAAATGGTCTCCTACGTATTTGAATGATCATTAATTCTAGAATGGTTTTTATTGAATGATAATACAGAAGAGATTTCAAAAGTATAAATATAATTTCTTATAAAATCATTTATCCTTAAAAAAAACATATTTTTACAACTATATTTCTTTATTCATGTAAAAGTTAAATTAAAAGAATTTGCAATAACTTTCATATGTAGTAAACAAATAGTTTATAATATATATATATATATATATATATATATATATATATATATGAATAAGACAAGTAAGGTGCACCATTACTTACAGGACGATGCCCCATTTGTTAATTGAAAATTACTGTAATGTAATAATTGCCATAAAATCAAACATATTATATTATATTATTTTATATTATATTATATTATATTATATTATATTAAAAATATATATATAAATAAATAAATAAATAAAAGACAAGTAAGGTGTACCATCATTTACATAACGATATTTTAGGAATGGCAACGGGATGGTAGGAGTTTGAATTTTTCCGTTGTTGTCTTTGGAAAGTGCAGAGCACGGACGAGTATAAATAAGGTCGGTATAAAATTTTAATCTTCGTCTCTATTTTCCATTGGGTATTTTCGTGTTTGAGTATACTCGTAGGTACCTTGTTATATTATTTTTTATAATTTAAATTTAAATTTACTTATAATTTATTAAATAAATTATATGTTAAGTTATTAATTATATTTAATTTATTAATTAATTAAATAAATTATATGGTTAAGCTATTAATTATATCTTAATCTCCATGCTCCACACGAGTGTGAATTTGTATACAGATATGTGAGATTTTATTTAATAAATAATTATATGTTAAATATAGAAGCGGGGCAGGATCGGGGACCAACAAACCCACACTCGTCACCGTTCCCGATTATCTTAGGTGGGGACAGAGGTGGGAAGGACGGGGACCAACAACGTAGATATTTCCCATAAAAATTGAGGCGAGGATAAAGTGATACTCACGAAAGCGGACATGATTGTCATCCCTATGATGTTTCCATTGGTTACCTGGAAATTATTGTATGTAATAATTGCCTTGAAACCAAACACATTGGTATATCTATTATGCCAAAGGTAGTAAACACACTGAAAAAGAAAAGTAAATAAGGGGATGAAATAATTTTTTACTGATGTTAGTCAAGTTTTTTTTTTAGGTCAATGTTGGTTAAAATAATTTTATATAATAAAAATCAAAATTATTTTTCAATGATCATGAATATTTTTTACTAAAAAATTCTCCAATTATGTATCATAGCAATGTGAAAATAAATCATAGCAGTGTGAAAATAACTCATAGTGTTGTGCCTGACAGAAGAGTTTTGTACTGTGAAATATGCTACAACCATATGGCTAACACTTTGGAGCTCTACATGCCACACTGACTGGTTTTCAGTTCATCTTCCACAACATTGTGGAATATTCCATAGTGCTATGGATAGCTCACCAAAGCTCAGTATACCTCACATACAACTTTCACAACAAAGTGGAACAAACCACAATAGTGTAGATCCAAATGAGGTCATCAATGCACCTGCCACAATACTAATACACACACACATATATATAAGTTAAATTATGTAAAATTTGATAAACATGGTTAATAAGTTATGAAATTTTACGGTTGAAATTGATCAAATTTCCATTCCAGATAAACATAGATCCTACCTCATCCATATATCTATCTATCTATATAGATAAACACCTTTGCTTTTATTTTGAGTTAATAGAACTCCATCTTCAAATATAAATGATTAGTTAGAAACTTAGATGTGTAATGTTCTTCAACTTCTCTCATAAAGGCTTTTAGTGTTGTCTCGTTTAACACGTTGCACTTAATCTTAGAAGTAAGAGCTAACAAAATCATGCTAACAATCTTCTTCTCTATTTGAGCTCATTCCCTCTCACTTGTTGTAGTAGTTGGTTTTTCATCTTCTAAATCTATATTAAGACCTTGTTGCACTAAAAGATATATAGATCTTGAATGTTAGACTCACAAATAATAAAATTTGTTTTCCCATCAAACAATCAAATTTCAAATCTTTGTGTGTTCCTAGTGATAACTTTGAGCCACTATTAGCGAAATACTCTTTCTCTATGCTAGGGATGACAAATAAACCTATACCCGTGGGTAATCCCTAAACCCACTCCCGAAGTTGACGGAGATCCCCAGTTTGACAAGGTAGGGGTATAGGAAATACCCGATTTATTAAGTCGGGGATGGGGATATACATACCCACCCCGTACCCGTACTTGTCTCACCCCGCTCTTATTCTAATGAATAAAATATTCATTTACCTTAAAAAAAGAGAAAGGTTTGATATTTAATTAATGAATTACAAATTTTGTATTTATTATAACTTTTGAATTAATATAATTTTATTTAAATAAATTATTTTCTACTAAAATGTTATTATAATTTTTTTTGCGAGTATGAAACGGGTATGGGTATACCCGATACTCGATACCCGATACCCAACGAGGATGGGGACATAAATCTTCTACTGCAGAGTATGGAAACGGGAATAAGTTTTAGAAGCAGAGATGAGGATAAAGAAACTTGTACTATTCAATAGCGCTCTAATTAATCCACAAGTCTGAGATAGAGAAACCTAACCTTGCACTCCACAATATTGTGTAATATGTGCTGAGAACATATTTAAATGCTTTAATTTAATTACTCAGATTTCGTTATTTGTTTCAAAAGATACTTTTCCATTTCAATTTTATATTTTTTATGATTTAAAATTATAAAAAAACACTAGCATGTAAATTTAGCCATACAAAAAAAAATTAATTGACACATAATTATTCCAATTTAATCTTTAATCTTGAAGAACAATTTTACAATTTTCTTTTACAAAGGGTACATAAAAAATTGTTTACAAAAAAAAAAAAAAAGGGTCCATATAAAAAGTCAGTCAATAATTGCGACAGTTGTTATATTAACTGTGAGAATTATTTTCACAATTTTGGTTGTTTGACAATTTTGCACTATCCATAATTTTTTCACGATACGTGCATTTTTAATATATTTATTTAATTTTTTAAAAATAATTTTTAATAAGTAAATCTTATATGTTGCTTAAAAATATTTTTTTTAAAAAAGTATTTTATCTAAATATTTTTCTACAACCTAAAACCACTGATCAAATTCTAAGTTTTGAATGTGTTTTCTTTAACTAGGTGGCCCATTTTTTAATTATACACTAAGAGTGAAGTTGCATATGTTTTTATTTTTTTATCTAACAAAAACAATATTACGTGTGATTGCCCATTGTTATGAATTATTGAATTAATCACAACAATTGCATGGCTAGAGACTCAACCTGAGGTATGTAATGTGGAAACTCGATCAGACAAGCTTCAGGGAATTGACGTGTGGAATAGGGGAGGAACTTAACCTTATTTATAGGCCAGCTCATAAGTTTTATTTACGATTATAGCCTTCTTTTTACTTCCAGCTACATGTATTTAATTATTTCTCCACATTATAAATTAACATAAATAATGGGCTGATTGACCCAAGTGGGTTTGTTTTTTAAAAAAATTACCGGTATGGGTCTCTTTTGAAAGATATTACCAGTGTGAGTCTGTTTTGGGGGTTGACTCGGTCAAACCGCAACTACGAATTGCGGTTTCATTGCCCCGTCAGCAACGTCATTACGTGGAAGCCAGCGTGGAAAAACGCCCCAGTAAAACCGCAAGTCGGAATTGCGGTTTGACTCGTCTTTGACCAGCACCGTCTTGTTATCCAATGGGTAAAAAGCAACAGAAAACGATGCACGTAAAACCGCAAGTCAGACTTGCGGTTTGACTGGGGTTTAACCGGCCCCCCCTTTACCCAGTGGTTGCAACGAACGGGTGCGGATATTGAGGAACAGGCGCAGTTTTTTACGCACATAAAACCGCAGATGCGATTTGCGGTTTGAATTAAATAATATTAACCGGCCCCCCCTTTATCCAACGGTTGCAGACGAACGGGCGCGATTTTTGAGGCACACAAACCGCAAGTGCGAACTGCGGTTTTAATAAAAAAATCATAAACCGCAGATGCGAGTTGCGGTTTATGTGGAGTTCGCCTCCTATAAATCTCCCCCCCCCCAACCCCACAAAACCGCACACCTTTCCGCCGCATATAATCGCAGACGTAGTTGGAAACTACATAGGGATAATCGAAGAAAGCTTTTGTTTTGTGAAAATTATTTAGAAATATTGAGGTTAGTTTTCGTATATAATATTTGTTTGTTATTTATTAATTTTGTATTTTAATATATATTATTTTGGTATTATATTAACATAATGTTTTGTATTAAATTGTAGCAATTGTCATGGCGTCATCTTCTTCTCGCCCTTCTGTTGATTGTGTTCATTCTGGACCTGTGGAGAATGACGTGTTGTACATGCAAAATCAACACGTTTCTCAACATATATGGAATGGAGAGGACGACAGAAAACTCTTAATCAGACGTGCAGTTCCCACGTATAATGGAGAAGAGTCAATTCCTCCTCAAATTGTACGATATTTGCGACAAACGGGATTTTACACGGTCGCATAGATGAGTTTTCTTCGTATTAATGCAGGTTTAATTAATGCATTTGTTGAGCGGTGGAGGCCGGAAACTCATACTTTCCACATGAGATGTGGAGAATGCACTATCACCCTTCAAGATGTTGCAATTTTGTTGGGTTTACGAGTAACTGGCATTCCTGTCATAGTTTCAACCAATGTTAATTGGGTTGAACTATGTCAAGAACTGCTTGGCGTTTCACCAAATAACGATGAAATTGATGGTAGCTCTATTCGAGTTAGTTGGCTAACTCATCATTTTGGTGATATCGCAAATTTTGAAAATAATGAAGAAAATTTACAGAGGTTTACTAGGGCATATATTTTATGCCTCATTGGTGGTGCCCTGTTTGTAGATAAATCTAGTAGTAAAGTATCTTTAAGGTATTTGTTATTGTTGTGAGATTTTGCTGAGTGCAGTGTATATGCATGGGGTGCTGCTGTACTTGGTTTTTTGTATAGAGAACTATGTGTCGCAACAAACTACAAAATAAAATCTATGGGTGGTTTATGCCTATTGATACAGATATGGGCATGGGAAAGATTCCCAAAAGTTGCACCCACTGTATTACCCCATACAAACCAAACAAACCCGTTGGATCAAGGTAATTTTTTTATTGAGTATAATGTTAGTTAGATTTGAAAATATTATTTGGCAGTTAGTTATATAAGATTTAATATTATTCATATAATTTTCGTAGGTGGCTACGACGGGGAAACCGACACATTGGAGCCACCGATGATTTAAAACATCATCGTCGTTTGCTGGATACAATGAAGCAAAATGATGTAAGAAAATGTATGTTATGGTTTGTTAATTTTGTGTATGTACTAACTAGTTGTTATTTTATATAGGTCATCTGGATGCCATATCCAAACGAAGTTGTGGCACAGTTACCCCCGATATGCTTAGAAGAGGTTAACGCGTGGAAATCTATTGTGCCATTGCTTTGTTTTAATATTTGTGAATGGCATCAACCAGATAGAGTAATGCGGCAGTTTGGCATGCGCCAACCCATACCCCGTCCTCCTTTGCAGCCAAAAAAATTACATGGGTTGACTATGCGAGGAAAAGGTTCTGAAAATTGGCTTATGTTGTTGCAACCAGCCATTGCAATATGGAACAAAATAGACCAATTTAGGGTCGAAGAAACTGGAAGTCAGGTTGGAGAACTGACATTCAACTCTGAGTACATGGTTTGGTATCGTGCCAAAACGAAAATGTTTATCGACCCAAGAAATGCAAGAGCATCGTTGTTGGTAAAATTTGTCATAGTTATCCAATTTGTTTTTTATTTTTTTCAGTAAAATTTTTATGGTTTTAATGTTTTCCATTCTGTTTTTATTGTAGGGTGAAGTTGGAGAGACATTATCGTATATGGTGTCGCCAGAGGGAAGAAACAAGTGGTCAGTGGACGATTTAGTCCCATATGTTGATAAAATAATGGTCTTGTTGGAAGATAAAGATCGAATCACACGAGCGGCAGTGCCAGCACCCGAAAGTATGCCTGAGGTGGATGTTCCAGATTTTCACGTTAAAGAGTCATATCGTGAAAGTCGTGGTCTAACTAGACGGAGGGACGTCATTCAGGCAGAAGTTTATCCTGTTCCTAATTTGCCTGAACGTCAAGAAGACATATATTATACACCGACACAACTAACTGGAAATATGCCTTCTACTTACTATTATCTGTCTCAGACAGACGTAGGATCATCTTACCAAGGTCGTATACCGTACGGTGGTGGCATGCCCCAAAGCCATGGGACCTACCATGGGAACAAGCGTCTTGTTGGTTTTTACGCAATGCTTGCATCAATTTATCGCAATAGACCTTTCCAGCTTCCAATTGGGACCTACCATGGGATCCTCTTTCGACAAAATATGCAACACATTTACTATATGTTGACCTTACCAAAGCACTGATGGGAATATTCCTACAATCCTTGAACACTTTGTTAACGCACTCAGACAAATTAGTTGTCATGTGTCCATACCTGTAACCTTTTGTATCGTATGCCATACTCCATTTTTGCTTCGATATGTCATTTATCCAACTACCTACTTCAGTGCTTTGCTGACAAAATTTTTCAAAGTTTCTGTCAAATATATGCATGCATGGAGTGTAAGCTGCAAAACAACACAATACAATGGCTCGTTTATAATAATAAAAAATACAGTTGAAAAAAAATGTCATGTGGATAAAAAGAAGTCATACCTAATTTTATCAACAATTTTTTCTGTGCCATATTTTTAAATCGGGTGTTGAAATTACTTGCAATATGGCGTATGCAATACTTATGATAAGCATATGGTGGTTGCCATCCTAATGCCTCATTTTGCACAGCAGACTTAATCCCAGCATGCCGATCAGAAATTAGACAGATTCCTTGTTTTTGTGTCACATGCAGTCGTATGTGGGATAGGAACCAAGACCACGAGGACGAGTTTTCACTTTCAACCACAGCAAAAGCTAAAGGTAATACATTGCTATTTCCATCTTGTGTGGTTGCGATTAACAACGTTCCACGATACTTTCCATACAAATGTGTTCCATCAACCTGTATCAACGGCTTACAGTAGTTAAAGGCATCAGCACACTGCTTAAATGTCCAAAACACTCTTTCAAACTGTTGGTATTGACGGTAACCTCGGTTGCCAACAACAAGATCATCATGACATAATTGATAGAAAAAACCTAGCGATTTACTTTCAATGAATTTCAAAAATGTTGGAAGAGTCGCGAATGATTCATCCCAGTCCCCATAAACACACACAATTGCTTTTTGTTTTGCTTTCCATGCTTTCCTGTATGATATCTTGTATCCATATTTACTACAAATTCTCTCCTGAATCAAATTAATTCTTAAAGATGGATCTGAACCAACCATTCCTAAAAAAATTAAAAAGTTAACAACAAATGATAATAAATTAATTTAAATATTACGTTACATATGGACAAGTAACCAAACCTGATATCAAGTTACTAATGAAAGTTGAGTTTAATTTTTTGTGGTCTTGTGTCACTGCCGGATTGAGACATTGATGATCTCCACCCCATTGAGTAACCGTCCAATTGACTGTTTTCCGAGACAAAATTGCCCTCATATAAAATGGACACCCATCTTTATGGTTGGGACATTTGATAATGTATTTCGAACTTTTTGACTCCACAACATGATACGTTTGATGTGTTCGCATTGAATATTGTATCAGCGCATTTTTTAGATCTTCTTTTGTGTCAAACTGTAGACCTTTGTACAATGCATCTCCAATATTCCATGACTCATGCAACTCTTCGCCTAAAATATCTTCTTCATCAGGATGCAACCAATTAATGTGTGTATAATGAGCTGCATCAGTCCAAGGTGGACGTTGCCCTGCAACTGTAACAGTATTGTTATTCATGTGTCTGTTATTCAACAAATTAAACTAGTAAACCGTAAAGAAAATAATTATTTTTTTTAAACATACCTTGTTCCACATTTGTTACCGACAATAACTCCATTTTACGAGTTTCATTGTCATCAGTATCAGATGAATTACCATAAATTGAAACGTCATTTTCTTCATCAGATGTTTGCTCACCACATGATTCACCAACAACATCATCATCATCTACTTCAACTATGTCAGAACTCATTATACCAGTGTCTACTGCAGTGCCTAAACTACTACCAGCTGATGATTTATGAACATACAATTCTATTATATCAACATTATTTTGTTGTTCAAATGCATTAAACATAATTTCAATATCTTCATCATCAACAATTTGTAGTGGCACATATTTTCCAGAAAATAAAAATCTACAAGTTAGAGATGATATAAATTCATTTAATGGCATTTTTAACTTTTCCTTAATTTTGTTTTTCAACAAAGTAAAACTGATATGACGCGTAATTCTAATTGCTCTTCTACTCCCTTCAAAAATAACACCTTCGTCTCCTTCGTACATTCTTCCATCACTATAAATGAAGGTCACAATTGGAGCAGACATAATATTCATAAATGTACCTACAAATAAATAATAAACTAAATTTAAACATAAAAAATAGAGTTATAAAAGCAATTTGTTTTTAAAAATATTTAAAAACACAGAAAATTTACACATTACGCTTTTCACCTGAACAATTGGACTGTAACGTAAACCTTTGTTTTATGTCGGGTGCAACTACGTCGGCGGTTCTCTGTGTCGAACGGCTGTGCGGTTCTGTGGGGCGACGAGGGATTAAATAGCAACTGCACGTAAACCGCAGTTCGCACTTGCGGTTTAACGGAAAAATATTATTTAACTCAAACCGCAAGTCGCATCTGCGGTTTTATGTCAGTACAAACACGGGTCGTTTTTGCAACCGCTGGGTAAAGGGGGGGCCGGTTAAACCCCCATAAAACCGCAAGTCTGACTTGCGGTTTTACGACGAAAAATATTATTTAATTCAAACCACAAATCGCATCTGCGGTTTTATGTGCGTAAAAAACCGCGCCTGTTCCTCAATATTCGCACCCGTTCGTTGCAACCGCTGGGTAAAGGGGGGGCCGGTTAAACCCCAGTCAAACCGCAAGTCTGACTTGCGGTTTTACGTGTATCGTTTTCTGTTGCTTTTTACCCATTGGATAACAAGACGGTGCTGGTCAAAGACCAGTCAAACCGCAATTCTGACTTGCGGTTTTACTGGGGCGTTTTTCCACGCTGGCTTCCACGTAATGACGTTGCTGACGGGGCAATGAAACCGCAATTCGTAGTTGTGTTTTGACCGAGTCAACCCCCAAAACAGACCCACACTGGTAATATCTTTCAAAAGAGCCCCATACCGGTAATTTTTTTAAAAAACAAACCCACTTGGGTCAATCAGCCTAAATAATGATCAAATCTGATCATGATTGCTTTTTATCATGGGTTGAAAAACATGTGAGTCTATAACAATAAAAAATAATTTAAAAATATAATGGAGTCGTCACCAATGAAAAAACATTAAAAAAATTTATTTAAAAAAATAATTTATTAAATTGTATTTTGAGTTCGAGAATAAATTACCTATCAGAGTATATTAGCACTCTATGAGTTATAAAAAACAAAGAGAGTTACTTTTAATTAAATGTAGAAAATATTTTTAAAATATTTATTTCACTTGTTCAAACATAAAGACTATTTTTTATTATTGATTTCTTTTTACTTTAACAAGAAAATTTTATTATTGAGAGTAATTATAAAAAAATTATTTTTTTAATTAACTTATTTTTATTTTTCTTACTCAATAGGGATGAGGTCCTGCTCTTACGTATATAGGGTTTACATATATAATATAAAATCAGAATTTACATAGTTATTTATAAAAATATTTATGATTTTTTACTTTTAATTTAATTAAAAATTGAGATTTTTTAACCATCACAACTTTTATGTCCAAAAATATTTGAAATTGATAAAGAATATACACCTAAATCAATCTATTCAAACATATTTATCTTTTAGATCATTTTATTTTTTTAGTATAAAAAAACACCTTTTTTATATAATAGATATATGAGATTTTATATCCAATTTTGTCAGGTACAATTATTTTTATATCCAAATTTTTTTAGATGAATTCCTGTTGCTTTTTTCCACATGTCAATGATCCTCTTCGACACATCAATGTTACTGTTTATCTGCAAGCAACTGAGGGGACAAGACTTTTAGAGCATTGTAGTTACCCACAAGTTTGTACAAAAATTAGAGTTTGCAAGATTTTTCAGAAAAGCAATGATTGCAATTTTAGCTTATAAAAGGGGTATATGAATTAGAAGAGAGAGGGATTTTGGAAGAGCAGAAAGAGACAAATACAAAGTTGGAAACAGAGGGAAGTTCATCTTATGAGATTTGAAAGCCACAATAAGTATCAACTCACATCCTTTTCCTCTTTCTAGCTCAAAACCAATAAATAAAATAGGAAAAAAGAAGAGAAGAAAAATTACTTATCGTCGTTGGCCACCACCAACAAATATTTTCGATAGTGGAAGTGATGCCAGAGACGATCTTCGATGGTGGAGATGGTGCCAAAAATGGTCTCTAGAAGTAAAGGTGACACTATTCTCATCTTCTTCATTTCTCCCTTTCTCACCATTGCACATTTTGCAGATTAGGGATTTAAATCCCTTTGGTTCCTTTTGTGTGGCGGACACGTTTTTTTTCTCTCTTTTTTCCTATTTATTTCTATTTACACCATGTAGATTACTAAGTACACCCCCTGTGACCTAAATGCATATATGGGTTTTTTGTTTACCATTTCAACCTCTTTTTGCACTAACTACACCTTACTTTCACTTTAAGCTCAAAATAGTTCATTTTAAACACTTGTTGTTTACACCATCAATCTTGCTAAATGCACTCTCTCTCTTTAATATGGTGTACTTAACAAAAAGATGTGAGTATAAATAATAAATGCATATTTTTATTTTTTATTTATTAAATATTTATTTTCATCTAGTCAAAATATTGATACAAATAGCAAAAAATATTGATACAACGACGACAACAATAATAATATTTCATTTATATCTATTTCATGAAAAAGAATATTTATAAGTTTTTTCTCATAAAAATATTTATATTTATCTACTTATAATTTAATATGACGTTTTTTGACTCTTGAAATTATGAGAATATAAATTATGATAATTTTGTGTACTTAAATTTTTCCCTTAATTAATTTTAGTCATAATAATGTTATTTTGTAAAAGTACTTTTAATAAAAATCTTAACTTTGTTTTTACCATTTTTATTTATATATTTTTTTAGTAGAAATAAAATAATTAATTAGATGTGACATCTTTTTAATTCAAGATTTCAAGGCATAAGTTTTGACAATTTTTTGTTTTAAATCTCATCTTTAAAAAATAAAATTACTAGTCAAAATTATATTTCTGAAAATATAAAAATAATATAAAAGATAAAAATCTTTTAATAAATCGGCTTGGGTGTACACCTTTGTTAATTTTAGATTTTAAGATGTATGAGCTCTAACAATTCAGAAATCCTAAGCTTAATGAAATAAAATTAAAAATAAAAAATATGAAAGCAGATACGTACTTAAGAAAAATTACGTAAACTCTTATTCTGCATTACATTTAAAGATACTTAGAAGCAGGGACTACCCGTGTCGAGCTAAAAAAAATATTAACCCACTTTTTCTAAAAATATTAAAATATGGTTATGCATAATAATAATAATAACAACACCAACAACAACAATAACACCACCAACCCCAACAATAACACCAACAACAACACCACCACCACCAACAACAATAATAATAGCCATAATAAAGTCTTCTATAATTATTTTACTTTAGTTATTTTGGGATAAGATAAATATTTTAAAATATGAATCATTTACTTAATTAATTAGAGGTAATCCATCTTTATGATGAACGTGGTAAAATCATAATACCTTCCTTACATGTATTTAGAGGTAATCTTTCAAGTACTTAAGTGCTAGCATCTCAATCTTTTAGTAATCAAAATGGTACATGTCACTAAACATTATTTAAAATGTCTTAAGAATCAACCTCCACATCAACGAAATAACTACAGGATTAGTTTGTTTAAAAATTTCATTCAGAAACTTAGTATTACTTAGGGATGACAAAAATACCCATACCCGTAGGTACTCATCGAAACCAGTCATGATTTTTACAAATATTATCCGCTTTGACTTGGTATGGGTACAAGTATTACCCGATGTGATAAATCAGGTACGGGTATGGGTATATGACTACCCATCCTATACCCGAAGTCATATCTACACATTATAATTTTAATAATTATATAATAAGTTTAAAGTTATCTATTTCATTGAAAATTTTAATTCGTAAACTTTAATTTATAATTTTTTGTTATTGATTATTCTTTATCTAATTTTTAAGTTAAAATATAATTAATAACTTAATATATATAATTATTTAATAATAAATAATTTAAATTGTAAAAAATATTATAACGAATAACCGTGGATATACCCAAACCCAAAAATACCCGATGAAATTAAAATTTCATATCTGTTTTTTTATACCTGAACCCACCTCGTACTTTCCGAAGACGGGGAGGGTCAAAGCCGCACCCGTCCCATATTTTATCAAAACGAAAATGGTGATTTACTAAAAAAAACATAACAATATTTCATTATAGATATTAAAATTGTAATTTAGATTTTATAATTATAATTAAACATAGCATTACGAATGGTGAATATTTTCCCTTATTGTACAAGATTGTACAAGATTGATATTGATGTTAAATGAATAGAATATTCAACTTTTACCATTAGAAAATGAATACAATTAAATTGTTAAAAACAATATAATTTAAGTAAACAAACTCATATCTTTCCTGTTTTTAATTAAGATAATACCATTTATTTTTAAACTATATATATATATATATATATATATAAAATAGGAAATTATTGTACCATCATTTGCACAACCATACCCCATTGGTTACTAGGAAATTATTGTATGTAATAATTACCCTGGAGCCAAACATATCATCATATCCAACCACCAAAACATTAATAAACTGTCCCTTGCACAAAATTAATGGACCTGAATCCTCATTTTTATATTAGTTATCAGTCATCAGATTGAGATTCTAATTCTATGGCTAACATTCATCTTAAATCTTTGGATTAGACCTTCACCGTGTCTTCATGTTAGGTTATGTTTGATTCAATAGTGAGAAAAAAAAGAAGAGGAAAGGAGGAATTTTAATTATGAAAGGAAATAATTTTAATTGTATATCATGTTTGCAGAAATTTTAATGTCTCCCTCATCTCTATATATTATATAATATCTCTAATACATATGTGTTTCATATCCACAATGTAATTATTAGAAATGAAACCTAATATAAAAATGAAGATTATTGTTTGTCAACCACTCAATCTCAATGGCAATCATTTTTATATTAATAGATTTATTAAAGGAATGTTAGTCAAGAAGTTTTTTAACCACTCAACCTTAATGTCAGCTATTTCTAAAGCAACAAACTTATATTTTGTTGTTGATATACTATAATAGTTTGTCTGGTTGATCTCCATGTAATTGTACCACCACCAAGTGTAAATACATAGTCACTAATGAATTTTGTCTCTTATGAATCAGAGACCGAGTTAAAATCATCGTACCATTCTAGTTT
Organism: Psophocarpus tetragonolobus; assembly: GCA_037954015.1. Lineage (NCBI taxonomy): Eukaryota > Viridiplantae > Streptophyta > Magnoliopsida > Fabales > Fabaceae > Psophocarpus > Psophocarpus tetragonolobus. Next base: position 32,865,801 of record CM075694.1, read on the forward strand.
AAAGGAAAATCCACTATATTCAATACCACAATCCATGTTACCTCTCAAATACCTCATAAGTCTAGCAAGTGCTTCCCAATGATCCTTATTAGGATTATGAGTGTATCTACTCAATCTACCTACTGTATAAGCTATATCCAGTCTTGAGAAACTGGTTCTCCTCTCTTTTTCATTAGTTGAGAATTAGCGTCATAAAGGGTATTCACAAATTTATAATCATAATAATCAAACTTCCTAAGAAGTTTCTCCACATAATGTTCTTGGGATAAAATTATATTATTCCTTTTCTTATGACTTTAACTACTAGAATTACACTTGCCTCACCCATGTCTGTCATATCAAATTTGGATGTTAAAAATGATTTGTTTTAAAAACTATATCATTGCATGTACCAAAGATTAACATGTCATCCACATAAAAGAATATTCACCATTCATAAGTTTACTGTACACACATCTATCAACATCACTAGAACAAAAGCCATAAGTAATTATAGTCTCATTAAACTTTCCATGCCATTGTTTAGGTGCTTGTTTACACACTTTGTTCTCTTGAGTGGGAATCACACATCCTCAAGTTGGGTCATGTAAATCTCTTCCTCTAAATCACCACTCAAGAAAGTTGTCTTAACATCCATATGATGAATCACCAATTGGTGAATAGATTTTAATGCTATCAGAATTCTAATAGAGGAAATCTTGGTAACAGATGCAAATGTATAAAAATAATCTATGTTCTCCTTTTAAGTAAACCCTTTAGCTACTAATCTAGCCTTACATTTATCTATAGATCCATTAGCATTATACTTTGTCTTAAAGATCAACTTACAACAATTGGTTTTGCACCCTTAGGCAAGTGTACTAAGCTCTAAGTATTATTCTAATCAATCTCAATCTTAATAGCTTGTTCCTAAATATTTACATCTAATGAATTAATAGCTTTAGAAAAACTCATAGGATCATTCTCAACTAGATATGTGTAAAAATCATAACCAAAAGATTTTTCTATCTTTTGTCTCTTACTACGCCTTAAGTCTCAACATAGGTTAATTATAGTTTCAATTGATTGCTCAACTATAATACTATCACTAGAGGTAGCAGATATACTAGATTTCAAAAGGGAAATGTCCTCAAAGAATTTAGTATTCTTATTCTCTCTGATGGTATTGCAATCAAGTACACTACTTTTAATAATAAGAAACCTATATGTTGCACTATGTTCAGCATAACCAATAAGCATGCAATCAGAGGTTCTTAGGTCCTATTTTCTTTCTCTTAGGATTAAGTATCATAACCTTAGCTAGGCACTCCCACACTCTAAGGTATTTTAGGTTGGGTGTATATCCTTTTCATAACTCATAAGGGTGTTTTCTTTGTTTTCTTATGAGAGAACCTATTTTGTAAAACCAGCAGTTAGAAGGGCTTCGGCCTAAAGGTTGTCAGGTGCAGATGAACTAACCAGTAAAACATTCATCATTTTCTTAAAAGTTTTATTTTTCCTCTCAGTTACTCCATTAGACTCAGGGGAATATTATGGGTTACCTAATGTATAATACATTCTTTCTCAAAAAAGTCATTAAACAAGGTGTATTCACTACCCCAATCTGATCTTATCCTTTTTATTTTTCTACTTAATTGATTTTCAACTTCAACTTTATAAGATAAAAACGTATTAAATGCTTCATCTTTTTGTCTAATCAAACAAACTCTTGTATATCTAGAGAAATTATCAATAAAGGTTACAAAATAGCTTTTACCTTCCCTAGACATATGTTGTTCCAAATCAGCAAGATCAGGATGAATAAGACTAAGAGATTTGGTTTCACGTTGTATAGACAAGCAAAAAAGTTCTAGTTAACTTAGATTCTACACATATTTCACATTTCTTAACTTGTTTATCATGCATGTTGATTAGGCATAGTTATTATAAATTAATAACATACGAATAATTTACATGTCCTAATCTAGCATGTCATATATCATACGAATCAATCATATAAACATAAGAAGCAGATTTTTTCTCATTAATCACTTTAGAGATATTAAGTACAAAGAGACCCTAATCAAAATAACCATTTCCCACAAATACATTATTTTTAGTCATGATAATCTTGTCAGACTCAAAAGCCATTTTTACTCTAACCTTTCCCAGTAGTGCTACAGAGACCAAGTTCATTCTAATTTTTGGCACATGCAACACATCACTCAAAGTCAGTGTTTTTCCATATTATTGCATCAGATGTTATTATTTTTATTCTTGTTATTTTTGTTTTTGTGATAACGTTTTGCTACCTTTTTTTAGCAAGTTTATCTTGTACCACATTAGCCTTAGCAGATAAAGCTTTGACTTTGATAGCTTCAGTTTCCTCCTTATTTGTATCTTTAATTATGATGTGAGTAATGAGGTTAGATAGGGACATGTTTTTTCCTATGCTTCAATTGTTGTTTGTAATTGGTCCAAGACTCCGGGAGTTTTTTCAATCAGTAACTCAGACACAAACTCATTAGGGAGAGATAAGTTTTATGTTTTAAGGTCTTAAAGAAATTTGTGATATTCATTAATTTGTACCTTAATGTCTTTTTATTTGTTCATTGTCCAGCGGTAGAAATTCCCTATTATGAACCTTTGTCTAACCACGTCCTCAACAGTGTATTTCAGAATGAGAGAGTGCCAAATGTCTTTTAATTCCTTGTAGGAGCAATAGACATCGAAGAGGTCGTTAGATAATGCACTAAGCAGGGTGTGACGACATACCTTATTAGCATAGGTCCAATCTTCAATGTCTTTTTTTGGGAGGCAGGTTCAACCAGTTTAAGTTAGTGAATGCATAAGCCAATATGCATGTCCAACAAAGTGTGGATGCGCTCATACTGGCAACCAAAATTTTGTCCAACAATAGAGTTGTTCTGGTCAGCCGTAAGTTTTTAAGTGTAAAAATAACTTCTTGAGACATGTTTGACACTATTCTTAAAGACTCATTCGAGTAATCTCGCAAGCCTCCTAATATATGCATTATCTTACAATAAATTTTAGCACTATCCTTAAAGACTCATTTGAGTAATCTTTCAAGTCTCCAAGATACAATCGGAACCTCTCAACAATTTTCTGAGGCAACAGGTGAGGTGCGGAGAGGCAGGAAGGAACAAATTGACAAATTTGCACTACTATTGGCCCATGAGGCTCAGACTCAACGCACGAGACTTCCCCCTTTTGCAAGCCTCTTTATCAAGCCCTATTCACTTGTTTTAATCTAAACTTCTCTGAAATAGCTGATTCTAGCAATATGAAACTTTGACTTTTGTAATATATACATTATCTTACAACAAATTTTATTTAAAAACCTTATCTAAATTGTTTTTTGAATAAATTTGGACAATGAAGAGACTAATTTTAAACACTATGTATAAAATACCTTATGTAAATTAATTTTTCAAAAAAATGTTTAATTACTTTTAGAATCAAAATGGGGCAACTAGCATAATTTGGTTGAACTTTTCTTTAATTGTTTTTTCAAACCATAATTTAGCTAAAAAGTATTTATATAAAAATACGTAAATGTTTTTAAAATCATTTTAGTTTATTAAATTTTTTAAAAAATATAAATATTTTCAAATATATATTTTATATAAGAGAAGAAGGATTTAGTGTATTAATAATGTAAAATAATTTTATCATAACATTCAATCACAAATTATCAATTTTAAGATAAATTAATTTATATTAATTTTTTTTGGAAACCACTATTAAAATTTTTTTAATCTTTATAAATTTAATTTTGATTAAGATTACTTTTATAGTTAAATATTTTTTTAATTATTTATATTAAAATATAAGTTACTAAAAAAATTTGATACAACTTTTATTTAATATAAATCATATAAAGTTTCTTCAATTAAAAACAAAAACTTTAAATGTTTTTATTTTTTGTGTGTGTAACTGTCCAAGCTTCCACGTGCCATTGGTGATGAATTGCCACAATTGAAGGACATGCATTTGTTTTGTTAGATCTAATGAAGCCTATACATTTGAACACGTAGCTTCAATTAATGATGTGTATTTTAGTACCTCCATCTTCCTTAGGTTACATCTCACTGTGAATGTGGCAATCACATGATAAAAATGAGTCATTTCTTTCTTCTTTTTTTCCTTTTTTTTATAAATGTACATAATAAATTTTAATTTTGTTATAATTATTCTTAAACATTTTTTTTCTATAAATAGTAAAATAATTTTTTTTTTGTAAATTATAAACTTTAACTTTAACTTTTATTTTTGTAAATTTTATTATAGTTATTCTTGAACACTTAATTTTAATTTAATCTTAATTATTTCTTAAATTTTACCCCTTTATAAAATAAGTTTAATTAGTATACACTGTTAGTGTAAAAGACTTTTACACTAACATTCAATCATAACTTTTCATTTATGTGATTAAGTACTAATTAGTAAAGTCAACAAACTTACCATGAATGAAAAATTGTGATTGAATATTAGTATAAAAATTTTTACATTGACAATATATACCCATTAAACTCTTATAAAATAATATCTTATATTTATTTCAAGTTGAAATACAAACTGAACAGGATAAGCATACTTTGGTCATGGACGAAGACCTCGACGACTATATGTAAGGACCTCGACTCAACACGTGACTTGGACCAAATCTCATATTCGGCAACAGGTATTTAACTTACAACAGATCAAGTGTAATTAGCACAAATCATAGTCATTAACCAGAAACCAACATTAAAACAGTATTACCTAAAATTGGGCTGATTAGATGAAGCCCAATAGGTAAAGACCCAGTCCACCCCTATAAATAGGTAACAGGTATCGAGGTAAATAATATGCATTTTTTACACCACTATCACTTGCCTCTATTAACTCTCACTAACTTGAGCTTCAGAGTTCTTCCTACAGGTTCCCACCTGTTAGGCACAAGACTCCAGAGTGGAGATTGATCGAAGACACAACTAGATCGAAATCCACAGGAACAGTAACAAATTTTTTTAGTAGTTTATTATTTTATCTCAAGTATTTAATAGTTTTATTTTTATATTATTTTCAAAATTAAAATAATAAAATTTAGAATTAAAAAATAAAATTAGAACTCTTATTGTAATATCCTTAATTTTACCAAAAAACTTTATTATTTTCCATATAAAATATATTATTTGTCTTTTTTTATTTTTATAATTATATTATTTATCATAAATTATATTATATGTAAATAATTTTTTTCTCAAATTATAATTATATAATATTATATAATATAATCATATTCATTAATATTATATAGATATAAAATGATAAGTTTGCAAGTTCAGACTCACCTGTATCTAAACTTTACCGGTCTCGCCTGAGAATATTTTTGCGTGTGCTCATATAATTCACATACATTTTACTATCGCTAATAAGATTGCATAATTTAAGTGGTGATCATATTTAATAGCATTACTCAAGGCCTCAAGCTTAAAAGATAACTAAAAAATAACGTTAACATTAAAACACTTTAAAAAATTACTAAAATTTTAAATTCTTTTAAAAATTTTCATCTAAACAATGATAAATTGTATTTTATCAGCCTCACATTTAAGATTTTCAAATAAAATAAATTTTCCATCCAATCACACTCTAAATGGTTTAAGGGTCGCATGCACACTAGTTATTGGTTTATAAAATTGAAAGGCTCACAGCCTCACACTATTGCATGATTTTCTTAGTAAATAGAAAACCAATGGGAGACGATAAGAACGACCTTCACATGTTATTTATAAGGGGCTTTAAATCTTCAGTTGTCCCACGTTAGTGTGTTCCTTTCCCTCAATAAATTGAACAAAAACATTTTTTTTTTCTTGAAATGAGAGAAAGCATAAGAACAAAATCCGAATTAAGCAGAAATAGTATTATTCTTATTTGATCCTGCGCGATTTTTGAATCGCTCATAAATCATAAACAATCTTCTTGCAAAACCAATTAGATTTTTCAGTCCAACATCGGATATCAAGTGTTTCTAAGTTAGATTCAAATATATTTTCCTTCCTTAGAAGAATACGTCAAGGGAAATTTGGTATAAAAAAAAATGGTGCGAGGCAATTTAATAATTTTTTAGAATAAATTACAGCAATATTATCATAATTTTTTATAATTACTAATGTAAATTCTAATTTTTTAACAATTCCTTTTCCTTCCAGATCTAAGAGCATTAGCTTAATGTCAAATATATAAGAGATCTAAGGACCTAATCCCATTTCTTTATCCATCTTTGGATTGCTTCAACAAATATAAAATGCTTGAAAATTGGTTTGTAGGAGTGTGAGATGCATGCTTGTGACACTCCAAGGTAGACTGTTGATAAGATCTCTCGTTAGAAATAAAATCAAACTACCAACATGGCTGTAACTAGATCACTTTTTACCAGAATGGTTGAAAGAGATACTGCTTTTGAGAAAATATATATGGCAAAATTTGGGTAGCAGACGAGTATATACATGCTATTCTGTGTCTTCTGACACTAACGAAGACACATAATTTTACCATATTTGGTTTAACTATCAGTATTCATTACTATATTTGGTTTAACTATTAGTATCCAGCAATAAATAAATTGTTCTGGGAATTTCTAGGAGGCTTTCTTCTGGTCCTTCCCTTTGTGAGGTCAGTAAAAAAAAAAAAGATGCCTTAAGGTGTCTTCCGTGGTCCTATTTATATCTTTTTCTGGCCAATATATCGGGGGAAACCTCAACTTCATCGTGGGGTCGGATTTCAAATGCTTCTTGAAGGGTTTGAATGCGTCTAAGGCCAGTTCTGGGTCCTCCGGGCCGTCCTTCCTCCGACCCATAAATAAATAAATGATCAACCCTAACTGCTTGTGTTTTCAATCCAATTCAATCAGACTTCATCCAAATCCCATAAATATGTATGAAATTTGAACAGGTTAAGTTAGTGAGTAAACCAAGATTAATAAAATTAATCACCACAGCCCAAAACACCCCACCCAGATAATGCACAAGGCTTTCACTACTCTAGGGTAGTAAGAGTCAAATGTACTCAACCTCACTCGTATGTGCAGAAATCGTTTGAGACTAGAACTTATCACAACATGATGTCAACAAATAACAACCTTACCATTGAAAGCATAGAAACCTGGAGGTAATCTAGGAATGAAATAAACCACAATTGGAGTAGACACAATTCCTGAAGCAACCTTCATAGACCTAAAAAACACAAGTTACTCTTTTTGGCTCTGGGAAGAGTAATAAATTAACCATGCCCCCACCACAATTTAAAATCGTCAGTAAGTGGGTTTATCACTTTAGCTAAACTACCACTGAACCCGGATGCTATAAATCTGACTCAAACTATAAACTCCTCTACCCCAAAAACACCAACTCAAAGTAGAGGTATATCATAGTCTATAAATTAGAAGCCACTAAGTAACACCCTTTAGAGCTAAGAAAATAAATAAATCAACCATGATACTGTTAGGTTCAAACCTGAGAGGGTTAAACACCGGGGAGATGTATAACCATGGGACACGAGCCCATATATAAGAGAATATGACACCACCTTCAACCCAAAACCAATCAACCATGATACTGTTAGGTTCAAACCTGAGGGGGTTAAACACCGGGGAGATGTATAACCATGGGACACGAGCCCATATATAAGAGAATATGACACCACCTTCAACCCAAAACCTTAAGGCATTAGGGCCCTGAGGGGGTTAAACACCGGGGAGATGTATAACCATGGGACACGAGCCCATATATAAGAGAATATGACACCACCTTCAACCCAAAACCTTAAGGCATTAGGTGGCCCTTAAACACAAGGGGACACGCCTCCTGAAACCTTTATCAGGAGGACTTTCGATGAAGGGAAACCACCGTCAACCTGCCGATCACAACCATCGGCTCTGATACCAGTTGTTAGGTTCAAACCTGAGAGGGTTAAACATCGGGAAGATGTATAACCATGGGACACGAGCCCATATATAAGAGAATATGACACCACCTTCAACCCAAAACCTTAAGGCATTAGGTTATGGGTCTTTCTCACTTATATATTAGTCAACTTGCCAATTTCTTACCAATGTGGGACTTCAACTCGCACTTGCACTCCTACAATATATTCTCTCTTCTCGCCTTTAGTACCTTGTTCCCAACAGATACCACGTGTTGGGGCCCTAGGGGACCCCGACGCAGCGGAGGAGGTAGTTATTGAGGCTGCCTTCGAGAAGAACGGCGTTTCCGAGGAGGAGTTTAGGGAGGTCGGGGGCGGAGATGCCGATGGAGTGGTAGAAGCGGAGTTTGGGATTTAGAGTTTAGGGTTTAGGGTTTTGTTGAGGTTTGTTTGGAGGACTTTGGGGAAGCGCTTCACGAAGAGGGACAACTGCGTTTGGGAGAATTCGAAGGTTTTGAGGAGATGGAGGACCGTGTTTGGATTGTCAGGTTGATCTTTTTGGAGAGCCTTAGGGCCCACGCGGGTGAGAGGTTGCACGAGTTGATAAGGTATGAGAGGGTGAAGTTAGTTTCTGAGGATTGGGATTGAGATTGAGAAGAAAAGAGTTTGGTAATGTGAGAAGAACAAGTTAATGTTGAAAGCAGAGATCTTTGCCTTACTAATAATCTATTCATCATTTTTGCTGCTTAACTTAGCTTCTTCATACTATGATTGCACTTGCAGCATGATCCTTTATGGCTTAGTTCTTCAGCTGATGCATCGTTTTTGCACGACGCTTAGTTATTCGTTATTCGACCCCAAAGGCTCCCCAGACAACTCAGTCTCTCATCCATACACATTCGTGCCACAGTGCTAGTAAGAGTGGAAAAGTATTATAGCTCAAATACCGCGTTCTTGAAATATTGATATCTGAAATGTGTTTTATCATTTAAAAATTAGAAATTTTTTCGGTAATAGTTTTTTAAAATAGTTTTCATAATAAAAATATATTTGTTTTTTATTTTTTATTTAATAAAAATATATTTGCTTTTTATTTTTTATTAACAGAATTTTCATTTTTATATCTTCAAAACAATTTTTAAATAGTACTTAGCAAATAAGTTTTTTTTCTTTTATTTTTAAAAACAGTTTTTGAAAATTATTCTTGAAAATTCTTTTAAAAAACTCAAAAACAAAAATAAATCAACCAGGCCCCTAATTACAAAATTCTAAAACAATTTTGATCGTTTTTAATAGTCATAAAATCTTCTTTTATTCAATTTGTGATTTACCTGAGAGAATCTCTCTCTATAAGCATCTATAAATCCAATTTTAACCTGTATTTCTATGTTTAATACATGTTTGTAAAGAAAAAAATTATATATTTATTTGCAAAACTCATTTTTTAATGCTTATTCTCACTTTAAATAGTTAGATACTTACGAAAGACAAAAAAAAGGGACAAAAATGGACATTTATATATTGAAGAGGCTAAAAAAGTCCAATTGTGCTACTTAAATTTCAAGAAGATGATAAAACAAACACAGTCGAACTCATATTGTGCTAAAAAGCTCAAACTCTTTCTATAAATACAAAAAAAGACTCGTTTTGACTCACACGAAGAGGTAGATATGTGACTTAAGAGGTGAAAAACAACAAAGAAGCTTAGGATTGAGAAGTGCTTTATACATTGTCCATATTTAGCTAAATCACTTTTTCTAAGGTTGTGATGTAAACTTTTTGTCATCCCTCCTTATACTTTGCATTATTATTCAATGTCATTAAGTGATTAAATCGTTTTACTATTTTATTTATTAGTATCTTAATTGTTTGAATATTCATGATTATTATATTTGAATGATTGAAATGTAAATCGTTAGTGTTTGATCCAATATAATTGACCAAATTTATTGGTTAAACTTTGTATTGATTAATAATGAAATTGATATTAATTTGGAGTTTTGCATGACCAAACTGAATTGTGGTATGAATAACCAAACACATCACAATAATTTTGGAAAAATATTGATGATCAATGGATAAAAAATAATAAGATTGTTTAGTAAATAGGGGTAAAAACATTGTATTGGAAATCACAATCTAGGTCTTAACCCATTGAATTCTAAAACCTATTTTCTCTTCTTGTTTTGCATAATACTCTAAATAATCGCATCTCACGTACTAAATCATTATTTTATTTATTTAATCATTTGGGTACGATATCCAAACAAACTAGGAATATGCACTTATTTGAGTAAGGAAGAGATTTGTTGAACATGTGTCTAAAATATTTAGGTTAAGTCATAAAATGTTTCTTAAGTTTTAGAGATTTGTTTATGAGTTAACATGGTTTATTATTTGATAGTTATGTTTTTTGATTTTGTTTTATTTTTTTCCTCCTGTAATGCAGTTATGCCCACAAAATAAAGGATTGTAATTTGATTATTTTTTTCTCTTTGAAGCCTTTAATAAAATAATCAGTACCCTTCTGTCCCTCAATGTTTCATCATCCCTTGCTCTTATAAACATAAGATAAAACAGAAAATAACAGAAAAAAAAAAAAAAACTTAAAGAAAGCAATACAACATAATAGTATTATTCATTAAGACTGTGATCTCAAAGAACATAACCATAGGTAAGATAGACAACAGTTTACTACAAACAGACAGTGACATGCATAAGGGTTCCAGATTTATTTAGTTATAATACTTATTCTGATTCCCCTATGAGGTCATGTCTTCATATTGCAGGCTCATGCATGAGCTTCACATAACCAATCACAACAACGTTGATCCGAGACTTTTCAAGAAGCATTTTGTACCTTGACTTGGAATGAGGAAGACCTGTCCAAAAGACTGAAATATCAGAGAAATAAAATACTTAATACAGCATGACACATCCAACAATTACAACAGCAGTGGCACAAAAATTGAGTATTAATTAAGAGAATTAAACCAGTGATTCGAGTGTTTAAGGGGAATGAAAATTATAATATTAATTAATTGGTAAATGACAAATAACTTAATATTATTAATTGAGGGGAGACTTATGAAATTGAATGACAACAATAATAATATTAAACTTGTGCATGATCAAAAGAGATATATAAAGGCTAGTTAGTGATCAGCGATTGAACCTGAAGTATGTAATGTGAAACTCTGGCAAGAGAGGAATTTAAGTGTGAAATAGGAGAGGGACTTGAACATTATTTATAGGCCAGCTCATAAGTTCTATTTACAAATATAGGCTCAGCTACATGTATTTAATTACTTCTACATTACAAACAATGACAAACTTCATGTTATTTGTGAAAACGAAAATTTGTCCATGATTGGTTTGAGGGAGATGGAGGAAAGGAAAGAAGAGGGGAAAAAATCTCTCCTGGCTTCTTTTTAGCTTCATTTAATAAAAACCAGATGGGTAAAGTCATAAATTCATATATATATCATTTTGATTTGCGCAAAAGTGGTTTGGCTATCCCTCAACGTTGTGGGCGGACGCGTACCACAAGGGTGTTTTTTCATAGGGGTATGAGAGTCACACATGAAAATTTGTAAGGCATACCAAAATAGAAAGGTTATCTAATTAATTCATAGAAGTGTGAGAGACATTTGAAATAAAAATGTGTTAGATATTTGTTCATAAGAACTCAGGCAATTTACTTAGTGCATGAGAAAGGTGTTGGAAAGGAAAATACTTTTTAGGACTTAGGAGTAATATACTATTGTGACCTTATCTTGTGGAATTTATCAATTCGGTGTAACATATGTTTTAAAATATAATATAACAAGAATAAAAAGTAATTATTTAAATATTTTTGTCTTCAAAATAAGAATGTAGTTGTTTTTTATTTCCCTTTATTTAATGAAACAAGATAATATAATTAAAATTACTCTCTTTCCTACCATTAAAATTTATCCTCTCCTCTTCTTTTCCTCTTTTCTCTCTATTAAATAAGATATAGTTGGAAGACACTCTGATAAAGTTTGATAGAACGATTTAAGAAGATAGGACATAACATCTCATTTTGGTTTTTTTAAGTTATAGATCTCTTAAAGAAAAATTTATTTAAAATTCTTATCTAAATTGTTTTATGAATCAATTTGGACAAATAAAAAAATTGTTTATTTATATAACTTATTTTATGTAAATTAATTTTTCACAAAAGTGTTTAATAAATTTCAGCATTTTTTTAAAACATAATTTACATCATATATTGTATACCTTAATTGTAGTATCTTCATCTTACAAGTCACATTTCACTGTGAAGGTGACAACTACATGATAAAAATGAGTCCTTTATTTTTCTTTTTCATAAATTTACATCATATATTGTATTTTGTTATAATTATTCTTAGAAATTATTTTTTATAAATAGTAAAATGAATTTATATTTATAAACTATAAACCTAATTTTATATAAATACTTAATTTAAATTTAATATTAATTAATTCTTAAATTTTATCCCTTTATAAAATAATATCTTATATTTATTTCAAGTTGAAATACTAGCAGAATTTTTTTTCACAAAAAAACTAACAGAATTTTTTTAACAGTTTATTTATTTAATTTCAAGTATTTAATACTTTTATTTTTATAAATAATTTTTCAAAATAAAATAGTAAATTTAGAATTAAAAATAAAATTAAAACGCTTTCTTTTAACATCATTATTTTTACATAAATTTTTTTATTATTTTCCATTTCTATAAGTTCTTTATTTATTTTTAAATATATTTTAAAAATTTATATAAATATAATTTTTTTCTTCTATATTTCAAAATCTATAATTTTTAATTTTACTATTTTAAAATAGACACATTTAATATTCTAATTTTATAAAATTTACAATAATTGTTATCATGTTTAAATATAAGTAACTTATGTATATAAATAAGTTTTTTTTATGGTAATGTATATAATAACAGGTTAATATCATCTATATTTTTATATATAAGAAACAAATTCACAATTCATAAATATTAAAAAATGTTAAATTGATTAATTTGTTAATTAATAATATCATACTTTCTAAATTTTATTAAAAAAAACTCATAACATGGAGGGAAGATAATGGTTGAGTTTGAATAGGTACTATAATACCTAATTTCTGTATCTGTATTTAAAAAATATACACATAATTGTTTTTACATATACTCATAATTTATGTAAAACTCATTAGATGTGACCTTTATTGATTAGTTGATTTAGGAAATGAGAAACTAATTTAGGATAAAAGATTTCTTTCCTATATTAACATAGGTAACAATTTTAATCTTATCCTCATATACATATGAGTATCTATATATTTTATATACTTGTACCGAAATTCACAATTTGTATTTTACTTATATAAAAGGATAATAAATCAATATTTTTTTGTATATAAATAAACATAATATAAAAAATAAGGTAATATAATATGAAACATAAGAACAACCTATTTACTTATGTAGCACTCCGTGAAATTAAAATTTGTATGATTACATATACAATCCTTTTTACTATGATATTAAATAATGTAAGTTTATTAAGAATTATTCTACAAATAGCTTAATCTCTCTTGTAAATTATATTTTTATTTTATTAAATTTGTGTAAAATATATTTTCGGTCTCTTTTTTGGTTTTATAATTATATTACTTATCATCGATGGTAATGTAAATAATATTCACTCAAAATTATAATTATATAAGATTTTATAATATAATTAGATAAATTAATATTATATATATAAGAAGTAGCATAAATTAGCACTATAATATTCATACCTGCATAATTTTTACAAGTCCAGACTCGTTTGTATAAAGACTTATTTGCAAGTAATTTTCTGTCTCACGTGAGGGTTTGTGTGTCCATAGAATTTAGGTACATCTTGTCATCTTAATAAGATTGGATGATTTAAGTGGTGGTCATATTTAATGGCAATACTCAAGACCTCAAACTTAAAGGATAACTTAGAGACCTCTTGTTAAACTAAAACAACATCATACCAATTAATCCACACACTCAAAATAATATAATATAATATAATATAGTATAATATAATATAACATAACATAACATAATATAATATGGAAAAAACACTTATAGTAAAAAATTTTATACTAACATTTAATCACAACACTTTATATATAGTAAGTTTGTTCATTTTACCAATTAATGTTTTAAAAGTCATAAACAAATGGTTGTAATTAAACACTAGTATAAAATTTTTTTACATTGTTAGTGCATAGGTAATAAACTCATATAAATATATAATATTATATTTCATTATATAATATTATATAAATAATCAAAATAAGTGTAATAATTTAATATCTCTTTCTTACAGTCAAAATATTTTATTTAGTATTGCCCGCAAAATGCATCTAAATTACAAAATTTTATTGTGTTAAAACACATTTTTAATGAAATATTATATCTACATTATTTTTAATTAAATTTTAATTAATCTATATTTATATGCACTAATCTTTATCAAATAGAGATTAATTCCTTTGTTTTATTATTATATTCATAAACTACTAATTATAAAAGAAGTTATAGACGTAAGTTATAATTATAAAAAAACAAGTTATAGATATAATTTATAATTATAAAAAAATAATAACAATCATAATACAAATATAATAATATTTTAATCAATGATATTTAAATTAAATTTTATTTAAAAATTTCAATCTCATATTTTAAATATTAATAAAAAAAAATTTATGATATTATTTAATATTATTTGAAAATAAAATTTTAGTTAAATAATTAGTTCTAATCAATAATAAATGATTTTACAAACTTATCATTGGTTAATATAAATAAATTTTAATAATTATACACTAAGGAAAAGAGTTTTATAATGAAATTCATTTACGATTTATTTATTTATATATATATATATATATCAATAAATTTATATTATATTGTGATTAAACTTGGTTTTACACTAAGTATATTTTCTCATATAAAAATATTATATTTAATAATAATAAAAAAAAAGATATCAGCATGACAGCTGTCTAGTAAAGAGTCAGCATGACACCTGTCTAGTAAAGAAAGAAAATAAAAGATTGCATGATGACACATGTTTAGCAAGGGGTTACTTTTGTTTTATATGTATACATAGATAATGTGGGATTCCAATAGTTTTGGATGTTGATATTTAAAGATACAAAATTTTCCATTTCATAATTTAAACCTCTCTTTAAATATTATTCGAAATATGTGTCAAATTGACTTATTTTATCTAAATTTTAATTGTGCTTTGGTATAAAAGTTAATAAAATTTGTAAAATTGGCTACAACATAACCATTTTTAAAACTAACAAAAAAAAATGTATTAAAAGTACTGCATGATGTCCTTGTACATGAACCATCAAGCCTAGCCTCTTTTCAAGAGGTTTTGTTTAAAATAAAAGGTTTTTCTAAATTTTATTATATTTTTAAGAAAATTCAGCTACCTCTCAATCATCATAAGGCTCTTCTAGCATGTTTATATCTTATGCTAAAACTTATGATAGGTCACAAGTGAATTTTTAAACACTTTTTTATTTACATAGTGTAAAATATTCAAGAATTTCAAACCCTTGTGCTGCATCCATTTATCAGACAACCAACATAGAAGTTTATTAAACAAGTCTCCCTAATTAGAAAATATTGTGTTCTAAATAAATTGGCCAAAAGTATTCAGCTCAACAGTTGAGAAGAAAAAAAAATGTAAGCATTAAGACAAACCACTTGTCATTAAATTTACATTTTTTAAGTTCTTGCCCTGTTTTACAGCAAAAAACGTCATATTAATAAAACCAAAAGCAAGATCCGGAGTGTCAAATTCTTTAATGCAACTTAACCATTATACATTATACCTTAGGCATGATACTGAGTAAGAGGTTGAAATTAATATTATATAACTGGCACAGTGAATTTAAAACTGTTTAACTCAATCAGTTGATAGGTGTGTGAGTTCCTGTAAACTCTTGTATTTAATTTCTACAGGATAAAAAATGTTTCATATGTGATTTTAGACGGAATGAAATTTTTGGCTTTCAAAGACAAGAATTTCAAAGCAACAAAGATGTTGCCTATGTTTCAACCGGAATTGGGGTTGCAAGTAAAACCACATCAAACACACTTGTAGTGAATGATATCTAGAATCACATGAGAGTATAGTAGAATAAAACAATATAGAGAAATTTTGTTAATCTTCCAAACTCGTTACGTGTTAGGAAATTTGGGTCAGATCCAGAGTTTTCAGAGAAAGAAATTAGACAAAGGGAAAACTTCAATTGTATTACCAAGATCTGCATTTATTTATAGAGTCAATGCTGGTTCCAAAGATGAAACTTCAATTGTAATTGGAAAACAATACCAAAATGCAAGTAAAAAAACTTCATCGAAGTTATGTTGTCCTTATTGTATTACAAATACAGATTGTCTGGGGAGAATTCTCCTTCTGAAGTTTCCTACTTTAACAAAAGATAACAACACAGAATGGCCACTATTCTACTGATCTACTGTCTCCTCCTAATCACTCTCTGGCCCTATCAAGAACATGAACAATACAAGCAGTCGAGTAATGTTCAAATCTATATGTACCCGGGACCCCATGACAAGATCCATGATAAAAATAACAGCAAGTTTTACATTGGCGGGTGAAATTCTAACACAACCCTCCTCCTTTCTCCAGACTTGGGACCAGCTATAGGAACCATAAGCTGAGTTTAACCATGACTCCACATAACAGTATAATGAAACTAGATATATTCACGATTTTAAGTTGAATTCAGCTACTGAAAATAACCAGTAAGTAGATTTGATGATTGATCAAGCCTTTGTAGACATGATAAAAGAGGCAAATCATCTTGAAATTTTCTGACCAATTGCTTGTTTTCCTCATTTATATAACTAAAATTTATAATAAATAAATATTTTAAATCTATGAATCATTACACTTTCTCCTCTTTTTTACCTACTTCGGAGACAATTCCAGCAGTGTTGTTTTAGTTTTTTTTTTTCTATTTGGCAAAATCAATCTAGCTCGTTTCCAATTACCATCCCTGACTTCTCCCCCTCAGATCTCCATCTTGTGATATGGCGATCCAATATTCCTCCACTCCCTCTTCGAGCTCACTTCAGATCTAGTTGCTGCAAATCTACAATCACCTCGTTCCACTCCAAACCTTAAAATCCCTTAAACAACACCGTAGTATACTAGTATTGTTGACTGTGGTGGAGGCACAAACATGGACAACAAGGAGAATGAGCAACCCGAGGATGGATATCCACATCAGCCACAAAGAGTAACATATTTATGCTATGTTATTATTGTAGTCAAATGTGTAAATTCTTCCACCTAACTCAATAGTAGAATCCAATTGCTCCTTCCACTTGGTCAAAAGTTGCTACTTCCCTTAAATCACCATTGATAAAAACTAGCTAGGTATTCAAACTTCAAAGATGGGGATGCATCAAACAAAGTGGGTTTGTCGGCTATCTCACCCATTCAAGTGGGAAAAAAAACCAAACGAAAGGAAATGTTGTAGCTGTTGGAATTATCTCTGGAAGAGGTGAATGGAGGTAAAAGGTTTACCCAGAATGATTGGACGGGGAGGTGCAATGATTCAATAGAGAACGTCTATAATAAACATGTGCATCCTAAATTAATCTGATGGTCAAAATTGATGGTCCTTGGTTAACCACCTATTAAGGTGGTCCACACCTTAGATTTGGTCTTGATTACAATTTACAAATATTATTTGTGAAAGTCACCACCCCCACTTTCTAGTTACTCTCATAAAATAAAATAAAAAATGTTATGAAACAAGGGTTAGATTCTGAGTTTTCAAGAAACAAGAGAAGCGGAAAAAAAGCTTCAAGTGTTCATGGAGGACAAAACTTAAGTGCAGTTTCTTAAATGCATTTGGTGTTGTTCCCCAATTAAATTGGAGTTTAACCTTGGAGACCTGTGCAATAAAGGTCTGCATATAAAGTCAGGGCTGGTTTCCCAGATGAAGCTACAACCATCATTGGAAAAAACAGCACCAGAAGCACATAAAATTTAAGAAAACTAAATTTTGTCCTTATTGTGTTACAAACACAAATCCTCTGGAAAGAACTCTCCTTTCAAGGGTTTCCGTAAACCAAGGGTTTCCCATTTATTCTAACACAACTAATGCTAGACTCTTACAAGATAACAAAACAGAATACTCACTTTTCTACACCTCACCAGTCACCTCCTAATAAAGCTAATTCCCTACTACAAATTTAACTGCCAAACAATTCTAAGTAGCAACTCTCCAGATTCTGTTGCTATCAAAAACATAAATATGGCTAGTAGTTGATTAAGGTTCAAATCTATATTTATACATGACTTCACCTAACAGTTTGCTGTAACAAATCTACTGACAATTTTATGTTGAATGACATGTTAACTTGTAAGAATCTTAACAGAATTTATTTATTAAAGACTGGCAATGACAACACAACTAAATGTAATTGGATTCCATTAAAATAAGGACCAGAAATGCCTTGCTTACGTATCATTGAAAAGTGCATTAACATAAATACAATAAACTTTGGTAGTTGAACCCCTCTGCATTACGAGCAAATGGGACATTTCTCTGAGATATTCTATATAGCTTATGGTAATTTTATGTTTAGAGTGTCAACATGGCAATCAGATGTTACTTCTATTTAAATGGATGGCAAAAAGTATAGTGGATGACATAACAAACCAAAGACAAATGATTTCCAAAATAGATAAACATATTTAAAGAAAAAAGGCAGCAATTAAGATAAAATTCATCAGAATTATCCTAGGCCTAAAAAGTATAAGCACTCTTCGTTCAATCTGTTTGCTTTAAAAACAGAAATCAACACAGGAAGACATTGAAAGTGAAAATCATAGATAAGTGGATTAACATACTTTATTACAAAATCAATATGCTATAAAAGTCGATTTTTAGTTTAGCATTCAAATAGAAAAATTATGTTTTACGACAACGGCCTGGAAAAACATTCAAATACTACATTTAATTCTGATAATCGATCAAACCTTTGTAGACATCCTCTAAAAGGGGTAAATGTTTCTTAAAGTTGACAACATATTTCTCCAAAAAGGTTTCCTCATTTTGGGTCATGAAGATACTAAACTGAAAATTATTCCTGAGCAAACCTTTTGATTTCAAGATTTTAATTACAGAGAATCTAGGGATCATCCTCTTCTCCAAGCTGTAGGCTAGAACCACAGGAAATTCAGCAATATCTTCTGGTGACAAACCCATATCTTTCACTAGGAAACTCATTTTTTTGGTGAACAACTTATCTGACAACTTCACAAAATTGGAATACATTCTAAATGCTTTAAGAAACATTTCCCTATTCCATCCCCATCTCTCATAAAGCTCAAGTCTCGACTTCCACACTCTTTTTCTTATAGTAGAAAGCACTTGGACACCGATGACAAAGTTCCTTTTCAAAGGATCAATCCCAATTTCCTTAACAGTATCAACAGCTTCCAAAAATTTGAAATGCTTGGCATATGCTGCAGTAGGGTAATGGATCATGAGGAAAGTGATGGAAGATTGAGGCACACCGGATTGCCTCAAAACCTCAATGTTTAAAGTCAAGTCCATCTTCAACTTCAAGTAAGAAGAACTAAAATTGGCGGGGGCATTTCTCAAGGCTCTAACAACATTATGGTCATCTTGAACTATTCCTCGGAGGATCTGATAATGAGGGATGAGGCGATTTTCCAAGCTCTTCCCCAAGATAACATGGTTACAAAGAAGGATCTTAGGTATGTCAGTGTTGGAAAACCCAATAGAACGGAGGAACTTGAGTTTAGGCAAAAGGGTACCTTCTGCCTTAGCAACAAGCACCAAGGGCCGTTTCTCCACAAGTGTTGCAACTTGGGTTTTGGAGAACCCATAGTTGTGGAGAACATCAAGAACAGCATTTGGGCCATCTGGGGTTTTTAAATTGACCCTGTTGGAGAGTTCCCTGGCCAGTGTTGGGGACAACCCACATGAATCGATGAGGTAAGACACCGTAAAGGTGTCACCTTTGTGGTGGTTTCTATCAGAAGTGAAAAACTTACGTGAAAAAAGTAAAGCATTTAGAGAATGTGAACCCAATTGAAAATGGGTAGTGTTGTAGCGTGCGAACGATGATACTGATGAAGTGAATCTTGCAATGAGAAGAAAATTAGGAACCATTTACTCACTTACAGATTTCAGTGCTCCATTCCACTGTCTCATTTAAAATGTTCACGGCAGAGGCATAACATGTGAAAAATCCAAGGGTTTGCGTTTGAAGGCTGCATCAACTTTCTTTTTCATTGCAAAGCAAACGGCGAGGGCATCAGCGTTTTCATAGAAAGGTTTGTGGTTTAAACTTTAAACGCAAACTGAATTTCGGCGAGAATGACGACAGGCAATGGTGTAAATATCTACGACTTATAAGGTTGATATAGCAAAGTTCATAAGAAAGTTTTTATAATCTTTTTTATCGAAAAAATTAATATAGTAACTGTCTATAAAAAAAATGAGAATTTAAAAACAACTTTCTTCTTTCTATTTTTTAAGTATTATAATTTTTATCCTCACATTTTAATCTTTTAATTTTATAAAATTTTAGTAATTCTGTCAAACTAAAAGCAAGCAGTTAATGTTAATTATATATTAAATAAATTAATAAAGCTATATGGTTTCAGAGTATGAATTTTTTAAATAATTTATTGTTGAAAGTCAGTTGATAAATTTATAATTTTTTAAAATATAATAATTAAGGTGAATGAACATTATGATATTAATTAATTGGTAAATGATAAATAACTTGAAGGCTTAAGAAATTGAATGACAACAATAATAATATTAAACTTGTGCATGATCAAAAGAGATATAGAAAGGCTAGTTAGTGATGAACCTGAAGTATGTAATATGAAAATTCAGTGGCAAGAGAGGAATTGATTTGTGAAATGGGAGAGGTACTTGAACATTATTTATAGGCAAGCTCATAAGTTATATTTACAAATATAGCCTTCATTTTTACTTCGTGTTATTTGTGAAAACGAAATTTTATTATGTTTGCTTTCTACTATGTAGGTTAATTGGTACCATGATTGGTTTGAGGAAGATGGAGGAAGGAAAGAAGAGGGAAAAAAATTTCTCCTTCTTCATTTTTCCTTCTTTTAATATTGGAATGAGTAATTTGGAAAGGATTAGGAAAGTCAATCAATAAAAATAAGATAGAGTTATAAACCTGTAGGTATATATCATTTTGACTTGTACAATACTAGTTTGATTAAGCTCACCAGAGTGTGGCATACATATATATACCACAAAGGTCTCTTCCCATAGTGAAAGATGTGACACGTGTTATGTCACAAAGAAGGAGATGTGTAAGATTAAGTGATTGATGTAAGTGGTTTTTGTTAAAAATAATTATTTAAATGTCTATTTTAGAACTATTTAAGGTGAGTTTGTTTTTGGATTTGACATGGTCAAATTACAATTCTCACATGTAGTTTTAGTGTCATGTAAGTTGTATGTATGGTCATATGACTTCTGAGTTGACATCAGTTAACTGGTCAAACCACAATCACGGATTGTCATTTCAGTATCTTGTCTCATCAGAAGGCAACCTTTAGTAGTGGTCAATAGAAAGGTGTGGTGGCCTACACAAACTGCAATCACGAACTGCGATTTCAGAGATCAATTTGATCAAAAGGCAGCCTTTTATAGTGTCCAATGGATATTCGCAATTACCAGCACCAAACTAAAATCACGGTATGCGGTTTCAGCGTCACATATTCCAAATGGTATATATGTGCAATTAAACTTGCATGTGAGAACTACGATTTGACTGAGCAGTTAGCCACATAAATCGCAATTACAAATTGTGATTTTAGCTTAATTAAAAAACTCATCTCACAGTTCCCATCACACTGCCCTTTAGGGAGAAAAAAATTATTTTTCCACATACATCACAGTTTGTATCTGCGATTTATGTGTTCCAAGAATATTTTATTGGACACAAATTAGATGTATTGAGGATGAGGAGACAACGCCTTTAAATTACAATTACAAATTGCGGTTTTAAGGGGACAATTTACCTTCCCCATGCGCAGCGTGTAGTCCCGAAAAGTTGTCTCAAACTTTCTTTAAACAATAATTTGTGATTGTAATTTGACCAGTTGACTAGTATCAACTTCAAACCACGTGGAAATACATGACCATACAATTGATGTGACAATAACACTGCAATAAGAATTACAATTTGACTAGATCAAACCCAAAAACAAACTCGCCTTGGTAAATATTTCTAAAAGAGACTCATTTAGGTAATTATTTTTAAAAAATGATTCACTTAGGTCAATCACTCGTGTAAGGCATGCTACAAGAGAAACATTATGTAATCCACATGTGTAAGAAACATGTTGAAAGAGAAAGTGTGTTACATATTTACCCACAAAAAATTGCTTCTCAATTTTCAATTTATCATCACATATCACATATACTTCAAAAATATATCAAGAATAAAAAAGTAATTAATTTTATAATTTTTGTCCTCCTTTGTGAAACAAATAAGAATATAGTTGTTTTCTCTTGTCTCTCCTCCATTTAATGAAACAAGATATAATTAAAAATAACTGTGAAAATATTTAATAAAAAGATTTAACAGGATTTTAAATAACATCTTATTTTCATTTTCTAAAGTTATAGAATCTTTCGAAAAAATTATTTAAAAGTCTTATATAAATTGTTTTATTAATCAATTTGGACAATGACAAATTTGTTTATTTTAAAAATTATATAAAAATTATTTTATGTAAATTTATTTTGTACAAAAATATTTAATAATTTTCATGTTTTTTAAAACATAATTTAGTTAAACAATACTTATATAAAAATACTTAAATTTTTATGAAACTTATTTTAGTATATTAAATTTTGAGGTAATTACGTATGCATTCCTTTAGGTTTAGTGTAATTATATATGCATATTCTCTTCTTTTTTTTTAAATTACACAGACTTCTCTAACTTTCACTTATTCATTACAGTTGTACCCCCTTCTTACAGATGATGCAATCCGGTCCAAGGCCCTTTAAGGATACATGAAGAAGCTTTATTCCATTGTATAAATTAGAATTTATGACTTTTTATAATTTTGTTGAGTTTGACTTTTTAGTAGGTTGACTCCTAAAGTCAACCTTCCCTTTTGACCATTGTATTTAGGTCACCCCTTAGTTTTTAGGTCATCTTTTATTTTCCTAAAAAGTACTAAAGTCATAATGCTAAAGTTTGTTAAGATAGGCTAACTTTTAGAGAAGATGAGTATGTGTTATGCTCACCCTTCTTATTATGGACGCACCCCTCCTAAGCATGCTTAAGACATGATTACTATTCCTACCTCTTAGTTGCTAGATGTCACACCCCCTTAGTTATGCCTTAAGCATGACTACTCTTTACCACCCTTTCTACTTTTCACACCTTTTGTAACTAGACTAAATTAGGGGTAGATTCATTAGTTGGTTATACATGATCATAGTTAGCTAATCATGGTTAGATATGACTCAACTATAGTTATCCTAATCTTGGTTAGATTAACCCATGGTCTAGTTAGTCTAACCTACCCCTTCTAGCCTATAAATAAGACCTCTCTCACCTACATGTAATCATCTTTGGATCATTGAATATAATTTGAGCATTTTAGCTTGAGTGAGTGTGAGAGAGAGCTCTCTTCCTCCTTGGTTGTGAGCTTCTCTCCCTTAGGAGAGAACTCTTCTAGCTTTTATCAAAGATCCCTCTTTGTGGCAAGCATCCCAAACTTACCTCTCACCCTTGAGAGTGACGTTTTCCCATCCATTCCCTTTCTATCCAAACTCCATTTCACCTTCAAACAAACTTTTTCATGGAAGTAGATCTTAGGGAGAAGATGAGTCTTTATCAACAAATCTCCATTTATTTTTGCATTATTAAGTTTTATTTCGTATGAATATAATATTTTTGGTAAGCTGAGAAATTTCATAAATGAAAGGTACAACACAAGTAATGTCGTCCTTAATCAAAACAAACAGAATCAAACAATCAAAACATATTACAAAGTCCTCCCTATTTACCTAGACATCATAGCCATTCTATACAACTACTACAGGGACTCATAATCCATTTGCCAATGAATGTGATGTTAAGGATGTTGATCTACACCATTCCCATGAACTCACTTGAGTAGCAAGAATAATTTGTTGCACCTCCGGAACTGATTCCCTAAACACTAAAGCATTTACTTCCTTCAACATATATCATATTGTAGCACACCACATAAGATCTCATACTTTCTTTTTCTCCACATTCCCCCTGACTACCCCCCTCCCTAAATCTATGTGATTGCGAAGTGTTATTCTAATTGCGCACCCCCCTCCAACCAACTGCACAAAGCACCCCAATCTCTATCCGCCACCACACAAGAGAAAAAAAGGTGACACTGATTCCATTGTTTCTCCACACAACCCACACATGGCATCCTTTCGTTGGATAATTCCTCGTTTTACTAGATTGTCCTTCATGGGTGCCCTGTTTGCATCCAATCTCCATACCAATATTTGAACCTTTGGAAGAACCCCTTTTTTCCAAAGTATCATGAAAAAATCATCATGAAATTGAGTTGTCTCAGTTGACAAAACCTTATAAGCTGATGACACAGAGTATGATCCTAACCCGTCTGTCGTCCATAATCAGTCATCGTGGGCTGCCTCTGACAATACTACCAAACCCACTCGGCTTTGTAGAGCAACCAAAAGTTCTAACTCCCAGACGAATAACTTCTTTTGCCACTCCCACCTCCAGCAGTTTCCTTCACAATCCCATATATCGTTCACCTAGGCCTTTTGATTCACTTCTACTTTATAGAGTCTTTGGTATTCATCCTTTAAGCATCAATCCCCCACCCAAACCTTCGTCTAGAAAGCAACCTTTCTCCCATCTCCAATGTTGTACCTAATGTTACTTGACCACTAGTTTGTGTTCCCCGCATCTCCCATAACTACAACCTGTACATCCATCCACCATCTAGAACATTGAGCACCCCTGCGTTCCCAAGTCCCATCCTTACGCACATATTTGGCTTTCAGCAATTTCATCCAGAGGCTTTAGTGTTCTACCTACAAATGTCATTTCCATTTCCCTAATAGAGTAGTATTAAACTTCCCCATATCTCTCAGCCCCAAACCTTCTTCCTCTTCTTCCGGCATATTTTCTCCCAAGTTACCTAAATTACCTTCCTATTTTCTTCAGTACCGCTCCACAGAAACTTATAGAAAACTGCATGCAAATGAGAGATAATACTTTTAGGTGCTTTAAAAAACATGAGGAAATAGGTTGGAAGAGTCGACAAGATCGCCTTTATGAGGACCATCCTTCCAGTTAGAGTAATATTAGTATTCCCAAACCCTTGCAATCTCCTATCCACTACATCCATCATAAGCTTCCATATTTCCAACTTATAAGGGTTTGCTCCCACAGCTAGCCCCAAGTACTTAAAAGGTGTGACTTTCACCTTAAAATTCAATCTTAATGTTGCTTTGTCTAACCATGATTCATTGACATTACCCCCAATAATGTGACTCTTGTTAAAATTTACCTTAAGACCAGAGACCACCTTGAAGTTCGGTAATACGGCTTTCATCATCACCACAGATCCTTGATCCACCCTTGACAGTTTTTTCAACCTTTGTAATAGTACAACAATAGAGGTAAGAGGGGGCGTCAACTATAAAGTTTGAAAAATATAGGGGATGCATGTGTAATAGCATATAAAACTTAGGAAGTACATATGTAATATCATACAAAACTTAGGGTACATGTATAATAAATTTATGTATGATATTACACTATTTTGGAAGGAGAGTACAACTATAATGAATACATAAAAGTAAGAGGATTTGTGTAGTTTAAAAAAGGTAGTGCACCTGTAATTACACTGAACTTAAGGAGTCTATCTGTAATTACCTCTTCAATTTTTAAAAAATATAAATATTTCTTAAAATATATTTTTTATATAATATAAAAAAA
This sequence comes from Psophocarpus tetragonolobus, assembly GCA_037954015.1. Taxonomy (NCBI): domain Eukaryota; kingdom Viridiplantae; phylum Streptophyta; class Magnoliopsida; order Fabales; family Fabaceae; genus Psophocarpus; species Psophocarpus tetragonolobus. The sequence goes on from CM075694.1 coordinate 32,891,816, forward strand.
TTATGCATGATAATGTAAAATAATTTTATTATCTCTTTCAATCACAAATTATCAATTATATATTTATATTACTTTTAAAATAATTAACGTAAAAATTGATATAATAATATTAATGTTTTCTACAAAACCGCTATTAAACTATTTTGGAATCTTTGTAGATTTAATTTTAATTAAAATTATTTTATAGTTAAATATTAGTATTTTAGTAATATTAGTTTTTGTTAATGGTGAGATTGGAACCTAGAATTTTTCTTCACTTACATCTATCCTTAACCTACCGAGTGGTCCGAGTCACCTTGTATATTATATCCGATTTGGGTACATTTTGTCATTCTTAATAAGATTGAATGATTTAAGTGATAATTATATTTAATAGCATTACTCAAGACCTCAAACTCTAAAAAAAAATTTGAAACCTTTAGTTAAACTAAAATAATATTGTACCAATAATATTAATTAAAATAAATGTAATAATTTAATATCTCCCTCTTAGAATCAAAGTATTTCATTTAGTATGCCTGAAAAATGCATCTAAATTACAAGTTTTTATTATGTTAAAACACATTTTTAATGAAATATTATATATTAAATTATAATTAATTCTATACGTATGTGCATAAATATCTTCTTTTTTGGTGAATTGTGCATAAATATCTATCAAATAGAAATTAATTCCTTTGTTTTATTATATTCATGAACTACTAATTATAGATATAAATTAGAATATAAAACAACAATAACAATAATAATACCAATATAATAAATATTTTAATAAAGGATATTTTATATATTAATAAAAAATATTTTTATGATATTATTCAAAATAAAAAATTTTAGCTAACTAATTATTTCTTATCAATAATAAATAATTTTACAAACTTATCATCAGTTTGATATAAATAGAATTTAATACAAGATTTTATTTATGCTTAAATAAGTTTTTTAATTAAAGTTTTACAAAAAATTATTTTTGGTCCTTAAAATTTAAAAATATTTTTTTAGTCCTTACAAACTTTTAGTCATTCTTCGTTAGTTAACACTGTTAAAAAATTTGTAACAAGGAAGACATTGTTGTACTTGTGAATCATTCTTCTCCTTAACCTTAACTGCATTAATGTTCAATTTCACGTCCGGTACAACCAAATATATTGGAACTTATGAACAGAAAACGTTAATAGAAAAAATAAATTAATTTTAGTAACTAAGAAAATATTTTTGAATTTCAAGACTAAAAAATTATTTTCAGTAAAATTCTAAGAACAAAAAACTTATTTAAATATTTCATTTATGTAACTTTTAAAGTAAACAAAAAACTTTTAACTGTGGTTTGATTTAAAAAAGAAAAAAAAAATTAAAAGTTAATAAAATTTGTAAAATTAACTACAAGACAACCATTTTTAAAACAAACAAAAAATAACAAATGTATTACAAGTACAGTATGATTTCCTTGTAAATTGATTGAACTATCAAGTGGTAGCCTCTTTTCAAGAGGCTAGATTTTGTTTAAAATAAATAAATAAATTCTAGATTTATTATATTTTTAATAAAAAGTCACCAACCTGTCAGTCATCATAAGGCTCTTCTAGCATGTTGTGTCTTATGCAAAAGGTTTTGATAGGTTACTTGACTTTTTAAACATTTTTTATTTACAGTGTGAAATATTCTAGAATTTCAAACCCTTTTGCTGCATCCATTTAGCAGATAGAAGCTTATTAAACAGTTGAGAAGAATAAAATGTTAGTAGCATTAAGACAAACAACTTGTCATTAAATTTACATTTTTGAAGTTCTTGCTCTGTTTTACAGCAAAACTAGTCATATTAATAAAATCAAAAGCAAGATCTGGAGTGTCAAATTTGTAAATAGCAGGAAAAATTAGAATAAAAAATCCTATCTATCCACCTATTCTGATTCTGTAAGGCAACTTAACCATTGTACATTAAACCTTAGGCCTGATACTGAGTAAGAGGTTAAAATCATGATAGTTAAATCGGATATAAATTGAGTATCGAAAAAAACTGTCTCCAATTCCTGAATTAGTATGAACCCCTGACATGCTGACACTATCTACAATTCCTGTCACTAATAAAAAAACTTTTACACCACATCTTACGGTCAATAGGCTTACGGCGTGTTTGGAAACACGTTAGAAACCTGATGTATGGAAATTTTAGGCTTTTGAAGACAAGAATTTCAAAGCAACAAAGATGTTGCCTTTGTTTCCACCGGGATTGGGGACGAGAGTAAAACCACCCCGAACACACTTTTTTTTTTAATAGGCAAATATTAAGTTAATTTTTGTTAGTAGAGTAATTTATAACTCATACACACACTTAGTACAGAATGATATCTATATGAAACTAAAGTAGAATACAACAATATACAGAAATTTTGTTAATCTTCCAAACTCATTACCGAGAAATGTTAAGAAATTTGGGCAGATCCAGAGTTTCCAGAGAAACAAATTAGACTAAGGGAAGAAGAATGCTTGATAGTGTTTATGGTAGGAAAAAACTAAAATTAGTTCAGTATAGATTCTTAAGTTTGTAGATGCTTTAGGTGTTGCATTCTAATTAACATTGGAATTTCACCTAAGTGACCTCTGCAACAAAGATCTGCATTTATTTATAGAGTCAATGGTGGTTCCAAAGATGAAACTTCAATTGTAATTGGAAAACAATACCAAATGCAAGTAAAAAAACTTCATCTAAGTTATGTTGTCCTTATTATATAACAAACACAGATTGTCCAGGGAGAATTCTGCTAGAGGTTTCCTGTTTACAAAGGATTTCTCCTTTAACGAAAGATAATAAAACAGAATGACCACTATTCTCCTCTCACCTCCTAATCACTCTCTGGCCCTATCAACAACATGAACAATACAAGCAGTTAATGTTCAAGTCTATATCTAGGACTTGATAAAAAATAACGGCGAGTTTTACATTGGCGGCAGAAAGTCTAACACAACCCTCCTCCTTTCTCTGGGCTTGGAACCAGCTATAGGAACCATAAGCAGAGTTTATCCATGACTCCATATAACAGTATAATCAAACTAGATATACTGACAATTTTAAGTTGAATTCAGCTACTGAAAATAACCAGTAAGTGGATTTGTACATTATAAAATTGATATGCTGACGAAAGTCCTCCTACCAAAGAAAAACAAACTATAAATATAAAAAGTAGGGAGTAAATGAAACTCAGTTTATTTTAGCACTAAAAACTTGAAAGTTAGGAGCAGAGTCTACAAAAACCTTCAAAGAATATGCGTGTTTGAAAGAATTTATTTGAACACATTTTATGATACAAGCATTTATACAGGGTCCATAATAACCTTATTTATTGAGAGAAGCTTTTAAAAAAAAGCTTATGCAAAACTTTTGTGATAAACTCTCTTCGACTCTTACTTGGACATTTTTCATTTTATTTTTTCATAAATACCAATGTAACTTAACATTTGCAAGTCTTTAAACTCCCAATTTACCTTCTTTTTTTTTAAGTTCAAGCTTACCTTTTTTTCTAGTTTCGGGACTGTCTCTGTCTCTTCTCTGAACTCTGGTGTGTGAGGAAGGTTCCCACTATAACTTCTTTGTGCATGAAACAAATTGTTCGTCCTCACTCGTAAAAACCATTATTTTTCATGAAATTTGTTGTGTTCCCCTATTTCTCTTAAGGTTAAAATGAGATCATATTGAATAAATTCTTCGAAATACCACCTATGATGTTAAAATGAGAGAAAACAAGGAATAATTAAATTAAACAGTGTGATTATATATACTTATTGCATTAATTACACAAACGGAAGATATATGATTTCTTTGAATCAAAGATAAATATGGCATGATAAAAGAGGCAAATCATCTTGAAATTTGCTGACCAACTTTTTTTTTCCTCATTTATATAACCAAAATTTATAATAAATAAATATTTTTAACTATAAATTATAAAATATATTTAAAATTGGTTTTAAACGGTCAATTACAACTTGTTAAATCTTTCAGTTAATGGTAAAAGTATGAAAGAATATATCAAGGTGCATTTTGATAAACAGTTAAGTTCTTAAGGCCTTTAAGAAAAAAAAAATAATAAGAACTTATATAGTAAGTGTTTAAAATTCAACAAATTACACAATTTTGTGTTTGGATATATATAAACCCATATAAAATAGTCATTTAATAAGAATTAAATTATGATTAGAAATAAGAAAGTAAAAAAATATTAAAAAGTTTATATTATTAAAAGAAATTAATATTTATCTATAAACATTCGTATTCAATTACAATCTTTTATATATAATAAATTTGTTAATTTAATCGATAACTCTTTTTAACTTTAGAAGAGTCAGATAAAGTGTGAATTTTAATTAAAAAACATGATCTGTGAACCTTTTCTCTTATAAAAAATATTAAAAACGAAAACTTCTTAATCACCTTTATCTATTTTTAATCAATAAAAATTAAAAAACAAGCTTTAAAATGTTAGTCTTCAACAAATGTTTCCCCTAATACATAAACAAATTTAAAACCAAAAAGGTAGTGATAAAGATAAATTTCGCTGGAATTCCCCTGGACTAGGCACTTGTCTTTTAACGTGTTGTCTGATATCAATAGAAAGAAATAAACCAAGAAACTGAAAGTGAAGAGCATTAGTAAGTAAATCTACACACTTGATTATAAAATGAATGTGCTATAAATCTGACTAAAAATCCCTATACCAAAGAAAAACAAATTGCAAAATGTTGATGATAAAATATAAAGGTAAATGAGATTCAAAGTTCAATTTAGCACTCAAATAATTTAGGATGAGTTTACATTACATTCTGATGATTGAACAAACCTTTGTAGACATCTGATAGAGGCAAATCATCTTTATATTTGATGACAAATTTCTTCAAAAAGTTTCCCTCGGTTAAGCACATAAAGGAGCTGAAGTGCAAATCTTTCTTAAGCAAACATTTTGAACGCAAGATTTTAATTAATGAGAATCTAGGGATAATCCTCTCCTCCAAGCTGTAGGCTAGAATTGGGGGATAATTAGCTATATCTTCTTATCGCAAACCCATATCATTCACAAGGAAACTTATTTTTTTTTGTATATGTCTCCTTTGTCAACATCATAAAATAGGGAAACTTGGCAAATGCTTGAAGAGACATTTAGTGGCCCCAGCCCCACCTCTCATAAGATCAAATTTTGAATCCCAAATTGTTTTCTTAATGGTCAAAAGTACATTAAGAGACTGTATAAAAGTCATCTTGGAAGGATCACACCCAATTTCCTTAGCATTGTTGGCAACTTAATCAAATTTGGAATGCTTCATATATGCTATACTTGGAAAATGGACCACCAAGAGAGATATGGAAGCTTGAGGTACACTAGATTGCCTAAAAAACTTAATGTTTGGAACCAAGTGATTCATCATGTTACCATATGTAAAACAAAGTGGGGCATTTTTCAAAGCTCTAACAGTCTCCTCATTATCACAAACTACACTCCTTAGGATATCATAACATGGGATAAGACATTTCTCCAAGCTTGCAAACAAGATATTGTTGTTAGCAATTAGAATTTTAGGTATGTCGGTGTTGGAAACCCCAATAGATAAGAAAAACTTAAGTTTAGGCAAAAGGGTACTCTTTGCATCTGCAAGAAGCACCAAAGGACATTTCTTCACAAGTTTTGCAACCTGGATTTTGGAGAACTCATATTGATTGAGAAGATCAAGAACAGCATTTGGGCCATCTGGGTTTTGCAAATTGAGCCTTTTAGAGAGTTCTCTGGCCTTTTTTGGGGACACCCCACATGGGTTGATGAGGTAAGAGACGGTAAAGTTGTCACCTTTATGGTGGTTTGCATCTGAGTCAGAATCAGAAGAGGTGCCTGAAGTGAATGAATTGAAGAAAAAGAGTGAAGCGGTGTGTTTTTGGTGGAGCAGAGAACCCAGTAGGATATGAACGCTCTTGTAGCGTGTGAAAGATGACAACGATGAAGTTAATATCGCATTGAGAAGAAAATTACGCACCATTTACTCACTCTAGGAATTGGATGCTCCACTCTGAGATGCCTCAAGCTTGTATTAGAAAAATAAGTAACTTTTAGAGAACTTCAATAGAAATTGAAAACAAAGAGTATGTGTTTCAACGCTGCTACGACTTCTTCCTCTTGTATCGATCAGGTCTTGAGTCTTGACAATATTATGAAAGGAAAAATGTATGTGTATAAAAAAAAAAAGAAAAATCACTTTAGAGCTGGGAAAATGACCTAGTTCCCACTAGTAAGGTTTAGAATTGGATCAAAATGGATGACTTAAGAAATATATATATATATATATATATATATATATATATATATATGTATATATAAAATGGGATAATCGAGTTTGATATATTTAAATTTTATATTTTAAATTTTATATAAACTTAAAAGAAAAAATAATATATCAGTCCATTTTTACTCGTCATTTTGTCATTTCTAAAAGTTATATTATGATAACCTTTGGTTATTAGCAACAAAAAGAAGATAAAAAAAAAGAAGAGAAAGTGATTGATAAAATTAATAATCTGATGTAACACTAAAAGAAATAAAAAAATAAAACATGTTGATAAATTATTTATAAATTTAAGTTGCTATATATTATCATCGTTATGTTAATACTTTGTGGTGTTTATATCTTCTTCCACTTTGTGCTAACATTTTGTATAAAAATATATTAGGATATTGATAACAATAAAATTATAAAATTTTTATAAACAAATATTAGTTATTAGCGTGTTAATTTTTTTTAGTAAAAAACATCAAATCCACAATCTTACTATTCATTTCCCCACATATGAGCTTTGTCACATACCTATCTAATAACTATAAAATTATAAATTATTATAGTTAATTTAATTACTTTTTTAATTCATTATTTCAATATGAATATATTTTTTTTTGTAATTATTATTTTCTCAAATATCTTATTTTAATCTAAAACTTTGCTTTTAGTTTTACTTGTAAAGTATAACAAATAGTATATTTTTAAAAGTTAATATTAATTGCTCAATTAGTGTAAGATATTTTTTTTAAATGAGTAACAAAAGTCTAACATGATTAAGTTTCGATGCTTCCTTTTACAACATTTAAGGGTTTGATTCATTTGATTTTGTTTTTTAATTTTTGAAAAGAGTTTTCAAAAATAATTTTTAAAAATTATTTTCGGGAAGAAAAAAAGAAAAAAACTTGTTTGATAAGTGTTGTTTGAAAACTGTTTTGAAAATATAAAAATAGAAAAAAAGAAAAAAACTTGTTTGATAAGTGTTGTTTGAAAACTGTTTTGAAAATATAAAAATAGAAAAACTTGTTCATATTTATTAAAATTTCATAAATAAAAAAAATAAAAATAGAAAACTGAAAAGTAAAACTACTTTTTCCTATTTCTTTTTTTAATTTTTAAAAAATAAAAAACTAAAACTATTTTTTAAAACTGTTTTTAGAAAACACTACCCAAACGAGTTTTTTAATTTTTAAATATTAAAATATTAAAAACAGTTTTATAAAACAGTTTTAGTTTTTAAATATTAAAATATTAAAAATAGTTTTATAAAACAGTTTTAGTTTTTAAATATTAAAATATTAAAAACAGTTTTATAAAACTGTTGTCAAACAAGCATCATCTTTCAGCCTATCCTTTTTCCCAGACCAATTTTTTCAAAATAAAAAGGTTTCTTCTATTTTTTATCTTAAAAAAAATTGATGACTCCTTTTTATTTATTTATAATTTATAATGATAATTCAACTACCTCCCATCATAATGCTCTTCAAGGTCGTTAGAGATTATCAACAATCTTTTGATAAGGACCAAGTGAATGCTTACACATCCTTTTTCAGTAGCTGATTTTTGAAATATTCTAGAATTTCAAACCTTTTTGGTTCATGAATGCCTTGCCTAACAAGGCCAAAGAGTGTCTAGCTCATATACCTAATCAGGTGCTTGAGTTATTGCAATCTTCTAATATTATCTTCAACTTCTTTTATCAGAATGATACAAAAAAAAAAAAAAACAAGGCCGAAGGGGGAAAGGAAAAACAAAACAAGGAAGCTGTTGTTGCCCTGCCTTAGACCGAGTAATAAATTCATCATAAATGTAAAAAATAGTGAGTAATATGCGAAAGTCTTTTCGACCATGTTACTAAATACAATCATGTTAAATTGTCAATGTAGAAATCATTTTCAAACTAACGCACTTTAGAATAGAAAAAAAAGAGCCAATACTATCTAAAGAAAAAAAGTTTCATTGTGAAAGGGAGTGACAAAAAAGTTCTCATTTTGATTTTACTATGATTATAAATAAGATTCCATGAATGAATTTAAGCCTCCATAATGAAACTCTACCCGTGTAAAGTATAATCATATTATAAATCCATATGAAAACCACACTGAAGAAGTTATTCTTAGAGTTACCAAATAAAACTAACATAATTCTATAAAGAGTATCAAGGTAAAAGTATTATCTAATCAGCATATTTTAGTAACTGGAATGCTCCTCATTGTTTAACAATCAATCTCTCACAATCTTTTCCTTTCTCTATTTAAATTTGAAAGACCAATGTCAAATAATCCATAAAAAAAGTGGTTCTCCCAGCTCTTAGATACAAAATTAATAAGTACAAATGATTACAGGAGCAGTATCAGTTCCAAATAAAGGTCCAGTAGGAAAATATTAGCATCAGCATAGAGCTAAAGTCATAAGCATAGGGCTAACATTTACATCGAGTTTACCTTGCATTTGACATTCTCAGAGGTTTTGGCTTTATTTGTTGTTCATCATCTCTTGATGGATTCCATGTGTTTAATAGGTGCAGCTCCTAGCACAAAATGCAGTTCTAAAAACTTTAAGGAAATAAACAATATGTTTGTTTTATTTCCGGATCGGTCATTAAACCGATAAAGACATCTGTTTAGAATTTAAAAATTCAACAAAATTGAATCAAATTCAATAAAATATTATTTTTTTAATAGTAATATACTAAACAAAAAATAAGCAAATATGATTTATAGTACAAAAATAACTAGTGCGTAGTATACAACTGTTTTAAAAATCAGTTTGTAAAACTAAAAATTGAAAAGTGAATCAAACACACCCAAAGTTGCACCCTTGCCATCTAGTATGGCTATTGGCTTAATGAAAAGGACTGATACAAAGAGATACAACAAAGCTTTCAATCTTTGATAATAATAGTCAATGCTAAACCCCTCAATACATTGTTCTTACATATCATTATTAGAGAAATAATTAAATAGACTTTGATTATAGACTAAATCTAGGGTGGACCACCTTAATAGGTGGTTCACTATAGATCATGAATTTTGGTACTTAGATCAATATAGGGACACATGTTTATTATGGATCCTCTTCATTGAATCATTACACTTTCTCCTTTTTATGGTAGCCTTCCAACTACAATTCACCGTCTTTGGAGACAATTCGAGCAGTGTTGTTTTAGTTTTTTTTCTATTTAGCAAAACCAATCTAGCTCGTTTCCAATTACCATCCCTGACTTCTCCCCCCTCACATCTCCATCTTTTGATATCGCGATCCAATATTGATCCAATATTCCTCCACTCCCTCTTCGAGCTCACTTCAGATCTAGTTGCTGCAAATCTACAATCACCTCGTTCCACTCTAAACCTTGACACCCCTTAAACAACACCGTAGTATACTAGTATTGTTGGCCGCCGTGGAGGCACAAACATGGACAACAAGGAGAAAGAGCAACCCGAGGATGGATATCCACATCACCCGCAAAGAGTAACATATTTATCCCATGTTATTATTGTAGTCAAATGCATAAATTCTTCCACTCAACTCAATAGTAGGACCCTATTGCTCTTTCCACTTGGTCAAAAGTTGCTACTTCCCTTAAATCAACATTGATAAAAACTAGCTCGGTATTCAAACTTCAAAGATGGGGATGCATCAAACAAAGTGTGTTTGTTGGCTTTCTCACCCATTCAAGTGAAAAATAAAAATATACAAAAGGAAATGTTGTAGCTGTTGGGAACTATCTCTGGCAGAGGTGAATGGTGGTAAGAGGTTTACCCAGAAGGATTGGAGGGGGAGGTGCAATGATTCAATAGAGAAAGTCTATAATAAACATGTGCATCCTAAATTAATCTGATGACCAAAATTCATGGTCCTTGGTGAACCACCAATTAAGGTGGTCCACCCTAGATTTGGTCTTGATTACAATTTACAAATATTATTTGTGAAAGTGACCACCCTCACTTTCTAGTTACTCTCATAAAATAAAATAAAAAATGTTAAGAAACCACGGTTAGATTCTGAGTTTTCAAGAAACAAGGGAAGGGGAAAAAATGCTTCACGTGTTCATGAAGGACAAAAAATAAGTACAAATTCTTAAATGCATTTGGTGTTGTTCCCCAATTCAATTGGAGTTTAACCTTGGAGACCTGTGCAATAAAGGTCTGCATATAAAGTCAGGGCTGGTTTCCAAGATGAAGCTACAACCATCATTGGAAAACAGCACCAAAACCACATAAAATTTAAGAAACATAAATAAATTTTTTGTCCTTATTGTATTACAAAAACAAATCCACTGGAAAGAACTCTCCTAAGGGTTTCCGTAAACCAAGGCTTTCCCATTTATTCTAACACAGCTAATGCTAGATTCTTACAAGATAACAAAACAGAATACTCACTTTTCTGCACCTCACCAGTTTGCTGTAATAAATCTACTGACAAATTTTATGTTGAAGGTCGTGATCACTTGTAAGAATCTGAACGGAATTCATTTATTAAAGACTGGCAATGACAGAACAACTAAATGTAATTGGATTCCATTACAATAAACTTGGTAATTGAACCCCTCTGCATTACAAGCAACTGGGGCTTTTCTGTGAGATATTCTATATAGCTTATGGTAATTTTAAGTTTAGAGTGTAGACATGCGAATCAGATGTCACTTCTATTTAAATGGATGGCAAAAAGTATAGTATTGTAATGTGATGACATAACAAACCACAGACAAATGATTCCCAAAATAGATAAACATATTTAAACAAAAAAGGCAGCAATTAAGATAAAATTCATCAGAATTACCACAGCCCTAAAAAGTATAAGCACTCTTCCTTCAATCTATTGTGCTTTAAAAACAGAAATAAATACAGGAAGACAATGAAAGTGAAAATCATAGATAAGTGGATTAACATACTTTATTGCAAAAATCAATATGCTATAAAAGTCAATGTTTAATTTAGCAATGAAATAGAAAAATTATATGTTTGGACAAAATCCTGGAAAAACATTCAAATGCTACATTAAATTCTCATAATCGATCAAACCTTTGTAGACATCAGCTAAAAGAGGTAAGTGTTTCTTAAAGTTGACGACATATTTCTCCAAAAACGTCTCCTCATCTTGGGTCATGAAGGTGAAGTGAGCACTATTCCTGAGCAAACCTTTTGATTTCAAGATTTTAATAACGGAGAATCTAGGGATCATCCTCTTCTCCAAGCTGTAGGTCAGAACCACAGGAAAATCAGCAATATTTTCTGGTGACAAACCCATATCCTTCACTAGGAAACTCATTTTTTTGGTAAACAACTTATCTGACAACTTCACAAAATTGGAATACATTCTAAATGCTTTAAGAAACATTTCCCTGTTCCAACCCCACCTCTCATAAAGCTCAAGTCTGGACTTCCACACTATTTTTCTCATAGTTGAAAGCACCTGGACACCGACGACAAAGTTCGTTTTCAAAGGATCAATCCCAATTTCCTTAATCGTCTCAACAGCTTCCAAAAATTTGAAATGCTTAGCATATGCTGCAGTAGGGTAATGGATCATGAGGAAAGTGATGGAAGATTGAGGCACACCGGATTGCCTCAAAACCTCAATGTTTAAAGTCAAGTCCATCTTCAACTTCAAGTAAGAAGAACTAAAATTGGCGGGGGCATTTCTCAAGGCTCTAACAACATTATGGTCATCTTGAACTATTCCTCGGAGGATCTCATAATGAGGGATGAGGCGATTTTCCAAGCTGCTACCCAAGATAACATGGTTACGAAGAAGGATCTTAGGTATGTCAATGTTGGAAAACCCAATAGAACGGAGGAACTTGAGTTTAGGCAAAAGGGTACGTTGTGCCTTTGTAACAAGCACCACGGGACGTTTCTCCACAAGTCTTGCAACTTGGGTTTCGGAGAACCCATAGTTGTGGAGAAGATCAAGAACAGCATTTGGGCCATCTGGGGTTTTCAACTTGACCCTATTGGAGAGTTCCCTGGCCAGTGTTGGGGACAACCCACATGAATCGATGAGGTAAGACACCGTAAAGGTGTCACCTTTGTGGTGGTTTCTATCAGAAGTGAAAAACTTACGTGAAAAAAGTAAAGCATTTAGAGAATGTGAACCCAATTGAAAATGGGTAGTGTTGTAGCGTGCGAAAGATGATGCTGATGAAGTGAATCTTGCAATGAGAAGAAAATTAGGAACCATTTACTCACTTACAGATTTCAATGCTCCACTCAACTGTCTCAGTTAAAATGTTCATGCCATAGGCATAACATGTGAGTAAATCCAAGGGTTTGCGTTTGAATGCTGCATCAACTTTCTTTTCTTTGCAAAGCAATTGCTGAGGGCACAACGCCACTGATCAAACTACCTTACCTTCCAATTGCACAGCGCGTTTCCACATTCCAATGAGGACTTTAGAAAGGTTTGTCACGTTTTTTACAGGAATGACGATAGGTAAAGGTGTAAGTGCCTGTGAAACGGCTTATAAGGTTGTTCTCACAAAGTTCACACCCGGACAGCAGGACGTTTTCAATTTAAATCTCTACTTTAATAAAATTAATATATTAATAATTAAAATATATATAAAAATAAGAATTTAAAAACAACGAATTTTAAAATACTAATTAATAAAATGAATAAATTTACTATGAATTAAAGATTATATACAATGTGTGAGTTGTAAAAAGATTTTTACACTAACGTTAGTCATAATTTATTTATGTGACATTTAAAGTATTAATTAGTAAAGTTAACAAACCATGAATAAAGGGTTAGGATAGTCTCTCAGTGAATATCAATTAAAACTTTTTCTAAATTTTATTTTTGTGTGTCTCACATTTTAGTCTTTTAATTTTATAACTGTATTAAATAAATTAGTAAAGTTACATGGGCTCACGGCATGAATTTTTTAAATAATTTATCATTGAAAGTTAGTTGATAAAATTAATCATTTTTAAAAATATAGTTAAGGTAGTTATGTATGTAAAAGTAAAACAAATAGTATAAAAGTTAATATTAATTGCTCAATTAGTGTAAGATAATTTTTTTAAATGAGAGTAACAAAAGTCTTATAGGATGAAGGGTTTTATTGGTTTTATTTTATTTTTTAGTTTTTGAAATGTTTTTAAAATTTGTTTTCAAAAAGTTTTTTTTTTTAGGAAAAAAAAGAAAACTTATTTGATAAGTATTATTTGAAAATTATTTTGAAGATAAAAAAAATGAAAAAACTTGTTAATATTTAAACAAATATAATTAATGAAAAACAACAAAATCAACATATATTCTCTTTTTATATTTTGAGTTTTCAAAATAAAAATAGAAAACTGAAAAATAAAATTACTTATAATTGTTCCTGTTTTTTAGTTTTTAAATACTAAAATATTAAAAATAATTTTATAAAACTATTGTAAAACAATAGTAAGTTTTCAAAATCTAGCTCTCCAACTTATTCGCTTTTAAAGACCATTTTTTTTCAAAATAAAAAGGTGTCTTCTATTTTTTATCTTTAAATAAAACTTAGTGATCTCGCTCTTTTAAAGGTTTCTTAAATAACAACATTTCAGAAATCAAAATTACAAGTTAACATATAATCATATCTTAAACACCATTCACAATCTAATCTAATGACACCTGAGAATTCTCTAACAACAAACATAATGGCACTTTATTAAGAATAAATCTCTTAAGTAAAACAATTAGAATGATATAAATCCAAACGGGACAAATCACTTACTATAAAATAATGGTATAAATAAGATAAACATTACCCAAAATTTGTTCTTTAAGCAATTCACTAGATTGATTTTGAACAAGGGTTTGACAGATAGTAAGAAAGCATAACATTCTCGTAACATAATAATTAATTATAAAACATAACAAACGCTCTTTACAACAAGTCGTAATTTGACTCTTCCGCCATAAAATCCCAATTGCATTAGAAGTAAGGAACCCCTAACTGTCTTTGTAGGCCAAAATGCACAAAACCCCTCACTTCCCCTTTACCTGAGGTTTTGTTGGGCATTACAAGAACACTCTTGCCGCTATCCTTGGTGCATAAACTAATTTCATTGTCGTAACTTGCTCTAAGGAGAACAAATTGTGAGTTAGAAATTGCCAAATTAAAGAACACCAAGAGAAAAGGAAAGAAACAATTAAGGATTTGAATTTCCCAAATAATTTTGGGTTTAAGGATTGCTTTCAAAGAAGATGATGGGTTTGAGATTGATTGAGAATGAGAAAATGAATACTCGAAATTCAATCTACTAATCAACTAGTTGAAGGTCATAAGTTTAAGAAAGATAAAAAAACTACCGAAGTGCATTTGGATGACCATGGAAGCCTAGGTGCAAGTTGAAATGTGGATTATTTTGTATTTTTAGGAGTTTAAGTGAAACAAAGGCTTTGTGCAAGCATAAGAAAAGAAAATGAAAAAGGTTATGAAGAATATTGTAAGGAGTAATTAGGTAGACAATTTAGATTAATAGATCACAAATAAATATGGATTAGTAATTTAGGGTGCTTGAAATAAAATTAGATGTAAATATAATTGAATAAAAGAACAAGTATATAATTTTAGGATATGAAGAAATGATCATACATAAAATTAGATGTAGAGATAAAAAATTTAAATCACTGAGTAGAGATAGTAAATAATTTGTGGATCAAAATTAATAGAATAAATAATGGAGATTACTATACCAACTATAAAGGTATGTTTGATTTCAAGTTTGACATGCGTTGCAGAGGACTTCATTTGGCTCCCTAGAGGGGATCAGGATCCTAATACTCCATAATGGGCAACAATAGTAAATAGAGATTGTTCTACTAAAATGGCATATGAAACTCTTCTTCCCCATAGATATTCATAGTGAAACTCCATTTTTGAGCGACTGTGGAAGTGGGAAAGGCTAAAGCGCATTCGTATCTTGCTCTAGAAACTGACATCCTATATCATTCTAATGAATGACTTGAGATATAATAGGCATTTGGCTTATGGTCCATATTGTTCCCTTTGTAGCCAGTCGAAGGAAACCATGATGCATGCATTGAGAGATTGTGTTTATACTATTGGAGTTTGGAGGAAAGTTGGTACAGTTGGTATCCCAACCTTTTTTGCGCATCAGGATTTTGATGAATGGCTGTTATTAAAATTAACAAAGGCTCAGTGTCATTGTTCAGGAATGGAGTCAAACTTTTGGAATCATGCTTGATTGCTTATGGTGGAGACAAAATGAATGCATGTTCAAAGGTAGACCTGTCTCTGTTGATCAGGTAGTGGATTCTGTTGAGCCTTGTTAAGTGTTTAAATTAGGATGAATACATTAACAATTAGACACTTAATGACTTAATTTTGTGACATTCTACCTTGTAATTTTCTTCAAAGTATCAAATTGATTAAAATGTAAGAATTTTTGGGTTTGTCAACAAAATGTACAACTTATGATTCATTTTGTATACCTTTCTTTGATGCAGGACTTAAGGAAAAGAAAGGAAGCCTACAGGGGCAAATCCGTTCAGCCCATTTTGAGGCACCCAGCGGATTCAAGGCCGCAAGCACAAGCTCATGTCCACCTAAATCCGCTCAGCGGATTATAGGTACACCCAGTGGATTAGCTTTCTTCACCTTGAAGGACTCTCCAATCCGCTCAACAGATTATAAGGCGCTGAGCGGATCCTTCCCTTTCCTGATGCCCTGTCACATTAATTGGCTGATTTAAAAGGCGCGAGAAAGAAAAAAAGGCAGTGAACAGAAAAAACAGAGAAACGCGAAGAAAGGAAGAAGAAAGAAAGCGAAGTTCAAGAAAAAAGGAAACTCTCTCTTCTTTTCTTGTTTGTAATCTCTTTCTCTTTTCTTCTGGATTGTAATGGCCCTCTCCATAAGAGGCTAAACTCTTTTGATTGGACTCAATGTAACTCCTAATCTACTCTCTCTTAATATATATATATATATATATATATATATATATATATATATAATTCCTATTTCATCAGTTGTATTTGATTTTGTGTTCATTGCTTAATCTGGTCAGATCAACCATTTTATGATTTAAGGTTTTCGGATCTTGTTGGAAAACATTTTTGGAAACCCGATCTGTTTCAAGCACCTACTAGTTTTGAGTTCTAGGAATAGATTTGATACTATTAGCTGGTATTTCTCAAGTTTATGCAGATGAATGTTGGATACTAACTTTGACTCATTGAGGAATCATGATGAGAAGCTAGTATCTTATGATTTAGTTTTGAGGGATCAAACTAAATTAATTAATAAGAACGAGACTGATAAAATCATATCATAAATATTCAAGAGGAATGTTAGATTCGAAAGTACATTGAATCCAATCGTTTATCTCATAGTAAATTTCATATCTATACTAGTGTTCTCATTTAATACCAATTTACTCACATACACTTACTCGTGATAATTTAATTATATCACATTAGTAGAATTCATTTATATCATAAATCCCAGTGGACGACACTCAATTTTCTACAACGAAACTTGGTCTGCTTGCCAAGTAAAGTGAAAGACAAGAAAAACACTTCACCAAGCCTCTTATTCGAGAGCTTAAAGATTTTCACAACATGCGAGTAATTATGAAGGATAATGATGCATTGTATGTTGAGTTTGGTCATCACGCAGGATGGAGGCCCTCAGCTCAGGGCTCTTTCAAGATAAATTGTGATGCAACAATTCTTATAGCCCATAGGCAAGCAACTATTGGAGGAGTAGTGCAAGATCACAAGGGAAATTTTATCATAGGATTCTCTCACAAGATAACCTATTGTCATGTAGATGAGCTGGAGTTGTAGGCCATACTCCAAGCTCTGACGATGGCATACAAATAGGGGTTTCAATCTAGCACGATTGAATCTAATTTGCTCCATAGCATTAAGTTGTTAAATGTTGCACAATTGATAATGCATATTTGCCACCAGTGGACCGTATCTACAGTAGCAACGAAAAAGCTCAGGGCAAATTCATTTATGCCCCCCGTGAGGTTAATTTGCTGACCGGTGAGTTTGCTAAATTAGGATTGGAGTCCAGCCAGAATACTTCTCTGTTTAATCCTATTCATGTGTCTCTGATTGATACCTTTCATAAGGATTTTGAGTTGTATGCAATTATCTAATTTTCATTAAAATTGTTTTGGTTAGGCTGCCGCCCATACCTTTAAAAAGAAAAAAACTGAAGATTTGTTCCACCATATTTCTTAATACAATAATATTAATATAGAAATTATTTTCAAACTAACACACTTTAGAATCGAGAAAAGAAGCCAATATAATCCAAAGAAAAAAAAATTCATTGTGAAAATGAGTCACAAAAAAGTTCTCATTTTGATTTGACTATGATTATAAATAAGATTCCGTGAATGAATTTAAGCCTCCATAATTAAACTCTGGTGGTTAAACTAACATAAATCCATATAAAAATTACCATGATGAAAGTTATTCTCAGAGTTCTTCATAAAACTAAAAGAATTCTATAGAAAGCATCAGGGTAAGAGTACTATCTAATTAACATATTTCAATAACTGGAATGCTCCTCTAATTGTTTAGCAATCAATCTCTCACAATCTTATCCTTTCTCTATTTAAATTTCAAAGACCAAGGCCAAAGAATCCATAAGAAAATTGATTCTTATAGCCTTATAGGTGCAAAATTAATTAGTAGAAATGATTACAGGGAGTAGTACCAGTTGCAAATAAAGGTCTAGTAGGGAAATATTAGCATCAGCATAAAGCTAAAGTCATCAGCACAAGCCAACATTAACATCAAGTTTACCTTGCATTCACATTCACATATATGTTGAACTTATTTGTTTTCATGATCTCTTGATGGATTCAATGTATTTAATAGGTGTAACTCCTTGCACAAAAAGCAGTTTCAAATATTTGAATAAAATAAACGGTATGTTTATTTTATTCAAGATTTTTGAATTGATTAAGGCATTTGTTTAGGGTTCAAAAATTTAATATGGGTGACCCATATTCCATAAAATATTTATTTTTTATATTTTTTTTACTAATATTGTAAAATTCTAACAAAGCAAAAAATAAATTAATATGATTTATAATACACAAATGTAATACATCTTATTAAATTTAATTGTTGTTATCTTTATAATACTACACAGAAATAAAATCTCAAACTACCTAAAATGACTCTTTAGGAAGTACCCATATTCTAAATTGTGATCAAGAGTTGGTAAAAAGGATATCAAGTGGGTAAAGTCTTGCACACGTGAATTTGAACTTTATGGATATCCTTGTAGTTCAAATTTCTTGATTTCCCATCCTTTGTGTACCTTAAGTTTTAAAAACTACTATTTTGAAATTGCAGAAAATTACTCATGAATTTCCCTGCAAATTTGAAATCCAAAGGAAATTTTTAAATTTTAAATTTTATAATAAATAAATATTAATAAATTTTTAAATAATTATGACATTAATAATAAGTCTCAATAAGTACGGATGCAAGAATTTATTTATTTAAAATTTATATCTATCATAATAAGCTCTAAACCAATTCTGAAAGAAATTGTAAAAAAGAAATTTCAGAGTATAAAAACTTATGTAGTTGAATACAACCTTTTAACATAATCGTGAGGACATGAACTTATTTATTTAAAATTTATATCTGTCATAAGCTCAAAACCAACTCTTAAAGAAATTGCAAACAAGGAACTTCAGCGTATAGAAACTTATGTAGTTAAATACAACCTTTTACCATAATACTCTTTGACAAAGAATCCATTGAATGTAAGGACTAAAATGTGATACAAGTAAAGTGTCTTCATAATTTCTTACCAGGAAATGCTTTATAGAATTGAAACTGTCATTTTTTTTTCTTCTTAAATAAGAATCACCTTAAAGTTAATTTTAAAATGAGTTTAAAAGTTAAATTAAAAGTTATTTAGCAGTTTTAGCTTAAAACTAATTAAAGCTAAATGTTTCGTTTCTATAACCAAATCTAGTAGTTTTGGTATGGATGAGAGGTAGAGGGAGGCCAAAATATACAATTAATCTTTAAAGGCTACTTCAATATTTAATCAGACTAAGTTGTTAACCCAAAAATTTTATGTTTTGCCTTGTATTTCTAGGCCATTTAATACAATGACTTTGGAAGGTGTCTAAATTGTAGTTACAATTATGCGATGATAGTTAATATCATGGAAAATTGTGCAAAAATGTAGCTTATACAGCCGTAATTTGCAAATTTGCAGATTTGCATTCATCATGCAGTTCCATACTATAAAACTTTTAATGTTACAGCAGCAATTGGGATTTAGAATTGCAATTTAGAAAAACGGTCATGGTAGGTTATAATGTCCAGCACTCCACCTTCGTACTTTGCTAGAAAACAAACAACCATGTGCTTATACATTAATTTTAAGAGAGGCACTATTAATTTTTTGAGCTTATAGATGTAAACAAGTAACCATGTCCTTGCATCCTACACGGCACCATATCGGTACAAATCACTAAAGCTACTATTTCTATTACCATTTCAACTAATGTTACAAACAATTTTAGTTGTTAACACTGAAAATGAACCACATGTCAAGTGTTGTGACCATAAAGGTGGCTCCAGTAACACTATCGTTATAACATCCAATGTGCATCACTGCAAGATAGGTTAAACCAAGCAAGTACCCTTTTGTTGTTCCCCGTACTTAAAAATCCTTGATACACATTTCAGAGATTCTGAATTTATCTCAACCTACTCTCCCATAATGTCACAATCAAAAGTCAAAACACTAAAGATGCAGGGCAATAACAACTTCACTTGCAAGATGGGAATTGACTGTTGATACCATAAAAGTTGATTTTGAGCATGATACATGAGAAATTCTGACAAAGTTCTCTACACTCCACAACTCTAGTCTAGTCTCGATTGCCTTCATTTGGTTTAGGAATTTTCTTGTACTCGTATTTGTTAATGTCCACCTTTTGTTGTAAAGCCTATGCAACAACAAATAGGAATTAAACCATGGATAATTCAGAACATTAAATTGCGAATGAAAGGGAAAACAGACTTTAGCTCATCCTCCAAGGAAATCTTTTTTGGATTGTATGCATTCACTGGTCCTGTCCTAGACAATGCTCTTTTTGTTTCAATGATATCCCACTCTTGATCATCTTTCACCTTTGCAATATCCTTGCTGGGTAGATACAATTGCATTTTGGTAGTATTTTAGAATAAGGGTGGAATAAAACAGAATGACCAATGGAAAACAAAGGGTCGGGTAAAAATAGGATGAAAATTGAATAATTTAGATTGTCAACCAACCAGAAATTATGGCAAATGTGATTTTTAAAATTGTGAAAGTAAATAAATATAGCATTCATGATCATAACAATGTAAAAAATAAACCGTAAACAGTTACATAGACTATTTTTTGAAACATAAAAGTTATACAGCAGTAACTAACTAGGTAACTAACCTGCCTTGTAAGAGTTGGGCAAGGCCAATAGAGCCAAGGACAGTGAGAGAGATCATAGGAAGACCGTATCTCTGGAATGGACTTTTTCCGCCCCATCTTTTGAATGCTTTCTCATTTGTGACAGTTCTTTTTGATGCCTCCTCACTGGGAACTGTAGTCATTATAGGTCAAAGAATTGGAATGTTGGCTTCAAAACTCAGTTTAGTGACCTGATTGATTAAACACCACACTCAGAAAACCCAATCAATTACCAATTCATTCATGCCACTGGAATTGGCATTTTATCAACATGTAATGTTCAAGGTACAGACTGACTTATAACAAGTTAGCATGCCAAACAAACTCCAATTACACACAGAATTGGAATGATAAATATATTTTTGTTTATTGTTAGAAATTAATTGATTTGGTCACAGAGGGAGGGAACGTTTGGGCCCAAAGCCAATTGGTTGGATTGTGACTTACACATATCAACTAAATCATGTATTCAGAAAAAAAAAATACAATACTACGTCTGTCACAAAATTTACCTCTTCTCTAACATTGTCCTTTGTTTCTAATGCACTTATATGGAAGTACTTTCAGTCAATTTGAGAGTGAAATAAGTTCAAATTAGGACATTTTGATATAAAAAAGGAGAAATGTTATACCTAAGTCCCACACTGTAAGCACGTCCGGCTGTTAATGAATGGTATGAGTTTGCCCTTTCTACTAGAAGAGTTGCCAATGCTGGATCCTCAATTGAAGAAACACGAATTAGTCTAGCACAGTTTGGCCATTCTAGCATGTTATCTCAATCAATTGATGACTGCAACTGTGCCCAGTGCAGCCATGTAATACTGATAATTCAAGTAGTGCTTGCGGTTCTGGGAAATTGGCCGCAAAACAAATTCGTTGTGTGGCCTGGCGGTAGTTGAAAACTAACCCAATGCAGCCATTATTGATATGGTCCTGCAGGATTGAGTTATGGGAGTAGTCTCCTCCCTCCAATAGAAAACATGAACCTTAATAATAATAATAACTAAAGAAAACTAGAAACATACCAAAAAACACCTTTAAGTAGTTTTTAATTAATTTGCTTTTTATAAGTATTATTTTGAAAATAGTTTTTAACAGTTGATAGACTTTTATAAGAAAACAACTACTGAGTAGTATAAAACTGTTTTAAAAATCGGTTTCTAAAACTAAAAATTGAAAAGTGAATCAAACACATCCTAAGTTGCACCCTTGCCATCTAGTATAGCATTTGGCTTAATGAAAAGGACTGATACAATGAGAGAGATAACAGAGCTTTCAATCTTTGATAATAATAGTCAATGCCAAATCCCCTCAATACATTGTTCTTACATATCATTATTAGAGAAACATTAAAATAAATAGACTTTGATTATAGACTAAATCTAGGGCGGACCACCTTAAGAGGTGGTTCACTATAGATCATGAATCTTTTTCATTGAATCATTACACTTTCTCCTCTTTATGGTAGCCTTCTGACCACTATTCACCGTCTTCGGAGACAATTCTGACAGCATTGTTTTAATTTTCTTTCTATTTGGCAGAACCAATCTAGTTTGTTTCCAATTACCATCCTTGACTTCTCCCCCTCCCCCTCAGATCTCCACGTGTGATATTGCGATCCAATATTCCTCCATTACCGCTTCAAGCTCACTATAGATCTAATTGCTGCAAATCTACAATCACCCCGTTCCACTCCAAACCATAAAACCCCGAAACAACACCGTAGTATACTAATATTGTTGGCCGTGGTAGAGGCACAAACATGGACAACAAGGAGAATGAGCAACCCGATGATGGATATTCACATCACCCACAAAGAGTAACATATTTATACCATGTTATTATTGTAGTCAAATGTGTAAATTCTTCCACCCAACTCAACAGTAGGACTCTACTGAGAAGTTGCTTCTTCCACTTGAAGAAAAGTTGCTACTTCCCTTAAATCACCATTAACAAGAAACTAGCTAGCTATTCAAACTTCAAAGATGGGGACACATCAAACAAAGTGTGTTTGTTGGCTTTCTCACCCATTTAAGCGGAAAAAAAAAATAAACGAAAGGAAATGTTGTAGCTGTTGGAATTGTCTCTGGCGGAGGTTAACGGTTGTCAGAGGTTTACCCAGAAAGATTGGAGGGGAAGGTGCAATGATTCAATAGAGAAAGTCTATAATAAACAAGTGTCCTATATTAGTGAACCACCTATTAAGGTGTCCACCCTAGATTTGGTCTTGATTACAATTTACAAATATATTTGTGAAAGTGACCACCCTCACTTTCTAGTTACTCTCATAAAATAAAAAAAAATGATAAGAAACCAGGGTTAGATTCTGAGTTTTCAAGAAATAAGGGACGGGAAAAAAATGTATCACGTGTTCATGGAGGACAAAACTTAAGTACAGTTTCTCAAATGCATTTGGTGATGCTCCGTAATTAAATTAGAGCTAACCTTGGAGACCTGTGCAATGAAGGTCTGCATATAAAGTCAGGGTTGGTTACCAAGATGAAGCTACAACTATAATTGGAAAACAGCACCAAAAGCACATAAAATTTAAGAAACTTTACTAAATTTTGTCCTGATTGTGTGACAAACACAAATCCTCTGGAAAGAACTCTCCTTCCAAGGGTCTCCCATTTATTCTAACACAGCTAATGCTAGATTCTTACAACATAACAAAACAGAATACTCACTTTTTTACACCTTACCAGTCACCTCCTAATTAAGCTAATTCCCTACTACAAATTTAACTGCCAAACAATTCTAAGTAGCAACTCTCCAGACTCTGCTGCTGACAACGACATAAATATTGCCAGTAGTTGATTAAGGTTCAAATCTATATTTATACATGACTTCACCTAACAGTTAGCTGTAACAAATATACTGACAATTTTATTTTGAAGGACATGATAAATTGTTAAGAATCTTAACAGAATTCATTTATTAAAGACTGACAATGACAGCACAACTAATGTAACTGGATTCCATCAAAATAAACAATAAACTTTGGTCATTGAACCCCTCTGCATAAGAAGCAACTGGGGCTTTTCTCTGAGATATTCTATATAGCTTATCGTAATTTTATGTTCAGAGTGTAGACAGGCAATTCAGATGTCACTTCTATTTAAACGGATGGCAAAAAGTATAAGTATTGTAATGTGATGACATAAACCACCGATAAATTATTCCCAAAATAGATAAATATATTTAAACAAAAAAGGCAGCAATTAAGATAAAATTCATCAGAATTACCCCAGGCCTAAAAAGTATAAGCACTCTTGGTTCAATCTGTTGTGCTTTAAAAACAGAAATAAATACAGGAAGACGTTGAAAGTGAAAATCATAGATAAGTGGATTAACATGCTTTATTACAAAATCAATATGCTTTAAAAGTCGATGTTTAATTTAGCATTGAAATAGAAAGATTATATGTTTGGACAATAGCCTGGAAAAACCTTCAAATACTACATTAAATTCTGATAATCGATCAAACCTTTGTAGACATCATCTAAAAGAGGCAAATGTTTCTTAAAGTTGACAACATATTTCTCCAAAAAGGTTTCCTCATTTTGGGTCATGAAGGTACTAAAATGAAAACTATTCCTAACAAAACCTTTTGATTTCAAGATTTTAATTACAGAGAATCTAGGGATCATCCTCTTCTCAAAGCTGTAGGCCAGAACCACAGGACAATTAGCAATATCTTCTGGTGACAAACCCATATCCTTTACTAGGAAACTCATTTTTTTGGTAAACAACTTATCTGACAACTTCACAAAATTGGAATACGTTCTAAATGCTTTAAGAAACATTTCCCTGTTCCAGCCCCACCTCTCATAAAGCTCGAGTCTGGACTTCCACACTATTTTTCTCATAGTTGAAAGCACCTGGACACCGACGACAAAGTTCGTTTTCAAAGGATCAATCCCAATTTCCTTAACCGTCTCAACAGCTTCCAAAAATTTGAAATGCTTCGTATATGCTACAGCAGGGTAATGGATCACGAGGCAAGTGATGGAAGATTGAGGCACACCAGATTGCCTCAAAACCTCAATGTTTGAAGTCAAGTTCATCTTCAACTTCAAGTAAGAAGAACTAAAACTATAGGGGGCATTTCTCAAAGCTCTAACAACATTATGATCATCTTGAATTATTCCTCGGAGGATCTGATAATGAGGGATGAGGCGATTTTCCAAGCTGCTACCCAAGATAACATGGTTACGAAGAAGGATCTTAGGTATGTCAATGTTGGAAAACCCAATAGAACGGAGGAACTTGAGTTTAGGCAAAAGGGTACGTTGTGCCTTTGTAACAAGCACCACGGGACGTTTCTCCACAAGTCTTGCAACTTGGGTTTCGGAGAACCCATAGTTGTGGAGAAGATCAAGAACAGCATTTGGGCCATCTGGGGTTTTCAACTTGACCCTATTGGAGAGTTCGCTGGCCAGTGTTGGGGACAACCCACATGAATCGATGAGGTAAGACACCGTAAAGGTGTCACCTTTGTGGTGGTTTCTATCAGAAGTGAAAAACTTACATGAAAAAAGTGAAGCATTTAGAGAATGTAAACCCAATTGAAAATGGGTAGTGTTGTAGCGTGCGAAAGATGATGCTGATGAAGTGAATCTTGCAATGAGAAGAAAATTAGGAACCATTTACACTTACAGATTTCAATGCTCCACTGTCTCAGTTAAAATGTTCATGGCATAGGCATAACATGCGAGTAAATCCAAGGGTTTGCGTTTGAAGGCTGCATAAACATTATTTTCACTGCAAAGCAATTGCTGAGGGCACAGCGCCAATGATCAAACTAGCTCCCAGAAGCACAGCGTTTCCACTTTCCAACGAGGACTTTAGAAATTTTTGTGGTTTAAACTTGAAACTTCAGAGGCAAATTGAATTTTGGCAAGAATGACTATAGGTAACAGTGTAAGTGTGCAAAGCCTTCTTAGTTTGAGAACGAGAGTTCTTATGGTTAAATTTTTTAGTTTAACCTGTAAGAATGTGGTTGCTATAAAAAGTTTTAAACTCAACTTAAATCACAATCATGTTTTTTTATCCTAAGTTTTGCCACTTTATCAATTTCTCAATAAGTAATACAATGTTAGTCTATAGTGTAAAAGATTTTACAGTGATATTCAATCATAATTATTTGTTTATAATAAGTTAAGTTTGTTGACTTTACCAATTAATACTTTAAACTTCATATAAATAAAGGGGTGAAGGGGTGTGTCTCTTCTACTCTATCAATGAATACTAAAGGTGCGATGGACAAAACTAGGTAAAAGCTGAAAAATTAGCTTAAAATTGTAAAACTAGTTAAAAGCTAGATGAAAGCTGAAAAAATGAGCTGAAAAAATGTTTGGTAAAACCAGTTGATCAACGAACTAAAAGTTGTAAAATAACAAATAAGGACATAATTAATCATTAGATCAACAATGAGGTATTTAAAATAATTATAATATATTTTAATAATATAAATTAATTATATATTTAAATTATAAATTTTTATAATAACATATTTAAATTATAAATTTATGTAATTAAATATTTAAATAATAAATTACTATAATTAATATTTAAATTATAATTTCTATGATTAAATATATAAATTTTAAATTACATATTTAAATTATAATTTTCTATGATTATATATTTATATTATAAATTACTATAATTACATTAATGAATTAGAAAAAAATGAATGAGAGATGTTGTATAATGTGATGAGAGAGAATTAGTGAAGAACAACACATTAATTAATGAAGGGTGAACATGTAAAAATAAAAATAAAATAAGCTAGTGATTGAAAATAGGAGATCTTTTAAAAAAGTTACTTGGAGTAGCTTTTTTGAAAAAACTAATAACTCCTAAAAAAACTCTTAGATTTTTGCTATCCAAACAGAACTAAAATCATTTCAACTTGCTTTTTAGTTTTTAGCTAGCTGAAATAACAAATCAAACACACTCTAATTAAACTCATAAAATTAACATATTAACAATTATAGGTAATTAAACTCATAAAATTAACACTGTAATTATAGTATAATTACATAAGCATAATTTCTTCTTTTTTTTAACTACACAAACTCTCTTACTTTTACATACTTATTATTGTACTCTTCCTTCCAAAATGGTGTAATCAATGTTATCAAACTCGACTCAGTCTCTGACTTAACCCGAGAAGTTAATAATTGAACTGCACGACTTGGATTACATTAAAAAAATATAAATATTTTATAACTTATAAAATTTTATACTAAAACAATTAAATTATACAAAAAAATCAAGAACATAAATTAAAGAAGATGGTGCCAAGTGTCTTATTTGATGCTAATTTTCAATGCAAGTTACAATAGCAGAATGGCAAAGCCTTAGATATTGAAGCAAAATGCAAAACAGACTGAGCCACCGAAAGTGAAGATTGAACATAGAGAAGGCTATTAGGGGGTTTCCCCCATTCAAAACGATGTCATTAAACCATTAAGAAAAAAAAAACATGACCCCTTGAGTTGCTGATTCTCAACCAAGTCTGATTCAGTTGTTCCATGTTAATTCGATTCTGATACATTTTCGATCCGAATGGAGGCTCGAATTAATTATATGGACGGTTCTCAGTTGAATTGGTTGAACCGACCAATTTGAGCCGACTTTTAAAACATTGGGTGTAATATCATACATAAATTTATTACACATGTACCCCCTAAGTTTTGTATGATATTACACATGTACCTCCTAAGTTTTTATGCTATTACACATGCACTCTCTATATTTTTTAAACTTTACCGTCGACACATCTCTCACCTCCATTGTAACACTGTTATGAAGCCTAAAAAAATGATTCATATAACGTTCATATGAAATAAAACATAATAATGTAAAAATAAACGAAGGTCTGTGTAGTTTGAAAATAAGGAATATAATTGTAATGAGTACGTAAAAGTTAGGGAATCTGTGTAAGAAAAAAAAAAAGAGAGTGCATTTGTAATTACACTAAACCAAAGGGAGTACATCTGTAAAATTTTTGGTAATTCTATCAAACTGAAAACAACCATGTTAATATTAACTATATATTAAATAAATAGAAAACATTATACATTGCCAATGTAAAAAGTTTTACACTAACATTTAATCACAATTTTTATATAGTAAGTTTGTTGACTTTTCCAATTAATACTTTAAAAGTCATATAAACAAAGAGTTGTGATAAATTACCAGTATAAAACACTTTTACACCGATACTGTATAAGTGTTAAACTCTTAAATACAATAGTAAAGTTATAAGGGTCTCACAGTATGCCTTTTTTAAATAGTTTATTGTTGAAAGTTAATTGATAAAATGAATAATTTTTAAAATATAATAATTAAGGTAGTTATGTGTGTAAAAGTAAAACAAAATAGTATAATTTTAAAAGTTAATATTAATTGCTCAATTAGTGTAAGATAGCTTTTTCAAATGAGGGTAACAAAAGTCTAATAGGATTAATTAGTGTTCATTCTTCCGTGTGCAAAATCTAACTCTCCAACCTATTCTCTTTTAAAGACCATTTTTTTAAGATAAAAAGGTTTCTTCCATTTTTTATCTTATTAAAGAAAATGAGCAAGGAGAAAAGGCGTAAAAACAGTCATGACAGAAAAGAGAAATAATTTGAATAACACTTGCAGAAAAATCAGCAACAACCTTTATAAACTGAATTGAAAGAATAGAAGAGTTTATATACAAGGGAAAAAGATGGGAAAAGTTGTTATGGAGAAACAAACACAGTTATGGAATAACAAACTCCAACAACTTGCCAAAACTAACTTCTAGAAAAATAAAAACAGAAAACAGAAGCAAAGGCAAAAACATAAGCAGAAAGCAGAGATAGGAAAGCAGCTAAGAGCCCTTTGCAAGCCGGGAATGGAGATTGATCATTCCCAGCTTAGAACATGAATCACGAAACGCTTGAGGAGGCAAATGCTTAGTGAGAAGGTCAACAAGTTGTAAAAAGGAATCAACTAGGAGAAGCTTGATGAGGCCATGTTTAACTTTCTCCCAAACAACGTGGCAATCAATCTCGATATGCTTTGTACACTTATGAAAACTTGGTTAGAACCAATTTGAATGGCGGAATCATTATCACAAAAAAGTAGAGTTGGGCGATCATAAACAATTCGAAGGTCATCCATCAAATAAGTAAGTCATTGCACCTCACAAGTAGTAGTAGCTAGAGCACGATATTTGCTTCAGAAGAACTCCATGAAACAGTAGCTTGTTCCTTAGAATGTCAAAATACTGAGGAATCTCCAAGATATATAGTGAATCCAGTAATAGAACATCAGGTTTCACTACAGTCAACCCAATCAGAATCACTGAAGGCTTTGAGTTGTAGTTTACTGAAAGAGGAAAGAATAATTCCAAAACCTAGGGCTTATTTTAAGTAGCGGAGAATGTGAAGGGCATCTTATTGGTGTAGATTAGTGGGGTGAGAAAAGAATTGACTCAAATTTTGCACAACATGAGTGATGTCGAAGCGAGTGGTGGTAAGATAAATGAGCCTTCCAATTAGTCGTCTAAAAGGAGAGGGGTCAGAGAGAGGAGAGCCAGAATTAGAAGTGAGATGAGTAGCAAAATCCAAAGGGGTGGAATCTAGTTTAGAAGCCAATAAACCAACATTAGAAAGTAAATCAAGAGTGTACTTGCATTAACACAAATGAATATCAAATTTCCTACGGGCTACCTCAATGCCTAAGAAAAATTGCAAATCACCTAAGGCCTTCACCTTAAAGGTCTGATCCAGCAAACCAGTGATAGAAGTAATTTCAGCCAAGTCATCACCAACTAACACAATGTCATCAACATATATTAAAAGAGTTGTAACATTCCCTTGAGAGAAATTTAAGAATAACAAATGATCTAAAGAGGAGAAATGATAACCATGGGAAATGAGGAAAGTAGACAAACTAGCATACCACTAACAGTTTGCCTGTTTAAGGCCATGAAGAGATATATTCAACTTACAAACTTGGCTAGGAGTAGAAGGAATACCAGGAGGAATTTGCATGTAAACTTCCACATTTAATTTCCCATGAAGAAAGGCATTGTTAACATTAAATTGCTTCAAATGCCAACCATGAATGACAGCTAATGCAAGAAGAAGTCTCACAATAGTTAGCTTGGCAACAAGAGAAAAGTTGTACCCTTTGGTGACAAGCCTTGCTTTATGGCGTTCCACTAAACCATCAACATGATATTTAATTTTATGGACCCAACGACATCCAATTGTAGTTTTGCCAGGAGGAAAAGAAGTGAGAGCCCAAGTGTGGTGCATTTGAAGAGCATTAATCTCAGCCTCCATGGCTTTAAGCCAACAATCATCTTTGGAAGCCTCATCATAACTCTTAGGCTCAGTTCCAATGGAGATAATGCAAACAAAGTGGTGAAAGGAAGGAGAAAACCTATCATACAAAAGTACTGATGCAAGGGGATATCTGACCTGTGAAGAGAAGGGTATAGTTGAAGCCCAATTGCAATGAAAATCTCGCAAATATGAGGAGGAATATGGACTTAGGTGTATCTACAAATGGGTTAAGGACTAATTGTAGGAGAAAGGGAATCTGTTAAGGGAGCAAGAGAGTCTGTTATGAGATGGTTGGAGAGTGCAAAATTTTCAGGATTGGCAGGTGACAAATTGAGAATTAGTGTGTGGATCAGGTTGTGAATTAGGGATAGGCATATCTTAGTTGGTGGTAGGAAAATTAGGAGGAGGTAGTGGCTGATTTGGATCAGGATCAAACAAACTAACATCACTAGTGGGAAAAGGCATGGGATCGTTATGACTATTTGGAGAATTATGGGGATAAGGAAAATGGTTTTCATAAAATGTGACATTGCGTGAGACACTCAAATCATGTGTATGCAAATCAAAAAGCAAATATCCCTTAGCGTAAGCTTTAAAACCTAGAAAAATGCATGAATGGGCACAAAAATCTAACTTTTTGTGGTTTGCCTTGATGGTACTAGAATAACACAAGCAACCAAAAACTCTCAAACTAGAAATATCACTAAGTTGGCCATAATGTTTTTCAAAATGTGAAGCATGTTTTAGAAAAAGAGTAGGTAAGCAATTTATATGATACACAACATGCAAAATGGAAAAACACCAGAAAAATGGTGGGAGATTACTCTGAAACAAAAGAGCTCGAGTGACATTGAGTAGATGTTGGTGTTTCTCCTCAACAATGCTATTCTATTTTGGTGTTTCAATGCATGTAGTTTGGTGAATGATTCCTTTTGTCTGATAAAACTGAGTCATGAGAAACTTTACACCATTATCAGTTCTTATCATCTTAATAGAAGTATCAAATTGATTTTCTATAAGGGAAACAAAACTTGTTATATGGGCTCTAGCTTCATATTTTTGCATTATAAGGTAGACCCATGTGTAACGTGTGTGATCATCTACGATGGTTAAAAAATACTTGTGACCTTGGAAAGAAATCTTCGAACAAGATCCCCAAATGTCTATATGTATTAATGAAAAAGGCTTAAATGCATGGGAAACACTCAAAGGAAAAGAAATTCGTTTTTGCTTTGCTAAATGACAAGTATTACAAACAAAATGTTTATCATTGAAAACATATGGATAACATCTAAGCATTGAATGTATTCATTCATGAGACAAGTGTCCCAGCCTAAAATGCCACAAATTAATTGGGATAATAGAACAATTGGGGTGAGTTATAGCAGAATTGATAGAGGGAGGATGAATGTGATCAGCTGAGACAGTGTATAATCCTTGTGTAGCTTCAACTATACCAACCTTCTTCATGGTCTTCATATCCTGTATAGTGCAAGAATTAGGCTGAAAATTGAGTTGGCATTTAAGTGAGGAGATCAATTTGGATATGGAGATAAGGTTAATGGTAAAGGAAGGGATATGTAAAACTTCTGTAAGAATAAAATATTTATTAAATTTTACAGTTCCTAAAATAATGTTGGGACTTGCTGACCATTTGGTAACCTGACCAATATGAGTTCTATTGACCTATATGTGTCAAAATGCATAATGGATGAACATACATGGTCTGTAGCTCCCAAGTCTAATACCCAAGGAACTACACTTCTAGCAGCAACAGTATGATAGGATAAACAATAATACCTAGACCTTTTGAACTTTGTGGGAGACAGGCTGAGACAGAGCATACTTGGTTAACATGTGAGGCATTAAGTGTAGTTTGTTGTTGATCTTCCCTAACTCTACTTTCAACAGTCATAGTGTTATTGACATTGTTATTCCTCACATTTCCTTTGAACCCTGGAGGAAAACCATGCTTCTTATAACATACCTCTAAAGTATACCCAACCTTGCCACAGTAAGTACACAACTTTCGATTTCCATTTCCACTTCAATTCATGTTTCCCTTGTTACCTTTAGAATTAGGAAAAATGTGTTTCCTATAACAAACATTCTTTGTGTGCCCACTCTTTCCAAAAAAGTTGCAAAGGAGACTAGTATTTGCTGAATTCACAAGGCTCTTCCCCTTATTTCCAATAATTCCAACCATGAATCCAACCCCTTTAATCTGTTTTTCTTGCTGAACTATGAAGGAAAAAATATTTGGGACAGGTGGCAGGGTTCCATGAGAAGGATGTGAGACTTCACATTGCTAATTGTTCATTGAGGCCTTGGAGGAACCGCATAGTTTGAGCTATAGCATTAGAAACTCCACAGACATATTTCATCGAACACCTGCAGATCGGATTAGGCCTCAAATTTTCAAGTTCATCCTAAATGATTCGCATCTTGGTAAAGTATTCAGTTACCTTCAACTCACTCTGCTTGATCATAGAAACCTCCATTTGAAGATTGGAGATACATAACCTATCATCCTAGGCACACCTTGATTTCAAATCATTCCAGATTTGCTGAGTACTATCCATCCAAACAATGCTTTGACGAATTGTGGCAAAAACAATGGACAAGCCATGAAGCAACCATGTTGTTGCATCTTTTCCATGTTCCATAAACCGTATCATCTCTAGCTGGTTTGTGAGTTCCTTCATCGATGAACTCGAGTTTGTTCTTAGCGCTTAAAGTCGTAACCATCGGTTTACTCCACATATGATAATTGGAGCCATCAAGAAGCAAAGAAACGAGCACCATCGTGGGATTCACACTTGGATGTAAATACAAGAAACTATGAACACTAAATGACTG
Source organism: Psophocarpus tetragonolobus (assembly GCA_037954015.1). NCBI lineage: Eukaryota > Viridiplantae > Streptophyta > Magnoliopsida > Fabales > Fabaceae > Psophocarpus > Psophocarpus tetragonolobus. Next base: position 32,924,771 of record CM075694.1, read on the forward strand.
ATTGAAATCATCAACCATATTCGAGGAAGAAGGAGACGCCATGGGAAAAATTTAGAGCGCGCACATGGTATGCTCTGATACCATGTTAAAGAAAATGATTGGAGAAAAGACGCAAAAACAAACATGACAGAGAAAAGAAATAATTTGAATAGTACTTGCAGAAAGATCAACAACAACCCTGATAAACTGAATTGAAATATAGAAGAATTTATACATAGGGGAACAAGGCGAAAAAAGCTGTCATGAAGAAACAAACACACTTACGAGTAACAAACTTCAATAGCCTACTAAAACTAACTTCTAGAAAAATAAAAATAGAAAATAAAAGCAGAGATAGAAAAACAGTTAAGATGTCTTTAAATAAAACTTGGCGATGAATTTTATTTATTTATTTATAATTTATAATGAAAATTCAACTACCTCTCATCATAATGCTCTTCAAGAACGTTAGAGATTATGAAGAATATTTTGATTGGAAACAAGCGAATGTTTACCATAGTTTTTCGTTTGCAAATTTTTTAAATATTATAGAATTTCAAAAATTTTATGTTCATGAATGCTTTGATCAGCAAGGCCAAAGGGAGAAGGGAAAAAAAATAAGGAAGTTGTTGTTGCCATATCTTAGAACATTGTAATCAATTCATCATAAATGTAAGAAATAGTGTGTAATAGCGGAAAGTCTTCTCACCGTGTTACTTAATACAATTATATTAATGTAGAAATCATTTTCAAACTAACACACTTTAGAATGAGAAAAGGAGCCAATATTATCCCAAAAAAAAAAAATCATTCTGAAAGTGAGGGACAAAAAAGTTCTCATTTTTATTTGACTATGACTATAAATAGATTCCATGAATGAATTTAAGCCTCCATAATAAGATTCTAGCGGTGTAAACTATTATAAATCCATATGAAAATCACAATGATGAAGTTATTCTTACAGTTTCTTGATAAAACTAACAAAATTCTATAGAAAGCATCAGGATAAAAGTATTATTTAATTAACATATTTTAGTAACAAGAATGCTCCTCTCAGTGTTCCGCAATCAAGCTCTCAATCTTTTCCTTTATCTATTTAAATTTGAAAGACCAAGGCCAAATAATCCATCACAAAAGTGGTTCTCATAGCCTCATAGGTACAAAATTAATAAGTACAAATGATTCCAGGGAATAGTATCAGTTGCAAATAAAGGTCTAGTAGGGAAATATTAGCATCGGCATAGAGCTAAAGTCGTCAGCACAACATTAACATCAAGTTTACCTTGCATTCACATTCACATATATGTTGGCCTTATTTGTTGTTTAAAACCTGTTGATGGATTCCATTTATTTAATAGGTCTAGGTCCTTGCACAAAATGCAGTTCCAAAAATTTTAAGGAATATGTATGTTTTGTTTCATATTTTGACTAATCATTAAACCACTTAAAGCATTTGTTTAGAATTCAAAGGTTCAATGAGGTGAATTAGATACAATAAAATATTTTTTTATATTTTTACTAGTATAGAAATATACTAAGTAAGCAAAAAATAAGTTATATATGATTTATAATACTCAAATATAATACATCTTATTAAGTTAAACTATTGTTATCTTTATAATATTACAAAAAGGTAACATCGCACATTGTTTAAAATAACTTTTTGAGAGCTATTTATATTATAATGTAATTAAGGCTTGGTAAAAAGGGTTAGGAAGTGAGAAAAGTCTTGCAAATATGAACTTGGACTTCATGAACATAATGTAATTCAAATTTGTTGATTTCCTCACCTTTGTATGCATAAAATTTCAAAAATCACTTTTTTGAAATCGGCAGAAAATCACCCACTAATTTTCCTACAAATTTGAAATCTCCAAGAAAATTTTAAAATTTTATAATAAATAAATATTAATAAATTTTTAAATATTTATTAAATTAATAATATGAGTCAATGAGTACGGGCACATGAATTTATTTATTTAAAATTTATCTGTCATAAGCTCAGAACCAATTCTGAAAGAACTTACAAACAAGAAATTTCAGCGTATAAAAACTTATGTAGTTGAATACAACCTTTTACCATAACCCTAGGAGCATGAATTTATTTGTTTAAAATTTATATCTGTCATGAGTTCTAAACCAATTCTGAAAGAAATTGCAAATAAGGAATTTCAGAGTATAGAAACTTATGTAGTTGAATACAACCTTTTTACCATAACACTCTTTTGACAAAGAATCCATTGAATGTTAGGACTAAAATATGCTACAAGTAAAGTGTCTGCATAGTTTCTTTCCAGGAAATGCATTATAGAATTGAAACTGTCATTTTTTTTCTTCTTAAATAAAAATCACTTTAAAGTTAAATTTTAAAATGAGTTTAAAAATTATTTGGCAGTTTTAGCTTAAAAACTAATTAAAGCTAAATGTTTCATTTCTATAACAAAATAAAGTAGTTTTTGTATGGATGAGAGATAGAGGAGGCTAAAGTGCGCAATTAATCTTTAAAAGCAACTTCAATATTTTTTTTTTAACTCAAAATTTAATCAGGCTAAAGTTGTTAACCCAAAATTTTTATGTTGCGGCTTGTATTTCTAGGCCATTGAAGACAATGACTTTGGTAGGTGACAATGTTGTAAATTGTAGCTATAGTTATGCGATAATATTTAATATCATGGAAAGTTGTGCAGAAATTTAGCTATACAGTCGTAATTTGCAGATTTGCATTCATCATGCTGTTCCATACTATAAAACTTTAATGTTACAGCAGCAGTTGGGATTTAGAATTGTAATTTAGAAAAAGGGTCATGGTGGGTTATAATGTCGATAACTCCACCTTCGTACTTTGCTTGAAAACAAATAACCATGCACTTACACGGTAATTTCAAGAAATGCACTATTCAATATTTTGGGCTTATAGATGTAAACAAGTAACCATGTCCTTGTATCCTATATGGCACCATATCAGTACAAATCATTAAAGCTACTATTTCTATTACCATTTCAACCAATGCTACCAATAAATTTCGTTGCTAACACTGAAAATGAGCGCCATGTGTTGTGACCACAAAGGTGGCTCTAGTAACATTATCGTTATAACATCCAATGTGCATCAGTGAGAGATAGGTTAAAACAGTAAACTAAAACATGACAAGAAACATTAACACTTCTTCACCTTTTGTTGTTCCCCGTACTTAAATTAAAAATCCTTGATACACATTCCAGAGACTCTGAATTTATCTCAACCTATTCTCCCATAATGTCATAATCAAAAGTCAAAACACTAAAGATGTAGGGCAATAACAACTTCACTTGCAAGATGGGAATTGACTCTTGACACCATAAAAGTTTATTTTGAGCTATGATACATGAGAAATTCTGACAAAGTTGTCTCCAGTCCACAACTCTAGTCTAGTCTAGATTGCCATCATTTGGTTTAGGAATTTTCTTGTACTCATATTTGTTAATGTCACCTTTTGTTGTAAAGCTTATGCAACAACAAATAGGAATTAAACCATGGATAATCCAGAACATTAAATTGCAAATGAAAGGAAAAATAGACCTTCAGCTCATCCTCTAAGGAAAAAAATTTAGGATTGTATGCATTCACTGGTCCTGTCCTAGACAACTCTTTTTTTATTTCAATTATTTCCCACTCTTGATCATCTTTCACCTTTGCAATATCCCTGCTGGGTAGATACAGTTGCATTATGGTAGTATTTTAGAATAAGGGTGGAATAAAACAGAATGAACAATGGAAAACAAAGGGTCGGGTAAAAATTAGTATGAAAATTGAATAATTTTAAATTGTTAACCAACCAGAAATCATGGCAAATGTGATTTTTAAAATTGTGAAAGTAAATAAATATAGCATTCATAATCATAACAATGTAAAAAATAAAATGAAAACAGTTGCATAGACTATTTTTTGAAACATAAAAGTTATACGGCAGTAACGAACTAGCTAACTAACCTGCCTTGTAAGAGTTGGGCAAGGCAAATAGAGCCAAGGACAGTGGCAGAGATCATATGAAGGCCGTATCTCACGAAAGCACTTTTTCTGCCCCATCTTTTGAATGTTTTCTCGGTTGTTACAGTTCTTATTTATGCTTCCTCGCTGGGAACTGTAGCCCTTATAGGTCAAAGAATTGTTATGTTGGCTTCAAAACTCAGTTCAGTAACTTTGAAAATAGATTTTAACAGTTGATAAACTTTTATGAGAAAATAACTATTGAGTATAAAACTGTTTTAAAAATCATTTTCTAAAACTAAAAATTGAAAAATGAATTAAACACACCCATAGTTGCAGCCTTGCCATCTAGTATAGCATTTGGCTTAATGAAAAGGAATGAGATAACAAAGCTTTCAATCTTTGATAATAGTAGTCAATGCGAAACCCCTCAATACATTGTTCTTACATATCATTATTAGAGAAACATTAAAATAAATAGACTTTGATTATAGACTAAATCTAGGGTGGACCACCTTAAGAGATGGTTCACTATAGATTATGAATTCTGGTCCTGAGATCAATCTAGGTACACATGTTTATTATGGACCCACTTCATTGAATCATTACACTTTCTCTTCATTATGGTAGCATTCCGATCACTATTCACCATCTTCGGAGACAATTCCGACAGCAATGTTTTAGTTTTCTTTCTATTTGGCAGAACCAATCTAGCTGGTTTCCTATTACCATCCTTGACTTCTTACCTCTCCCCCTCAGATCGCCATCGTGTGATATTGCGATCCAATATTCCTCCACTCCCTCTTCATGCTTACTTTAGTAGTACTGTTGGCTATTGTGGAGGCACAAACATGGACAACACGGAGAGTGAGCAACCTGAGGCTCGACATCCACATCACTCACAAAGAGTAACATATTTATGCAACGTTATTATTGTAGTCAAATGTGTATATTCTTCCACCCGACCCAATAGTAGGACCCTACTCAGAAGTTGCTCCTTCCACTTGGTCAAAAGTTGCTACTTCCCTTAACTCATCATTCATAGGAAACTAGATAGCTATTCAAACTTCAAAGATGGGGATGCATCAAACAAAGTGTGTTTGTTGGCTTTCTAACTCATTCAAGCAAAAAAAAAAAATTAGACAGAAAGGAAATTTTGTAGCTGTTGGAATTGTCTCTGGCGAAGGTGAATGGTGGTCAGAGATTTACCCAGAAGGACTGGAGGAAGAGGTGCAATGATTAAATAAAGAATGTCTATAATAAACATGTGCATCCTAAATTATTCTTATTGGCCAAAATTCATGGTCCTTGGTGGACCGCTATTAAGGTAGTCCACCCTGGATTTGTTCTTGATTACAATTTATAAAAATTATTTGTGAAAGTGACCAACCCCACTTTCTAGTTACTCTTATAAAATGAAATAAAAAAATGTTAAGAAACCAGGGTTAGATTCTAAGTTTTCAAGAAACAAGGGAAGGAAAACAAAATGCTTCAAGTGCTCATGGAGGACAAAACTTACGAACAGTTTCTTAAATGCATTTGGTGTTGTTTACCACTTAAATTGGAGTTTAACCCCAGTGACCTGTGCAATAAAGGTCTACATTTAAAGTCGGCAGGTGAGATGAAGCTACAACCATCATTAGAAAACAGCACGAAAATCACATAAAATTTAAGAAACTTCACTAAATTTTGTCATTATTGTATTACAAACACAAATCTTCTAGAAAGAACTCTCCTTCCAAGGGTTTCTGTAAAAACAAGGGTTTTACCTTTATTCTACTTGAATATAGAAAAGCTTGAGTTAACTTACTCAGTTTAGAACCTCTTATTAAATAGAGATACAATACAATCTAGAAAATCAGAGTAGTGAATACAACTACCATTAACCTCTGACATACAATCATAAATGAAACATAATATACCTCAACTAACAACTAATAACTAATATTTAACATTAATTTAACACTTCTCCTCAAGCTGGGGCATATAAATCATATGTTCCAAGCTTGGAAATCAAGTATTCAATCTGAGGATCCTTTAAGGGTTTAGTTAATAGATCTGCAAGCTGGTAATTGGTACCAACAAATTCGGTCCTAATTTCTTTGGACAACACTTTTTCCCTTACAAAGTGATAATCAATTTTAATGTGTTTAGTCCTTTCATGAAATACTAGATTGGAAGCAATGTGGATAGCTGCCTGATTATCACAATAAAGTTGCATTGGAGAAATTTCACAGAACTCCAATTCTTGTATGAGTTGTTTAACCTACACTAACTCACAAGCTGCAAGAGCCATAGATCTATATTCAGCTTCTGCACTAGATCGAGCAACAGTCTTCTGTTTCTTATTCTTCCATGAGATAAGATTACCATCAAGATACACACAATACCCAGTAGTAGAGCGTCGATCTGTATCAGATTAAGCCCAATCAGCATCACAGTATCCAACAACTATTTGACTATTTCCCTTATCTTCGAACAACAGACCCTGGCCCGGAGCCTTTTTTATGTATTTGAGAATACGCATTCCTGCATCCCAATGTTCAACACAAGGTGAATTCATGAACTGACTCATGACTCCAACTATAAAGGAAATATCTTGTCTCGTAATAGTGAGATATATGAGCTTCCCAACCAGCCTTCTATACCTTTCTGGATCTGAGTATAAGTCTCCCATATCAGCTACTAATTTATTGTATGGGTCCATAGGACTATTGACTGGCTTACAATCAGACATTTTTGTTTCCTCCAGAAGATCAAGGCGTACTTCCTCTAGGAAACTACAATGCCTTCTTTGGATTGAGCTACTTCTATTCCCAGGAAATATTTCAGATGACTAAGATCTTTTGTTTGAAAGTCATTGCATAAGTGTTGCTTTAGTTGAGATATTGTGAACCATTTCCTGTAATGACAATGTCATCGACATCAACAACTAAATAAACACATTTGTCAACAGATTTATGATAGTAGAAGACAGAGTGATCCGCTTCACTCCTTTTCATTCCGAAACCTTGGACAACATTGCTGAACTTTCCAAACCAAGCCCTTGGCGACAGCTTAAGACCATAGAGAGATCGCCTGAGTTTACACACTAGACCAGACTCCCCCTGAGCAACAAAGCCAAGAGGTTGCTCCATGTAAATCTCCTCATCTAACTCACCATGGAGGAATGCATTTTTAACGTCCATCTGATACAGGGACCAATGGCGAATAACTGCCATGGCAAGAAGAAGATGAATAGTAGTGATCTTGGCCACCAAGGATAAAGTGTCTCCATAATCAAGTCCATATATCTGAGTGTAACCTTTGGCTACCAAACGAGCTTTAAGGCATTCAACATCACCATTTAAACCAACTTTAATAGCATATATCCATCTACAACCAACAACTTTGTTCCCAAGAGGAAGATGAACCAATTCCCATGTTCCATTGTGATCAAGGGCCTGCATTTCGTCAATCATGGCTTGTCGCCATTCAGGGTGATCAAGTGCTTCACAAACATTTTTGGGAATAATGATGGATGATAAGAAATTTATAAAGGAACAATAAGATGGAGACAGATGATGATAACTCAAGAAATTGTAAATAGGATAAGGGTTTCGAGAAGAGCGAATACCTTTTCAAAGGGCAACAGGCCAACATGAGTTGTCATCGGCCACAAAAGGAGAATTAGAAGTCGGTATACAAGAAGCAGATGGAGAGGGACATGAATCATGAGAGTCATCAGGAACGATGCGGCTAGTTTTAGGTGTCATGTCATGAGTAGTAACAGAGGGAGAATCTTCAGTTTCAGTGAAGCTAGGAATTGGACCAATATTGGTAAGCGCAGATTGAGAAGACACATCTGGAGATATGACACTTTCTGGACTAGAGGTGGAAGTAGGCAAAACCTCTTGGATGGAAATGGAGCCGGGTGAGGAGGATGAGTAAAAGAGAGAAGCTTTAAAGAAGTTAACATTAGCAGACATGTAATACCTCTTGTTATTAGGCAAATAACATTTGTACCCTTTTTGAAGACGTGAGTATCCTAGGAAAACACACTTGATAGACTCAGCTGACAATTTATCGAGACCTGGAGACATATCATGAACAAAACAAGTATAATCAAATACACGAGGAGATACATGATATAGAGGTTCAACTGGAAATAGGATGGTATGAGGAATTTTATTATCAAGAGAGGAAGAGAGCATCCTATTAATAAAATAACAGGCAGAAAGAATCACATCTCCCTAATGATGTAATAAAACTTTTGCATTAATCATTAAGGAGCGAGCTGTTTCAACAAGGTGGCGATTCTTTCTCTCTGCTATCCTATTCTGTTGAGGAGTGTGGGGACAAGTGGACTGGTGAAGAATGCCTTGAGAGGACAAAAACGAAGAGAGTTCAGAGGAAAAATATTCTTTTGCATTATCACTTCTTAAACATTTAATTGTTTTGCCAAACTGATTTTTTATTACATGGAAGAAGGACACAAATATGGACAAAAGTTCAAACATTTCTTTTATTAAATAAAGCCACGTCTAACGAGAATATTTATCAATAAAGGTGACAAAATATTTAAATCCAAAAGAAGTAATCCGACTAGGACCTCAAATATCTGAATGAATAGTAGAGAAGGATGAATTACTTCTTGGTTTATCTTGACTCGAAAAGGAAGACCTAACATGTTTGCCTAATTGACAAGATCACATTCTAAAGTTTGGATTTTCTGGATACTAGGAGTCATTATCTTAAGTTTGGCTAGACGAGGGTGTCCAAAATGATCATGCAATAGTTTAGGAGAAATGGAGGCAAGACAATACATTGAATTGCTCGATTCTAGGTAATAGAGACCTCATGATTCATGTCCTACGCCAAGCTGTCGGCCTATACCACGGTCCTGAATGACAAAAAAATCAAAATTGAATGTAACTAAACAATTTAAGGATTTAGTTAACTGACTTAAAGAAAGTAAATTAAGGCAAGAAGAAATGTACAAAACAAAAGTTAATTTTAAGGAGGGAGAAATAGATATTGAACCCACTCCTTGAGCTAAAACCTTTGACCCATTGGCTAATGTGACAAGATGGGGAAATTTGGGAGGTGATAAAGATGAAAACAAGGAGTTATTACCAGAGATATGATTTGAAGCACCAGAGTCAACAATTCATGGATTTTGCCCTTCAACAAATTGAGAAATGCAGGCGTTGAGACATTAGGTCCAGAAGAAGGCCCAACAAGGCTGTTAGACTTTATCCTCAAATACTCTTGGTATTCTTGATATTCTTCTTCAGATAGCTTCCTCTCTTCCAGTTTCTCAGACCTTGATACATGAGCAGACTTGTCTGGAAAACCATGCAGAAAATAGCATGTTTCATGAGTATGACCCATCCTTTTGCAATGAGTGCATTGAGGACGATTACCTTTTCCACCATATCCTCTATTTCCACGTCCACCTCTTCCTCTCGAAGATATCATAACAAAAGATTCCATATTGCTTTCAAGAGAGGTACCCTCATTTTTTAAGGTAGAAACACGAAAGAGACATGTAGTTAAGTTTTCCATGGAAGAAATATCTTATCCTGTCAGAACTTGATCACGGATGTGATTAAATATCAGGTTCATACCACGAATAATTATAACCATGTAGAGATTATCAAGCCGTTTCCTTATTTCTTCTATAGAATCAGCTTCTAGGAAAAGCTTCAACTCTTCTGCAGCATCCTGAGCCTCGAAAACATAAGACACCATACCTGAATCATTTTGTTTTAAAGAGACTAACTTTTGAACACAATCAAACAAGCGTTGGATGTCATTAGAGTAGATCTCTTGGGATTTCTTCCAAAATGAATAACAGGTTTTGAATGCTCTAAGGTTCCTCAATATTTTAGGTTCCATGGACTGCCATAGAAGAGCACAAAGTTCAAAGCCAAGTTTCTTCCACTGAACTTTCTGTTCAGCTGATCCTTCAATATCTACCTTTTCTAAATGCTCATGGTGTCCTTGACCAAGGAACCAGAGTTCCACAGAATCTGTCCAAGATAAATAATTTCTACCATTGAGCTTTTCTGTTATGATAATGGTAGTTCCAAAAATAGGAAGGATAGGACCAGAGCTGACTGAGGTGGAAGAGGACATTTTTCCAAAATGATATATTATTCCACTTGAAAGATATAGAATCCCTAGATTAGTGGACATAATGCATGATCAATTTAATGATATTTGGGGGAAATCCAAAATTAGATAAAGTGAACTTCAAGAATTTTCTATGTTATAAGCTTTTTCAAAGTCAATTTTGAACATTTAACCAACCTTTCCTAAAAAATCTCTTACAATGTGTGTAGTTTCTATACTTTCACTCTATTAATTGTTTATTTTTTCATATTATTTTTATAAAAAATACTAGGACACAAGAGAACACTTTTATTTTAGATAAATGAGCACACTACACATTCTTGAATACATTATCTTAATTTGAAATTTATTGAAAATGATAATATTTTTTTTAAATCTTACATCATATTTAATGATTCTATTATAATTTTATTTATAAAATTTAATAAATTTTAATCAACATGTTAAAAAATATGTCAATAACATTTTTCATTTCTCTTCAATCAAATTCATTTTATTTTTTACTTATTTCTATTCAGTTTTTCTATTTTGATTTTTTTTTCTTACCTACCAAACAAAATATAAGACACGTAATTGGGTCTAAGTATTTTTTGTTTACGAATTGGGTTGAATTATATTTTAGATAAAATAAAATTTAATCCAATTAATTTTAATAAGATTGGATTTAGTTATCTAATCCTATTACATCCAAACAAGAACGGAACATACAGGATTGGATAATAGATTGCAAAGAAAAATTTAAATCTATTTTTTTATAAAACATAATAAATAAGGTATTCAATCTAAAAATGTGCAAATAAAATATTCAACCTATATTGGATTTTTATAAAGATAAAAGTACATTAAGAATTTCGTAAAAAATAAAATGTAAATCTTAAAAACCTAAAATTAATAGTCTTCCTGACTTCATACATTCTTGTCCTACTTAATTTCAACATTGAAACAAACTAAATGTTAGAATTGTATACCAAGTAGTTTAAACTAAACTTATTAAATTAAAAATAAATTAATATTGAGTTTCTTTCTATTTATACCCTACTAAATATATAAAATAAAAATTAAATAGATCGGATAAGTTCATATATCATCAAATTTATAAAGCAAAGATATGTTAATTAATCAAATTAAGGTTGGATTTGATTGTATTCAATAAGATTTGATTAGGTTATATTTGAGTTAGTTCACAATATAATTAGATTAATTCAGAGGATCAAATTCATTATATTGATAAGGATTTATAAACACCCCTAACTTAACTTGAATTTGTTCTTCCTCAATTTTCTCATTTTGTATTTTGTTTTTTTTAATCCTCCTAATAGGAGTTAAAGACAGTGTTAGGAATTTACAATAGGAATGACAATGGGGAAGACTGGGTACTGGGTATACCTGTACCTGCAAAAAATTTTTAAAAAAACTTAAATTACTAAACAACTTTAATTCAATCAAAAGTACTAAATATAAATTCATAAAAAGTAACATAAATTATAAAAAGAGTAGCAATCACAATATTACATATTTTAAGTTTCATTGCACAAATCTCAAAAAAATTTAAAAATGTTTAACAATTAACCTCAACAATACAATTTATCCTTCAAGTAGCAAGTGTTGAATAATGTCATTAAGCTTTAATCCACCTATAATAATGAAATTTAAAAGTTATATATGAATAAGGAATTTGAAAAATTTTAAAACTAAAATTGAATAAAACATGAAAAATTTAGTATTAATTTTGAAAATATTGAGTAATTCCACTTACATTCAATCCACCTATATAGAGGAAACCAAATTAGATATGATAAATAAATAAAAAATTGTAATATTAAAGTATAATTATACCTTCATCATCAAATTCACTTTCACTCGTTAAAACATTTTTTTCTTCCATTGCTTTAGCACCTACAAATAAGAAATATAGAATATTAAATAAGATTTGATAAAGGAATCACTAATATACAATGAATTTTAATATCAGATTTTACTAATTTACCTAAACAGTCTGAGTTCCATAGCCTACTTTTAGTACACATCAAAGCCTCTATAGTAGTATGATGAAGCTGATTATGATGAAAACTTAATATCTAACCACCGGTACTAAAAGCAAATTTAGAAGCTACAATGGTGATTGGAATAACTAAAACATCTTTTGCAATTGCTTGAAGTGTTAGATACTTTAACCCATTTGTTTTCGACCATGATAAGACATCAAAATCAAATGTAATTGGTAAAGTATCTTCCTCCAAGTAATGATCTAACTCTGTTTTCATAGAAGAAGTTCTAGCTCTTTTTTTTGCCATATATTTTACAAAATCACTCATGTCACTATCACCAACCTTTCCCGACTTTGAGGATGGAGAACCATAAGAAGAAATCTCATTTTGTTTTGATTGATATTCCAAAACCAAATCATAACACAATTAAGGAATCTTACCAACTTCAAAATCACAATCAACATCATACAACTTATCAAAATAATATTCAAGCAAATCCATTTTCTATCTTGGATCTAAAACAGAAGCAACTTCCATTATATCATGAATAACACTCCAATAACTTTCAAATTTATTTAACATTTGTTTTGTCATATTTTGAATGGTTTTATTAGAAGACTTTGTCCATTCATCTATTGGAAGCTTAATCTCACAAATCTTTGGAAAAAAATATTGGCAGTTGGGTACTTTGAGTCAGAAATCATTTATGTGATATCATCAAACAATTGCAATCTCACGCAAATGTATTTTGCAAATTCCCATTATGAATCAGTTGACAAACATGTGTATTGGGTTTCACGTTGCTTTAACCAAAAAAACACATCCTTGTAATATAATGCAATTTCAAGCATCTTAAAAGTTGAATTTCATCTAGTTGGACAATCTAAAGTTAATATTTTAGTAAAAGCAATTCATAATTGTTTAGCTATTTTCTCAACTTTTTCTACCCTTTTAGGTGTTGTCGTCCAGTATGTTACAATTTCTCAAATTTTTTCCACCCCTTATTTTAAAACTCCTAATCCTTCTTTCACAATCAAATTAAGGATATATGCATAATAAACGCATGTGAAACAGAGATCCATTACGAATTAGTGAGCCTAACTATAACTTGTCCTTGATTTTTTCAATCATGCTACCATTTGTGTTACAATTGTCCAAAGTAATAGTGGACGATTTTGTATCAATATTCCAGTCCAACAAACAATCAATCAATACATTACAAGTCAATCAGCAGTATGAGGATGAGGTGTGGGAACATAAATGAACATATAAATTAAATCATATTGTTATATATTAAATCATGCAACAACAATTATTGAAAAAACTATAAATTTAAGAAAATGTTTACCTTAGAATAATACTGTGTAAGGTTCAATTGCCATCAATTTAGTGAGTTGTGATAACCATATATTCTTTCTTTTGATTGCTTGCAGTCCACATATCTGATGTAATTGTCACTCTTCCTTCATTTGTATCTATAAGTTTCATGACAACTTGTTTTTCATCTGCATAGATACCGAGAATCTCTTTCTTCATTGTGTTTTGTGAAGGAAATTGAAACAAAGATTGAATTGTAGCCACAAATCTTATAAAGCCAATATGATCCATTATTGAAAGTGGATATTCATGCAATATAATCATCAATGTAAGTTCCCTCCTTTCATTTTCTTCATTATAACTTCCACAAGCCAATTCCTTTGTACCATGTGTTACCTTAGAAAAGAGCATTATTTGTCCTCCTTTTCCCCTGGTTAAAGTAATCTTTGAAATACACATGTGCATATGATGGTGCAAGTGCTTTGCTTCATTCTTGGCTTCTCCTCCAAGCAATTTCTTGCAGTAGTTACACTTAGCTTTATCTTTTCCATCAACTTGAATCTTTGTAAAGTGTTGCCACACAACCCTTTTCAACCTCCATTTTCCTATTTGTGTTGTTGACTCTATTTGATCATGTGTTTCAGAAGGTGTTTGCACAGATTCATCGATCGGACCTTGACATGTTCCAGTAGAACCTTGACAGGGAGTCAGTTGTTATGAAGATTGTGGAGTTAGTTGTTGTGAAGACTATGAAGTTGGTTGTTTTAAAAACTATGGAGATGGTAAGTCTAAAGTGATATTCATTGTTCGTTTTCTATGTGAGTTTGCATTGTATATTAAGAGAGAATAGTAAACACACATAATTAGAAAAAAGAATTAACAATTTTAAATAATTTACTTAAAGACTCTTCTTTATTACTATATAAATCTTATGGAGTCAAATTAAGCTTCTAACACAATCTTATGGAGTCAAATTTAGAAAAATAGTTGTAGTAAAGCCATTTGCTAATTGTTATAGGGTAGGATAAAAGTAAAATAGAATAAAAACAACAGGATAACTTTGTTCTATATACCCACTTTGTCTTTAATCTCATGGATTTAAATTTGTTAAAATATATCTTGCATTTCTATCGTTTAAAACTCAGACCCCTTCTGTTAAAACAAAACTCATGTGTAAGTTTATGTTTATCTCTCTCCTTATTAACCAACAATGGATTGTAAAGTTATAACAAAACTCACCTGTAACAAGAAGCAATCCAGAAAAACTACTTAAAAAATATTACCCTCTTTGCTTACATCTACCAGCAATAAGAATCAACACTGACATGGGAGTAATGCTATCCCTGAAACACACACAACCCAAAATCACATGTCGTAAGCTCCACATATTTAAATTAGTAAACCCAATAAATTGGCAGAGTATTAACCTAATCAACATAAGGTTAAGTTCATAAAATTATATGCTATAATTGACAAAATTAGATTTAATAGAAAAAGAGTTTTGACCATTTGCATGTAGGAAATTTCAACTACCCTGTGATGTATTAAGAAGTCCAAGTATGTGATATGCAAAACTGGAGAATTGAGTGTACTAAACACAAATTTATGGAAATTGACTAATTAAAGTGGTCATGGTATAGTTAACAAGTATATACACTTGAAGTGAAAAGTATGATAATAAAGTTCCTGGATTTTGTCTCACATAATTCTTGGAAATATGATAATAAATTTATGGAAATTGACTAATTAAAGTGGTCATGATATATTTATTTTTTGCTATGGTATCAGATTCTGTCTCACATGTGCTTGGAAATAAGTTTAATTGTTTGAGAATCATATACCCTTTTGTTGCAGCTAATTTTACTCCTCTCTATCACTCTGGCTTGTTTTGGTAAAATTGATAGGGAGAGTTTTGTGATTTTAACAAATAAAATAAGGTATCTATTGAGTTTATTTCAATTTTTCAAGTTGTTTACTTCATGGTTATTACTGTTTGTTCACAAATTATTGTTTTTCACCTATTTGGCATATTTTTCTATCATGACCTACTTTTATTACCCTTGCTATTATTCTATTGTTTTTGAGAGAATCTTCAAAATAATACCTAATTGAGTTTGGATTTTTTTATTACTTTCTGGTAATTTTGCTTATGTGGTCTGTTGTGCATGTTAATAAGGATGGAAAATGATAGTAGTAATGTAGTATAGTACCTAATAAGATAAGGGTAAAAGTAACTAGATAATTAGACAATAATATGCTCATGTTGAGCTTTTACAATAGGATGGATAAGAGTAAAGAAGATTATTCAGACGCACTTTTCAACTAAGAACTGGTGGAGCTCTCTTCAAATTATTTGTTAATTTCTTCTATGTGGGTTGGTTAAATTCTTGCAACTAATTAATTAAACATGATTTAGTTTTTTTGTCTGCTATCCAGATGATTATGACAAACCACTCAATTTAGATACAAGTGCTATTTATGATGCTAAATGTAATTTATTTTATACCCAAACCAAACTTCTATCAAAATCTTTTTTGTCTCATCCAATCTAATAAAGTTTCATTAGATTTAACAAAAAAAGAAAGCCCTAATGTAGTTTTGACCATTTGCATGTAGGAAAAATTTCAACCACTCTGTGATGTATTAAGAAGTCTAAGTGTGTGATGAGCTGTATCTAAAATTGGAGAATTGAATGTACTAAATACAAATTTGTGGAAATTGACTAATTAAAGTGGTCATGGTATATTTAACAAGTGTATAAACTGGAAGTGAAAACTGAAAAGTATGATAATAAAGGAACCCAACCACCCATACGGCCATACCCCACCACCAACGTAATCACACTCACCTCTAGCCCCACGACCCCCACCCCACCACCGATTCAATCACTACCACTCTCCCCGTCGACCACGCATCCGTCGAGACCTAAGCCACATCAGACGAAATACAGAAAGAGAGAGAGGAACATACCTACAAACTAAAGGAGAGATTGAGGGAGAGATGTTCACAAGGAACATACCTGGTTCATGAGGAAGGGTACTTGAGCCTTGAGGAAAGGAAAGTCAGCATGCCGCACTTAAGTGAGAGTGAGTAGTGAGTAATAACCCTAAAACTGAGTAGTATAAGAAATTTAATGTATTTTAGTATCTGCTAATGGGGATGGGTACAAGGTTGGGGACGGGGCGGGTAAGGACACCCATTCTCATCCCTGATTTAAAAAATCAATTAATCTTTGTACAGTACCCATGCCCAATCAAATCAGGGATTCCCCGTCAATATCGGGGTAGGTTCGAGAAATACCCACAAATACAAGTTTATTTTTCATCTCTAGTTTACAACTCACGCACTCTACTCAACCAACTAAACTAGATCATTTGTATTTTGCTCTTTTTATTTTAAAATAAATATTTGTTCCTCCAATTTTATAAAATATATAATTTTAGTCCATTTGTGAAATTGAAAGCAACAAACGTAAAGATAATTTAACATAACTTAAATATAGTGATGTGAAATCTGTGTAGTGATTGTCATGTGTTAACTAAACAATATTTTATGCTTTGCGTTATACATCTCACATAACACAATATTTTTTATCTCTTTTATTTTATCTTAATTACAATGACAATTATTACATTAATGAATTTAATATATTTGTATTAAATTTAACATTTTAATAAATAAATAATTAATTATTAGTTTTAAAAATCAATAACTTTGTTACTAGACAATACCCTTGCATACTTGCACAGTCGTTACCAATCTGTCATCCTTGCCGAAATTCAATTTGCGTTTAAAGTTTAAACCATAAATCTTTAAAGGCCTAGTTGGAAGGAGAAAAGTTGTGCCCTCAGCAATTGCTTTGCACCGAAAAGAAAGTTGATGCAGCCTTCAAACGGCAAAACCTTGGATTTTTTCACATGTTATTGCCTATGCGTGAACATTTTAACTGAGACAGTTGAGTGGAGCATTCAAATCTGTAAGTGAGTAAATGGTTCCTAATTTTCTTCTCATCGCAAGATTCACTTCATCAGCATCGTCTTTCGCACGCTACAACACTACCCATTTTCAATTGGGTTTACATTCTCTAAATGCTTCATTTTTTTCATGTAAGCTTTTCACTTCTGATAGAAACCACCACAAAGGTGACACCTTTACAGTGTCTTACCTCATCGATTCATGTGGGTTGTCCCCAACACTGGCTAGGGAACTCTCCAACAGGGTCAATTTGAAAACCCCAGATGGCCCAAATGCTGTTCTTGATCTTCTCCACAACTATGGGTTCTCCAAAACCCAAGTTGCAACACTTGTGGAGAAACGGCCCTTGGTGCTTGTTGCTAAGGCAGAAGGTACCCTTTTGCCTAAACTCAAGTTCCTCCGCTCTATTGGGTTTTCCAACATTGACATACCTAAGATCCTTCTTTGTAACCATGATATCTTGGCGAGGAGCTTGGAAAATTGCCTCATCCCTCATTATGAGATCCTCCGAGGAATAGTTCAAGATGACCATAATGTTGTTAGAGCCTTGAGAAATGCCCCCTATAATTTTCGTTCTTCTTACTTGAAGTTGAAGATGGACTTGACTTCAAACATTGAGGTTTTGAGGCAATCCGGTGTGCCTCAATCTTCCATCACTTTCTTCATGACCCATTACCCTACTGCAGCATATGCGAAACATTCCAAATTTTTGGAAGCTGTTGAGACGGTTAAGGAAATTGGGATTGATCCTTTGAAAAGGAACTTTGTCTTCGGTGTCCAAGTGCTTTCAACTATTAGAAAAAGAGTGTGGAAGTCGAGACTTGAGCTTTATGAGAGTTGGGGCTGGAACAGGGAAATGTTTCTTAAAGCATTTAGAATGTATTCCAATTTTGTGAAGCTGTCAGATAAGTTGTTTACCAAAAAAATGAGTTTCCTAGTGAAGGATATGGGTTTGTCACCAAAAGATATTGCTGATTGTCCTGTGGTTCTGGCCTACAGCTTGGAGAAGAGGATGATCCCTAGATTCTCTGTAATTAAAATCTTGAAATCAAAAGGTTTGCTCAGGAATAGTTTTTCGTTTAGTACCTTCATGACCCAAAATGAGGAAACATTTTTGAAGAAATATGTCATCAACTTTAAGAAACATTTGCCTCTTTTAGATGATGTCTACAAAGGTTTGATTGATTATCAGAATTTAATGAAGTAATTGAAGGTGTTTCGAAGCTGTTATCCAAACATATGATTTTTCTCTTTCAATGCTAAATTAAACATCGACTTTTATAGCATATTGGTTTTGTAATAAAGTATGGTAATCCACTTATCTATGATTTTCACTTTCAATGTCTTCGTGTATTTATTTCTGTTCTTAAAGCACAACAGATTGAACGAAGAGTGCTTATACTTTTTAGGCTTGGGGTAATTCTGATGAATTTTATCTTAATTGCTGCCTTTTTGTTTAAATATGTTTATTTATTTTGGGAATCATTTGTCTGTGGTTTGTTATGTCATCACATTACAATGGTATACATTTTGCCATCCATTTAGATAGAAGTGACAGCTGATTGGCATGTCTACACACTAACCTTAAAATTACCTTTAAGATGTATAGAATATCTCAGAGAAATGCCCCAGTTGCATGTACTGCAGACGGGTTCAATGACCAAGGTTTGTTGTTTATTTTAATGAAATCCAATTACATTTAGTTGTGCTGTCATTGCCAGTCTTTAATAAATGATTTCTGTTAAAATTCTTTACCAGTTATCATGTCCTTCAAAGTAAAATTGTCAGTAGATGTGTTACAACATACTGTTAGGTGAAGTCATGTATAATTATAGATTTGAACGTTAATCAACTACTGGAAATATTTATGTTGTTGATAGCACCAGAGTCTGGATAGTTGCTAGTTAGAATTGTTTTTCAGTTAAATTTGTAGCAGGGAGTTAGCTTAATTAGGAGGTGAGTAGGTGATTGGTGAGGTGTTGAAAAGTGAGTATTCTGTTTTGTTATCTTGTAAGAATCTAGCATTAGCTGTGTTAGAATTGTTAAATTAATGTTAGATGTTGGTTATTAGTTGTTAGTTGAGGTATATTATGTTTCATTTATTATTGTATGTCAGAGGTTGGTGGTAGTTGTATTCACTACTCTGATTTTCTAGATTATATTGTATCTCTATTTAATAAGAGATTCTAAGCTGAGTAAGTTAACTCAAACTTTTCTATATTCAAGTTGGTATCAAAGCAGGTTCGACCCTGCTCTTTAACGTTTAGAGTCACACAGTAGGCTGTCCACCACTATCGCTGCCGTTCGCCGCCTTCTCCGACGACTTTTTCTCTGGCGAGTACAAATCCAGGTGTGCTTTGACGTGCATGTTCAACATCTGTAAATCGCTCCTCTATATGTCGCTCCACGTGTCGCTTTAATCAAGCCAAACAGAAAGCGCGTGAGCTCCACGCGTTGGCGAAATGGTCTCCATTAGCCGTCGTTCCAGTGTCGTCTGACTCGCCGGAGCTGTCTGAAGCCAGTGCTGACCTGCGTGGTTTTCTTTGAGCAAGATTTAGTGGATTTAAATCAAATCTCTCTCTCGGGTCTCTGTTTTTTCTGTTTTCCTGATCTGGAAAAATGTTTTCTTCTACCTCAGTCCACTTGGTCCCATTCTTCCTATTTTTGGATTTGCTGTTATCACAACAGAAAAGCTTAATGGTAAAAATTATTTAGCTTGGGCTGATTCTGTGGAACTCTGGTTCCTTGGTCAAGGACACCATGAGCATCTAGAAAAGGTATATATTGAGGGATCAACTGAACAGAAAGCTCAGTGGAAGAGACTTGACTTTCAGCTTTGTGCACTTCTACGGCAGTCAGTGGAGCCTAAGATATTGAGGAACCGCAGAGCTTTCCAAACCTGTTACTCGTTTTGGAAGAAAGCCCAAGATATCTACTCTAATGATATCCAACGCTTGTTTGATTGTGTTCAAAAGCTAGCCTCCTTAAAACAAAATAATTCATATATGATGTCATATATTTCCGAAGCTCAAGCTGCTACAGAAGAATTGAAGCTTTTCTTAGAAGCTGATTCTATAGAAGAAATAAGGAAACGACTTGATAACCTCTATATGGTTATGATTCTTCGTGGTATGAACTTGGCATTTAATCACATTTGTGATCAAGTTCTGACTGGTCAAGATATTCCTTCCATGGAGAGCTTAACTACTCGTCTCCTCCGTGTTCCTACCTTAAGCAATGAGGGTACCTCCTTTGAAAATAATATAGAGTCCTCTGTTATGATATCTTCAAGAGGAAGAGGAGGACGTGGAAATAGAGGTCGTGGTGGAAGAGGTAATTGTCAACAGTGCACTCATTGCAAAACGATAGGTCATAATCATGAGACATGCTACTCACTGCATGGTTTTTCAGACAAGTCTGTTCATGTATCAAGGTCTGCCTTGAAAATAATATGGAGTCCTCTGTTATGATATCTTCAAAAGGAAGAGGAGGACGTGGAAATAGAGGTCGTGGTGGAAGAGGTAATTGTCAACAGTGCACTCATTGCAAAACGATAGGTTATACTCATGAGACATGCTACTCACTGCATGGTTTTCCAGACAAGTCTGTTCATGTATCAAGGTCTGAGAAGCCGAAAGAGAGAAAACTGTTTGAAGAAGAATATCAAGGATACCAAGAGTATTTGAGGATGAAATCTAACAGCCTTACTGGACCTAATGTCTCAACGGCTTGCATTTCTCAATCTGTGAAAGGTCAAAACCAATGGATTGTTGACTCTGGTGCTTCAGACTATATCTCTGGTAATAACTTCTCGTTTTCATCTTTATTACCTTCCAAATTTCCACATCTTGTCACATTAACCAATAGGTCAAAGGTTTCAGCTCAAAGAGTGGGTTCAATTTCTATTTCTTCCTCCTTAAATTTATCTTCTGTTTTGTACATTCCTTTTTGTCCCAATTTACTTTCATTGAGTCAATTAATTAAGTCCTTAAATTGTTCAGTTATATTTAACTCTGACTCCTTTGTCCTTCAGGACCGTGGTACGGGCAGACAGATTGGCACAGGACATGAATCACGAGGCCTCTATTACCTGGAATTTAGCTCTTCAGTGTCTTGTCTTGCATCCATCTCTCCTAAATTGTTGCATGATCGGTTTGGACATCCTAGTCTTGCCAAATTAAAGATAATGACTCCTAGTACCCAGAAAATCCAAACTTTAGAATGTGAAGCTTGTCAATTAGGCAAACATGTTAGATCTTCTTTTTCAAGTAAAGATAAATCAAGAAGTAATTTAGCCTTCTCTACTGTTCATTTAGATATTTGGGGTCCTAGTCGAATTACTTCTTTTGGATTTAAATATATTGTCACCTTTATTAATGAATATTCTAGGTGCATGTGGCTTTATTTAGTGAAAGAAAGGTTTGAACTTCTATCCATATTTGTGTCCTTCTTTCATGAAATAAAAAATCAGTTTGGAAAATCAATCAAATGTTTCAGAAGTGATAATGCAAAAGAATATTTTTCTTTTGAACTTTCGTTATTTTTGTCTTCTCAAGGTATATTACATCAGTCCACTTGTCTCCACACTCCTCAACAGAATGGGATAGTCAAAAAGAAAGAATTGCCACCTTGTTGAAACCTCTCTTTAATGATTAATGCAAAAGTTTCATTACATCATTGGGGAAATGCGATTCTTTCTGTCTGTTATCTTATCAATAGGATGCCTTTTTCCTCTCTTGATAATCAAATTCCTCATTCCATCCTATTTCCAGCTGAACCTCTATATCATGTTTCATCTCGTGTATTTGGTTGTACTTGTTTTGTTCATGATATGTCTCCAGGCCTCGATAAATTGTCAACTAAGTCGATCAAGTGTGTTTTCCTGGGATATTCCCGCCTTCAAAAAGGATACAAATGTTATTCTCCTCATAACAAGAAGTATTACATGTCTGCAAATGTTACCTTCTTTGAAGATTCTTCCTTCTACTCATCCTCCACACCTGACTCTATTTCCATCCAAGAGGTCTTGCCCTCTCCCTCCTCGAGTCCAGAGATTTTCATTTCTCCATACATGTCTTATCAACCTGACCACACCAATATTAGTCCAATGTTTATCTTATCTGAAACTGATCATTCTCCCTCAACTTCTCCTCATGGTATGACAACCAATATTCGCTCTTCTTGAAACCCTCATCCTATTTACAATTTCTTGAGTTATCATCGTCTGTCTCCATCTTATTGTTCCTTTATAAATTCCTTATCATCCATCACTATTCCCAAAAATATTTGTGAAGCACTTAATCACCCTGGATGGCGACAAACCATGATTGACGAAATGCAGACCCTTGATCACAATAGAACATGGGAATTGGTTCATCTTCCTGCTAGGAAGAAAGTTGTTGGTTGTAGATGGATCTATGCTATTAAAGTTGATCCAAATGGTGACATTGAATGCCTTAAAGCTCGTTTGGTAGCCAAAGGTTACACTCAGATATATGGACTTGATTATAGAGACATTTTCTCCTTGGTGGCCAAGATCACTATTATTCGTCTTCTTCTTGCCATGGCAACTATTCGCCATTGGCCCCTGTATTAGATGGATGTTAAAAATGCATTCCTCTATAGTGAGTTAGATGAGGAGATTTACATGGAGCAACCTCCTGGCTTTGTTACTCAGGGGGAGTCTGGCCTAGTGTGTAAACTCAAGCGATCTCTCTATGGTCTTAAGCAGTCGCCAAGGGCTTGGTTTGAAAAGTTCAGCAATGTTGTCCAAGGTTTCGGAATGAAAAGGAGTGAAGCGGATCACTCTGCCTTTTACTATCATAAATCTGTTGGCAAATGTGTTTATTTAGTTGTTTATGTCGATGACATTGTCATTATAGGAAATGATGAAGTCACAATATCTCAACTAAAGCAACACTTATGCAATTACTTTCAAACAAAAGATCTTGGTTATCTGAAATATTTTCTGGGAATAGAAGTAGCTCAATCCAAAGAAGGCATTGTAGTTTCCCAGAGGAAGTATGCCTTGGATCTTCTGGAGGAAACAAAAATGTCTGATTGTAAGCCAGTCAATAGTCCTATGGAGCCATACAAGAAATTAGTAGCTGATATGGGAGACTTATACTCAGATCCAGAAAGGTATAGAAGGCTGGTTGGGAAGCTCATATATCTCACTATTACGAGGCTAGATATTTCCTTTGTAGTTAGAGTCGTGAGTCAGTTCATTAATTCACCTTGTGTTGAACATTGGGATTGAGGAATGCGTATTCTCAGATACATAAAAAAGGCTTCGGGCCAGGGTTTGCTTATGAAGATAATGGAAATAGCCAAATTGTTGGATATGCTGATTGGGCTGAATCCAATACAGATCGATGCTCTACTATTAGTTATTGTGTGTACCTTGGGGGCAATCTTATCTCATGGAAGAGTAAGAAACACTGTTTCTCGATCTAGTGCAGAAGCTGAATATAGATCTGTGGTCCTTGCTACATGTGAGTTGTGTGGGTTAAACAACTCATACAAGAATTGAAGTTCTGTGAAATTTCTCCAATGCAACTTTATTGTGATAATCAGACAATTCTCCACATTGCTTCCAATCCGGCATTTCATGAAAGGATTAAGAACATTGAAATTGATTGTCACTTTGTAAGAGAAAAGGTGTTGTCCAAGGAAATTAGGACCGAATTTGTTAGTTCAAATGATCAACTAGCAGATTTATTAACCAAACCCTTGAAGGGGCCTCAGATTGAATACTTGATTTCCAAGCTTGGAACATATGATTTATATGCTCCAGCTTGAGGGGGAGTCTTAAATATAATTTGGTGTTAGTTGTTAGTTTAGGTGTTGTCTTTTATTTATGGTTATATGTCAGAGGTTGGTGGTAGTTGTCACTGATATTTCTAGATTGTTGTTCATCTCTATTTATAAGAGGTTCTAAGCTGAGTGTTTATCTCAAGCTTTTTCTATACTTAACTGTAATTTTGTTTTTAAAAACTGTTTTAGAAAGGAAAAAAAATTAATGGTTTGATTGATTTGGTTTTGTTTTTTAGTTTTTGAAAATAGTTTTCAAAACTGTTTTCAAGAAGAAAAGAAAAAAAAACTTGTTTGTCAAGTGATATTTGAAAACTGTTTTGAAAATATAAAAATGGAAAAGCTTGTTCATATTTATTAGAATTTTCATTAATGAAAAGCAAAAAACATCATATTTTGATTGTATTTTGAGTTTTCAAAACAAAAACAGAAAACTAAAAAGTAAAAATACTTTCAGCTGTTCTAATTTTTTAGTTTTTAAAAACTAAAAAACCAAAACTGTTTTTGAAAACTGTTTTCAGAAAACACTACCCAAGCAAGTTTTTTAATTTTTAAAAACTAAAATACTGAAAACAGTTTTATAAAACTGTTATTACACAAGCACTAAATCACTTGTTTGTTCAATTTGCATTCAAAACTTGTTTTTAAAACTGAAAATAGAAAACTTGTTTGATTTTATTAATTTTTTATGAAACTCTTTATCTTTTATGTTTTTGTCAAGACGAATTTTAAATAATTGAAGAACTTATATATTGGGTAATGTTGAAATTAATATTTTTAGAGAAGAAGATTAATTAGCCTAAAATTATTTCTGTTCTAGTATTTGATGAATTAACCACGTGCCAATTTGTTAGAACGTAGAAGGATTTTCATAAAGAGAAACAAAGCTAGTTAGAATGCATTGCTACAAGCTAGATTATTGAATAAGTTAAGAAAACATCAGAGAAGTACAAGTATCCTCCATACAACAAAAATAAAAAGGTCGTACTTGATAATTATTACTTTTCAAATTTATAATACGGCTAAATTTATCTCTGTAAAATTTTATTTTCAAGTGCAAAGTTACTATTGTTATCTTGCCATTTGGGGTTAAATATCACTTAAAAGGCAATGGACTTGAAGTCCCAAATCCCAATGGTTAAGGACTTAGGTTATCTTGTTTACTCAAGGGTTGTTACCCACTGCTAATCCAAGGGACCAGACTCAATCGAAATACAAAGAAGTTAACATTGTTCAATTCACTTTAACTCAGTTCTAGTTACTCATTAACTAAAATTTTCACGTTAGAATTAAACAATTCCTTATTTCACCTTAATCTTTTCTGTTACTATTGTCCGAGTAAGTAGTCCTAGTTCTCCCAGTTCTTAAATCAAATCATGAAAATTGGTTTGTCCAAATCCTAATTTATCTTTTAAGTTTATTTTATAACAAAGCTTTTAAGTTCAGAGTCAAGAAGGGAAGATTCTTTCCTCACTCATTCTAGTATATCATCATCTCCTTTTTTTTTTTTTTTCATTTAACATCTCATCTTTTTTATCTCACAAGTCCTGTCCTATTTAGCTTCTAATAGAAAGTAGCTAGTTTCATTTAATTTAAATTAGTTAGTAGTTCTTGTATTATTAGCATATTATATACCAATATTGACATAACTATGATTAGAGAACTAAGAACAGAGAAGACAGGGTAATGCAATAATGCAGACAAGAGCAACTATGTGAACATCATACACACTATCAGAAAACAACAATTAAAAATTACTGTCAATACTGAACCAACTTCCTCTTTCACTTGTTTGATATCCGAAATTGAGCTTCTCTCAAGCCAAAGTTCAACTGCGTTCAACACAAACATTTTGACATCTCAAACAGGAAGCAAATTACCTTAACTCTGCATCAAGTATCCTGTAGAAGCCCTAAGAAATTTCCATTGCCATCATGGAATAACATGAAACAATTACAAAATAATGCCAAAACAAACTACAATTTGAAGACCTTCCGTAAACAAAATCGAATTGCAAATAATATGAATAATATCAGAATAATGCAATAATCATCAACTCAAAACAAAATCAAATTGCTTTTTGAGGCGAATGATCTCTGAGAGAAAAATAAACAACATGATCTCAGAGAGTAAAGCAAGCGATACAATCTCAAAGAGACCCTGATCAGAAATATCTTCAGCATATTACAAAATTGCATTACTGAAAAGTGGAAATTCACCACGTCTTTTCTGTTTTCAGCTATTTGAGAAAGAGAAACGAAAAAACACAAAAGAAAAACATCCGGAAATTGTTTTTATATTTTGCTTTTAAAATTTTTAAAAAGGGGTTTTTAAAAATAGTTTTATAAAATTGATAAACCAAATAAGTTTTCTAATTTAAAATTTTTAAAAACTATAAACCGTTTTCATAAAAGAGAAAACAAATATGCCCTTTAATTTATGGAAGAGTATATGATGGCTATCAGCACTTCTCATTATGTTACTTAATAAAACAATATCAGTGAAGATAACTTCTCAACTTAACACAATTCAGCAGACAGAAAAAGGTATAATTCTATCAAAAGATAAAAGGTTTCATCCTGAAGGGGAGTCTCAAAATACACCAGTCATTTCAGTTTGACTGTGCTTAAAGTTAAGTTCCCAGGGGTGAATTTAAGCCTCCAAAATAAATCTTAACAGATTAACCTATTTGCTTTTATATATCTTATGGAAACCACCCACAAAAGCAGCAAAGTTATGTTCATCAATACTTAAAAAACCTACAGAATTGTATAAAAACAATATTAAGAAAATGACAGTCAGTATATCTGAGTAAAAACACGTATAGTTCCTCTTTGTAATATGAACACCAATCAATCACTCCCAATCTTTTTTCTTTTCATTTTTTTCTTCTTTCAAAAGACCAAGGGCAAATAATCCATCACAATAAGGGTCATTGGGCATACAGATATATTACAACCAGAAAATATTACATTTTAGTACTAGTTCAAAATAAAGGACAGCATCCAAGTCCATTGCTTATAATGGAAGCAGCCCCTTAAATTTAGGTAATAATTTTGGGAAATGGGAAATAAAGTTGCACCCTTGCCATCAGCTTAAGGGTCTGATTCCATAAGAGAGAAATAGCAAGAATCTTCACTAGTAACAGTCAATACTACTAAATTCCTCATCACATTGTGCTTAGGTATCTTCACTGAACAGACATTGAAGCATAAAATACTTTGATCACGACACGAACATTGTGAAGGTAACCTCCCGTAGTTTCGGATTACTCTCATAAGTTAATATATAATGTATAAAGCAAGAAGAGTACCAGTAGACAAAAAGTTCAGGGCTATATGTATCCGTGACATAACCGTATTCACTAGAATGACAATAAGAGGAAGATTATAAAATGGCAAGTTATCAGTACAGAATTTATTTATTTACTAAATATTAAATAAAGGTCATGGTAGCACAACTAAATATAATTTGATTAAATTTTGTTATTCATTGCCTCTACATGCTCTAACAGATGACAGGAAAATTCCTCCCAGACATTGTATATACTTTCTGTTTATGGTAGTTTGAAGTATTGATAAACACATGCCTATCACATGTAACATTTGTTAATAATGGATGAAAAAATTTATATTATGGTTTAGTCACATGAAAACACATACCACATAGATGGAAGATATGTTTCCCATAATAGATTAACATGTTTGAAACAAAATTTGGTGATAGAAATATTATTCATCAGAATCATGCCCGACTTAAATAACACAGGCATCCTTCTTTTAAGGTTTTGTGATCTCAACAAAAATAAATAAACCTAGCTATTGAAATTAAAAATCACCAGTAAAGGGATTTATATACTTGTTTGCATAATCAGCATCCTATAAATTTGACCAAAAGTCCCTCTACTCAAGAACAATAAAACTAAATGTAGGCACAAAATATAAAAGCGCCCATAAAACATTTAAAAACTACAGTACATTTAAAGGATTGATCACGCCTCTGTAGACATCTGGTAAGAGAGGCAAAACTTCCTGAAAATTGACGACAAATTTCTCCAAAAACTTTTTCTCAGTTGAGCAAATAATGGAACTAAAGTGTCTATTATTCTTAAGCAGACCTTTCAATTTCAAGACTTTAATTACTGAGAATCTAGGAATAATCCTCTTCTCCAAGCTGTAAGCTATAACTTGAGGATATTCAGCAATAGCTTCTGATGGCCAACCCATATCCTTAACCAGAAAACTCATTTTTTTGTTAAATGTCTCCTCTGAAACCTTCATAAAACCAGGGAACTTTTTAAATGCTCCAAGAGCCATTTCATTGTTCCAGCCCCACTTTTCATAAACCTCAAACCTTGAATCCCACAACGGTTTCCTCATAGTTACAAGCACGTAAATAGCTATGACAAAATTTGTTTTTGAAGGAATAAACCCAATTTCCTTAACTGTCTTGACAGCTTCAACAAATCTGGAATGCTCCACATATGCTGCAGGCAGAGCAATGATCACCAGGAGAGAGATGGAAGCCTGAGGCACACCAGATTGCCTCAAAAACTCAATGTTTGGAACCAACAAATTCACAAAGTCACCATATAAATAACCAAGAGGGGAATTTTTCAAAGTTCTAACAGCTTCCCAATCATTACGAACTACACTCCTTAGGATATCATAACGTGGGATGAGACATTTTTCTAAGTTTCTCCTCAAGATACAACGGTTAGCAATTATGAATTTAGGTAGGTCACTGTTAGGCAACCCAATAGAACGGAAGAATTTGAATTTAGGCAAAAGGGTTTTCTCAGCATTTGCAAAGAGTAACCTGGGATGTTTCCCCACAAGTTTTGCAATGTGGATTTTCGAGAATCCATGGTTCTTGAGAAGATCAAGAACAGCATTTGGGCCATCTGGGTTTTTCAAATTGACCCTATTGGAGAGTTCCCTGGCCAGTGTTGGTGACACCCCACATGAATTTATGAGGTAAGACACAGTAAAGGTGTAACCTTTGTGGTGATTTGCATCTGATTCAGAATCAGAAGAGGTGCCTGAAGTGAATGAATTGAAGAAAAATAGAAAAGCATGGTGTTTGTGTTGCAGCAGAGAACCCAATGGGGTATGGCTGCTCTTGTAGCGTGTGAATGATGATGCAGTTAATCTCGCAATGAGAAGAAAATTAGACACCATTTACTCACTCACAGATTTCGATGCAGAATGAGAGTAGACACAAACAGATAACTGGGTTTCGGAGAATCCGTAGTTTATCAGAAGATTAAGATTTGCTGTGTCTGATGAACCTCTTTAGAGCCCAAGTGGTCGTTTTTTCTTCTACCAAACAGACCCTAAAGCGAACGAGTTAAAGAAAAAGAGAGCATTATGTAATGCATGTTGCGGCAGAAAAAGCAAAATGGATATGCGAGAATAGAAAAGATTTCATCGTTTTTACTCACCATTTTGCCCGCCCAAGATACAATGCCTAACGATTTCAGGGTTCTTGCTTGGAATATTAGAGGAGCTATGGGGCGCGCTGGCAAGAATTATCGTTGTGAGCTAGTTCTTAAGCACAAACCAAGTTTAATAATCCTTTTGGAGACTGATTGCCCATATTCAAAAGTAAAGAGCTTTTGGGATAGTCTTGCTTATCATTCTTGTGCTATTTCTGAGGCTATTTGTCATTCCCAGGAAATTTGGGTTCTATTAGAGGTATTCACCCTCACATCTATTGGGTTATCCTATGTTAATGTTTCCCAAACTTGAGCGCCGTCTACGCTAGTCCCACACCATCTCAACGTTAAGGTCTTTGGCAATATTTAGATATTTTAAGCAGCTCTACGAGTTTTTCTTGGATTGCTTTGACGACTTTAATGAAGTGGCTTTTCCATGTGAAACTAGAGGCGGTCAATTTATCCATCATAGAGTCCTCAAATTCCAACAAATGGATGACTGAAATTTCATTCATCTTGGATTCACTAGTTCTAGATTTCATTGATCTTGGACTCATAGTAGTATATCATAAACACGAATAAAATAGTAAGTTTGGAAATCTATAGATTAAGATATAGAATTGTAATTTCCACTACTAATGTTTTTATCTTCTATTTATTAAACAATTTTATTATTTTTTATTCATTAATATTTTACTAAAATTATTGCGGTGCATTTGGTCATTGGCACCACATTATAGTTTTAAATTGTTTTCCAGTTTGGCTATGCAAGAATTTACAATTAGGATCAATTCATTTACTATTAATTGAAGGTACATCACATGAATATGATCAATCCTATTCGAACCATGACTTACTTGCTTCTACATCAATTATTCAAATATTGGTTATGTCTATTCAAACAATTAAGATGTAACAAATTTAGTAGAGAAACAAATTAATCTAGGAATAACATTGAATAATAATATAAAGTACAAGGGAGAATCACAAAGAATTTACATCACAATCTTAGAAAAAGAAGTTTAGTCAAACATGAATTGACTCAATCCAAAACTTCCTTGTCGTTCCTTGCTTCCAGGTATCAGATCTAACTATTCTTCCGAGTCAAAGCGAGTCTGATTTTTTCTTTCATCTTCAGGTATTTATGAAAATCTTTGGGCTTTTTAGCATAGTTGTGTTTAATAATTGCTCTAAAAAAAGTCCAATTTTGCCTCCTTTTGTTTCTGTTTCTCAAGTACCGGTAGAGAAAATAATTACTAAAAAGTGAGTTTTGCCAATAAATATACAATTCTTTCCTTACAAATAGATATTAAATATGATAAAAAATGCGGGTAAAATAATCTATTTATCAACCTCCCACATTTAGACATTACGTGCCCTTAAATAATTTATTTTAGGTGAAAGGAACATTCATTCAATCATTTTTCAAAAAGGATTCTTCTCATAGAAACCCTGATTAGACTTTGAGCCAAAGAAAATGCAATTAATTGCCAAGAGAATGTGTTCGTCTCACCATATTCAGGTGTTTGGGAACAAGAGAGTTTCATCACTCAAGGATCAATCCAAACAAGGTTACTCAGGATAATTGTATATCAGTCATCTCAAATAAATTCACCTCAAAACAAGCAATTATGGGATTTTACAAGAATGTAATGAGGTTAAGGTAATTGTGTCAAATGTGAACAAATGAAAGAGGGAAAATGCAAGATTACTCAGGATAATTGTATATCAGTCATCTCAAATAAATTCACCTCAAAACAAGCAATTATGGGGTTTTACAAAAATGTAATGAGGTTAACGTAATTGTGTCAAATGTTAACAAATATAAAGAGGGAAAATGCAAAAGGCTAAAAAATATAAAAAAAAATTATCCTGAGTAACCTTGTTTGGATTGATCCTTGAGTGATGAAATTCTCTTGTTCCCAAACACTCGAATGTGACATCCAAAACACTAAGGATGTCCCACCAAAATGCCTCAATGCCCCACCAAAAAGACCATGATCATGCATGGCCAAGATATTGTAAGTGAATCTTCCTCTTCTAGTGAAAGTGAGGAAGAACAAGGGATTTCCTTGCGATGGAGACTTACTTATGGTAAGAAGGCTTCTTGGAAGTCTGTGACCTTAGCCCTACTCAAAGAGAGAACATTTTTCACACAAGATGTAAAGTTTTTGACAAAAACATATTCTCTCATTGTAGATAGTAGCTCATGTTGCAACTGTTTAGCATAAGGTTAGTTGAAAAGTTGCCTTTGACTACAATTCCTCACCCAAAATCTTACAAGCTTCAATGGCTAAATGAGAGTAAGGAATTGGCAATCAACCAATAAGTGAGAGTATGTTTTTCCATTAGGGATTATAATGATGAAATCCTTTGTAATATAGTCCCAATGGAAGCGGCACGTATCTTGTTGGGGAAACCATGACAATTTGATCGAAAAGTAATCCATGATGGTCACTCCAATGAGACCACCCTCACCCACAATGAAAAGAAGAGGGATGAGGAAGAAAAAAACTAAAAAATAAAAAATAAGCATGCATCGAAAGTTGATGGGATGGAAGGAAGTGCCTTTTCCAAGAAAGTTGTTCAAAGAGTTACTAATATGGAGCACTGTGAACTCAATGCAAAGCTTTCTTGTCGTTCCTTACCTCTAGGTCACAAATCTAACACTTCATCTGAGTCAAAGTGAGCCCCTTTCTGTCTCTCATCTTTTGGTATTTATAGAAAGTGTTTAGGCTTTTAAGCATGATTGTTTCTTTAATAATTGCTCTAAAAAAAGCCTGATTTTGCCCATTTTTCTTCCAGTTTCTTAAGTACCTTTTAAAGAGAGAATAAATACTAAAAAATGAGTTTTGTCAATAAATATGGAATTATTTCCTAACAAACAAATATTAAATATGATAAAAAATACACATAAAAAATATGTTTATGATGGGTTCATAGACAAAACTCAACTACCTAGGCCATTCTGTTTCCAAGCTAGCTAGACCACTCATGATGATTTTGATCCTTTAGTACACCAAGCTTGGGTCGCAAGAGGTGATAATGTTTGGATATGTCTTCATAAGGTTAAAAAGAGGGGCTATTCATTTCAATAAGAATGTTTTTTGAAACATCTTTACTAGAAAAGCTAAGCTTGAAGCTCAACTTCGTGGCCTTCAAAAGAATATCACCCAGATCATAGTCTTTGTCTTCTAGAGCGGGATCTACAACGCAAATATCAAAGGGTTCTACATCAAGAGGAACTCTTTTGGTTCCATAAGTCTAGAGAGAATGGGTTAAATTTGGGGATCACTACACTAAATTTTTTTCACACTCAAACCATTATTAGGCAAAACATAGTAAAATTCATGTCTCACTCTTGCAGATGGGTCATGATGTAATGATCAAGATT
Source organism: Psophocarpus tetragonolobus (assembly GCA_037954015.1). NCBI lineage: Eukaryota > Viridiplantae > Streptophyta > Magnoliopsida > Fabales > Fabaceae > Psophocarpus > Psophocarpus tetragonolobus. Next base: position 32,957,758 of record CM075694.1, read on the forward strand.
GGCTTAGGGAAGAGGCTCTTCAATTCTTCAAAGATCTTGTTATTGATGCTTGTGGTTAGCATAACATTCAACTTCACAGTATTACCCAAATTACTCGTGTTGGAGCCCAATCCCTTATTGCACCAATCTCTAAAGAGGAAGTTTGGCTTGTTGTTTCTATTATGAATTCATTCAAGGCTCCAAGACTTAATGGCTTTCAAACCTTCTTCTTTAAGCATTATGGGGGATGTTATTGGAGAGGATGTTTGGCACCTTGTTAAGTTAGCTTTTGAGCATGGAATATTTATGCAAAGCTTGCTAAAACTCTTGTAGTCCTCATCCCAAAAGTGAATAAACTCACATTGTTAAAATAATTCAGACCTATCAGCCTCCACAATGTTATTTACAAGATCATAATAAAGGTTTTGGTCAATAGAACATGCCCTATATTGGTTTATCTCATCGGGGCCCTTCAACTCAGTTTCCTACCTAGGAGAGGTACTTCTAATAATGCGATCATTGCTAAAAAATACATAAATCTTATGCATAAGTCTAAAGCAAAAAAAGGTCTCTTATCTTTCAAAGTAGATTTAGAAAAGGCTTATGATAGTATAAGTTGGGACTTCTTTCAGACTATGCTCCATGACTTTGGGTTTTCGAAACCTTCAATTCGATTAATCATATGGTGTATTCAGTCCACCTTTCTGAACATCCTATGGAATGGTGCTAAGCTTGATCCTTTTGTCCCTTCTCATGGCCTTCACCAAGGAGATCCTATGTCTCCTTACCTATTTGTTTTATGCATGGAAAAGCTTTCTTTGCTTATCTAATAGAGAAGTTAATGACATGATTTGGAAACCTATAACAATTTCTAATGATGGTCCTAGCATTTCACATATTTTATTTGCTGATGACATCTTCTTTTTTTGCAGGGGTTCACTAAGTCAACTCTAGCTTGTTTAGAACATGATGAAATCATTCTGTAGAGCTTCGAGGCTAAGAGTTAATGTTGAAAAATCAACGACTATTACTTCAACTCATATGGACCAAAGTCATAGAGCTCATTTAACTTCTTTGTCTCTTATTGGCTTTGTGATTAACCAATGGAAATATCTCAAATTTCCCTTAAGGAAAGGAAAAGTGACAAAAGCTACCTTTAATCTTATTCTTGAGAAGATCTAATTTAGATTGACATATGGAAAGCTAAGCTTCTCAACAAAGTTGGTCGTCTCTACCTAACCCAATCTATCATTCAGAGCATGCCCTCCTATGTTATGCAGGTTTTCTAGTTCGTTTAGTCATTTTGTGATGCAATTGATTCCTTTTCTAGGAAATTTCTTTAGGCAAATAAGAGTGGTTCTCACAGGTTATATTTTGTCAAATGGGAGGTAATCTCGCATCTAAAAAAATCTAGTGGTCTTGGCCTAAGGGATGCTCAACTATCCAATGTGGCATTTCTCGGAAAATTTATTTGGAGTCTACTAAATGATAATAATAAGCCTTGGGTTCAGATACTGCAGCACAAATACCTCAGAAACTCAATTGTTCTACAAGCCTCCAACAAGCAAAGTAATTCATTATTTGGAAGAGTATCTACAAGGCCAAAATGATGCTTAAAGATGTTTTATCTCTCAGATTAGGCTCAAGCTACACTTCCTTATGGAATTCAAATTAGTGCGAGCTTGGAAGACTTAGTGATTTGGTTGATTATGTTCATATTTTAGATAATGAGCTTCAAGTTAGAGACATTTGGGCTAATGGCTCATGGACCTTTAATAACTTGCTACAACAATTCCTACTAATGCTAAAGAAGCAATTCAATCAATTCCTATTCCAAAAGGTTTGTCAAATTAATGACATATATAAATTCTTGGATGGGTGTGTACTCTGTGTCAGCTGACTACACATTTCTTCTCAATCAATTTTGGGAATCCTCTCCAAACTCCTCATGGAGCTGGATTTGGAAAGCAAATATTCCTGAGAAAGCCAAAATTCTAGTTTGGCAATCGCTTCACAATGCTTTTGCTTCGAATGAATTTATGCTTCATTATCATCTTGCTTCATCATCTGCTTGCCCTAGCTACAACAATGAGATCGAATCTCCACTCCACTGCATGAGAGACTGCCTCCACTCCAAAGAAGTTTAGTCTCAACTAGGATGGCTTGCACATTCTGATTTTCCAACTTCTAACTTCATCAATTGGTTTCAAAAATTTGTATCTAGAAAAGAAGGTGTTCTCTTTATGATTATCTTCTGGTGGCTATAGAGATGGTGCAACAACATTGTGTTTAAGGATGTGCCTTGGAGTATTGACAAAGTCCTTATGAGTATCAACTTATGGTATTTTGAATTCATCCTTAAAAATGCCAACTATGGATGAGCCTAAACTTGTTTGTTGGATCCCTCTTGCTGTTGCCACCATCAAGGTGAACGTAGATGGTAGCTGTAATTGTACAAATGGGCTCTGTGGGGTTAGTGGGCTATTACACAACTGTGATTGGCATTGGATAACTAGGTTTTCTGCTAAAGTGTGTCCGATGGGTGTGATAATTGCTAAATTATATGCTATCAAACAAGGACTAATGATCTGTGCTGAACGGATACTCTATTTGGTGTGAGAATGATTCTATAGAAGTAATCCATCTTTGTGTTCTCCCTTCGATTCCCCAACATCACTGCCTTGTTGTGATTATTGCAGATATCCACCACCTATTGCCGAAAAGCTGAAACTGCCGCCTTTCTACTGTACTTCATGAAGAGAAATCATGTGCCGATCTATTGGCCAAGTCTAGTATCAAGTTGAGGATCTCAAGGTGAGGCAAGTCCTACCAGCCTTTATAAGTAATGCCTTATTAGCTGATGTTGTAGAAGTTACATTCTGAAGGTAACTTGGGTTTGTCTTTTCTTCGTTGTTTTCTTCCTTTCTTTGTTACAAAGAAAAGATACAATGCCTAATGCCAATTCTCAAACAGATAAACACAACAAAGATTGAGACAAAACTACAATTTTAACCCTAGAAAGTAGAATACAAGAGTTAAGTACTTTTTTCAGTTTTAAAAATAATAAGTGCTTATACTTTTTCAAAAAATAAAACAAATTAATTTCTAATATTAATTTATGGTGTAAATTGATTTACACATCTAGTTTAAATAGTCTTTTTTAATTTTAAAGACTAAAATATGGTACTTCACACCATAGTAGAAACTATAAATATTTTGAGTTAAATTGCTGAATTGGTAAATTAATATTTTAACAATGAGACCAAATTTGATTGAATTAATGGGTCACTAATTAAAAAGTGGAGCACATATTTTGAATCAGTTTTTAAAATATTTAGGTAGATATTTTGTTTTTTTCTTAATACAAATTAAAGATAATGTCACATGGTGGTTTATGCAATAATTTATATAACTATTCAACCAACTGAATTAGACCTCTTAATATAAATTAAAAATTTTTTATTATATTTTTAAACTTAAGTTAATATAAAAATCACATGTAAATTTGATTTTAATTGTTTGGTTTACTCTTATGGGAAGTCACAAACATAAAATTTGGAGGAGAAAATAAACATTAATTATGATAATAATAAGCATGGCAACGAGACGCGACCAGAACAAGTATCACATTCTTATCTTCATTTTCACTTTTGAAACACATCATCATCCTTGTCCCCATAGCCAACAGATATAAGACTTATCTCCTCATTCTCATCCTCGTCGTATATCGAATATACATGTACCTGTTCCAGACTTGTAAAACTTTAATTTGTGAATTAAATGTCAAATCTTTCTTTTTTTATCTTTAGTTATAAAGGAACAACAAAATTAAACTAAAATATATTTAATTTAAATTTAAAGATAATAACACGTAATCATAATAATAATAATTTAAATTTTAAAAAATGTAAAATATTCAAAAATCAATTTTATACACATTAGTTGTGTTTGGGTATTGCATGCACTATGTAATGAGGAAAAGAAATAATATAAATTAAAAAGTAAATTAATCTAGGGAGGGGGAGTTTATTTTTCAAAGTAAGTTTAAATTTATAAATACGAGTAGATTAGTTAAGAAAAATTATATTAAAACAATAAAATTATTATACATATTTATTTACTATGACGCTGGAGGAATATAAATTTATCTATAACGAGTATAATGATGGACAGAGTTTAAGGTGGTTTTAATATTGTAGTTCCTTCATTAAAACTTTTTTTCCTTCCTCTTCTTCGTTCACTTCGTGCCTCTTCCATAGCTTTTGTGGGCAATATCTGTAACATCTATGATCCCACAGTTCCATAACTTAATACAAATAAACACCATAATCATATTTACTAATTAACAGGAAACGGATACCAACTTTTTTCGATCAACTTCATTGGTTCACTGCAACCCCATCATTATATATTTCTATTATTAGAAATATGATAATCACTCGGGTAAATCTGAACACCTTAATTACCGATCGTGGAGGACCAAATTATCGTTGGATTCATAGACATCCTAATTTTATTTTGGTATTAAATATATTTCAATAAATGATGTTGGAAGGAGATTGGATGGATTAAATATTTTTTTTTTTCCTCTATAAAATATTTACTTAAATGAGTTTGTTTTAAAAATATTTATTAAAGTGGTTCTATTTTGACAGTTGATTAGGTTAAACCATAATTTAAAACTTTAAATGACTCTCATAAGATTTTAGTCCATGAAGGTGTTACATGACTATTAGAGAGATGACTTGTAATCCACAAAAAATTGTAGAACCAAAATGCGGTTTTATGATGTTTTTCTCCTTAACTTAAAAGTCGTTCCTTTGTTTTTGTGAATTTTATATTTTTTTTTCTCACCTTAAATTGCAGCTGAGGCTTGCATGTTAAAAGATGTATGGTTTTAAAATCATATGTCTACCAATGATAAAACATATACTAATCTTAATCTTAATTTTTTATCAAACATGATAATAATTTATGGATATATGACTTAAAAAAACATGCTTCCCTTAATATGCACGTTTGAACTATGATTTAAGATGAGAAAAAAAAATCTACAAAAAAATAGGAATAACTTGTAGTTTAAGAAAAAACAAGAGTATAAAATCACAGTTTAATCCTGCAATTTTATGTGGATTACAAGGTCTCTCTGATAGCCACATTGTAATGGGCTAAAATCTTATGTGACGGTCAATCTACAATTCTGAACTGCGATTTGACCTAGTCAATGGTCAAAGCATATCCACTTTGGTAAATATTTTAAAACAAAAATATTTAAGTAAATATTTTAAAAAAAGACTCAATTTAGTCAATCACCCTAGATTCCTAGACATACCATGGTATACTACCTTTATTTTGGGATTAAATATTTTCATTAAAAGAGGTTGAAAGGAGATTGGATTAAATATATTTCATTAAATATTTTTTACTTTTATTTTCTCTCTAATTTTGGGATGTATATAATGCTATAATTTATTTGTTTTATTTTTCTTTTCAAATAATAGAATGATATTTTTAATCTATCTCATGCCGTTTTATTCCATTCCATTATCTACCATCAATCAAAACATAACCTAAAATAATAAATTTATTTGTCTATATTTTAATAAACCATTAAAATTTACAATCTTACCCTAAATATTAATTGAATTATGTTATTAAATCTAAATATTTATTATTGGGTAAACTGTATTTTTGGTATATGAATTTCTTCAAATTTATAGTTTTAGTACATAAAGTTTTTATTGACTAGTCAATGTATACAAATATTTTTTTGTCCAACATTCAAGTCATTCCATTTATTTTAGCTATTAAGTGGTGAAGTCACCAAAAACTTTAATTAATAAAATAAGGGTAAACTATATTTTTAGTATATGAACTTTCCAAATTTATGATTTTGGTATATAAACTTTTTGTTGACTGATCTAGATATACAAATATTTTTTTCATCCAACATCTTTTGTTTATTTTTGTTGTTAAGAGATGACATGTCACTCTATTTATTATTATTTTATTAATTAAATTTTATAGATTTTTATTATATTTTGTGGCGGCTTTTAACTGCTACAAATTAAAACAAAATACTATTTATCTTTTTTCCTACCCTCTTCACCCCTCCTTCCCCTACCTACTCTCAATATTCGATTCCCACGTGTTCCCTCCATCGCTACCCTATTAAAGCTACCCTTCTCCCTCCCTCGCCTAGTACCCCTTCCTACCTAGTGCCCTCCCCATCTCCATTTCATAATTTTTTAAAAAAAAACAAAAGAAATTGCACTTTACAATTTAAATTTTTATTTTATAATATTTTTCAATTTTTTTTTCGTAATATTTTAAAAACACAATGTATAAAACATATTTTTTGAAGATTATTACGAGATATATATATTTTTATCAAATGTTTTCAAATAAAAAAATGTCTATATAAAATTTAAAAAGTTCATGTATCAAAAACATAGTTTACCATAAAATAATAATAAATACAATGATACATAATTACTTAACACTTAAAATAAATGGATAGACTAAAATGTTTGATGGAAAAAATGTTTCTATATTTTGATCCGTCAACACAAAGTTATGTACACAAACAATAAATTTGAAAAAGTTCATGTACAAAAAACATAGTTTAATTACCCATAAAATAATAATAAATCTATTGAACTTAAAAATAAAATAAATAGAAGGACTCATATGTTGGACGGAAAAAATGTTTATATACTTTAACTTGTTAACAAAAAATTATATACAAAAACCATAAATTTGAAAAGTTTATGTAACAAAAACATAGTTTACCCTTTATTATTTTATGTAAAACTCTCCTTTTATAAGTTATAATGTCACAAAACATCATTTCTTAAGAATGAATATCATGACAAAGACCAGTAAATTTAAATATATATGTCATTTCCATTAATTAGACCATGCACAGGTAAAATGTCAAACCAACTTGTGAAGAAAAATGAAGGAAACCAATTAAATGTTTACTCATTAATTATCATTTACTATAAATTTAGTCATGCTTAGGCCGCATGACAACCTTCAAAGAAATATTCACACACACTGAAAAGAAAAAATGAAAGACATGAAAATGGTGACTCCTTTTGTGCTTGTGGCTGCTTTATGTTTGTTTTCATCAACATTTGGTACAAGCCAAATTGATGACATCTCATGCTCTGATGCTATTAAGTTATTACTTCCATGTTGACCATATTTGGTTGGTTCAACAGAAACATCACCTGGTCCTAGTTGTTGTGCAGGGGCAAACACTTTGGTCCAAATGGCCTCCACCACTCAAATTCGTAGGAATTTGTGTAATTGTGTCAAGAGTCTTGCTTCCCAAGTTCATGTTAATCCTAAAAATGCAAGACAACTACCTCAACTTTGTAATATCAATATTCCATTTTCTATTGACTTATCAGTTGATTGCAACTCGTAAATCTCTCTCCTTTTCCTATGTTAATTTCACATATATATACAATTATATATATTTATATGATTATTCTTAACATTGGTTTGACTATATATATGCAGGATTTCATGATGTCTCTGTGAACGTGGATCACCAAAACAACACTTAATATTGATATGAAGATTTTAGAAATAAGTATATTTGTACAATGGGAAAAATAAATGTTAAAATATATTTCTAACTATGTATGTGTTTTTATTGAAGTTGTATAAAAAGTCACTAGATTTCAATATCTATTTCTTCTTCTAAACACCTTTAATTGATAATATGTTGGCTTTTGCGACAAAAAAGTCCCATAAAAGTGTGTAACTTCAACATTTTTAATAATACAAGAATCTAACTTAACCAATAATGTGTTCGGAAAATGTATTGTTATTTTTATGAATTTTGACTTTTAACTTTAATGAATCTAAAAATCCAAAGATATAACAATATAATGATGATAAAATTGTTTCTAATTTACCTAAATTGAAGAACAGTTGCTCAAGTTTTGGTACGTCAACTTTTCAATCCATCATTTTATTTCTAAGTGAATCTGATCCACCTTTAAACAAAATGGTTCATACGATCATCAATGAGTCAACCTACCAATCTATTTAAGGTGGGGTATAGTAATAACATTATAATAACAACCTTAAGAATAGTAGGACTTAGACTTTTTTTTCTATATAGTTTAAAAAATGTTATGAATAAAGACAACCATAAACTAATTTGTTAGCATTTGAATGTTTCATATTGTCTTAAACATATTAGAGTTGTTAGAAGTAATGAAAGAATGATAGTTTGCAAATGATAGCTTACTCGTTGTCTCTAATATGAGAATTTGATGGGAAACACACATGGGTGAAGAATATATAATTTTTTCTATGACATTTATTTCACGTGTATGATGAGATCTCCAAAAAGGATAAAATAGGTTTTCACACAACAACTTTTACAATGTTCATTTTTAGTACAATATAAAGATTTGGACAGATCTTCATCCAACAAATACACTTTCATTATTGCTTTTAATAATTTGTGTTAAATCACCATTAGTCTACTGACATGACAATCACACTATTTTTTTAAGAAATTAACTTTTTTACATAAAAGGGTAAAATATCTTGTTAGTATATCAACATTTACCAATTTTAATTTTTAATACATTATAAATATTAGATTAGCCTTCATATAAAATGTTTACTTCTGTTATAGTATTTTTTAATTATATTCACCCATTGTTCAAGGTTTGGATTGTGCGGTTAAAATGTATCAATTTTAAGTATCGTACATCTTTTGATTTTGGTTTTAGAAGATTTGATTATGAAATAACACTATAATTTATACTTATTTAGCAATTTCTAATAGCTTTTAATTTTGAAAAATGATTTATTATGTTTCGTTTCAAATTGATCATATTTACCATATTTTATAAGAATTGTACATCAATAAAAATATAATCAAGTAATTCATATTTTAATATATTTTGATTTAGATGTTCAATAAGCAGAAAAAAATTGGAATTAATATAAGCTATTTAATTTATAAGAAATGATGGTAATCATAACGTTTTTCTATATAGTAATCAATCATAATAAAAATAGTAAAGAATTATAAAAAAATGATTTTTTATTAAAGTAAGGTAAATAAACATATGAAATCTTTCAGGAAATATAATCTTAAATTTGGATATCTCTGAAAATAAAATAGAAAACAAAAATAGGTACATAACACTTATTCTAAAATAGCTACAAACTACTTCTAAAATGAAGTTTTAATTAATAAGAAACTAATCTTCAAGTCTCATTTGATTCTAAAACTTTCTTCTCGAACTCTTAAAACAACACTTGTAATGAGATGAAAATTCTAGTAAATAAAACAAGTTCCAAAAGCATTCACAAATAACATTGTTGTTAGCCATGCGGAATCCGAAAAAAAAATCAACTATGGTATCTGCAATTTAAAAATATACTTTTATACTCTTAAGATGAAAACCTAATAAATAAGTATCAATAATTAATATGTAATACATAAGAGACAATATTTTCCTAATAAGACCTCAATGTATACACACAATCCACATAAAAGATAGTGATACCTATGATCACTAACTTCCACTCTACCGTTCCTACAACCTAGTTTTCAATAGATTCGTAAAACGTCTATTAGCTCATATTTCAGAAAATGACGTCTTATTGCATTTCTCACTCTATTATGAAGTATCCCAAATCTTTTCCCATCCCAAATGGAGGTATATAAAACTTCTTCCCCATATTAAATATAGTATCTCAAGTTCATTCTCATTCCATATGAAGGTACCTTATATTTCATCCCCATGTCAAGATGGTTGTATCTCTCATAGGGGTGTTCGCGATGTGGTTTGGTGCGGTTTTGTGTCTAAAACTAGTTTGAACCAAACTATAAAAATAAGTGTGATGCAGTTTGGTTCAGTTTAGATTAATTATAAAATTCAAACCAAACCAAACCAATTTTTTGTGGTTTAAAATTCATATTATTAAGTATTAAAAAATACATAAAAAAATTTAGTTCCAAAATTGTATAAAAATTTTGTCATTCCCAATAAAATTATATAAATGTTGCAACCATTAAAGTTAAAGAATAAACAATCAATTCTTTCAAATATTATACTCTAGTAGTTGTCCTTAAGTTGTACCAATGAAAGTAAATCTAATAGTTTTGTTAAAATATTTATTTATCAACTAATTCATATTAATTAAAAATTTTAATTAAAGATTAAGTCAAAATCTTATAAACTTAGTAAATAACGAATAATTGTATATACATTCTTAGAGATTTATTAAAATAACTAAAATTAACAGTTTAGTTTGATTTGGTGCGATTTCAATATCTCAAACAGCAAATCAAACCGAACCACCTGATTTTGAACTTATAAAAACCAAACTACTCCAACTAAATCAGTTTTTTGTAATTTTCGATTTGAACGATTCGATTTTTTATTTTCAATTCGATTTGATTTGGTCTGGAACACTCCTAATATCTCATACAAAACAATTACTAAAATAAATTTCAAAACACTGTACATATCAATTGAAATTCTTAACTCAGTATCAATTATATTAATTAAGAATGTGCAATAACTGTAAACATATCGATTATAGTAACATTACAAGCGCATTACCATCTTGCCCTGTGATATTAGAAATAATATGAGAAATAATTTTCATAATATAAGAATATGAATTTCAAGATGTGAAGGGAATAGAGAATTCGAAATCTGCTCACAACCAGTATATGGATTTATAAAAGCAAACCTTCAATCAATCCATTTATATATATGTATGTATGGATAAAATCAAATTGAAATACGGTTTCGAAATAATACGCGTGCACAATGCAACCAGCAGTTTTTTTCCTTTTTCATTACATAAAGCTATATTGAATATATATATATATATATATATATATATATATATATATATATATATATATATATATATATATGAGAGTTTAATTAGTATACACTGTCAATGTAAAAGATTTTTACACTGACAGTTAATCATGACTTTTCATTTATGTGACTTTTAAAATAGTAATTAGTAAAGTCAACAAATTTACTATAACATTCAATCACAATCCTTTATTCGTAGTAAATTTGTTAACTTTATTTATTATTATTTTAAAAGTCACATAAATAAAAAATAATATCAATGTAAAAATCTTTTACACTATAGTGTATACCAATTAAACTTTTATATATATATATATATGAGAGCGCGTGCCCGACCGTATAAATTATGATAGAAGAAAACGGAAGGTACAATAACAATACTAGATACTCATACCAGAATTTGCATCTTGAAAAATCTCATGTGCAAAATAAAATTTTATCATGGGGTTTAAAAAAAAAGTTAGTTTACTCACTTTTTGAAATAACATTCTACAACTTTAATTTTGTTCTCTTCTTCTCTTCTCTTTTCTTTTCTTCTCTTTCTCAACCTTTGAATAGTCTAATCTATCTAAGGAACTACTTAATTTTATATAAAAGATTAATTTTATAGTTTAACTTCAATATGAAATCAAATGTTTATTTATTTTATCTTATTTTTATTTTGAAAGTAATATTATCTTAAATCAATTTTTTTTTCACTAAAAATTCTTAACAATTTAAGCATTTAATTATTTGATTGATTCTTATATAATTATTATCTTTTTTCTTTTATTTTATCTATGAAAATTTAATATATTATTTTGTCTAAAATATAATAATTATGTTGTAATGATAAACTATTAATCTTTTAATTTTAATATAGATCCTAGATTCTGTCATTTTTTTTAATATTCAAACTAATTCTTTTTTTTATTTTAAGTTTAAATGAATCTTTTATTTTAATAGTTTCTTTTTTTGAATCAAATAGTAACTTAATATTATTATTTAATAAGTAACTAAATTATTATACATTTAAATGATCATTATTTATTAATTTATTTTATGAGATTATTTTTATTTTTAAAATTTGAAGATGTTACCTTTTCTCCCTGTTTTAAGAATTTCGTTCCTAAAATTATCCAACACAATGTAAAATAAATATAGTTTTATAAACTTATCCAATGACTATTGCACTAATCATATTTGTTTTAATAATTTATTTAAATAAAATAACAAATTAATATTATTATTTACTAAGTAGCTAAATAATTATACATCTAAATAATCATTATTTATTAATTTATTTTATGAGATAATTTTCATTTTAAAAATTTTAAGATGTTACATTTATCTTTCCTTTTAAGAATTTCGTTCCTGAAATTACTCAACCCAATGTAAAATAAATTAATAGTTTTATATACTTATTTAATAAACTATTGCACAAATCTACTTGGATTCATCTTGTCAAATCTCTTAGACACCATATAACTAAAATAATTGGTTTAACCAAATATACACAGTTCAAAATCTAGGAATAGGATTTCAAACAAAACTTAAGAAAGAGAATTTTAGCAAAAATAATTGAATTATAACAATTAATACAATTCTAGATAGTACTTAAAAAATAAACAAGATTCACAAACACATGGATAGCACGGTCTCATGATTTGTATTTTATATAAATTCTTAATATATTTTTTTTGGCACTACAAACAATTTTAGAGGCTCCGTTCGGGTGATTTTTGGTTTCTAGTTTTGAAATTTATAAAAACAAAAACTAGTTTTGGTTTTAAGTTTTCAAAATTTTAAAATCAACATTATTTCTGTTTCCAAATTTAAAACATTGTTTTCAAATCTTAACCAAAGCACTAGTTGGAGGTAGCGATCGAGATAATTGTTGAAGGTGGTGGTCGGTTATTGGCAATCGAAGGTGGTGGTCGATGACAAAAACTAGTTTTGAAAACTAGTTTCGGGGTGATTTTTGGTTTCTAGTTTTGAAATTTATAAAAGCAAAAACTAGTTTTAGTTTTAAGTTTTCAAAATTTTAAAATCAACATTATTTCTGTTTCTAAATTTAAAACATTGTTTTCAAATCTTAACCAAAGCACTAGTTGGAGGTAGCGATCGAGATAATTGTTGAAGGTGGTGGTCGGTTATTGGCAATCGAAGGTGGTGGTCGATGACTAGCGATCGGAGGTGGTGGTTGGTAACTGATGGTCGGAGGTAGCGATCAGGTGACTGATGATCAAGGGTGGCAATTGGTGATCATTGGCCGAAGGTGGCGGCTAGTGATCGCTGGTTGGAAGTGGCAGCTAGTGATCGCTGGTCAAAGGTGGTGGTTGGTGACCGTCGGTCGGAGGTGATGGCCAGTAACCGCTGATCGTAGGTGGTGGTTGGTGATTGTCAATCGGAGGTGGCGGATAATGACTGTCGATCGAAGGTGGCAGTTGGTGACCTTTGGTCAGAGGTGGCGACCAGTGATCGCCGGTTAGAGGTGGCAATCTGTGACCGTCGATCGGAGGTGACGACCTGTGACTACTGGTTGGAAGTGAGGGCTGGTGACCGCCCGTCGAAAATGGCAACCGATGACCGTCGGATAGAGGTGGCAGTTGGTGACTGCTGGTTAGAGGTGATGACCGGTGATCGTCGGTCAGAGGTGATGGTCAATAGTGACAAGTTACGTCAAGTAATGAGCTTAAATAAAAACAGAAACAGAAATATGAAAACCAAATTTTATTATTTTTAAAATTAAGTGAATACTGTTTCGAAAATGAGTAAAAAACTAAAACAAAACCATTTTTGTCGAACACATTTCTGTTTTCAAAATACATTTCAAAACCAAAAACTAGAAACTCAAAATCACCTTGAATGGGGCCTTAGGTATGTTCAATCACAATCACAAGTCATATCATTCATATAGCAATTCAAATTATTTACACAATCATAACTAAAATCTTTTATAGCAACAAAAGTTACAATTTCACTTCAACAAAATCTTAACTATCACAAACATTGGACACTCGTTCCTAAAAAATGCAAATAGTTCAACACACTACGAATTTCAAGATATTATCACTCTAGCGACAACTCTCTCTTTCCAATCTAACAAATACTTTGTTGGCTTTTACATAACTTTGACCACTTAAACTTACATAGCAAGGGTCTAACTCATGATTGTTGATCACTTTTTGTTCTTATGAATATGCAAACAATCCATTAGATATTAGGTTGATCAAGCACAATTTCAAAGAGATTAGCATGCACACCATCCCTTAGATATTAGGTTGATCATTCCCAATATGTAAGAGATTAGTATGTCACCTCACAATTCTAACAAGCAGTCTTACAACCCCAAATTCAATTTTTTTTCAAAAAAAAAATAATCCTACCATAGCCCAATTAGGATTGAACTGTTTTGATACCATAATATAACATCTTCTTTACAGTAATAATCCATAATAAAAATAGTAAAAAATTATAAAAAATAATGAATTTTGTATTAAAAGAAAGGTAAATAAACACACGAATCCTTACACAAAATATAATCCTGAAATTTTGGCCTCTCAAAAAATAAAATAAAAAACAACAAATAATTACAAAGACATTTATTCTAAAATAACTACAAACCAAATACTAAAAAGAAATTTTAATTAATAAGAAACTAAATCTTTAAGTATCTTTCAATTCCAAAAACTTCCCTCTCGGGCTCTGGAAAAGTGAGATGAAAATTTCAGTGGATAAAACAAATATCAAAAGGGTTTGATAATAACATTGTTATCAGCTGGTACGAAATTTGAAAAAAAAATCAAACATGGTATTCGCAATTTAAAAATGTATTTTTATACTCATAAGATGCAAATCTAATAAATGAGTCTCAATCATTAATATGTCATACATAAGGGAAAATAATTTTCAATACCACAATGCACATACACAATCTACATAAAAAGATTGAGATACCCATGATCACTCACTCTTACTTTACGGTTGTCAGAACCAAGTTTTCAATAGATTTGTAAAAGGTTTATGAGCTCATATTTCATACAATGATATCTCATTGACTTTCTCACGCTATTATGGAGATATCACAAATCTCTTCTCGATCCTAAATAGAAGTATCTAAAACATCTTCTACATATTAAATGGTGTATCTTAAATTTATATCTCCTCTTAAACGGAGGTATCTAATATTTCATCCTCGTGTCAATGAAAGTATCTCAAACAATTATTAAAATAAATTTTAAGACACTAGACATATAAATTGAAATTCTTAACTCACAGTGAAATTATATTAATTTAAAAACACGAATTAAGAATGTATTTGCAATAATTGTAAGCATATCAATTATAATAACATTACAAGCGCATTAACATATTGCCCTGTGATATTAGAAATAAGATGATAAATAATTTTCATACTATAATATAAGAATATGATTTCAAGACGTGAAAGGAATGGAGAATTCTAAATCTGCTAACAGCTAGTATACGGATTTATAAAAACAAACCTCCAATCAATCCATTTATATATATATATATAAAAGACATAGAATAAATTAGCATAGAAGAAAATCAAAGGTAAATAACAATACTAGGTCTTCACAACCGAGTTTACATCTTGCAAAATCTAATGTCAAGAATAAATTTATATCATGAAAGCTTAAAAAGAGTTATTTTACTTACCTTTTGAAGTAAGAATCCAGAACTTTAATTTTGTTCTCTTCTCTTCTTCTTTCTCAATCCTAACCAACTAGTTTTTAATTCTATATGAGGGAATTAATTAATTCAATATGATAGCTTAAGATCTCCCCTCTCTTTCATTTATTTTTTATAAAAGATTAGTTTTATGTTTAAATTCGATATGAGATCAAATTTTTATTTATTTTATCTTATTTCTATTTTAAAACTAATATTATCTTAAATCAATTTATTTTTACTTAAAATTTTTAATAGCTTAATCTTATAATTATTTGATTGATTCTCATCTAATTATTATCTTTTTTGTTTTATTTTATCTAAAGAAATTTAATATATTATTTTTCTAAACTATAACAATCATCTCATAATAATAAACTTTAATCTTTTAATTTGAATATAACTTCTAGATTCTGTCAATTTTTTTTAATATCCAAACTAATTATTTTTTTCCTTTTCAATTTAAATGAATCTTTTATTTTAATAGTTTTTTATTTGATCAGATAACAACTTAATATTATTATTTATTAACTAACTAAATTATTATACATCTAAAAATAATAATTATTTATTAATTTATTTTATGAGATAATTTTAATTTTTAAAAATTGAAGATTTTACATTTCTCTCCCATTTTAAGAATTTCGTTCTCAAAATTATTCAATCAAATATAAAGTAAATAAATAGTTTCATAGACTTATCCAATGAACTATTGCACTAATAATATTTATTTTAATAGTTTCTTTATTTAAATAAGATAATAACTTAATATTATTAATTAATAAGTAGCTAAATTATTAAACATTTAGATATTATTATTTATTAATTTTTTTATGAGATAATTTTCATTTTAAAAATTTAAGGATGTTATTGTAACGAATAACTAATCGTAACCATTAGATTTAAAAAAAAAATAAACGAGGAAGAGGACTAACTCTCATAGACCTACTTCAAGAATAAGTATACGTGATTTATTCTTTATTCTCAAAATTCATTTTATTTAAATTAATCCCTTATTACAACTATTATATTTTGATAAATAAATTATGAAATTAAAAGTAAATATATGACAAGGCAACCTTGTGTTTTTTTAGATAAACTATTTTTCAATTTATCATTTATTGAATACAGTTGATGACATCAAATAAATTAATAAGTGATTAAAAACACAGCTAACAACAACAACAAAAAATACATGTGATTATCTCATTAGACTCATTAATCAAAAAACAACTCAATGAATTACTTGTCAGGTAAAACAAACCAAAATTGTCATCACAAGAATTTACCCATCGACAAGATCTGTGGGAAACTGCATAACATTGTTGTTCTACAGACATAACAACTAAGGTTTCTACAACATAGATAACTCTAAGAAACTGTAAATTTCATGTGTCTTTCAGGTCTAAAGATACTTTTATGTATAGCTCTCAACTATAGTAAACTGGTTATCTCTAACCCTTTGCTTTCACATATGTAGGTAAATAAGAAAACTAACATTTCTCTTATTTTATTTGTTGTTTATTAATTATACATTTGGGTGTTAATCATAAGAAGCATTATTATCATAATTAATGTTTAGTTTCTCCTCCAAATTTCATGTTTGTGACATTATAGGTTCTCATAAGACTAAACCACCGCTTTTGTCCTAAAATTTATAGATACTAGCACTTACATTCCTAAACAATTTTTTTAGGTAAATTATTCTTTTAATAATTATGTTGTTATGCAAATTTGTCCTTCAAACACTTTAGATAGTGCTTTAAACACTTTAACAATGTCATCCAAATTTTTCTGAGGATCAATGTGCATAACATTAAAAAGTCAATGAGTAAGATGCTAAAAAATATTTTCGAAGAAACCTATTATTGCCTTTTTTTTTTTTAACAGCAAAATTATATTCTATTATAGGAAGTTGAAACACAACGTTTCAACCTGATATACAATAATATAGTATTACACTGACTATACTCCACGTAACCTATAACTCTATTTCATATTCAGCATACATAATTTAGGTTGGAGGCACCAGTCAGAGAATACACACCCTGCCTTAAAACCAAAAGAGTACAACAACCATTGCCAAGATAACATTTTTATCGACATTAACATATCAAGGGATTCTACGTTGGTCCTTTGAAAAATAACCTCATTCCTTGATAACCAAATACACCAACATACGGAAATCCAGAACACATACCTGCACTTTTTCTTCCGCGTTCCCACCACCCGCAGAGGATAATAGGAACAATTGGTTCAGATCTTCCGGGAGTGGTGTCTCTACCCCTACCCAGCTGATAACTTTATACCACAACCTTTGTATAATGGGGCATTGTAAAAATAAGTGATCATTGGTCTCTATCCCATTATTACAAAACACATAAACAGAATTGAGCACCGGTTCCTGAATCCCTCTCCTTAGCAGATTTTCAACAGTGGGTAATCTGTCCCTTAGCAGTCTCCAGGAGAACACCAGTACCTTTGACGGCAACTTTTCCTTCCACAACCTACATAGATCCTGGGAGTCCACAAAGTTCATTCCTAAGTCAGATACTCCTTCATTCAACACCTTATATCCTTCCGCCACTGAATATCCCTCCCCCACACCTGAGTTCCATCCCCACTCATCTAAATCCCGCTCGACCAATACCACTTCACTTACCGCCTCCTGTAAAGCAAGAAGCAAGTGCTCCTCCCAGACGAACAAATCCCTCCGCCAGGCTCATTTCCATGATGATAAATGGTCTCCTGTATCACGGTTGTCCTTAATAGTGATAAACTTATCCTCTGTCAAAGCATACAATCTACGGAAAAGTTTACTGGAAGCTGTATCTCCCAACCACCTCTGCTCCCAAAATAAAGTCCCCCCTCCAGACCTTACTATCCTGTTAATTCGAATTTTGAACCATCCAGGCAAGATCGCATTTGGTCCATCAATGGTCCATATGTCTTTCCACTGGTTTTGGAGTTCACCTCTAACATATTTCAGGACTATTTTGGAGTTCACCGGTTTTCATAATGATGAACTTCAATATTGAATATCATGTGCATAAATCAACGCTACTAACATGGCTTTATATATCAGTTAACATTGTCACATGACAATAAAGATTAAGTTAAAATAAAATTAAATTTATAGGACTAAAATAAAAATTTATAATTATTAATTGTATATAAAAGAATATTAATATGTTTATATATTTTTATAAATAATATATTATATATACAGTGACATGTCACTACTTAATAACTAAAATAAACGGAAAGATCAAAATATTGATTACAAAAATGTTTGTATACTTTGACTAGCTAGTCAACAAAAAATTATGTACCAAAACTATAAATTAATTTTAAAAAAATTCATGTACTGAAAACATAGTTTATCCTCAATTATTTTATATAAAACTCTCTTTTTGTAAGTTATAATAACATGATAAAAGTTCATTTCTTAAAAATAAATATCATGATAAACAACAAATGTAAATATATATGTCATTTACACCGATTAATCCTCTTTTTTATGTTTTTGTGATGTTGTTAAAGTATATAACATTTATACCTCTATTATCAATTAGGTGTACTTTTATTTAAATATTCAGATTTTTTACGATTATATATTTATCATTGTTAATCTGTTCACAATTAGTAATAAATAATTCATGTTATTGCTAACACTAGAAAAGCGTTACGATTTTCAAGTTAGCATTGTAATTAAATATTTACTAATTTTAGTAAGATTTCATATAATGTACTTTTAAAAATATCAAAACCAAAATAAGTTACAATAATTAATAACTTTGATCATGTGCAGGTAAAATGTCAAATTAACTTGTGAAAAGAAGTGAAGAAAAATTATTACACTTTTACTCCTTATCAAACATTTACTATAAATTTAGTCATGCTTAGGTCTCATGACAACCTTCAAAAGAACATTCACACACATTGAAAAAAAAAATGAAAGACATGAAAATGGTGACTCCTTTTGTGCTTGTGGTGGCTTTATGTTTGCTATCATCAACATTTGGTACAAGCCAAATCGATGACATCTCATGCTCTGATGCTATTAAGTTATTACTTCCATGTGAACCATATTTGGTGGGTTCAACAAAAAAAATCACCTGGTCCTGGTTGTTGTGCAGGGACAAACACTTTGATCCAAATGGCTACCACCACTCAAATTCGTAGGAGTTTGTGTAATTGTCTCAAGAGTCTTGCTTCCCAAATTGGTGTTAATCCTATAAAAGCAAGGCAACTACCTCAACTTTGTAATATCAATCTTTCATTTCCTTTTGACCCATCAGTTGATTGCAACTCGTAAAATCTCTCTCTTTCTGCTATGTTAATTTCACATACACATATAATTATTCATATTTATATGATTATTCTTAACATTGATTTGACTATATGCAGGATTTCATGATGTCTCTACGAATGTGGACTACAAAATAAGACTTATTATTGATATGAAGATTTTAGAAATAAGTATATCTGTACAATAGAAAAAATAAATGTTAGAATATATTTGAAACTATGTAATGCTTTTTTTATTGAAGTTGTATAAAGACCCATCAGATTTAAATATCTATTTCTCCTTCCAAACATATTTAATTGATAATATGTTGTCTTTTGAAAAAAAAAAAAACAAGTCCCATAAAAGTGTGTGACTTCAGCATTTGTAAGAACACAAGAATCCAACTTAACCAATAATGTGTACGGCAAATATATCGTTATCTTTGTAAATTTTGAATTTTAACTCTACTGAATCTGAGAATCCAAAGACGTAACAGTATCATGATGATAATTTTTTTTCTTATTTTCTAACTTGCTTAAATTGAACAATTGCTCAAGGTTTGGTATGTCAACTTTTCAGTTCATCATTTTATCTCTAAGTGAGTTTATCCAATCCACCTTTAAACAAAATGGTTCATATTATCGTTTTCCATCAATGATTCAACCTACCACTATCTATTTATGGTGGGATCTAGTAAATAAAAGACAAATTGACTTGCTTTCTTAGGAACAGTGGGACCTAGACTCTTTGTTCTATTTAACATCTTTGAGCTTGGTCTAAAATATAGATTAAAATTTGTTATGAATAAAGACAACCATGATAATTTGCTAGCATTTAAATGTTTCATATTGTCTTAAACATATTAGAGTTGTCAGAAGTAATGAAAGAAGGATACTTTTGCAAATGATAGCTTACTCGTT
The DNA here is from genome assembly GCA_037954015.1 of Psophocarpus tetragonolobus. Classification (NCBI taxonomy): domain Eukaryota; kingdom Viridiplantae; phylum Streptophyta; class Magnoliopsida; order Fabales; family Fabaceae; genus Psophocarpus; species Psophocarpus tetragonolobus. The sequence continues at coordinate 32,978,502 of CM075694.1, forward strand.
GCCTCTAATATGAGGATTTGATAGTCAAACACACTTGGGTGAAGAATATATATATATATATATATATATATATATATATATATATATATATATATATATATATTACATTTATTCCATGCGTATGATGAGATCTCCAAAAAAGATAAAATAGGTTTTCATACAACAAGTTTAACAATATTCATTTTTATTACAATATAAAAATTTATACTAATCTTCATAGAAGAAATATACTTTGTTACTACTTTTAATAATTTTCTTTAAGTCACCATTAGTCTACTAACATGAGAATCACACTATTTTTTTAAGAAATTAACTTTTTTATATAAAAGGGTAAACTAGCTTGTTAGTATATCAATATTTACCAATTTTAATTTTTAGTACATTATAAATATTAGATTAGTCTTCATATAAAATGTTTACTTCTGTTAGCATTTTTTAATTAGTTTCACCATTGTTCAAGGTTTGGATTGTGTGGTTAAAATGTATGAATTTTAACTATCACTCATCTTTTGATTTTGGTTTTAGCGGATTTGATTTTGAAAGAACACTATAATTTATACTTATTTAGCAATTTCTAACGGCTTTTAATTTCCAAAAATGATTTATTATGTTTCATTTCACATTAATCACATTTACCATATTTTATAAGAATTGAACATCAATAAAAATATAATCAAGTAATTCATATTTTAATATATTTTGATAAACATATATTACATCCATTGTGATTTACATGAATCAAGCAGAAAAAAAAAATGAAATTAATACAGGCTATGTAATCTATAAAAAATTATTTCAATCAATAATTAATTTTAACCATTAGATTTAAAAAAAAAAAACATTAAACAGGTAACTCTGAGAGTTATTTCAAAAGTAAATATACCAGACTTACTCTTTATTCTCACAATTAATTTTATTTAAATTTAAAGCTTTAAATTAATATAAACTATGTAATGTGTAAGAAGTTATTGTAATGAATGATTAATCTTAAAATTAAATTTTAAAAGAATAATCGGTGAAGAAGAGTACTTCTCTTAGACTTATTTTAAGAGTAAATATATGAGACTTACTTTTTATTCTCACAATTTATTTTATTTAAATCAAAAGGTTTAGATTAATTACTTACTATATCTATTAGATTTTAAAAAATAAATTGTAAAAATTAAAAGTATGTGACAAGACAACCTTGTGTTTTTTAGATAAAAAAGTTTTTAATTTATCATTTATTGAATACAGTTGATGACATCAAATAAATTAATAAGTCCTTAAAAACACAGTTGACAAAAAAAATAATACTCGTGATTATCTCATTAGACTCATTAATCAGAGGACAACTCAATAAACTGCTTGCCAGGTAAAACGAACTAAAATTGTCATGAGAAGAATTTACCCATCAACAAGATCCATGGGAAACTGCATAACATTGTTATAAAATGTTTAGCTCTTAATGAATGAGCAAATTCCTTCGTAATCACACAAAGCTTGAAATCTTACGTGGCTGTCTCTACATAGTCCACGCAAGCAATTCCTCAAAATGGCAACAATGGGGAATGAAGAAGCAATGATAGTTGCTCTGCAGACATGACAACTAGGATTTCTACTAAATAGATAGCTCTAAAGACACTTTTATGTAGAGCTCTCAAGTATAGTAAACTAATTATTTCTAACCCTTTGCTTTCACATATTTAGGTAAATAAGAAAATTAACATTTCTCGTATTATATTTCTTGTTTATCAATGGGTTTTATACATTTGGGTGTTAATTATAAGAAACGTTATTATCATAATTAATGTTTATTTTCTCCTCCAAATTTGATGTTTGTGACATTATAGGTTCTCATAAGACTAAACCAACATTTCTCATGAATTTTAACTATCACACATCTTTTGATTTTGCTTTTGGCGGATTTGATTTTGAAAGAACACTATAATTTATACTTAGTTAGCAATTTCTAACAACTTCTAATTTCCAAAAATGATTTATTATGTTTCATTTCACATTAATCATATTTACCATATTTAATAAGAATAGAACATCAACAAAAATATAATCAAGTCATTCATATTTTAATATATTTTGATAAGTATATATTACCTCCATTATGATTTACATAAATCAAGCAGAAAAAATTGGAATTAATATAAGCTATATAATCTATAAGAAATGATTCTAATAAATAATTATATAAATTTATGTAGAGCTCTCAAGTATAGTAAACTAGTTATCTCTGACCCTTTGCTTGCACACATGTAGCTAAATGAGAAAATGAACATTTCTATTATTTTATGTGTTGTTTATTAATGGGCTTTATACATTTTAGCTTAATCTTAAGAAACAATATTAACAAATTGGGACAATTGCTTCCACTAATTTTTAAATTTTTTAATAATTTATATTATATTATATATATATATATATATATATATATATATAAAATATAGTGTACAAATTAATGTATAATATAAATATTGTCCCTAGTAATTTATGTATATAAGTATTTCTCCCACAATATAATATTTCTAGATCCACCACTGCCTCCCAATCATTCTCACCACCTGAGTCCTGTTAACTCTCCAAATTCACATGTCAAAGATTCTCATGAAAGTCTCACCTTGACAGTAGTCTAAGGGCAGTTAGGGAACCAGGCAATAGTGGACTTACTTGTGATCAACCAAAATTATACTACTAAAAAAGGCCTTTAACAGGTAAACAGGCCAAACCAGATAATTTAAATCCATGGCAGGCTCGAGCCTAATAAAGCCTAACTCTACTTGGCTTATTTCCACCCCAAATGTACCATTCACTATTCACAATCACAACTGTATTTCAAGAGCTTACTTGTGATCTGAGTTGACCTCTTCGAAGAAGTTAATCTCTGCTAATGAGAGGTTAGGTCCACAAAAAGGGGAGCTGCAGCAATAGATGTCACCCTTACCCTATGCCTGGCTGCAGCAGCAGAGGATGAGACCAACAGAGGTGAGGTGAGTGATATGAAGTCAAACTCATGCCAGTGACTAGGGTGAACAAGTTAATATCAAAATGTAAAACTCCATTATGACAATCTATCCTAAATATCACTACTCTGCTACACAAGTGGTCACTGCCACACTGCCTAACATGATGCACCCATCCTACTTCGTCTTCAAGATTTATTAATTCAATTATGCAAATAACAATCAGAGAACCAAAGCAGCAAACAATCAGAAGGAGTAAAGCAATAATCTATACCCTGAGTTAGGCATGAGAAAGAAAAATTTAAATACACAACACAATCATATTCAAGGATCAATCAAGTAAGATATCACAAAACTAGCAACTCATACATGGTCCGATTGACGTCAAACACTCTGATTAAAAAGTCAATATAATGTCATGAATGATGATGCTTCTTAGTCAGGTTATTTACTAATTTCTCATTTAATGACATCAAAAGAATGGAGCCAAATAGCATGTGTGCTAGCATGTAATCAACCATGAGGAGTACTTAAATATTTACAAGAAATTCTACAAATCTAGTTAGTCAGGCTGGTTCAAAGGGACTAAAACACTTCATCTAAAAGAAATCACGGAATTAAGGATTTCATAAACCTTGATAACAAGGAAAGCCATAAGCATAGGAGTTCATAAAATAAGCTAATTAAGAAAAAATCTTAAAAACTCAGATTTGTATTTAAGTTGTATCGCTGTGTTGTAAAATTCAGATATATTTAAAACATTTTTTCTTGAAAGCTGTCTTTGCTAGAAACGTACATAAATATATATACAACATTTTTATATTTTTACAGGGTTTTAAAAAAAAAAAAAACAAACTACCAGGGCAATTTGCCATAAAACTGGTTCAAAATCAAAACAAATTGAGCTGCTGCTCTTGTGAAAATCTTACCAATTCCAAAACTACAAATTAGGAGCTTATCTCTCTTGAACTTCACACATAACAGAGAATCTTAAATTTTGCCAGGACCAAATTGTGCCCCCATATGGTTCCATAAAGTTTAGCAAAATTTATATTCAATGCTTTCAAGAAACCTTCCTGAGTTTTATTCATCAACTCATCTAGAATAAGGAAAAGTTACAAAACAGGCCAATTCATGCAATTCACAAGGGTTTAATTGCCTCACAAGTTGGTTGAACAAAAACACACTAAAAATTGAATATAAATAACTCAAGTATATCATATTTTGCTTTCAATCTTACTCAGATCACATGATATGATATTAGGCACTAGACAGTAATAAACTTTCAAAGTCTTTTGCCAACTAAAATTACAGGACGCAAAGCGCTTAATGGTTCAGAAATATTTGAAAATATTATGAAAAGAAAAGTCCATGGAATTGCAAACTCATCGGACAATGAAGTAACCCTCTCAAGTTCATCCTTAACAATCATACTCCTAAATGAACAGAACGCTTAGAAAGTTTTCATGTAGAGTGAAGAATAATAATAGGTGTATTACCTTTGTCATGCTTTCTGCTTGATATACCCTGGAAAACCAAAACCTAAAAGTCGTCTCTTTCATCTCTGTCGCAAAATACCCTTATAAACAACATCATGATTAGTATCAAATAGCATTGATATTACATTTTGGTTTTGGTTATTTTAAATTATTGGGGAGCTTTTCATTTCAAATTTTGTAGACGGCAGAGGACAAAAGTGACACTTGAAGTAGTTTAATTAATTTTACATGCTTGGTTCTGTTATAATTTTAGCAATTTTGAGTCTTGATAAAGCATTGTTTTCCAATTTTTCGTGGATGTTATCAGTTTCTTGACATACATTATAGAAAATGTTATACATGTAGGCTTAGTTAATATAATATATATGAACTGCCCCGACATATAACTGTACAAAATTTAATTTTTGTATTCTAGATTAATTTTTCCTTCATGAATATAATGTTTAATATGATTTTCAGTTATTTATTTCAGCCCCATGCATTGCACAGGTTGATTGACTAGTTGAATGACAATGGAAGAAAAAGAAAAAAAAAAACAGGAAAGCTCAATAACATAGCCCATATTGGGCAGGAAATGAAGGAATATGGGTCTGACACATGGATTCACTGTAAATGAAGTTATTGTGGGAGTACTAATAAATAATATAACTAAATTAACAAAATACTACTAACAGATTCGAATGCTCAGTTCTGAAACAAAAATAAAACAGAATTCCCATTCTTCTACAGTCTCTTCCTATTTAAGTTATTATGTTTTCTCATTTGTTACCGTAACCCTTTTTTTTACTTGAGTTGTCCTCTATATATATATATATATACACACATCCAAATAGCAGTATGCACAAATACTGACAATTTCTAGTTTCTAACCAGGGTTCTCCTCCAAGACATTTAATATGGTACATGGAAGTTTTAAGCGTAGACATGCTGTCACTTTTGGTTAAAATGAATGGCATAAAGTATAGGATGGCCATGTGATAAAAGAGCATATTACTGAGCTGAAAGAAATGCTCCCATAATAGAGAAACATATTTAAAACAAGAGGCAACCATCAATATGGAATTCATCATATTTACCACAGGCCAACACAACATAAAATGATAGAACTTTTCTTTTAATTAACTGTGCTTTATCAACAGAAACAAATAAACCCATATATTAAATTGAAATCAGAACTGAATGGATTTATATACTTGATTATAAAACCAATATGCTATAAATCCGACCAACAGTCTCTCCACCTAAGGAAAATAAAACTCAAAATACTGACAGAAAAAGTAAAAGCCAAAAAATATCAAAATTCAATTTAACATTGAAATAAAAAAGTTGGAAGTTAGGACAATCCACAGCAAAAACCTTGAGAGCCTATATTACACTCTGTCGCTTGATCAAATTGTTGTAGAAATCTGGCAAGAAAGGCAAATCTTTCTGAAAATTGTTGACAAATCTCAACAAAAACTTTTCCTCAGTTACACAAACAATGGAACTAATGTGCAAGTTATTCTCAACCAGACCTTTCGATTTCTAGATTTTGATTACCGAGAATCTAGGGATAATCCTCTTCTCCAAGTTGTACCCCATAACCACGGGATACTCAGCAATATCTTCTGATGTATAACCCATATCCTTCACCAGGAAACTCATTTTCTTGGTAAAGGTCTCCTCTGACAACTTCAAAACAGAGGGAAACTTTCGAAATACTTGAAGGGCCATTTCCCGGTTCCAGCCCCACCTCTCATAAATCTCAAACCTTGATTCCCATACTACTTTGCTCTTAGTTGCAAGCATTTCAATACCCACAATAAAATTTGTTTTCAAAGGATTAAGCCCAAATTCCTTAGCAGTGTTGACAGCTTTCACAAATTTGGAATGCTCCCTGTAGGCTAGAGTCCCAGAATGCATCATCAGATAAGAGATGGAAGCTTGGGGCACACCAAACTGCTTCAAAAACTCAATGTTTGGAACCAAGTTCATGACACCATATGTAAAACCAAATGGAGCATTTTTCAAAGCTCTAATAACTTCTCCATCGTCACGAAGTACACTCCTTAGGGTATCGTAACGTGGAATGAGGCATTTTTCCAAGCTTCTTACCAAGACACGGCAACTAATTACGATCTTAGGCATGTCGCTGTTGGAGACCCCAATAGCACGGAAGAACTTGAGTTTAGGCAAAAGGTTTTTCTCTGCTTTTGCAACAAGCATCCTGGGTTGTTTCCCCACAAGTTTTACAATGTCCGTTTTGGACAACCCATAGTTCTTGAGAAGATCAAGAACAGCATTTGGGCCATCTGGGTTTTTCAAATTGACCCTTTTGGAGAGTTCCCAAGCCAGTGTTGGGGACACCCCACATGAGTTTATGAGGTAAGACACTGTAAAGGTGTCACCTTTGTGGTGGTTTGCATCTGATTCAGAATCAAAAGAGGTGCTTGAAGTGAATGAATTGAAGGAAAAAGGAAAAGCATGGTGTTTGTGCTGCAGCAGAGAACCCAATTGGATTTGGGTTCCTATGTGTCGTGTGAGTGATGACGCAGTTAATCTTCGAACAAGAAAATTAGGTACCATTCAGTTAACGTTGCTGATGAATGATGAGTGCAACACACACTGTTGAGGAAATGAAGAGGTCAGCGTTGTCGGGTTTGGCTTAACTGGGTTTCGGACAATCCCACGAAGGTTGTCTTTTCCAGAATCCTCGCTTTTCTTTCCTGTTAACTCTTTTGATTTTGGGGCTGCTTTTACTAAACCCTAAAACCCTGGGAAGAAAAAAAAAATGTACAATGGATAATCCGCAAAATGATTCACAAAATTTGGGAAAACACTCTTTTATTGATTAAAACTTAGCTTAATCAATTATTTTTTCCTGAAAAATTCCTATATTTTGATTTTAGTCTTTTAATAAATATTTTTTTGTTTTAAAATAATTTTTCTTCTTAGATGTTTAATTTTAAGTGATAACAATGTTTGATAATGATAGTCTCGAAACTCCTAGTATAATATAATAGCAACACATTTTTTTATTATTAATTGTTTAATAAATTTTTAATTTTTTTTAATCCCAAAATGTTTTTATTTAAATAAAGTTTTTTTACTCTCAGAATATATTGTTTTAAAATAATCTCTATAGTTAAATATTAAACATTCAATATTTTTCCAATTGATCTTTCATGTAATTGAACATAATGTAATTAAAAATAATACAGTAATCATATAATTTTCATTTGAGTTTAATTAGTATACAGTATAAGTGTAACACCTTTTTATACTGTCATTCAATCACATATATAATAAGATATGATTAAATTTCAGTATAATATTCTTTTACATTGTCAGTACTTATTAATTAAACTTTTTTTCTTAATATAACAATTTTTAGAAAGCATAGGGACATATAATGTTTTTTTCTAAAATTATATCACCTTGTAGAACTCAATTAAAATTAATAAATGGTAATATAACAGATTCTATATTATTATCTTTTGATAAATTTTTTTAATATATTTTTTATACATTATTTTTATTAACATTTTATATTATATTATCTAAGTACATGCATATAATATATATGTATAATTTTATTAACATTTATAATAATTATATGTATAAGTTTATTATATTTATTAATAATTATATGATAAATTTATTAATTTTTATAATAAAATAATGCCCTAGACATTTATCTAACTATAAATTTATTTATTTCTATAATAATTACATTATAAATCATATTAATAATTATTTTTATTGATTGATAATATAAATTTTTGTAATAATATACATAACTATTACTCTTATAGTATTTATTTTAAAATTGATTTCAATCACTTTTGATTAATAATATAAAAATTGATTAAGCATGTTAATAATAATATTTTTTTTCTAAAAAAACTTTGTTTTTATTATATTATTATTTTTAATTATGTGGAATAGTTAGCGTAATAAAACATTAGTCATAACATTACTTAATATTAGACTTCTAACAACATCTACTGTACGAAAACAAATTATGGTGACCTAAAATAAATAAAAAAAATCTTTGAATGATTAAAATAAAAAAATAAAAATTTTAAAGGACTAAAAGTTGATTAAACCTTAAAATTTATTAAATATTATAAAAATTTAGTAGTTCGTATAGAGTTCATAATCATTATATTTTACTTTAAAAAAACATATAAATGAAATACTAAACATAATCATAAGTTAAAAATTAGAATGTATTATAATTATGAAGTATTTTAAAAAATATGTTTTTCTTATAGATTGCTAAAATTAAAACAGAATCAAGCATGTAAAATTAATTAAACTACTTCAAGTGTCACTTTTATCTATTGGTTCTGCTTTAATTTTAGCAATGATGTTTGAGTCTTAATAAAACATTGTTTTCCAATTTTTCATAAATATTATCAGTTTCTTGACCTACATTATAGAAAATGTTGTAGATCCAAGCTTAGTTAATATAATATATATGGATTTCCTTGACATATGATTGTACAAAATTTAATTCTTTTGTATTCTAGATAGTTTTTTCCTTCATGAATATAATGTTTAATATGATTTTCAATTATTTATTTCAGCCTCATGCATTGCACAAGTTGATTGACTAGTTGAATAATATAAGGAGAAACAAGTATTTGAACTAGTCACTCAAAAAAGAGTGACTTAAGCCAAGATAGAAATCACTGAGAGAGAGAAAGATTTAGAAGAAGAGGAAAAACAAGAGCAAGGAACCTAAAAAAAGGCTCTTAAGAGTGAATTCAGAATATTAGAAAAGAATTCAAAAAATGTTTTATAAATTGAGAGCAACCACACATGCAGAAATGCAGCTTACAGGTATATATGCATGGGCCAGTGAGAGTAACTAACTTAACTAACAACAGTTAGTTAGTTAAGTTAGTTAACTATACTGAAAAACAAAATTGAATTGATAATCATTATACAACAATTCTCCACCATGGTTTAAAGTTACATTTTTTGACAAAACAACAAAAGAAACAAAATTTAATCTCCCTGCATTCTAATCAAGTTTACACAGTGATAAAACTTAGAACTAGGGACAACCTTGGTGATCATATCAACAGGATTATGATAAGTGTACACTTTCCTCACAATAACACAGCCCCTACTAATGATTTCTCTAACAAAGTTCAACTTGATATCAATGTGCTTTGTCCTCTCATGGTGTACATAATTTCAAAACAAATGAATAGCACTTTGGTTTCACAATGTATGATGATCACCTTGTCATGTAACTTCAATTCTCTAGCAATTCCTTCAAGCCACATAGCCTCCTCCACAACTTCAGTCAAGGAAATATATTCAACCTCAGTAGTTGAGAAAGCCACCATTTTTTGTAGGCTAGCTTTCCAACTCATTGTTGTACCATGGGCTGTGAACACAAAACTAGTAAGGGACTTCCTTGTATCTAGGCAGCAAGCATAATCCGAATCTACAAAACCTTCAATCACATTTGACATGCTTGTGCATCTAGCTCCACCATAAGTCAAACCTCTCCTAACTGAGCCTCTTAGGTACCTTAGTATCCATTTAACAACCTGTCAGTGTGCTTTGCCAAGATTGGCCATAAACCTGCTGATAAGGCTGACTGAATAGGCTATTTCAGGCCTTGTGCAGACCATGGAATAAATGAGGGACCTGACCACACTAGCATAGGGAATATTCTCCATGCAATCAATTCCATCCTAATACTTAGTTAACTGATTCAAGTTGAGTTGAACTGCTGCGACAAAGGAGTGATAAATGGTTTGGAGTTATACATTCCAAACTTGTCAAGCACCTTCCTTAGATAGGCTTCCTGATACAAATGCAGTAGTTTCTTGCCTCTGTCCCTGTTGATATCAATTCCCAATATCCTCTTAGCAAGCCCTAAGTCCTTCATTTCGAATTCCTTGCTTAAATCACTCTTATCATCTATTCCCTATTGTTACTGGCTATCAACATGTCATCAACAAATGTAAAAGGACAACAAAGATGGTATTGTCAAAGAATTTGAATAAACACAGCTATCATAGTTGCTCCTGCTGAACTTCAATTTTACCATGAATTCATCAAACCTCTTGTTCCACTGCCTTGGGGACTACTTCAACCCATACAAAGACTTGTTGAGCTTTCATACATGGTCTTCCTTTCCCTCTAAAATGAATCCTTCAGGCTGCTGCATCAAAATGATTTCATTGAGCTTACCATAAGAAAGGCAATCTTGACATCCATTTGCTCTAGCTCCAAATCCAGAACAACTAACATGAACATTAATAATCTTATTGATATGTGTTTCACAACAGGTGAGAATACTTCATTGCAATCCACTCCTTCCTTCTATGTAAAGCTTCAGGCCACAAGTTTAGCCTTGAACCTAGCTGGTTCAACACCTTGAATTCCTTCCTTCTTCTTGCATAGTCATCTGCAGCCTACCATTCTAGAGTCAGGAAGCTTCTTGATCAACCTCCAAGTGTTGTTGTCATGCAAGGAATTTATTTCTTCTTCCATGGTAGTGAGCCATCTATCTTTCTCCTTGTTGACCAACACTGTCTTTAAGTTCTTCCTCTAGGACTTCTATGGCTAAAATCAATGCAAAATAAGTTAATTCAGCATAATCATACCTTTAAGGTGGTCTGATTTGTCTTATGGTTCTGTTCCTGGCAGAAGATAATCAACATCTTCTATGTTTTCAAGTTCCTCTTCACCTGAGATTGTATCATCCTTTTGTATTTGAGCAGCCTTAATTTCAGGTTCTACTTTGAGTTCAAGGCTTTGGTGATTTATCATCTTTGGTATGGCAGTGTTAGTGGAAGTTCCATGACCCATCTTGGCTTTATCGAAAGTGATATCTCAACTTACAATAAGCTTTCTAAAACCATCCTCCAAACACCACAATTTGTAGCCCTTCATTCCCTTAGGATAGCCTAAGAAAATACATTTAAGGGCTCTTAGTTCTAACTTGTCTTGCTTGATATGAGCATAGGCAACACACCCAAATACTCTCAAGTGTTTCATGTTAGAGGATGACCAAACCAAGCTTGTTCAAGTGTTTTAAAAGTCAATGTTGTGGAGGGGGACCTATTTATAAGATAGACAACAGTCACGACTGCTTCTACCCAAAAGGACTTAAGTAGTACGACATTGAGTAACATGCACCTAACCTTCTCAAGGATGGTTCGATTGAATCTTTCAACAAGGCCATTCTGTTGAGGGGTGCCAACAACAATTCTATACCTCACAATGCCATTTTCTTAGCAGAATTGGTAGAACAAATATGAACAAAACTCAAGACCATTATCTATTCTTAATTTCTTTACCTTCTTCTCAGTTTGAGCTTCAACCACCATTTTCCACTTCTTGAAGTTTTCAAATGCTTCATCCTTAGATTTTTGGATGAAGATCCAAAGCTTCCTAGAGTAGTCATCCATTATCTTAAGAAGTACTTAGCACCAAAGTGAGAGGCAGCCTTAGTAGGTCCTTAAAGATCAGAATGGACATATTTAAGGATTCCCTGAGCTTTGAGTTGTCCAATGCTAAATTTAGCTCGGCTAGACTTCCCATAAACACACTGCTCATATAACTGCAACTTCTCAACCTTGTCACCACATAACAAGCCTTGTTTGCTAAGTTTTTGTAGCCTTTTAACTATTTTAACTAAAAAACTATTTACTATGTGATGAAAAACTTATTTCTCTCAAGCTTTTTTTTATAAGTTTAATATTAATTGTTAATATGTTAATTTTTTTAGTAGAGACTCAAACTCACATCATTTCTCTCTTCTCTTCTCCCCTCATGTTGACTTTGCCACTATATCAAGATGTCAAATTTACTTCTCTTAAGTTGAATGCATCTATTAACAGTACATTTGGATGGCCATATGGTTTAAATATAGTAGTTGGCCAAAGACCACAAAATGTGAATTTTAGTGTATTGATTTAATTCAACAATGTTGTGGGTTAATGTTGACTTAAAATTTTTTTATGGAGTAGACTGTATGATGGTTTGGATGGTAGATTAAATTATCCGATGAGCAATTTTGGCATAAGCGTCTTATAGTTGTGTTTGTCTGATGACTCATGTTTGTAGCTACCAGATAGGCAACGTCCTTACTCAGATGAGTTATTAGTTACACCATGTGAGTCTATTTGTAACCTATATATATATATGTATGTATGTATGTATGCATATATATATATATATATATATATATATATATATATATATATATATATATATATATATATATATATATATGTGTGTGTGTGTATTCTACAATTATTGTAATTATGATGTTTTTGCACTCTTTCTTGGTTATCAATATAATCTTTCTCTACTCTTTAACTCTTGTTTTCTCTCTCATTTGTTGGTGTGATTTCTTGAGACTTTTTAGAGTTTTCTTATGAGCTTCTTATTGAACATTAACAAGTGGTGTCGTCTATGGGAACCTTAATATAGTAGTTGGCTAGAGACCACGAAAAGTGAATTTTGGTGGTACTGATTTAATTTTGACAATATTATGTGTTAATGTTGACTCAAATTTTTTATGGAGTATAGTATATGATGGTTTGGGTGGTAGATTTGATAAAGACTTGTCGCGGTCAATATCAAACAACTAGTTTTTCCCATTTTTGCAATATAGGGAACGGACCTAGGTCATCTTTCAAGATAGAAGACTTATATGGTTTAGATTTATCAAGAACAACAAAGAATTTGGGGGGTTTTGGTGTGGAATTAAAAAGAAACTTACAGAACAAGAAATTGAATTAAAACGAAAACAGAGAAAGAAAACACCAACCTGAGGTTCCTAGCGATGCGCTTGAGTAATCATAATTCTAATATTTTTGTGTGAAATTGCAACAACACTCAAAGGTAATTCAATCAAACTGGATCACGATCGCAATCTCAAGATTCTCATGAATTTTCAGAAATCTAATCGATTGAATTAGGTTCTCAATCGATCATCTAGCCTTTTGCTATTCAAATCAATCAATATGAATCGATCCCTAACCAATTCGTATAAGAACCTAATAAGAATTCTACATGAATTAGAGAGACAAAGAGAGCAATAAAATGCAAGATTCGCAAGAAAAAGAACGCCCTACAGATCGAAATTCATACGCTTACTACTCAATCGCATTGGAGACCTCAAATCGATAAGAAATTAGCCTTCTAAAGAGAGCTCCATGGAAGCTTGCATGAGAAGGGAGAAGAAGATGGAGAGAAAATGTAACTTGCAAAGGAAGCTAAAGGAGAGAAATCTAAAACTGAAAAATAAAATGGCAAAAGTTGTTACAAGGTTGTTATGAGAGACGATTTATAATGTCTCCCTAAAATGTGTAGAAGAAGTTGTATAGAAAAGTCTTAACTAGATTGGGCCAAAGCCCACACAAAATTATCCTAAAGATATAAAAAAATAAAACTAAAAATTACAATTAAAGAAAAATTACAAAATTACAAAAAGACAAAATACAAAAATACATAAAAATACGAAAATATAAAATAACAATGCAAAGTTCAATCTAATAAAGTTCACTAACCTGCAAAATAAGGGGTAAATATGAAAAAGGCCAAAACGCGACCCAATTATGAAAATGAATAAAAACAAAAAATTAAGAAACAACTATGGAGCTAGAATGACTAAAAAGGATATAAAATATGTATAATAAAATGCTCTATCAAGACCAAATCATTCAATGAGCGAGTTTAGCATAAATGTCTTATAGTTGCATTTGTTATAGAGTGTTTGGTGACTAATATATATAGCCACCAAATAGTCAATATCTTTATCGTAACTTCTGATAATATTAATGTCTCACTTATACTATAGGTCACGTGAGTTATTAGTTACACCCTGTGAGTCTGTTTGTAGTTCTCGATTATATTGTGTAACATTTATTGTACCTATGATATTTTTTCGCTCTTTCTCGATTATCTATATAATCTTTCTCTACTTTTTAACCCATGTTTTCTCTCTCATTTCTTAATATGATTTGTTGAGACTTTTTAGAGTTGTCTTATGAGATTCTTATGAAGCCTGAATAAGTGGTGTCATCTATGGGGGCAAAGCAATTCAAGAAAGATCATAGTCATGACAACCAATTTTAATATTGATAAGTTCTTAAGGAACAAGGTTGTCTGGATGTGTTAAAGAAGGATGTGAATATGTCACCATCTTTATCATAGTAGGAGAAAAAGAATATGAATGATAAGACAAGAAATGTCATCATCTTGTGTCTTGGGGATAAGGCATTGGGGGAAGTTGCCAGGGAGAGAACCATCACCATTGGGATATATGGATCAAGTTTGAATCTTTGTATATAACAAAGTGTTTGACCCATAAACTCTATTTGAAGCAACAACTATATTCGTTTAGGATGACAAAATCAAGAATGATGGAGGAACAATCTATAGATTTTAACAAGATTTTGGATGATTTAGAGAATATTGACATCAAGCTTGAAGATAAGAGCAAGATATTGCTACTCCTCAATTGTTGCTAAAATCCATTGAACATTTTAAGGATGCTCTGTTGTACACGAAGGAACAAACAATCACATTGAAGGAGGTTCAAACCTCTATTCGAATCAAGAAATTTTAAAAACTATAAGATTTGAAGGTCAAAGATTCGAGAGGTGGTTTAAGTATACGAAGGGGAAGAAGAAGGAGGGAAAGACAAAGAAGTCCAAAAAAACTAATTAAGAAGGCAAATTTGAGTGTAAGAAGCACATAAGGTACTTCAAGTGGTAGAAGTTGGGTCATATTCAAAAGAATTGTTTTGAAAATGGAGGGAAGAACTCTAAAAATTTGCAGGAATATGTCAGTAAAAACTAATATCAAAATATAATCACAGCTATTAATATAATATGAGGAAATTTACTTTGACTATTTTAAAACTCCTCAACTACTGCTTGGTACCATTTTTTACCATCTAAAACGTCAGTAAAAACTAAGTGTAATTCCTTTTTCCACAATTTCGTCCGATGCGTGTGTACTATAAGTTTGTAACTCTTTCAAGAAGATTTTATATTAATAGAAAGTTCATCATTTCTATAAGCAATACTCCACTTGGATAAATTTTATACATATTCCTCAATCAAACATGATCATAAAGTTTGCGCTCCATCGTTTTTCTTTGTGTACTTTAAAAAAAAAAAAACACGATTTTTCATTCATCTTTAAAATATATTTTTTATAGACCACAAAGGTCCGTGTGAAGCACGATGTGATACAAAACTAGAGGAACAACACAAAACAACTTAATGAGTTACGAAACAACATTTTAAGTGGTACTCTGAATTAGCAACGACATCCAGTACAAAAATAAAAAAAAGAAATTTACAATTATACTATTTCTTTTAATTCTACATAACAATACAAATGACAACTTTACTTTGTAATCGAACTATTAACACAACATCATTAGTCCACGTTTTGAATATTTTAAAGTTATAATTTTCTATTTTTCCTTTATCATAAATAAACTTAATATTAAAATAAGTTTTTATGATATTAATAAGTTATTTTATTTAATTTCTACCAAATACTACTTAACTTATCAACAGAAACTAACCCTAATCAAAACTAAAGTTAAAATTTTGTTATTGTAATTCTAGTACCACACATTGATGTGACAAGTGTTTGGAAAGAAAAAGTGTATTATAAATTCGTCCATAGAGTTATGGCACAAGCCACAAACAAAAGAGGTGGAGAAACACAATGATACATTTTTTCAACACGTCTCCCACACTTTTTTTGTGTATGTCACAAATATGTAGGTGAATCTTGATGATTTTTTCTTTCCAACAAACCTCCCATACCTATATAAGAATAGACACACCCAAGTAACTCACCTCAAGTAGCTTTTTCTTCACTTTACTTGACGGGGAGGTAACTTGTCATCATTGAGGGAGAAAAACGGTAACATAAAAACACCGAAGTGTTGGAACGGAAAAGAACAAAAAAAGGATAAATTTGTTGTTTACGTCTATCCTGTGACATTTAATTGTACTGTTTATTGTTTTGTCCCACAGTTTTTGCAATTCAAACAATCCCCAAATATATTTGGAAAATAATCCTACTCAAGTTTATAAGACCGGTTTGAATGACAAACTCTACCCTAAATGTTTTTAAAGCAACTGCACATTCCATACTAGATTATTAGATCCTTATCATGTTGAAATATCCCTTTATCAATCAATACATGCATATTTCTCGAACTCCCCCACAACCTAGAGAATAAATATGTTCCATTCCCAACTTGTATAAAATAAAATCCTTTGATAAGAATGCAAGTTAAACTAGTGAAGGTACATATAGTCTAACCACAGTTGAGCTTTTCCTAAATGAAATGTCTATCCAGTATCCATTTCAATGTGTTGTCACTTGTTAGAGATGCTGTATAGGATCATACGCTATGTGTATAGCTGAGTGATTAAAGTAGAGTTTCATTTGTCCATCCCATTTAATCTCCAGTCTTGTACAATAATTTTCAACCAAAATGGTTCACAAATACCTTTTGTCATAGCTTAGAACTCAGCTTCAGAAACAGACCAGGCCAAAAGAAGTCCCTTGATGTGGCAAACTTTCAAATTCACTGCTGAAGATAAAGAAACTGATTGAGGCAGCATTAGGAAACGTCATGATGATAACAGAAGAGTGGTTGAAAACCTTTGCCACAACATTTGCACCGCCAAGGCCAAGTCAAACTGCAATGATCCTCTGAATTAAAACTTCAGAAGAACATGCTAAAATAAGAGATGGAGACTCTGTCATGTATAAGAGAAAAATGGTGAGGAAAAAGACACTTCCATTGCTGTATCTAACAGTAGAATGTTGACAGAACAAAACTGTATTTATCATCATGGTGTTTTTATTTATTTTTTACATTATTATTCAAGTGCTTTTCATTTCAAATTTTGAAGAGAGCTTGAGATAAAAATGACACTTGAAGTAGTTTCGTGAATTTGCATTCCAGTACTATTTTAATTTAGGCAATCATGTTTAGAATCATGACAAATCTTTGTTTCTTTTATTTTCTTGGACATTATTGGTCTCTTCACATATAGAAAATGCTTTAGTTCTATACTTAATTAATATGATTTGTATTAACTGAAGTGACAAGGGACAATATAAAATTTGATTTTTGCATTTTATCTTTTTTCCATTCATAAAAATAATATTAACATTATTTTCATAGTAGTTGTTGGCCTGTGTATTGCATAATTTCATTGAGTAGTTGAATAACAATGGAAGAAGAATGAGCAGAATATAAAAGCTCAATGCACAAACATTGCCAGCTGGAAATGAAGGAATATGGAGTTGACACTTCACTGTCATAGATGTTATTCTGGTTTTATTAACATACAGTGAGTACTAATCTATATCCTAATGCTCAGTTTCAAATAAAAACAAAACTGAATGTCCACTTTTCTACCCATTCCTTCTATTCAAGGATTCAAGCAAATTCCCACTTCTATAACTGTAACCACCTAGCTATTCTAAATTTCTACCTAAAGCGTTTCTAAACAACGACACTCTGCTCTTGTCAAATTTGTAAAGATTACCAGTAATTGACAAATGTTCAAATATACACATATAGCAGCATGCACTAGCAAGATATAACAACAATTTCAAGTTGAAAGGGCTACATCATAAACTTTTAATGTACCATAACAAAATTCATTTATTAAAAAATGATGACAGTAGCACAATTAATATTAAACACAATTTGATTCCATAGAAATAAATTTTGGTTATGATCCTAGCCACATGCCATACCAAATAACTAGGGGATTTCTTCAAGACACTAGGGGATAAAATGTATGGCAAAAAAAGTGTAGGATTGTTACGCGACGATGGCACAAACTACTAAGCTGAGACAAACATTTCCATTGTAGATAAATGTAATTAAAACAAGAAGGCAATAATCAAGATAAAATTCATCAGAATTACCCTCATCCTACAAAATATAGCACTGTTGTTTTAATCTGCTATTCTTTATCATCACGATTAATAAGCCAATATATTGAACTGAAAATCAACACTAACAGGATTAATATACTATATTCTACACTCAATATGCTATAAATGTGACCAAAATCTCTCCACCAAAGGATAATAAAACTCAAAACTCTGACACAAAAAGTGAAAGCAAATTAGAATCAACGTTCAATTTTGCATTGAAATAGAAAAGTTGTAAGTTAGAATAATCACCAGCAAAAAACCGCCAGAAACTACATTACATCTGAAGGATTGACCACACCTCTATAGACATCTGATAAGACAGGCAGATCTTTCTGAAAATGGGCCACGAAATTCTCCACAAATTTTATGTCAGTTATGCAAATAATAGAGCTAAAAGATACATTATTCTCAATCAGCCCTTTTGATTTCAAGATTTTGATTACTGAAAATCTAGGGATAATCCTCTTCTCTAAGTTGTATGCTACAACTTGAGGATACTCAGCAATAACTTCTGATGGCCAACCCATATCCTTCACAAGGAAATTCATTTTCTTCGTAAACATCTTCTCTGACAACTTTAAAATCATGGGAAACTTCCTAAATGCTCGAAGAGCCATTTCGCGGTTCCAGCCCCACCTCTCATAAACCTCAAACCTTGATTCCCATACTCCTTTGTTCTTAGTCAGAAACATTTCAATGGCCATGATAAAATTTATTCTCAAAGGATTAAACCCAAATTCTTTAGCAGTGTTGACAGCTTGCACAAATCTTGAATGCTTTGCAGAGGCTAGAGTCCCAGAATGGATCATCAGGAAAGAGATGGAAGCTTGGGGCACACCACATTGCCTCAAAACCTCAATGTTTGGAACCAAGTGCTGCACAGGACCATATGTAAAACCAAATGGGTTAGATATCAAAGCTCTAACAACTTGCTCATCATCATGGAGTACACTCCTGAGGATCTCATATCTTGGAATGAGGAAATTTCCCAAGCTTCTTATCAAGATTGTGTAGTTACCAAGTAGTATCTTAGGCATGTAATAGTTGGATACCCCAACAGAACGGAAGAACTCGAATTTAGGCAAAAGGCAATTCTTTGCATTTGCAATAAGCACTGTGGGACGTTTCTGCACAAGTTTTGCGACCTGGGGTTTGGAGAACCCATAGTTGTGGAGAAGATCCAGAACAGCATTTGGGCCATCTGCGGTTTTCAAATAAACCCTTTTGGAGAGTTCCCTGGCCAGTGTTGGGGACACCCCACATGAATTGATGAGGTAAGACACTGTAAAGGTGTCACCTTTGCGGTGGTCTGCAACCGATTCAGAATCAGAAGAGGTGCCTGAAGTGAATGAATTGAAGGAAAAAAGAAAAGCATTGTGTTTGTGTTGCAGAAGGGAATGTGAACCCAATTGGAAATGGGTAGTGTTGTAGCATGTGAATGATGAAGATGCTGTTAATCTTGCAATGAGAAGAAAATTACGCACCATTTACTCACTCAAATGTTCACTATTTCAGTGAACGGAGTTGATAATTGCAACAGCCACTGTTGAGGATGTGATGCAAAAAATGCAATTGGGACTTCGCTGAAGTCAGAATAGTTGAAACTTCAAAGCAAAAGCAAGGAAGATTTCTTTGTTTTGTCAATGGGTTTGGCTTCACAACATTGAAGCTGTTAGCTATTAGCTACCTGCTGGCTGCTGCTGACACAGAAAGACAAGAGTAGGGTTATTTAGTTTATGACTTTATGGTTGGAAAATATTAAAATTATAAATTATAAGTTATTTTGTTTACCTAAAAAAAACTTGTCTTGTTAAATAAGTTATTTTATAAAATTAATGTTTAAAAATAAAAATGAATTATTTTTTAATGTAAATATTCATAATTTATGATTATTTAATTTTTAACATTTTTTTTTATTTTTAGTTGTTTTATATTTTTTATTATGTAAAAGTTGTTTTTAATGTACAGATTAAATTAATTATTTTAAAATTAAATTTTAAAAATATATTCAAATAAAAACTTATTTTAATGATAATTGATTGTAGCTATTATAAATTATTGTTATAATTGATAGCTGAGATAATACGATTTTTCAACTATTCCAAATGTACGCTTAAAGTGACCAAATAATGCAATTATTTTACAATAATATTTTAAATAAAATTAAAATAATATTTTTCTTAATATTTTAAATTTATATATAATACTTTGAATAATTTAAAGTATAGAAAAATAATTTAAAAATAAATTATTTAATTCAAATATTATTTCAAAAAAATTGTTTAAAACTAACTATTACATTTATATTTTTCAAACAATTTAAGTTAAATAACATTAGAACTTAAAATAACTCATAATAATAGAAAAAATAACTTATTAGATAAATGTTATGTGGAAATATAATACAAGAAATAAAATCAAACTAAAAATAATTAGCTTGGAAAATTATAGTAACAATTTATTGTATTTTCAGCTTGTAGTTATTCATTAGTATGTTCGAAACTAACTAATACACTACTGAACATGTAGATGAAGAGAAAAAGGAGGATGAAGAGAAAATGGAGGATGATGTTCATTAGCTTAAACAATTAAATTACAATAATTTATTTAGGATAAGTTTATTAATTTTATAAATTAATATTTTTAAAAATTATATAAATTAAAAGTTATAATCAAGTGTAATTATAAATCTATTTTAAAATATGTATATAAAGCACAGACACATATGTTGTTTGAAATGTCATTGTATTGGATATATTTTGGATATAACACTTGTCTGACACATGTAAGATACTTTTAGTTAAGTTTTTAATGAAAAAATAGTATTTTTTGTTTAAAAATTTAAACTCACATTTATATATAACTTAAACACCCTTCAACATATATAGACACACATTTATAAAAATTATATTGAATCTATCTTTTAACCTCGTTATTTATATGTATACAAGTCGTTGTGCCTTTAATTTAGACATTAGTCGTGTGTGTGTCGTGTCCATAATCATGTCGGTGTCCGTACTACATAGGTGCATATTAATTAAACTAATATAAAAAAGAAATCTAACTATTAACTTTGAATTTTTTTTACAAGTGAAACAAAAAATAGTTAATTGTTAAATGTTGCTCGGGAAAGAACAAAATATTTTCTATCAAACTGAATATCGAATGGATTTCTCTTCAATATTTTTTACTGAGATGTGTACAATTAAAACTTGAAAAATTATACACTTAATAGCTTTATGATTTCCAGTGAACAGAATTTACAGGCTCAAAATATTTGATGCTCATTGGAACAACTTCACATGCTTCTTGTAACCATTTTGGTTAACTTTTGGGGGCCCAGAAGTGCTCTTCCATAAGCAGCAGGTAGTGATAAGAGTTTCTTAACTTTTCCTACATAAGCTCTTTTAGTGAAGTTATTGTAGTCATTAGCTTCAATAGAATCTAAGATTTGCCTATACAACAACAAAGATGCCATAACTGGCCACCTGCTTGCAGAGTTGAGCTCTGAAACTCCCTTCTCTGCATCATCAAAAAACATCCTTGCTCTTTTTATTTGGCCCTTCATGAAATTGCGCCACTTGTCGGTAACTTTTCCTCTGAAAATGTCATCATCTGATAGGCCAGCTTGTGCCAATTCATCTTGTGGAAGATACACTCTTCCTCTTCTTGCACTACAATGATCAAGAACTAGAGATAATTAGAGAACATAGTTTGTTGAATGCTTAGTGGCCAAAATGGCTAAAGATAAGAAAAAACTCTTCATTAAATGAAATCTCTAACAAAAACCATTTTTGTTAAACGTTTGAATGTTTTTACAATATAAATCATAGTTTACATAGCATTCTCACAGGGATAGGGATATGAAAAAGTATATCACTTTTTTTGGATTAACAGGTAAAGTATCATTTTAGTTTGATTATTTCCTCCATATTCTACCTCAAATTATAGTGATAAATGTTATTAAATGCTATTCTAATTTAAGTTGAGTTGTAGAATTTTCCTTTTTTTTATCGTCAATGAAGTTTCTTGGAATTGAGTCTTAAAAGTATGAATATCAGTCACTACAAGGTGTAATTCTAACTTATCTATTCAGGTTCAAATACAAGATATCGTTATATTGAAAGATCCTTACTCTTCTCCCACGTCTCTGAGAATGTTGGTAAGTTGATTAGCAATGCCAAGTGCCAATGCGGCATTGTAGACACTCTCTGTTGAAGCCTTTGATTCTGGTGCAATTCCCATTACTGGAACACTCATAAGCCCCACTGTACCTGCTACATAGTAGCAGTAAAGGTAGAGTTCATCAAAGTTATTGTATCTCGACTTTCTCAGATCCAGCCTCATCCCTTCAATCATGTCCTTAAATGGCTAACAAACAGACAATTCATTGGAACTTGGATTAGTCTTAGCACATAAAAATAAGTAGTACTCCTATTGTAGCAAAATGCTAACACTATTCTTGTGGAACAAAAGTTCCTTATTTATTACTCACAAGTCACAACAATTCAGCCTTCAGCTAGCAACCGAATTCCATTAGCATTTTCTAGAGACTTGTATTTTTAGACAATTGGCATGCTGGGTAATGCTTATTTCAGAAAAAATAACTGTCGTTTTAGGCACTGTCGTGAGGTTGTAAAGAGGGAAAAAAGGAATAATTTTTCTCAAAATAAGCTGAACCAAGCAAGTAGATTATGTTCACATGTTTTGTGGCTTTGAGCACTACCATTTTCCTTGTTCATGAATTTGGGTTGTGCTAACTCAACCTCAAAAGCTCAAATTCTAAAGCTAACTCCTGAAATGAGGATTGGCCAAGTCTTTATAAGCTCTATTTTGGCAATATCTATTATTGAAGTGGGATAGGAACACTAATTGATTAGTTAGAATTTTGATGTAAATAAAGAATTATTTTCCCCACAAAATAGGAAAAGTACCTAAAAGGTTCAATTTCAGACTCCAGTTTGTGGTTTACCTGTATATCGACTGGGTACTTTGAGACAGTATCAGAGAGGGCAGCATCATACATATCATAAGGGCGGCCTTCAAAAACATCATATAATCTTGTCTCCCATCTGTCCAAAGCCTTTGGCGTGATGTGAGAAGCATTAGGTCCATCCACAAGTTCATCTGTTCTTCTGCACCACACTGCAATGCACAAGTGTAGTCAATTTCAAAATAAAATAAAATAAAATAAAATAAAAATTATGGACCACAAGCTTTTGTGACAAGCCAATTAGGATAAGAACACATACCATATATGGCCCATATGGCTTTTCTGCGCTCTTGAGTCATCAATTGCGTGCCTGAGATTTGAATTTCACAATGAACCAATCAAATTGACAACAACATACACTAAGAAACATTAAATAGACCAACTTGGATAGTCACCAAAATTTGAAATCATTGAATGGACTTTGGATCCTCAATGCCGTAGGAATAAAAAAAAGCATTTCAATTATAGTAAACATTTTGCAACAGTGAAGACATTATTAAGGCACAGTACCATAGGCAAAAGTGAATTAAACAGATCCCTATCTTAAGTGAATATTCCTCTAGAATCATTAAGAAGGAAGAGAAAAGTGTGAAATTTGAACCATGGAGGGATTACTTCAGAACAATTAGTCAATGACTAAAGTTTCTTGATAAGTAACTGATATAATAATGAAGTAAAAAACGAACAAAAACTCAAGAGACAAAGATTAAGGGAGTACCTAGGTAAAATGTCTTGGCATATTCAGCACATACTTCACCACACCTATCATAAGCAGCAGTCAACAGATCCCCATCGGTTAAATCACCTTCAATTGGTTTGTCCAAAACCAGTGCTCCCTTTCTATCCTTATTCTGCTCCTTGACCTTGACCAGTGCTGCTTGCTTCAACACCACTTCATACACCCTCTCCTCTGAGGATCTTGAAGGGTCAGCCACTGCAGGTGAAAAGCTTGCAAAACTGATCCCATTGAACAGTCCAAACCTCTTTTGGCTTCTGCCACCTCTTCCTGCAAGACCAACTATAGAGATCAGGTTCTCCTTGGGTCCACAATTCACCCAAAGAAGAACACCAGACATCTCAGGCACTAGCCAATTTCCTCTTGCTCTTTGAATGGCTCAAAAAGTGTTGGAGTGCACAACAGAGAAGAGATAGAGGGAAAAAACCTAGAAAAATTTGAGTAGTTGTGAGTAACTGTGAGGATCCACTTGTTGTGTTGGGAAAAATGGCTTGCTTTGTGAGGCTGTAACAAGTTTTAGGACCTGCTCAGTGCTCACTATTGTGATTGTGAGGATATTATCGAGAGCAATGTGATTGGAAGGCTAAATGTAAAGGCAATCTCTTTGTTGGGGAATATGCTCAGTTGTAACCTTAGCTGACACATGTAAATGTATGGATGGTCGTGTGGCAATCTTAAACTTGAGCAACTTGTTTTGTCTTTTAATGCAAGACTATTCCTTCTCACTCTTCTTCTACTCTCGCTGTCTACACTGTTTAACGGTTGCGAATTTGTGGTCCAATGTTTTCTTTTTTTTTTTTTTTTTTTTGTATGGTATTAGCACGAGGGTTAAATGTGGTTGAGAATAACTTGTTAAGCATCTGCATTCAACTGTAGTTTCCATTTACGGTGAAAAATTGACAATATGCTGAATATATGAGTGAGGATTTGTACTCATAACATATTCTATGAGAGGTGAAGGGCTTCATTTTAAGTATTATTCTTTATCAGGATAGTTGTCATAATTTATATATTTTTAAAAAATAATATATTAAGTCTTAATTATATTTTATTTTAATATATCGGTACTAGTCTATATTTAAAGAGTCTAACAATACTCATATCTATATTTATATCATATCAAAATACAAGTAATATTATTAATAAAGATTGGGATAAGTTTATCACAATACAAATATATAAGATGATTCAATTGGTTAAAAAATAAGAAAAGTTCAAAAAAGAGGTTAAAATTACAATTCAATGTTCATTGTTAAACAAAATTAACACTACTAATAATACTATATTTTCCCTTAAAAAAAAGTTTCACATGATACTAATCTACCATTTGAATTGAGTTTATTTTAATTATTAAGTAGAAATCATCCATATACAAGTAAGTTTAAAGAGTCAAAACTTATAAAAATAATCAATAGTCTTTTCATTTTTTTCTTTTTTTACAAATACTCCATAGTCCCATTAAGCCGGATATCCTAATTATTAGGGTTATTAATGTTAGATTTTAACTTAAAATCAATTCACACTAATTAAGGAAAATTGTCAAAGAACAATGCAACTTTTCATCGCCCCTCCTATATGTCTATGATACCAAGTCAATACCATCTTAGATTCCAATTTAAAATAAATTCACATGAAGAACAAATATATAAATCATACCTATAATGGAAAAATTATTAGAGGGTCGACTTTTCAACTGTAGTCAATGTAATTGTAAATTTTGATTTGCGTTATTGCAATATATCTACACATCTAATTAAGTCGCGCGTAAGAAATCTGAAATTTACAATAAGTTTTCATTAACATTATGAGATTAATGATTAGTATGCATTATCATGACTCTTCACAATTAACTTTATTTATTCTTATTTTAAAAATTACATAAAAAATCATAAAGTAAAATATTATTTTAATATTATTTGCATAAACTGTTATGGCGTGTAAGCATAAATTTAAGGTTTTTAGTAAATTTTACATGAGTTTTAATAATTTTTTGTTTTATATATTGAGTTTTTAACATATTTTTATTTTGTTTTAAATTTTTAAAATGTTACGAAAATCGTTTTTTATGTATTTTAAACAATTTTATCTTTTTAAGTGTTTTAGGATTTAAAATAAAATAAAATATTATTAAAAATTAATAAAAAAATTATTGGAGACCAAATATAAAATAATATATTAGAATCTGAAACATATTTAACGCTAAATTTAATTTAGTTTTCACATCAACCAAGGATTAGGCTGAGTTTCAATATATCGTAGACTAAAGTTTATAACATATATGAGAATTTATAACCTACGGTTTTAATTAATTAATTCCATATGCTTAAGTTGACTAACTCTACCATAAAATATATTTAAATAAGTTAAGAAGGATTTTAAAAAAAATCATAAATTACTCTCATAAATGATGATTAAATAGTTTTTTTTCTCATTTTAAGTACTTATACAATAAGATAAATCCAAATAAATTTTAGGGAAGCTCCTTTAAATAATATCACTAAAACAATCAAAGTGTACCTCTTTAATCATTGGTCTAACCTTATTTATTTGCTTGTTATTTTAATTGATAATGTCAAAAGTCATGTAAAAAGATTTAAGAGAAAGTTGTTAGAGAAAAGAAAGGAAATGAATAAAACCAAAAAATGAATGTTATTCAAATGAGTAACTCAAACTTTACATAGTGTAATATGATTCATATAAAAAATTATATACCTTTATTCTCCTCTATCTCTAATATCCTTGCAAGTTGAAAGTGTTTAGCATTTTCAATTTGAAATGAGTAATGCAAGATAAAATAGAGAAAAATACAATTCAATTTGGAATGAAAAATACATTAAAGACAGAATCAAGAGAATCTCAATTACAAATGTTAAAATAAGAAACTAAAATTAAATCTTAACCACCATATACAAAAGCTAACAATCCATAAAATGTTTAACCATCCATAACAGAAACTTAACATAATTCTTAACTAACATGAACAAAAACATCTTTAAAGAGGATAAAGACCAAAAACTGGTGAACACTAACTAAAACAAATATTATCAACCAAATTTCAAGAAAATTTGTTTCAAAGCAAGATACTTTCCAAATCAATAATAAAGCACATCACCAAACGAGGAGCAAGAACTACCAAAAGCCGGAGTAGAAGACGCCCCAAAACATCTTTACAAACGTTCAAGATGCAAACAAGGAAGCGATTCTTGTCGTCGATGTTGTGCATTATCCATTGAGGAGGAGCCATACTAATGAAATGTACATCCACTAGAATCATTTGCTAGAACTTCGACTTTTGAAAGGTACTTTAGTTTGTATAATTGTGCAAGTTCAAGAACTCTTAATGTAGAATACTTCAAAACTCGAAGAAAAGTTGTTGTCCCTTGACCCTTCGATTTTGCTGCAAGAAACACCAGGTCATCACCAACAATAGAGAGAGCGAGAACCCTAGGCTTGGCCATTTGGCGACCGAGCTTGGAGGTTTTGTCTAAGATGCCATGACTCTTGGCGACGCGTAGAGCCATAACGATCTTCTGCTTCGGGCCTCAATTGCGGCGTGGCAAGCTTGCCGTCATCGACGCTAGATTTCGCCATTTCTCGTTCGTCTCCGATCTTGAAGCTCTTCGCAATTCAAATTGTTCTGATAGCATGTCAAAAGTCAAAGATCAAGAAAAAAAAAGAGAATAAAAAGATTTAACAGAAAATTGTTAGAGAAAAAAAAACAAAATAAATAAAACTAAAAAATAGATATTACTTCAATAAATAATTCAAATTTTCTACCGTGTAATATGACCTATATAAAAAATTTTATATTTCTATTACCTATTATCTCTAACAGGGAAAGATTTAGGAAACAACAGTGAGTTTTATTTTGTAATAATATAAGGGGAAACTTCAGTCCAATACTATGAAAGAAACTTTTATTAGTTGAAGGGAAAAGATATACGTGCAAGCAATTCTAAGCAGATTGCATCAATGAGAGATTATCTTAGATCTATAAATTGTTATTAGAAAAAAGAGATAGCAACGACCATGTGCATATGATTAAGATTTTAATAATGTGTTCTGCACTTGCAATAACCGAAGCTAAACCATATGAAACAAGAATATATCATGTCCCACCCACCACACATTGGTGTGTGATGACTCAGATTTTGGGCAGTGAGAGAAATATAAACATCTTACTCTAATAAAATGATAAAAGCTAGCCTGATAGAGGTGAAGTTTGAGATGATGGCACTCAAACAAGAGCATAAGACTATTAAAAAAAAGGCATGTGCCTCATTAGACTATATTCCTATTAAAAAACTTTGAAATGAAATAGGGACTTGTGGATCATACTAATATACGTAGATTCATCCGTGTTTGTACACCTTGTTTAAATGGAGATGGAGAGTCAAAGTAATTATAGTTGACAATTCGGGTTCGATTCAGCCCACATTTTATCTGAACAGCAGATTTTTAAGTTAGTTTATTCATGTATTTAGTCATCCGGTTAAAACATTTTTTAAAAAATAAAATATTTTATAATACAAATTCAAACCAATTCAAATATCTACATAAGTCTAAAATAACATCAAAATACATTTATATTTATATATATATATATATATATATATATATATATATACTAATTTAATATACATTTTAGAAGAAAATAACTTTCATTTATTTCAAATATATTATTGAATAACATCAAACATAATATTATATATATATATATATATATATTAACAATTATGTATAAATTGACTTAACATCAAAATGTAATTTATATGTAATTTTATTTAATATATTTTAACAATATATTATATATTGTTAATATCTATTTTTAAATTTTATATATTTATATTTGTATTCGGGTTGGCTTATGACCCATCGGCCAAATATTTACATATATATCCTTTCCTCCAAATCATCATTGAGAAAGGTTGTCTTTACATCTATCTGTTGTAACTCCAAGTCATGTAGATACACCAATATAAGAAGCACTCAATGGAACTATGCTTCACAACAGGGGGGAAAAACCTCATTAAAGTCAATACCTTATCTTTGTATAAATCTTTTTGCAACAATCCTTACTTTGAACCTTATTCCATCTTTCTTATTGAATATTCACTTGAAACCCATAATTTTTTTATCAATTGGTTTATCAACAAGCTCCCAAGTATGATTCTTATATAAGGATTCAAGCTCTTCTTTCATGGTACTTATCCGTTATGATGCTGCATCATAATTATTTGCCTCATGGAATGAACTAGTCTCTTGCTCATGAATGTTTTCTACCATACTAAGTGCAAAAGTGACAAAATCCTCATACCTTTGATGTGGTCTAGTCTGTTTTCTTAGCCTATCTAAAGCCAATATATACCCATACTTTGTTATTTTGACTTCATCTTGTGTTTCTAATTTTTTTTAAGAGCTTTAATTTCAAGCTCTACCTTTTTGCTGGCACCATGAAATTCAACTTTATCATCATGATCATCATGTGGTATTGTGTTAAGCATGATTCTCTCATAAAAATTCATGTTTTTACTAATCATGAATTTTGATTCTTTAGGTCCCATAACTTGTACCCTTTTACACCATCTTGATAACCCTAAAATATGCATTTCTTAGCTCTTGGTTCCAACTTCCCTTCATTAACATGAGCATAAACTGGACACCCAAATATATGTGAAATTGAATAATTTATTGTAAAGCTATACCGAATTTCTTCTAGAGTCTTGCATTCAATATTTGTTGAATGAAACTTTTTCACCAAATAACATGTAATATTTAATGCCTCCACCTAAAAATGTTGAGGAAAATCTACATTTGAGAGCATGTAACAAGCTCTCTTAAGCAATGTCTCATTCATTCATTTTGCAACACCATTTTGTTGTGGTGTGTCTAATATTTTATGGTGATCTATTCCTTTAATTGTGCATAACTCATTAAACTCTATATTGCTAAATTCCAATCCATTATTTATCCTGAGTTGTTTGACCTTCTTCTCTATCTGCTTCTCCATTAAAGATTTTTATTGCTTGAACTTGGGGAATGCATCATTATTCTGTTTCAAGACATAGTCTAAACTTTTTGTGAATAATCATCCATGAAAGTTAAAATATACCTTGGTTCACCATGTGAAGTAGCAGTTGATAGACCTCACAGGTCTGAATGAATATAATCAAGAGTCTCTCATGTTCTATGAAACTCTAGTGCTAAATTTAATTATGCATTGTTTTCAATAAACATAATGCTAAAAAAATCTAGTTTGCCAGTTCTATTTTCACCAAGCAAGCTTCTCTCATTAAGTTCATCCTTTCCAGTCTCACTCATATATGCCATAAACGAGTCTGGTCAATACTAGAAACAGGAGAAATTGTGACTGCACCTACCATTGTACTGCCCTGTAAGATATATAGTCTATTTTCAGCATTCTTTTCATAACTATCATGGCATGTGTATAAACACTTAAGACTCTTCTTTTGGCTCAATATGAACAACCAAGAGATTCTAATATGCTCAAAGAAATTAAATTTTTTCAGAGTTAGGAACATATCTCACATCGGTTATTGTTCTCAAAATACCACCTACCATCCTAATTTGCACCATATCTTATTTTACAAGAACCATTGTTCCCCATTAGAATTTTGCCATTGTCAATCTCTTTGTATGTGACAAACCAATATTTGTTATTATTCATGTGAAAGGTACATGTCAAATCAAGAACCTAATCATCATATATTAATTCACGTTAGATGAGACAAAAACAACATTTGCACCATCCGATTCTTGAGAGGCTGTAACTACTCTACTATACTCTGAAGTACTTGCACTATATTTCTCTTCCAGTTCTCTTGTCTTTGACAGTCATGGCATCTATTATTGTTCATATTTTTGTTGTGTAATTTTGGCCACCTTTTTTTAGGTTCTTATTCTTTTTCTCTAAAATAAAAGGTTAGCTTTAAAAGGAGTTAAATAGAACGGTAAGAAGTTTTTTGCAAATTCCTTTTTTGCTAAAACACTTTCTTAAATACCTGATGAGAACATTTAAGAAAGAACATTTTTTAGAGGCATACAAAGTTAAAACATTTTATAAAAGAGTCTGTTTGAAATACAGACGAGGAGTTAAGTTTATTTCAATAACTAGACACACATTTAGCAACACAGACACAAAGTAAAACTTGTTTATATAAAAGAACTTATTCTATAGTTTAAGTGCGAGTAAAAGCCTTTTTAATTAAACAACCTTCTTACTAACTTATTCAAGATAAAAACAATTTACACAAAAAATATTGTAATAAAAGGAAGTAAGAAAATTAGTTTTATATTGGTTGACTTTCACTAAGCTACACATCTATTTTTCTTCCAAACACCTTTTAGAAGGTTCCACTATTTCAACTTGAAATACCATAAGTAATCTTATTGACACCCCTAGCTTACAACGAGTATTTTATACCACTCCTGGTTTTACATTTAGACTCCCCCTAAGTTCAACAATTGAGTATACAAAGTCATCCCTGACTATTCAGAAACAAGGTGAACAAGGCATTACAAAGAATAAGCTCTCAATAAGAGAATGTACAAGTTTTGGTTAACAAAGAAATGACTTTATAAAGTGAAGGATATGAAATATTTGTTCACTTACTAGACCTCGTAACATGAGTATAAAATCACTCAAGTGTTAGACTTCTTGTATTCTATAAAATGGAGAAAGCTTCTGAACATACAAATAGTATTCACAGTATATGTTTTTTCAGTCATCCCTTCATATCTTTACTTGCTTTATGTAGGCAAGAAAATGAGACCATTGAGGAGAACTATCAAGTTCTGCATAAAGCGCTGTAACTGATGACTCATCTTATATGTTTTATACTCTTGCATTTTTATGTAAATTAGTTTTAGGCCCATTAGCCCATTGCTTGGCCCATTATTCATGTGAGTAAAAGCCTAGCAGGATGGAGGACCTGAGACACAATTACACACTCATTCAGTTTTCAGAATTTTTGTAAAAGTTTTTAGAGAATTTTTGCAGAGAGAAGATCTTCTCTCTATGAGTTCAATTTTTAGTTTTTAGTTTTCCTTTCTAGTTCTCAATTCCAGCTTTCAATTCCAAATTTATTTTGACTCCGAGTTTGCATTTTTTCCTTACCTCTCAATCTTCTCATGCATGATTCTTGATCAAGAATTGGCATTTGCATGTTAGGGTAAGGTAGGAGCAATTTCGGTTTTCATTCTGCTATTGTTCTTAATTCTTGTTTTCCATTTTGCTATTGTTTAGGGTTTGCAAAACCTAGGATGATTAGGGTTTTGTCAGTGACCAATCAAATAAGTTGCTTTTTGCAACATTTTTCCCAATCAAAGAAATAACACTTTAGCATGCCTAACAACTTTCCTAATTAAAAATACTATAGTTAATCGTGGCCATTTTACTGTTTGCTATTTGAGTTAAAAGCCAAAAGGTTGGATCGTCTTTAGAGTTTGAGACTTTGTAAATGATAAGATATTATCTTTAGCTTGATCATTTATTTGCGAATACTTTTGTAAGATGCATCTTCTTCATTTTTTCATAGACATTCAACATCTTGCTTATTCTGAAATTTGACTTATCCTTGATAAGCTTCATATTAACATTATGATTCTAACACTTCATGTGTGGCATCTACCCTTAATAATTTTTACTTGTTACTACTTGTGCTTTGTCATCCTTCTTTCTTCTTTATAAAATCTATTTTCCCTGTTGATGTATCTTCATTCATCTTCATTATTCATATAAAAATATTCTTTTCATAATGAATATCTTTTTGTTCTATCTTCATTCTGTATCTTGAAAAGCTTCTCAGTTAATTGTGTCTTCAACATCATAGGACACCTCTACATCTTTCCCTTTGTGCGCCATGTCTTCATAAGCTGTATTTATATCTTGATGGCTGTTATTGCTTACCCTAATATTTAGAAAATAAAGAAGATTTAGAAAATAAAGAAAAGAAAAGAAGAGTTAATTATTTCATATCACAATAACCAACAAAAGAGAGAATAAATAAGGTAAAACTCTATAATACTAAACCCTAAAACAATTTGGGCTACATCAGACCCCAATACAAGGTGATGCATTCTTGTTGATGCCTTTCCCAAGATCACCTTCTAGCTTGGTTCCTTTAGAGAAATCAATGGTGGAAAGGGAAGGAATGGTGATGTAGGCGCCACTTATGGTGAGGTAAGCCATAGAAGAAGCTTGCCCCAAGGGAATGAACCCTTGGTAAAAGCCATAGAAGCTATTAAAACTAGGGAGAGAAAGGAAACACTCAAATGAACTCATAAGAGGTTTGTATTCAATATTAAGTGTCAAATGAACATAGGAAGGGGAGACATCTATTTATAAGAAAAATAATGGGCTAAGGGGAGAGAAGAGTGACGTGCAAGCTAGGGGAGATTAGGAGAGTTTAATCAAGTGTTAATTGAGTTAGAGCTAATTAGCACTTGATTAATATCTTAATTGAGTTAGAGCTAATTAGCACTTGATTAATCTCTAGAAAGATCCAAACATGCCCCTAACCTTAAGATCTTGGTCCCCTCTCAATTTGAATTTGAATTTTGAAGGGAAGCCACATGACATCTTCAAAATTCAATTTAAAAAATGAGAGCACATAAAAAACATGTGGAAACCACCTTGGAGGAGAGAGAAAGTTCCATCCAAGTGGAGGGGAACCAAGAGGTCCCACATGTCTCTCATGTTTCACGTGTGAGTTGGAGGGGTGTGAAACTAACTTAGGGGTGAGGTTAACAAAAACCACACTCCTAAGCTTCTCCAAAAAAGCCCAAACTACTCAACACACTCCACAAAAGAGTCTAATCACACCCCTTAAATTAAAATTAAAAAGGACATAAAAGTCAAAATACAAGGCCAAAAAGAAAAATAAAAACACCTCCAAACTCCTAAAAAAAAATGTATACATGAAGGACTAAAAAGAAGACTATGACCTAATTTCTATCATCTTGATCTCCACAAGAAGGTGAGGTCTTCTTCCCTCCTCTCTTGCCATGTCTTCCTCAATCCTCCTAGTCATGACCCTTGTGATAGGACCCTTGCTAGGGAGGAATGCATCACAAGAGAAAATTAGGAAATTACTAAATGTAATCAAATAACCATTTGGGTTTGGTGATCATTCGTTTGGGTTGATTCACCCCTTGCATGCTAACAATATCCCTATTGAGAAAAAACCTTTCCCTCAAAGTCAAGGTCAGGGTTGATGTGGCAGACTATGGTTGGTGGAAAAGGGAAGTGGTGGATTGTGTTTTGTATGTGTGACTGGGATGGGAAAATGACGTATTATCTAACGGCTTTAGGAAGTGTTGCGTGGGATTGGTGGGAAGTGAAAGGGTTAATAGCCGGCGAAGTGGGGAAGGGAAAAGGTTAGGGACTATTGGGTAATGGGGTGGTGGGCGATCCAAATAGATGGTGCCATGTGGAGGGTCATTTATGAAGGATTTGGGTTTGAAGAGAGAGAATTTGCATGGTGATATGGGGCGAGTTAGGGTTCAATTGGTTTTTGTGGGTTGCTGTGCGGTGTTTGTGAGGGATGGCAAGGGTCTTAAACCAAATGGTGACAAAGGCCCATTGTAGCGATGCAAAAGGGATACATGGAAGACGTTGTGGATCCATGACTTTCCTGGTAAGACGAGCTCATAAGCTACCAATCTGATGCGGCGGAGAATCTAAAAGGGGTCAAAGAAGCGCAACGAAAGTTTCTAAGAACAGCGGTGTGCCATCGTTTATTGCCGATAAGGTAAGAGTTTCAACCATACATACTCCCCTTCTTGAAATGCCGATAAGGTAAGAGTTGCAACCATACATACTCCCCTTCTTGAAACACATCATACCTTCTTCTTTGGTTAGCCTGATCCCTCATGCTTTGCCTTGTACTATGGAGGGACATCTGAGACAAAGGAACACCTCCTTGGGCAACGAGATTATTTTGGAAGGGAGTTGACCCTTGGACATAGTCATGCAGGGTCGGCGACACCTACCAAAAGGGCTTCAAAGGGAGTCATTTGGATTGTGGAGTGATAGAAGGTATTGAACCATAACTCTGCCAGATACAAGAAACGAACCCAAGAGCATGGTGTTCACCGGTAAAAGTAAGCCTCCAAACTTCTATTTACTACTACTGTCTGTTTGCGGGTGATAGGAGGTACTAAACTAAAGTTTTGTTCCTTATTGTTTGAATAAGGTCCTCTAGAAGGTGCTCATTAAGATTGGATCTCTATCGAAGATTATTGTTTTTGGAAGACCGTGGAGACGAAAAACCTCCTCTGAGAAGTGTGTAGCCAGATCCTGAGTTGTGAACTTAGAAGGAAACGCTACTAAGTGGATCGATTTGCTGAGGCAGTCACAAATGGCCCAGATGGTTATGTGGCCGAAGGATGTTGGAAGATGAGTAATGAAGTCCATATTGATGTTCTCCCAAACTCGTTATAAGCTTGCATGACAAGTTTACTTCTACTTTTAACGCCAACTCAGACGTTCTTTGTTGTGTGAGGAGATCAAGCATCTTCATGGTCACAAGTTGAAGATTTGAATAATTTTCTCAATGTTAAAGGTCATAGATGCCATAACTCTAATACAAGTTTATTATAGTAAAAATGTATTTAATGCAAAAATATAACTATACAAAAAATAGTTAACACTAAGAAGAATATTTATTATTAAGAAAAAAAAAATTAGAAAGAATTCTCAATCAATTCTTTATCTTTCACATGATCACTAAGGATATTAAATCATTTTAATCTATTTCCTTCCGTTATGAATAGTCAATATCAACTAACTATTAATTTAATTAATGAATTATAATTATTTACTATATATGAAAAACATATTTGATTCATATGTAACAATAAATAAATATATATATATATATATATATATATATATATATAGTTTAATTAGTATATAGTGACAATGTAAAAAAGTTTTACACTAATGATTACAACTCTTAAATTATATTTAAAGCCAATCAACTTACTTAAACAAAGGATTGTGATTGAATATTAGTGTAAAATTTTTTACCATCATACTAATTAAATTCATGTATATATATATATATATATATATATAATATAATATAATATAAGGAAACATGCTTTTAATAATTTCTTATCATTATTATTAGTTAGAGTAAGAAGTGATCCTATCAAACACATCATACAATAAAAAGCAACTCTCTTTTTTAATTAACTGAATGAACTGGTAAACACAACCTAAAATGAAAAGTAAAGAAGGGATGTGTTATGTGTCTCTAGTTCTTGTTAATTTGTAGTCAAATGTTCTATTACTGAAAGAGTAGTCAAATGTTACACTATCGAAGGAGGAATGAGCTTTGCATGTCATATAGTTCTTGATTTGAAGTCAAATGCTCTATCACAGAGCTATGGACCTGGACTTATACATTATCAAAATGAATAATATAAAGCTAGAAATAAAAAGATATTATATCAAAATCTTACATTTGCACTTATAAATATGCATTTCTTTGAAAACAGTAAAACAAGACTCCTTATAACATTATCGGTACCTAAAGTACATGCAAACATTGAGCACAATATCAAACAACTTGCTAGCAATAAAAAATAGTAGACATTTGATAATACCTTTATTTATTGTTACTTTAGTGGTTTTGCTATAGGAAGATGTGTTGATAGGTTTAGCTATTTCCTTGATCTTGTCCATGCAAAATAATTTTAAAAAGCTTTAATTTTATCTTAACGGAATTGCTCATGCAAGATGTTATTTTGATTTTGTTTGATTTTTGAGACTTGTTTCTTTCTATTCTGTGTGTTGAGAGTAATTTTGTCTTAATTGTTATTTTTGTATGATGAGATAGTTGATGGATGGTATTGAAATCAAAATTATGTTTTAAAGTAGCATTATTTTGAATACCAATGATGTAATTATTTTGTGTGTTGAGAGTAATTTTGTCTTAATTATTATTTTTGTATGATGAGATAGTTGATGGATGGTATTGAAATCAAAATTATGTTTTAAAGTAGCATTATTGAATACCAATGATAAAATAATTATATTTTAATATGGTTTTTATAGTGCATAAGTTTGAAAATTCCTTAAGAGTTCAAGAAAATGATTCTCAATCATTTCAAGATATCTTGAGGGAATTCAATTACAATTTTATAGCTATACGATGACTAAATAATTATATTTATTGTACTTTTGCAAGGGTTGTGTAATACCCAAAATTCTAATTGTTAAAGATAAGTTACTAAGAAAATTTTATAGTAATTTTTATTATTGCTGTGATTATATTATAGTATTTTATTGAAAGGAACATTAACTATTCCATGAATACTCTATAGAAAAATCCTTATAGTTCATTTCAAAATTAAAAAAAAAAAACTAATGGTTAATTATTAAAATAATTAGACTAATTTATTTTTTGTTATTATTAATTGACATTTAAAAAATAAATTTAATTTATTGTTTTTTATGTGAAGTAACTTATTGTTGTTAGAACTAGGAGCACATTCTTGTTATTAACTAATGACAATAGCGTAGTGTTTCTTTTTTTTTAATATAAATTTAATTTAATTGTTTAAAAAATGGAAACTCATCTAGTCTCTTATTTAAAAAATAATGATTTTGATAGAGCTATTTTATAGGCTGTTGAGGCTTCTATAACAACCTTTGTTGTCTATTATATTCAGCCGCGACACTAAGAAATTCACAGAATCTGGTGAATTGATGTGTATATTATATGAAAATTCATTGTGCAACTGAATAAAAAATTTCTTACGACATCATCATTAAACTTTTTAAAACTATATATTTTTGACATCTGTAAAATAAAAAATATTTTGATTTTAAAATTTGTCCTTTATGTTTTTTATATCAGATACAAACCTAATCTTAATTTGTTTGTTGATTTTAGTACTTATTTATTTTTATTTTTTTGAAAAAGGTAATATTTATTATATTCTTGTTCCATTTGCTAGATCATCAATTAATGAAAAAGATTTAATGAAAATAGGTAGCAATAGCAAACATAAAACATGTAAGGTATTAAAATAAAAAATTGAAATTTAAACAGTAAATCAAAACAAACTATTTTATAGGTAAGAAAAAGTTAATTCTTATTAATATTGTTATTATATATGTTTCTTCTTGTTGTTACTTCTTCCTATTATTGTCTTGTAGTCTATATTTTTATATTAATTTATTTTATTTTTTAATTTATTTACATTAAAATTATAACCATGGTGTTATCTCATAGTACCTTGATTTGCCATGTGGTTATATATATATATATTATCATTGTTAATAATATTATTTTATGTTATATATTATATCATTATTACGGATAATTATTATTATTATAAATTATAAATTATGTTTGTTACTTTGTTGTCATTATTATTAATTAATATAGAGTTTAATTAGTATACATCAACAATGTAACAATTTTACGCTAACGTTAAATTATACCTCTTTGTTTACATGACTTTTAACGTATTAACGGGTAAAATCAACAAACTTACCATAAATAAAGAATTGTGAATGAATGTCAAAGTAAAACTTTTTTACACTAATCATGCATATTAATCAAATTCATCAATATATTATATTGTGTTATTGTCATATTATATATATATATATATATATATATATATATATATATTATGAGTTTAATATTTATATACTGAATTTTACACTGACAGTTAATCACAATTCTTTATTTACATAACTTTTAAAAGTATTAATTAATAAAATTTATATATATATATATATATATAATATGTTATAATTAACTTTCAGTATAAAATTTTTATAAGGATAATGAATAAGTGTTTTTCTGTTTATATATTATTATGATAATGGATATTGTGTTTTACTAGTGTTATTAGTACTCTACTGTTTAATAGGATGGCAAGATAGCAAAGGAATACTAAGAGCATAATGAGTGGCAAAACCCCCAAGAAACATACCCACACACGTCTTATTAAAAGGAAAGAGAAATAAAAAGATAAATTAAGTTTAGTTAGCTATTACATAAATAAAAGAGATAAAATAAAGTAAGAAAGAAGTAAAAAAGATAGAGAGAAAGAGAAGTTAGCCGTTTGAGTCATGATTGGAGGACAATTGCTTCATCCCTTATTGTTTATTCTTCATTTGAGGTAGGAGGAGTAAGAATCATTACCCCTATATGACATAGCTATGGGTAACAGGTAGGCCCTTCTAATTCATTTGGATGGTTAGGAATATACTTTTAAACACCTTATTCTCTCTTATGAAATGATGAATGAATTATTTGGTTGATTTCATGTTTAACAGCTTTTGAAGATATGTTTTAGCTGAGAAGTCATGTTTTTCTAAGTGTGTTTTGTATGAGTTATAATTGTTAAATGATATGGTTCGTTGTTGATAATAAGTGAAAATTTGATGATTTTAATCACATAAACAATTAGTTTTGAGATGGATACATGCTTACATAAAATTAAAACTTTTAATATTATTTATCTTGAACAATTAAACACAATCATGCAAAAAGCACCGTCATGCATAATTTATATATAAAAAAAACACAATCATGCATATGCTAAGCATGATTATGCATACGTTAAGCATAAACTTGTTAAATGTTATGATTAATACATTAATGTCATGCATATGTTAAGCACAATATTAATACATTAAGAATGTCTATCTATAGTGAATTTGATTGAGAAACCTTTAAAAATCATGGTTTTCACGAAAGCATGACCAGGAATAATAAAAATAGTTAAAATAACACCTTTAGGAAGTTATGCACGAGTATAATCTTAATGTTTCTTTCTTGGAAAGTTAAGCACTACCATGCATAGGAAATTATGCATGAACATGTTTAAATTCAGCACAATTGCTGTTAAAAACAACTTAACTTTCATAAGCTTTGGATGAAAAACAAATAGAAAAATTATGGAATTAGAATTTTTTATCTTTAGAAGAGTTGTAGCCCTACATCCTAACTATGTATTGACTTTCATTAGTTTAGAACTCAACAGATGATCAAATTAGTGAGTAGAAGTTAAGTTGTTAGGATTAAACATCAAATTCATATATAACCTTCAATTTTAGGCATAGGGTAAACAATTGAATAGCTATTAAGGTTAAATATGAGTTTTAGATAAGTTTTAGTTTCCAAATGAAAGAAGAAGCAACTTTAGAGGTTAGTATAGCTCTAAACACCACGTTTATACTTTACATATATCATATAACAATATTAGAAAAAATTAGTGACATGATAACTAAAACTCACGTAATGTTATACCAATCACAACACAACATCAAATAGATAGTTGTCTGACAGGGTAAGTGATATATAATTAAGGAGTATTATGTTGCATATGACTTGGTATTATGTTGCATATGACTTAATTGAATATGTATAAGATGTTAGTCAATGAATTATGATTGAAAGTGGTGTTCCCTTTAACTACGAAACAATATGTGTATGTTGTGTGTATTGAGATTAGTAAGATGGAACTAGAAAATAATACTATGAGTAGAGATGAAAAAAAAATCTATTTCTGTAGGGGTATTTGTTAATAAAGCCATAAAAATATTTGTATTGATAATTTAAATGAGTATCTGCTACTCTATTGCTGGAGTGCAAGTGTGAGTTGAAGTCCCACATTGGTAAAAAATTATCAAGTTAAGTAATATATAAATGAGAAAGACTCATAACCTAATGCCTTAAGGTTTTGGGTTGAAGGTGGTGTCATGTTCTCATATAAATAGGCTTGTGTCTCTCTTTTTATATAAAAGAAATTATTATTTACCAAATTATCTCTAAATTAATTTATTTTGACAAAATAGTGATTTTTTATTTTGGATATTTAAATTAATCATTTCTCTTAGACATACACTCATTTACTCATTTTCTGTTCTATTATTTATTATCATAATTTTTTTCTATCTCCTCTCTCATCAATGCTAAATATTAGTATAGCTGAAAATAAACTATGTATAATAATATTTTTAAATAGAGAAAAATGATGATAATAAAGTATAAAAGAAGGAGAATAAGTGGTTGTGTATGATAAATTACAATTTACTAAAACATTTATTTTAACAAATTATTGGTTATTTTATTTAAAATAATTTATGGAGAGTACTAACATATTCCAACTAAAGAATAGGGGAGAGTAGATTAGCATTTCCTTTGAATTTTGGAAAAATGTCACAAAAAAAAAAAATCCTCAAAATAACATTAATTGCAATTGTTGTAAAGTCAATAGCTATTTTACAAAATAAAATGTAAAAAAATAATGTGATAATGTGTGGTGAAATATTATTTTGACGAATTATTAATATTAATATACAGATATGATAATAAGATTAAGATATTATTGAGAAAAGAGTTATTAATTACTTAATTAACTTGTTGCGATGAATATTTAAATTGTTGTTGTTTTAAGATTACAAAATATTTTGTTCTAAAGTATCTCTTCATTACATCCATGAAAGATTAATCTCTTAAAATATCACAGGATATAAGAATTCTTCGATAATATTTTTAGAAAACTATGAAATTGAATTTGAAAACATATGTTTAGACACATCCAATAAATTTCATTTTTCAATCAAAAAACGGTGGCAAAGGAGTAACAATGACAGCGATAAAAGCAATGGTAATAAAGATGGAGAGATAGTAAAGGTTAAGGTGGAAGGCGCTGAAGGAGCATGAAAGCTTGGTGGTAGTACAATACCAAAGTGTTGGTGGATGTCGGAGTGGAAGAGAGGCAGGAAAGGAGTGTGAAAGGTGGGAGCGGTGACGATAAAGAAGGTTAGGGTGAGGGTGAAAGTAATGTGAAAGGTGGAAGCAAAAAAAAGGGAAGGAAACTTAACGTGGTTAGGGTGAGACTGTGTTTCTTAGTTTTCCAAATCTGAAAAATTACTTGGGATAGTTTTTTAGTTTTCTAGAAAACTCATTTTTCATTGTTGAACAATTTTCTTTGTATTCCTGAAATAATTTATTCAATTTTCATAAAAACAATCTAACTAAACAATTCTTTATTTCTCTTAACATGATATAGGATTTCCTTTGAAATTATTTTTTATAAAATAAATTATATCTTAATTGATAACCGTTTGGTCATAGATTCAAATATAATAATAACTTTTTTTTTTCACATCCACATTTTTGCAGGATAGTACACAATATTTTATATATTTTCTTAAAAAATTGTTTTTAAAACATAATATAACACTTTCTCTTATCTATTTATAAGATCCAATTTCTACTTCGAAATTAACAAAGTTAGTTAATATAGCTAATAATAATCCATATATATTTTTAAAATTATCATTATCTTTAATGTCATTATAATATTTTTTTAATTAACATAATTAACAATATGAACTAAGTTTTATGAAAAAAACTTAATATTATTTTTTATTTATATTTTTTTAACGATATTAATATATTAGTTTTTGTTAATAGGAAGATTTAATCTGCAATTTTTTTCTATCCTTTCCTTGCCTAATTAATTGAACCACTTGTAATTCTATTTTTTACTTGTATCTTAAAATAAAAAAACATTGATTGATGATATTGGGCATAAAAATGATCAATAAAACATTTTTTAAATGATTTACGAACATAAGTTTTTCATAGCCTTCTTGAGGTGTATTAATTTGAATTCAAGGACATGCTTTGGTCTACGTTTTCGTGCTCATTCCAAGCATTTGATGAGGCCTTGAATGTAGATTAGTTGCACCTCACCTGTCGTGTCGTGAAGGTGACCAAGACATTATTAGTGTGTATGTCTCACAATTTAAGGCTCATGTCCAATCAGACGACGCTTTCGTGCACTTTTAGAATTACCCTGAAAGGTTTTTTCTTTTCTTCCTCAATTTTGTGGTGAATATGTTTTTCGACCACTTGGGGTCAATGAGTGGCCACACTCGTCATTTTGAACCAAGGGTTCCTGTTGCAATCAAACAAATGTGAGAATTGGCTTTTTCTGTATAACTTTTGGATGTTAAATCAACTTCGTATGTGTGTTTTTATTTCTACTAATTTCACACAACCACAAAAAAATATGCATGTGGTAAGAGGAATTTTTTTATATAGTTTCTACTGTAATTTTTATGTGTTGTAACTAATTTTTTTAATATTACAAATTTACAAAATCTCATATTATGTAGAATAACTATGTTTTATATATATATATATATATATATATATATATATATTTATTGTGAATATGAATAATTACGTACTATATATTTAGAGTTATCATATATCTTATAGTAGTAGAATTATAGTTCTCCACAGATTTTAATGTTCTCAAACACTTTATTTTATTGAGTTAATATAAAGGATGTTTTTTATTTCAAAAAACAAAAATTAACTATTTAAAATGATTGGTGAGTATCGTCGTCCAAATAAGTTTTAATTTCTCTCCTGAATTTATTGAAATTAGGGACAATTATAGTGAAATATAAGTATAGATCTATGCACATCCATTTGTACTCATATGACATCTACTAAATAGTTATATTTACAAATTATACATATGGAATGATTGGTGAGTATGCCCTGCTTTAATTAATGGCTGAATTATTTGGCCTTCTTCTCATTGCAATTGGTCTTCAGTGGGAATGGATTGGAAACTTATTGCAAAATCATTGGGTAGAGAATAACTCTAAGATTGTTGCCAAGCTGGTTGAAAGAAAGAGTGTCCAAAATAAATTCTATCTGAACGTCAAGCTTGTCCGAAATTTGGCAGATTTTTTTCGACCACAAAAGTCATGCTTTTGACTTAAAAAATAAAAATTACTATTTAAAATTAACTTGGCAGATTTTTTTATTCTTGAATTCTCTGTGAAAATTAATACCAATTTTCTCTCCTTTTTGTTAACTTTTTTATCTTTTATAAATCTTTTTAAAGAAGGAGAGAGATTATTAAAAAAACTTCTTCTAACTTTATTTTTCATAATGGACCAACTATCATATTAATTAAATTAATTTAAATTAATCTAACAATCTCCTCCTTGACTATTCATGTTAGGACTTAAAGATTCAATAATAAAATGCAAGTGCACATTATTTAATGAACAATCAAGTCATCATCCTCAAATAAATTGAAATGACAGATCATGATAGACAGAGGCCATCAATGACAAGATTCCTTCAATGTATCACATAATCAAAACAAACTGAATATAACTTTCATCAACTTTTAACTTTCATGTTTTTGAAAGGCATAACTTGTCATCACACTCAATAATATATGTATACAACATAATGAGTATGATAATAATGAAATAAACATAAACATGTCATTAATTGAATTCAAAGTGTCATAACGACACAAGCAAAATAATTATGCATATGCATACATGTAGATAACACCATCACATTAACAATAACTTATTCATAACGCCCATACTTTCAACACAGCCAACAAAAGTTTTGAGAGGTAGTTCTTTAGTTAATGGACATGCTTAGGGATGACAATCATGTTTGCTTCCGCGGGATTGCCTCTTCCTCGTCCTAATTTTGATTGAAAAAACCCACGTTATTAGTCTCATCCTCTCCTCCACTGCATCCCTGCCTAAGAAAATGGGGACAAGGGTGGTTTGTTGGTCCCCAACCTCACCCGTTGCCCACTTCTATGTTAATCAAAATTTCTTCTTACATAAATTTTTAATCTCACAAGTCTGTGTACAAATCCACATCTCTGTAAACCATTAAAACAAAAATATAGTTAATAACTTAA
Organism: Psophocarpus tetragonolobus; assembly: GCA_037954015.1. NCBI lineage: Eukaryota > Viridiplantae > Streptophyta > Magnoliopsida > Fabales > Fabaceae > Psophocarpus > Psophocarpus tetragonolobus. The sequence goes on from CM075694.1 coordinate 33,023,400, forward strand.
TATATAATTTATTAATTAATAAATTAAATATAGTTAATAAGTTAATATATAATTTATTTAATAAATTATAAGTAAATTTAAATTATAAAAAAATATAATGGGGTACCTATGGGTTTACCCGAACCCGAAAATACTAATGGAGATGGGGACATGGATTAAATTTTCATACCTGTCTTCTTTATACCCACCCTTGTCCCGTACTTTCTAGGGATGGGGATGGGGAAAGGAGGGCCAAACCCGCCCCTACCCTGATGCCATCCCTAGTTGCAATCATGAAATCAGTACTAATATGCTCAATTGACACTCTGTGTTTCTGCACTTCTTCTTTGACTGACAAGTACTTCAATTCATGTGTTTTGCACCATTTGTGTACTTGTCTTTCTTAGAGAGGAAGACAACTACAAAATTATCACAGTAAATCCTTAGCGGCCTAGCTATATTGTCTATAATGCCAAGCCCCAAATAAAGTTCTGCAACCACAATGCATGAACAATAACCTCAACGTATGTCATGAATTTAGCAGAGTAATTTTCCATTCTGAATCCATCCAACACTTTATTAATATATCTTTTCGAAGACAAAACCTAACATTCCTTGTGATCTATCACAAAATATTTCTACTTTTATCACATAGGATGCCTCACCTATATCCTTCATTTCAAAGTTGTTAGAGAGAAACTTCTTTACATCATGTAACAAACCAATATCATTTACAGCAAGAAGAATTTTGTCAACATAATGAACTAAAATAATGAACTTAGTCCCACTGGTCTCCATGTAGATACACCAATCAACAATGTTCTCTCAAAACCATATGATGTTATGGTATCATTAAACTTCAGATACCATATCGGGAAATTGTTTTAGTCCATATATTGACTTCTTTAATTTACATACTAAGCTTTTTTTTCCTATGGTTGAGAAACCTTCTGGTGGATCCATATAAAATTCCTCCTCTAAGTCATTATTTAGAAAAATAGTCTTTACACACATTTGGTAAAGCTCTACATCATAATGAGCTACCAAAGACAAAACAATCCTTAAAGGGTTCTTCTTTGAAATCATACAGAAATTATCTTTATAGTCAATGCCATCCTTTTAAGTGTAACTTTTGGTGACAAGTCTAGCCATATACCTGTCGATATTTCCTTTTGAGTCTTGTTTGGTATTAACGACCCATTTACAACTAACTCGTTTAGAACTTTAGACAACTCAAATAAGTATAAAACTTTGTTATCATCGATTGATTTCAACTCTTATTTTATAGCATTGAACCACTTTTTAGAATTGTTACTTTCCATAGATTTTCTGAAGGAGACTAGATCCTCATAAATGCTTAAGTCACATTAATTTTCAATAGAGTAAACCACATAGTTATTCAAAACAGTAGGTCTTTTTTGCCTTACAAAATTTCTTAATATTACTTCTTGTGGTTCCTCTACCATTTGCTTATTTGTGACTTGTACAGTGTCAGTTGTTCATCATCTATATGTTCATTTGGTGGGCTTGGAACATTAGATTGTCGTGAGATTGTGAAACAACAAAAAGAATAACAACTTGAGAAGAGACATTAGGTGTATAAATATCACTAGATTAGGTGTATAAATATCACTAGAAGTCACTTGAATATCCACCTTTCATGATTCCTCACTCACACTAAACTGACCATTCTCAATGAACCAAGCATTATCATACTCTACTATTCTTATACTATGGTTAGGGTAATAGAATATGTATTCCTTTGACTTTTCAAGGTAGCTGATGAAGTAACAAATAATGGTTTTTGCATCGAGCTTTTTATCATGTTGATTATATATCCTTACTTCTATCAAGAAACCCCAACATGAAGATGCCTTAAACTGGGTTTCCTTCCAATCCATGGTTCATAAGGAATTTTAGAAACTACTTTACTAGGAACCCTATTAAGTAGATATACAATAGTCTTTAATGAATGCATCCAAAAAGATAAAGGAACATTACTATAACTCAACGTGCTCCTAACCATGTCCATAAAGGTATGATTCCACCTTTCTGTTACACCATTTTGTTGTGGTTTATCGCACATGTGCACATATGCCTTGACTTTCAAGAAACTTTGCATATGGACTTGGACATTGTCCACTCTCATCGGTTTTACCATAGTATTCACCACTTCTATCAAATCTCGTCACTCTTACTTTTCTATCCAACTGTATTTCCACCTCATTAATGAATACCTCAAAGATGTCCATTGATTAAGATTTCTCATGCAGTAAATATATACATAACAATAACATGTGAAGTCATCAACAAAAATAATAAAATACTTTTCATGCTCCATGACGAAATGTCAAAAGGACCACAAATATCGGTGTGTATTAAGTCAAGAAGTTGGTTACTTTTTGTGGTGGGATTCTTTGATACGTATTTGATTTGCTTACCCTTAATGCAATCCACACACACATCTAATCATCAAAATCCAATTGAGGTAAGATCTCATTTTTCACTAACCTCAACATTATTTCTTTGCATACATGACTCAACCTTTGATGCCATAAGAAAGTAGTTCACTATTGCGCTATGTTTACTACCAATAACATGTTCAACTTTAAATAGATTCAGAAAAATTAACACCAAGGTTGAAAGATATAAATCATCCAATAAAGTACTAGAACCATAATAGTACACAAGTTTATACAAATGAAAAATTCCATTTCCAATCCTAAAATTAAAAACTTAAATAATCTAACTTTGCAACAAAAATTAAATTTGTAGAACAACTAGGAACATCAAGACACTTTTCAAGATCTAGACAACAACCAATGTCCAAAAAATCAATTTATAAGTCTTAATTCCTTCTATTTGTTCCTTCATTCTGTTTCCCATATACAAATATTTTTCAATTCCTTTTATAGGTTGGATTGAAAGGAAACCCTATATAATATTGGACACCTAAACCCTAAACCCTAAGTGGTAGCACTAGAATCCAACTACTAAGTGCTACTAGGTACTTCAATAAGATGTGATTCAAAACTTACTAAAACATAAAATGTACCTTTCTTTTTTAACCAAATTTTTATTTTCAAACAATCTTTCTTGAAGTGACCAACCTTTTTACAAAAGAAGCATTTCTGGTCCTTTTGGATTTTGTCCTCATTCACTTTCATTGAGGCTTTGTCCATCTTGTTCTTCTTTCTTGGTTTGATCTTGCTGCTGTTAGCACCATCATGAGTCAGAAGATGGATATAATGATCCTTCAATTTATTCATTCTTCCTCTTGAACCAACATGGTCTTAATTTATTGAAAATTCCATTTATCCTTAATGGTGTTATAATTCACTTGGAACTGACTAAATTCAAGAGGAAGAGAGTTCATGATAAACTGTACTAGAAAGGATTCATTCACTTCCATTTCCATTGACTTCAACCTGCTTCCAAATTAGCCATTTCAATCACATGATCATGAATGGGTTGTGAGCAGTCAAACATTTTAGTCATTAGCTCACTCACATAAGAGTTCCCATAATAGACTTGTCAATTATGTCTAATTGTGACTTAACATTATCAGTCATAGTCATGCACATCAAGTTTAGTGACAACCTGTTTAGACCTTTGTCAAGCCTCATAAAAAGACTTGTCAACATCCATACTGGTCTCAGTAATGGTTGGGGCATTTCACCTATAACTATTGCTAAATGTAAGTTAAACACACCCAATTGAAACTGAATATGTTCAGACTAATCAACATAGTTTAGCCCATTAAACTTGATCACATTATTGCCCAAACCAAATAAATGTATGATGTTGCACACAATCTACAAGCTCACGCATTGATGCTTTGAAAAATCATTTAATAGATTCAAACAAAACAACTAAATCATAACCTAAAATAAATATAATAAACATGCTTTAATAGATAATTAACTATACTTAGGTTTACATGCATGCTATTTTTTTATATATAAAGTTATTTACTATATCAAAATATCTCTTTAATATCATTAATTATAAGCAATGGTCCACACAAGACACAAATATTCCTTATAAATAATGAGCAACAATAAATCCCAAACCAATAAATATTGTATCTTAGTACAACATCAAATTCATCGCAGTGCAATTAAGTACAATTATAATACTTTAAAATTAAACAAAATAAAATATTTTTACCACTTTGGTGATTATTAGATTCTACATTTAATTTTAAATTAAACATATATCGTTACTTGACAACGGCCTAATATCAATTAAAATCACTTATTTGGGTACGTAAATAATTTAATGACATACATAAACTACTCACTATTATATTCATTAATCATAAGAAAAATAATTAACCTTTAGATGATACATAAATGTTTTATCATAATCAATTTCAATCCCATAAATCAAAATTTAGCACATTTATTCTATGAATTAATGAAACAAATTATCATTAATTTAGAATTAAATAGACTTTAAAATTTGGTTACTTTAATGACTTTGGGAGTTACAAATTAAAGCGCAACACAAGAATTTAGGAGTTACAAATCATGATGACAACTTGGACATCTAGGCCATGACTGATTGCTAGACGTCCTAAAAGAGGCACCTAAAATTGTCGGCCAGAGGTAAATAAAAGGGTCTCAACGAATGTGCAGGAAATGGAACCCAAAACTTCAGTCTCCATGCATGGGTTATGTTATGGACCCTCATGAATTCCCAAGTCCCCAAAATCAAGTAACTGAAACCACAATGAGTCACATCACTAGCATGCATATCTTGACAAATGGACACCCAATTAAAACCATCCAAAAAAGTGCCTTTGACTGCAACCAAATCGAATAACAGAAAGCCAAGGCTACTTGTGTGGCTTTTTTCTGTACAAAGTATATAATTAAATAAAAATTCTCAAAATAGAGTAAGTTTGTGAAATTTTTTTGAAATGATGTAGTTTTTTGAAACTGCAAGTCGAGTTGGCAGGTTGGCAGTAGGCGCTGCAAACTGGCAACTTTGGACCCATAAAGTACAAAATCCTAAAAATTGCCAGTTAGAATAGTGCGTTGGAAGTCAGAGATTCTCATCTCCAACCCACCAATTGACATGGCGGGTTCCAACCTGCCAATTTACATTGCGGGTTGCATGCTCTGTTCATGAACGTCCCACGTTGACAAGAGAGAAGAAATAGAAAAATGATAAAAAGAAAAAAAATTAGAGAATAAAAGATTATCATAAATTAATAATATAAAAAATAGTAAAATTATATATGGTTAACAAAATTTAACAACAAATATAAAAGTTTTAAAAAATAATCATTAGTATATAAAATTTTAAATATAAATATTTAATTTCAAAAAAAGTAAAGAGGTTATTAATAAAGAAGAAAAAAAAAGTTATTAATAAAAATTAGGAAAATGGGATGTTTGGTTGATAAAAAGTTTTGAATTATTAATTCAACAAGAAAGAGGATATTTTGTTAAAAAATAGAAAAATGATAAAGAAGAAAAATCAAAAGTTTATGGTTTACAATATTTCAAAATAGTGAAATCATATATTTAATTTAAGAAAATCAAAAGAGATAAATGATACTTTTTAATATTATTCATTATTGGCAAAGAAAAAAAATGTTATTAATAAAAATTAGGAAAATGAGATGTTTGGTTGATAAAAATCTGTGAATTATTAATTTAAGAAGCAAGAGGATATTTTGTTAAGAAATAGAAAAATGATAAAGAAGAAAGTAAAAAGTTTATGGTTTGAAAAATTTTTCATAAGTAAACAATATTACAAAATAGTGAAATCATATATGGTTAACAGATGGTAATTGATAAATTAAAAAGTTTGAAAAATAATTATTAGTAATATAGTATATTTTGTGTTCAGGTAAAAGTTTGGATTGAAGATAATTTGTAAAAACTAGTTTATTTATTATTATGAATAAATTTAAATATACGATGATAGTGGATCTATTTAATAAATGGAATGAAAATATAATAAAATTAAGTTGTTAGTTGAAAATGAAAAAAATATTTATATTGAAATATGAAATACAGGATAAGAAATTGGGAATTTAGGGGGTCGCATTAGGACAACGATTTCTTCTATGACTAGATTGTTTACAACTTGAACATGTAAGTGTAGCTCGGGGTTGTGACTCTCTCAAATCCATTTCGTTTCTAATTCGGGTTGATTTAGGACGACCCGATCCTCGAAGCAACGCTGGATTTGGTACAATGAATGGTCCGTTTCTTAGAGGCATTATCTTTGCATTTCCTATATGGATTCCACTCTGTGGAATAAGTTTGTATTATGTTTTGCAGAGAGTATACCCTATCAACAAATTGATAGTGATTGATACTGACATGAGCACAGGCTACTATGACGTGAGAACAAGGGTAATGCTTGGAAAGCTCCGCACTTACAATATTGTTTATCAAGTAACACAACCCATGTTTGACCTCCTCTTTGCGTGGCATGACAGAATGTTTCAGTAACTTTGAACTTTTTGTTCCTTGTGTTATAACTTTTGACCGTGTGCATTGATGCAGCGGCTTGGTTTTCTTCCATGACATCCATTAATTTTTTGCTGTAATGTTTGCCTTTGCTAAGCTGTGGAGTCGCTTCCGCAACTCTTTTAACAAAGTATTCAACTAACCTGTCGTGAGTAGATTTTACAAGAGCATTTACAGGCATATTTCGTGAGCCTCGAAACACTTTGTTAACTACTTCAGACAGGTTAGTCGTCATGTGACCAAATCTTTGGCCTCCTGCATGTGCCATGCTCCGCTTGTTAACTTCAATACGATCAATCCATTTCCTTATTTATGGGCTACTATCTCTAAAAGTTGTCAATTTCTTGTCAAACTTATTTGCATATGTTTCATAGCCTGATAACAAAAGGGTGGTTTACCATAAAAGTGAGTTAAAAAATTAATCAATTTGTTGAAGAAAAAAACAATGTGAGTTAATGAGATATTTTAATTTATCCATTGTGATCAAATCTTGTTTCAGCTTGGTGTTGTTGAACTTGTGATTGAAGTTGCTTGCTATGTGACAGATGCAGAACACATGATGAGCATGCGGTGGTCTCCACATACGTGAAGCTTGCACTGCACCTAGGATGCTTTTATGTCGATTTGAGATGAGACACAACCCACTTCTTCGAGTAACATGTTTCCGAATTTTGGCCAAAAACCATGCCAAATTACTCAATATTTCACCGTCAACTATGGCAAATGCAATTAGGAGTATTGAACTGTTTCCATCATGCATTGTTGCAATTAACAGTGTCCCCTTGTACTTGCCATACAAGAATGTCCTGTCTATCTGTATTATTAGTTTGCACAAGTTAAATGCGTCAACAACAGGTTTAATGTCCAGAAGACACGATCAAATTGTCTAAGTCTTTCTTCGACAACATCATCAATCATAAACTCTGTCGTCTTAAGTTCATAGGTTGACCCAAGACATTTTGTTACCATCTAATCCAACCACCTGAGCAACGTGTCGTAAGATTCTTCCCAGTCACCAAATACTTTAGCCATAACTTTTTGTTTACCCAACCTTGTTTTCTTGTAAGAAGGCGTGTGCGATAAGTCGCTTTGAATTCTTTCTATGATCATTGAGATCGCAACACATGGGTCAAATGTAACCATGCCTATTATGTATGACAAAAGAACAAGTTCTTCATGGGTTATGTCAAGAAAAAATTATAATATTATAGATTACGATAAACTTCAGTATATGATTACCTAAAATGTAGCTGGCGATAATATCTGATGTCAGTTTTTGGTGATCTTGTGTAAAATTTTCATTTACACAATTATGCGAACCCCTCATTTTGTCATTGTCCATTTATGTGTTTGTTGTGAGAGTGTGACACTCATCTGCCATTGACATCCGCTTGAGGTTCCTAGGACACCAGATGGAAAATATTATTGGTCGTGTCTAAACTATTTCGTAAGTGTGATGTATCCGTAAGCAGTGTTGAGAAACAACCAATTTTACTTCATCCTTTTATTCAAACTCCAACCCCTTAAACAACTCTTGTCCGTATTCCCATTCGTAAGACCTCCGAACAAGTACTAAGTTTGTTTCTTGATCTGGATGTGCCCAGTTAATGTTATTGTAGTGTGGTGTAGGTAACAAAACTTGGGCGCCTTGTAACAAATATACAATTCAAAATCAACAGCCTTCCGAAACATTCATGGCAAGTATACATCAATTATGTGAACCAAGGAGGCAAAGAAAATTTTGATACCTGTTATAGGAAATCTGACACGATGTTGTTGTCCATGATGAATGGTTTAGGCCTCCTCATCTGTATCTGAACCTGATGCCAGAGGTGTTCCGTTATCCTCACCTCCATGGTCTTCATCAGAGTTAAACTCATCTTGTTCATGGACAACAATGTCTAAACGGTCTTTGTCATCAGCCAAATTAGTTACGTGTTGTTGTGTTGTCCCAGTGTGCCTTTGACCGCGACTACTGCTAGGACTGAATGATATTCAGAATTGAACGTGCCCTGTGTTGTCATTGATCCTCTGGTTGATAATCCACCTGCTCTTACACATAGGCAGTATTATTAGATAGTTCAATGTCAACATATAATTCTAGCATCCGTGTTGTGCTAGTAGCGGAGAAGACGTTAACCATCATTCGAAAATCACCATCATCTGATACCTGTAACGCACCAAATTCATCGTAAACAATATATTTATATATAATTTTACTAACAATTTGATAATATGAGAGATGTAATGTTGAATGAATCTATCTGACAAATTCATGAAAACTTATGTTAGTAGAAAACTGCATGTCGGCCTGAGAACCATTGAAGGAAACTTCTTCCGGGCCCATACTAATTTCACCATTATAGTAAACAATTGCAAAAAGAGTATCCATAATAGCGATTTGGGAAATTATTTGCATATTTAATTTTGTACACGCTGAAAAAAACTCAAATAGGTTGCAGTGGAAGTGCAAATGCAATACATATATAGGGAATGAAGTGCAAATTAGGTTGTAGTTTCAATAGGTTGCGTGGTAGCAAAAAATGGGTGATTCACAGAGGAAAAACTATTGTGGGCTTGTGGGAGCCAAATTCGCCATCTGAGCCTAAACCACCATCTCAGTTGGTGGTTTAGGCTGACATGTCAGGTCAATTCACCATCTGAATTGGCGAATTGGACCAGCTGACCTGACATGTCAGCCCAAACCGCCAACTGAAATGGTGGTTTAGGCTCAGTTGCTCCAATTCGCCAATTCAAATGGCGAATTGGGCTCCCACGAGCCCATAGTAATTTTTTCTCTATCTATCACGCCACCACCCCTTCTTTGAATACCCTACCCACTCAACATTCCTAAACGTCGATAACAAAAATCGGAGGATGCATTTTAGTTTTAGTGTTTTCGATTTCATAATCTGGTATAGTGTCGACCAACATTACATGGGTATTCAAATGTAGTTTTTCAAGTTATATCATTCATCAAATGTACTATTTCAAGTTACAAAAGTAATTTGAAATTCTTACATTGCATGTCACGAGGTGGTGGCAAAACAGTATTTTTTTGTTGTTCACCACTTGGGTTGTGCTTTTTGTTTTTGTTTTTTTCCAATTTTGGTTCTTCTTTCTCTGTGTTTTTATTGGTTGTGGTTTTCTTTGTTTTATTTTTTTTATTTTGACTTCTGTTGTTGTCCCATTATCCCTGTCTTTTCTCACCACAAAACTTGGTCAGGCCAGTGTCTTGAAACCGTTATGGCCCAATCCAACTCCTCCTAGTTTTGATTGTGTTTATTTTTCCTTTAGTTTTTTTAATCTCCTAAAGGATATTTACTTCGTCTGTTTTTGTGTCTTTAATTTTTACTTGTAGTCTTGTCCCATTTTCATCCTTTTTTAACAACAAAAGTTACGGAGCTGTGTCTTTCAATGCATCTTGGCCCAACCCAACTCGTCCAAATTTTCCTTCCCTTTAATTTTATTTGTCGTGTTTTTTATGTCTTCCAGGGAACCAACTTCCTCCCTAGTGTGCGGTGTGTTTACGCTTTTCATTTTACAGTACTTTTGTGTCCAGTGATGTTACTCTCGGAACAATGGTCAATGATGGAATCATATCAATGCGAATTGAAATAATTAATGTCATGTTTAGGGCCAGTGTCGAAAGTTAAGTGTTTGTGAATCAAGTCTAATTCCAATATTGTAACAACTTGGAGCAAATAATACAACATTCTCATTAATAAATGTTGTTTTAGTTATACGAATTTCATCTGAAGTTAAATACTCCACCATGTTATGTTATATATATATATATATATATATATATATATATATATATATATATATATATATATATATATATATATGACATGTAACAATAAAAGCATGTATACACATTTTATTACATTTATAAATGTATAGTTTGTGTTTAGTTTTGAACAAAATAAAAGATAAATGAAATTATAAACAAAGTCAAATTAAAATATAGTATACGTTAAATAATAAAAATCATGGTTTAGGGTTACATGACAAAAAAACATTTTTTTATACACGATAGTGACAAATAATACACATAATTAATACAGATTATGATGAGAAAGAAAAAAAAATTTGAAGACTTAGAAAACAATGAAATTTATGAACAGTTACAGTACAATGTATTTAATGAGGATGTTAATATTTGAAATTTATTTAACTTTTATTTATTTGGAAGAGTTGATGATAAATATGTTACATTATTATTATTTTAATACAAAAAATTAAAGGCAATGTGCACAATCCAAAAAATATGCAGCAATAACACAACCCAAGAATTGAACTAAACACCACATGGTTGGAGGAAATTAAGCATACCACTAGACGAAATGGTGAACTTAGTTATATTGTAACATTTAGGGTCTTATTAAATATACAAATTCAATTTAACTGTTAACATTTAAATTAAAAATGTAATTTTTGGAGTGAAATTTTTATTTGGTATTGTTATTCTCATTTTTTTCTTTTATGTAATAATTCATGAAGTTAAAAAAAATGAATTTTAGCAGTTGAAAGGGTTGTTCAAATCAACGCCACTAAACAGCAGATTTTGTTGTGAGGAACTCCCTCCATGATACATATCAGAATTTTCTTGAGAGGAACTGCCTCCATGAAACATCGAAGCACCGGGAAAAAGTTGACCGGTACCCCATGCTTGATCAAACTGGGATGGCACCCCATATGGGAACGGTGCTTGGTCATATGATGATTGTGGGGTATTGAAGTAACCTGGTTACTGGTGTGGCATATAAAATTGCACTGATGTATCAGGTGGCACGCTAGTCTGCTGGTGGGACAGGTACGTATGTTGCGTATAATCGCCAAATGGTTCTGTTGGTGTGGCGTAGAATGTACCCTGACTTGGTTCATATGTCGTTCTAGGAAGGTTAACGTCATGATGTTGCACATGATGTCTTCACCTTTCAAGACCAACTCCTTCAACCGAACCATCACCAATATCACCAACTTCAGGCCGCTCAGGGTATTGTGGATATCGGTCAAGTGCTGGTTCAAAGAGTGTCATAAATGCATCTGTTTGCCCAAATGTGTGCAGACTACTCCCTAGGTCATCTCTTATGTTTGTCATAGAGGTTGCGTTGGCCCGATTATCCATGGCTATATTGTGGTAGGCGCGTTCAACGACATTAACCTGAAAACACAACAATAGTTCGACACATTATATGGTATGATTAAAAATAATCACCTTAGTAGTAAAACAAACAAAGACAGACATAGAAAATTACCCCGTAGCCTGTATATTAGCGCACCGACCGATGAACAAGCGTGTATGCTTTTGGTACAACAACATGTACTCACTATTCTTCGACAAACATGGGTTTTTTTTGGACGGATTCATGTACACATTGTTGAACCGGTCATTCCACGTGGCCACTAACGGGGCATGTCTATCTAACCAATTAACACCTTCTTTATTGCGTAAGCTCAAGTCATATAGTCTATTGTCTTAGAGTGGAGGATGGGGTATACGCTAAACCATCCCAAATTGGTGCATTACCCTTTCCGGTTGATGCCACTCCACAATATGAAAGCAAATCATTGGAACGACAGACCTCCATAACTCACTCATGAGTAATAGGTGTGGAGGGACAACTGTTAGATGTTGTTTATACGGTGTCCACAAAATCTGCAACAACAAAAAAAAAATTCATTTAAACATATAAAATGTTGTAGTGAGGTAACATAGTAGTAAAATTATCTTACATCTATTTTTTTCATCTTATCAAACATCTCTCGATATTTACAGATATCCCAACTACGACCCCGATAGTTAATTACTGCCCCACCTTCCCAGCTATAAAAAAATGAGCAACAAATATAAGAATATATTTACACATAGTTATTGAAAAAAACAACAAAATGATAACAAAAACAAACCTTGCTCCCAACGGTAATCCTTGGACTGGGGTAGGTCTTTCAATGGGAGCAATGTACGAAAATCGCTCTCATACCCAGTGTTGGAGTAAAATACAACCTCCGGCAATGGTGTGCATTTTATAGTTCGTTGTTTTGCACAACTTGCGATACAGGTTGCTTAGCAGCGCATACCCCCAACTGTACGTGGCACACTGATCCAAGTCCCATATTGAAGGTACTTAAGGGGAAGACCATTTCCTGACCGATCAGGAAAAAGTAATCCTCCAATGAAACGAAATATGTACACCTTTGCATTGATCTCCAACTATTGGGGAAAAATATTTGCATTCTGGAGGTCGAAGTTGGCATTCAACCAACTTGTTCTCAACAGGCTCCCTCTGATATCGGTCTCAGGAGGACGACTAAAGACAACCTTAACTTCCACATGTCAATCGGGCTGTACAGCCATGCCAAACACAGGCAACCCGTCAACTCTAAGGCCAACAACATGGCCACATCTTGGAGAGTGATAGTGCACTCATGAACAGGCATGTGGAATGTGTATCTCTCAGGTCTCCATCGCTCAACCAAAGCTGAGATTAATGAGTGGTTAAGCTGAAAAAAATTCAGCTTCGCAACGTCACCAAACCCAATTGTTACCAAGAACGGCTGAAGGTGAGGAAGATACCTTATTATTTGCATCTGTAGGGTCTTCTTGACATGTAGCACACGATCGTCCTCACCATTACAAAATATTTTTGGACATATGCACCGATTGCATGGTCAACAAGGAAGGATCTCTTGTGCCTGGATGGACAGTGCGAACTTCTGCCATTCTTTTTACTAACCTGCATAGAGAAGTTACCAGTTTCCAATAACAAAAACACCAAAAATTTTTTATTATCAACATCAATATAGTTAAACCGTAACTATATTTAAAGCGTATACATTATAAGTTGTAACTCTTACACATTAAAAAAAATTTAAATTTTGAGGCTAAAAATAATCTGATGCAAAAAACTGTTTTTTTACCAATAAATAAATATAAACCCTAAAATCAGGTTTCAGATTCTAAATTTATATTATTTTTAAACCGTATTTAATGTGATACCTTATTATTACTTACGTTATTATTCCATACAATAAGCAGTTTATATAATTTAAACAAATTTTTTTTAGTGATATTGTATTTATGTTTATACGATTTTATCACATAAAAATAACCACAAATGCTAAATCCTTAACAAATATACTTATATTTAAAGCCTACACATTAAAAAAAAAAATTTAAGGCTAAAAATATTCTGATGTAAAAAAGTGTTTTTTTACCTCTACATAAATGTAAGCCCTAAAATCATGTTTCAGATTCTAAATTTATATTATTTTTAAACCTATTTAGTGTGATACTTTATTATTACATACGTTATTATTCTATACAATAAGCGGTTTATATAATTTAAATAATTTTTTTTATTGACACTGTATTTATGTTTATATGATTTTATGACATAAAATTACCCACAAATGTTAAATCCTTAACAGATATACTTATATTTAAAGCCTACACATTAAAAAAAAATTAAATTTTGAGGCTAAAAATATTCTGATGCAAAAAACTGTTTTTTTACCCGTAAATAAATGTAAACCCTAAAATCATGTTTCAGATTCTAAATTTATATTATTTTTAAACCATATTTAGTGTGATACTTTATTATTACATACGTTATTATTCCATACAATAAGCGGCTTATATAATTTAAATAATTTTTTTTACTGACATTGTATTTATGTTTAAAAAAAATTAAATTTTAAGGCTAAAAATATTCTGATGCAAAAACTGTTTTTTTTACCTCTACATAAATGTCAACCCTAAAATCATGTTTTAGATTTTAAATTTATATTATTTTTAAACCCTATTTACTGTGATACTTTATTATTACATACAATAAGCGGTTTATATAATTTAAATAATTTTTTTTTACTGACATTGTACTTATGTTTATATGATTTTATGACATAAAAATAACCACAAATGATAAATCTTTAACAAATATACTTACATTTAAAGGCTACACACTAAAAAAAAATTAAATTTTGAGGCTAAAAATATTCTAATGCAAAAAACTATTTTTTAAGCACTACATAAATGTAAACACTAAAATCATGTTTCAGACTCTAAAATCACATAAAAATATAAATTCTTAACACATATAATTATATTTAGACCGTAAACATTAAAAGTTTTAACTCAAATATTATAAAAATTCTTATTTTTAGCACTAAATAGCTTTGACTTTACAAATATTCTAATGGAAAAAGTTTATTTTTACTACTAGATAAATTTCACCCTAAAATCATGTTTTAATAACAAAATTTATACTTTTTTTACAAAATAGTATAATCTCAATAACATACTTTCTTAGTCAATTTCACTTTACGTGTTTTCTAATGCAAAACATACTTATCAATTAAATTATAAACCAAAATCATATAATTTTAATAACAAAAACATAATATAATCACAATAATAAAAACTCACAAATCTTTTGATGTTTGATACCAAATTTTTCAATCGCTCCAATATTCATTTATATCTCGTACGGATTTTTTCTTTTAATCTTCTCTGCAGTATAATTTGTTTAAAAACATACTTAGCAATCAACATTATAAACAACAATAATATAATCTGAATAATAAAAATTATAATATAATCAGACAAATAAAAACTATAATATAATAAGAGAAATAAAAACTTACAAAGCTTTTCTTGTCTACTCAAATTTTACAATGCAATATGTTTTTTTCTTTTTGTTTTTCAATCTGGCAACGATGAGATGGGTGTAGTGTGGGTTTTTAAGGAGCCCAAACCGCCATCTTAATTGACGGGTTGGTGCCACTTGGTACCGCCCCATTGGCTGGAAGGACAACATGATTAAAGTGATCCTAATCCGCCATTCAACTTGCCAGTTTCGCAGATATGGTGACAAGTGTCACGCCTCCATTCAACCCGTCATTCGGTTCGATGAATTCCAGTACAAAATTGCTGTCCCAAACCGCCATTCATATTGGCGGTTTGTAGAGATCATTACGCGTGTCACTCCCCCCTCAACCCACCATTTCACATGGCGGTTTGGACTCCCTATCTTTGTGCCTCCTTGGGAAGGAGCAGAATGTCTGTTAACCCGCCAACTTGACTGGCGGTTTCAAGGTCCCCGCGTTGAAAATCCGTTTAACCAACCATCTTGGTTTCCAATTTTGTGAAAACTACTCCATTTTGGAATTTTTTCACAAACCTACTCTATTTTGGGAATTTTTATTTAATTATATACTCTCTACAGAAAAAATCCCACTTGTCCCTGACTATGACAAAAGGCACCACAAAATCTGCATGTTTTGCAGGCTTGAAGACGCATCGAAATCATGCAGATAGAGAAACCCTCTCTTTATGCCACGAGTAGCCAACTAAATGTGTAGAAACAGACCAAGTCCCATGATCAGGCAAGAAGCATGAAGAATCATGCTAAAATGGACGGAAATCTTCATGCGAATGAGGATGATTCTCGCAAGGTGAATGTTCTTCAAGAACTAGAATTGATATGACAATATCAAAAGTTGGGTGACCACTTCGTCTTTGGTAGATTGAAAGTTTGTCATATAGGCCAAGTGTGCCCACCATGAACGAGATAGAGGCGGAACCTTTCGGAAACGTACAGTGTGTCATCTTGGGCAGCGGGTCTTCTACTATTCGGAGTAGCAACAAAAATATAAGAGGAATAGGCTACTTGATTTTGCGGCTCAATCAACCCACTATGTTTAAATGAATCTCATTTCTTAGAATTGCCAGAGTAGGAAACGTGGGTTTCAACGGCTTAATCAAACATATCTCTAAAGAGTATAAGGTGAATCTCTTGTTCATGTGAGAAACACAAGTCAACAAGCTAAAAGAATTGTTGCTAGATTGAGGTTTAATAGCTAGCATCTTGGACACACAATGGCAAGGACTAGAACTATTTAGTGTGTGTGGAAATTAGATTTCTAGAATGTGGTGGTTCTGGCCGTGGATCACCGGTTTGTCCATCTCAGGGTGTGTTGGAAAAGACACACTAGTTGGCTTCTAATAGTGTCTATGCAAATGGGTGACTTCAATTCCATTTTACAAGAACACAAGAGGGAGTGTGGCTCTTCTTCACCATCATAGAGGGGATACAGGACTTCATGGAATTCATGCAGTCAAACCATCTGTTAGATATCGGCTTCCAAAGATTGGTTTTTACTTGGAAGTGAGGTCGTTTGATGGAGAGGTTGGATAGGTTGTTGGTTAACTTAAAGTGGTGACTCTAATTTCAACAAACTATTGTGTTCCATTTGCCATTTTTCAAATTTGATCATCGCCTTAGTTTGCTTAAATTAATAGATAAGCGAGGGCTAATAGGAGGCAATGTCCTTTTTGGTTTGTTGCAGCTTGGCTTATACACCCTGATTTTTGCCAGTTTTTAAGTGGCTTTTAGAAGGAAAATGAAGCCTGGAAGGGTAGGGTTCCAAAACTTAATGAAGCCCTACAAAAATGGAATGTTGAAGTATTTGACAATATTTTCAAATGGAAGCCTAGAAAGGTAGGGTTCCAAAACTTTTGAAACAATTGTACCAAATTAATTGTCAGTTAGCAATAAATCAATCTCCTTAATGAGAGGAGAAACAACATGACACTTGTCCTAGTATCAATAGGTTTTTAGAGAAAGGGAGTTGTAATTTCAGAGATCATGCGCTAAATGACTCTCGTATAGGGATAGGAACTCTTGATATTTTCATGCAATGATTATCATCTGAAGGAGGAAGAATCGTATTAAAGTGCTATAGGACTAAGACGAGAACTGGGTTTGAAGTCCAAGTGAGCTGGATGGACTTGTAAACACTTTTTATAGAAACCTATATTCAAAATATTCTCAGTATGTCAATTTTAGTCCTCGAGGTTATTTCCCAAGTCTCTTAGTGGATGACTTAAATATGTTAAATGAACTAATTTTCAGAGTAGAGATTAGGAAGATTGTTTTTTCCATGGGTAATTTCAAAGCATTTTGGGAAGATGGTTTACAAGTTGTGTTCTACAAGAGTAATTAAAATATTGTAGGAGAATCTTTTTGTAAGCTAATTGAAAATTCCTTCAATAATCCAAAAATGCTAAGGGCGTTAATTGTACACTTATTCCCAACGTGGAATCAACTACCTCCATGAAGGACTTTCGACCGATTAGTCTGTGTAATTTATTGTACAAGATGATAACCAAGATCCTGTCATGAGATTAATGGAGAAACTAGTACATCCTAGCTATCCAGTTCATCCCCTGGAGGAGTAGTAGCAATAATGGCATCATTACGTAAGAGGCAATCCACTCTATGAAGCACAAGAAATAGCTTAAGGGTTAAGTGACCATTAAAATTGATTTAGAGAAAGGCTATGATAGACACAGTTGGAATTTTGTCAAAAACACACTGTAGGAGAATAGTCTTCCAATGAGAATTAGATATGTGATTTGGCAGTGCATCTCATCCCCCGACAACACGTATGTTGTGGAATGATGAGACTTTGGAACCTTTCAAACCAACACGAGGAGTTAGGAAGGGTGACCCCATCTCTCCTTACTTATTTGTGTTTCACCGAAAACATTTGTTTCAGTTGATTTGGTTGGTGGTAAATCATATGTGCTAGAAACTAATCCAAGTCTCGAAAGGTGGACCATAACTTTCGTACTTGGCTTTTGCTTATGATATTCTATTGTTTTCAAGCAGACGTGATAAATTAGATCTGCAACATTTTTGTAGAAGCTCCGATCAGAAAATAATTTAGAGCAGTGGACTTATTAAGATCCTAAAATTACTTAAACATAAAGAAAGGACTTGCTTAGAAGTCCAACACATTCCAAGGAAATCCTCTGAATCCTACAACATCTCTTGTCGGTTTGATCCATCTTCTATTCGTACCACGAAGAAGTATAAAAAGAAACACATTAAAGAAAACACACAAAAAGAGTGATTTTTATAAATCATTAATGTTAATCTTAATAAACTTAACAAACAATGGGGGCCTATAACTCAGTCTCACATGAATTAGTACATATCAACACAATCATACTCATTTCAATGACTGAACTCAATCACACTAGACTCTATGTATGGATCCATAACCAATCCATGATGATTCACCCCAATCATCAAGGATTTTTTTGGGAAGTGATTGGTACTTGTATATTTTTCCCTATATGGTACAATAATTTTCTCCAGAAATTGGGTCATCTGCCCACAACAAAATTATGGTTGTCTGCCAATCATAACATTCTGGAAACTTCCAATCGGGCCTTTTGACCATCAAAAAACATAATCGGGCCTTCTGCCTATCACAAACACAAACGAGCACTCTTTCAGCTCGAGAAAGATATACCCTAGTAACCTTGAGATATTGAGCATTTATGGAAAATTTTAAATCTATGAATATTCTATCCCAAGTGTCAATATGGACTATCCTGAATATTCACCTACCTTATGAACATCCTCAACTCAAGTTCCAACATAGAATATCCTGAATATTCATCCATTTGAAACCATCTTAGGACCATCCTGGTCTTGCCTTTCATCTCGCGGTGTATCAAGTTGTGACTTCCTATACACGACACCTATGCACCTGCATGATACCCTCACCAGGTAACCTAGGACTTTGCTAAGTTCACATCATAACATCTCAACACAGTCCCAAAGGTCACTAGATATGACAATCACAAATCACATAGTACTTATATTTCAATCATCATTCACATAATTATTTACAATTAATATTTTATACATACAATTAATAATCTTCTGAAACATTTATAAAATTATAAGATAGTTATTAATCAATCCATGAGTAGTGATTAAATTCATAGAAACTAAAATTTTTCATATTATTTTTCTTTGTGACATAGAGTGATAAAATAAGATTCAAAGAAAAACTTGAATAAATGATATCAACAAACCAAAATGTATGATATGGAAATAATATGAAGTAATTTTTTAGAAAGGATCGAAATATAACTTCAAAAAAATTGAATGTAGAACGATTGATAAATAGTTATAGAAAATCATAATAATATAAAGAATCAAATTTGTAATATCGAGAAATAATAAACGAGCACTAAAAGTAATATTTAGAAATAATAAATAAAGGAACAAAAGTAATATATGAAAATAATAAATAAGGGATCAGAAGTAGTATCTGGAAATAATGAATAAAGGAAAAAAAGGTAATATAAATAAAGGACCAAAATAACTTCTAGAGAAAATAAAAGTTAGCATAGTTAGATGTGATTGGGAAATCAACTAAGCATTAGCATATTAGTGGACAACCAAAACTTATTTTTTAGAAGTAATAATAATGACAAAAGTAGTGAAAACACATAAGTCTATTAAGATTACACTACAAAGGTATATAAATCTCACTCCTTTCTTATCTCAGTAAGAGTTTTATGAAGAGTGGTAAGAAACCTTTGAAGCCTTACTCAAGAGCTTTCTCGTTCTTCCCTCCTAAGAGCTCTTTTTCTCCCTTTCAAAAGCTCTCTCTCTTCTTCTCCTTCATTGCAATATGGTGACATCTATTTATATCCAAAACCTAATCACATTCATTGAGAAAAATTTCGTTCCTTAAGCAAACATGGGTTTATGACACTTTTGTTATATGAAGAAAGCTTCACTTAGCGATAGTGTGCGAAATCCAAGTTCTTTGTCTCACATAGCTAAGCCATGAGAGTTTTCTCTAAGTGAAACTTTGGCTCTAATCACTCTCGTTGAGCGACCTATGCTTCATTGAGCGAATGTTTCTTCGCTTAGAGAATTTCTTTTGAAAAAAACTTGTGTCACTGCCTCAAATTTGTTGAGCAAATTTTATTTCGCTAAGTGATTTCTAGAAAAAGAAAATTTTCAACTCTTTAGAAAAAAATGCTCCATACTAATAAGTTTTTCACGTACATGACTAAGTTTTTAACTATAATATCTAAATTATAATGTAAATTATATAATAACTTGGTTATGAAAATAGAGGTGTTACAAAAGGCAATCTAGGAAACTACCTTGGGATCTTGTTGCATCATGATCATATATCGAGACAATCCTACCAATTCTTCGTTGACAAAATGCAACAACAATTGAGTACTTAGAAAAGAAAAACATTATCCTTTGCAGGTAGGCTTACTCTTGTGAAGTCACAGTAGTGCAAGCCCTATCCCCCTATGTGATGTAGACAAATTTGTTACCTATTGTGATCTACAATACAATTGATAAACATTGTAGATATTTTGTGTAGAGGGACTCTAATTCAACAAAGAAAGTTCATTGGATAGACTGGGATCGTCTATGTAAGCCAAAGCAGATTGGAGGACTATGTCTATGAATAATGAGACATGTAAATTTGGCTCTTATGACAAAGTTTGGATGACACTTGCTCAGTAGGAGACATGCTACATGGGTCCAAATACAAGTGTGGTGAATTGGCAAAGCCTATCATTGATAACCGCAGAATAGATACCAAATTTTGGAAAGGTATTAAAGGGCATAGTAGAATGTAATGGCAAATGTGCTTTAGCAAGTTGGAAATGGTCGAGATATTGATTTTTGGTTGTACAAAATGGTACTTGGGAAAGGCCCCTTGGTGGATTGGTGTACAAATCGGTCTTTCATACGAGGCAATAACAAAGCATGCTTATTTGTAATCATAGGTGGATCTTGGGATACCAGCAAGCTGGAAGGTCTCTTGCTAGCAAATATAGTGCTCGATATGCAAACTTGAGCCACGTAGAGGGGATATGAATGGGGCAACGCCTCTATGGGAACGAATGGTTGACAGACAATTCTAATCTAGAAAAACGTATGAGAGTCTGTTGGGACAAGATACTAGTCATGCTAATCCACTTTTCAAAATCTTTTGGAAGTGGGATGGGCTAGATGCCAGAGCATATTTGTCTATTCCTTTGGAAGGTGACTTGCAGTGTTCTACCCACAAATGATTTGAGAGATATCAGGCATATGACACGGAACCCGACTTGCCCCTTGTATGGGCAACATAGGGAAACGATGATCCATGCTTTGCGAGATTGTACGCATACTTATAACAACCAGAGATAGTTGGGGGCATTCAATATCCAAAATTTCTTTGAGAATAGAGTGATGGGTTATTGCGAATCTGAGGTTGGTGAAGACCTATGGTGCTGTTAGGTGGGCTCAGATCTTTGGTATTTCTATAGATCGAATTTGGTGGAGGCGGAATGAGTACCTTTTTCATAACAAGAGCCATTCGTGTAACCAGGCGGTATACTTTGTTCATTTTCTCTGTAAGGAACTCCAATAAATCCAACAGATGTAGGTTTGTCTGAAGAATGTCAGGATGCTGTATATTGAACCAAAAGGCGTTGTTGCTTGGACCCCCCAAGCTCAAGCAATCTCAAGATTAATTGTGATGTAGTTGTTTTTAGTTCTCAAAGAAATGAGGCTATCAGAGGCGTAGTGCGGGACTCTTGGGGCACATTTGTAATTATATTTTCTCATTTAATTAGGTCCCTTGAGTGATGTTTACCAAGCTAAATTATAGTCATTCTCCAAGCTTTAAAAGTGGCTTATGAAAATGAACTTTTGTAATTTGGTTATTGATAGTAAGCTATATCCACTAGTTGATCAAGTGTATCAAAAGAGTCGGAAAACCCAATCTGAAAGTTTGTTTTTGTTCACAAAGAATCAAATCTGATAACTGATAATTTTGCTATGTTAAGTTTGACAATAGATCAAACCAACATTATGTTTCATTATGTTCAGTTCCAGATTTCTTATCTCATGTGTATTTAAGTAATTTAGTTGTATGATGTCTCCGAATTTTTTTTGAACGTGTGCCATTTCATTAAAAAAAATTATCATACACTTAAAATTCTAAATAAATATGGTCTGCACACACTTATTAGTATAAACACTTAATAGTATTCTCCTTAATTTTATTTCAACATGTAATATCATATATAAAATGCGGAAGAAAATCAATGTCTGGGAATCTTAAAAAAGTAATAGCAGCAGGCTCCAAATATTCCAGCATTTTCCGAACTTCATTTTGGCGTTCCTATGGCAGGGGTGTTCTTTCTGCACTTAATACCCAACTAGAAGTAACAACATTGACTCTAATATTGGAACAATTAGAACCATGCAAAATCATGTTCGAGGACAACCAATTAATTGATTCTGCTCTGAAAGATAGTTGTGTTTTGATATATATATATATATATATATATATATATAACAATTTTGTTAGCAATATGTGGCTTTAGTATTTTATCTCCAATTCTGTTCGCGATATGCAGACTAAGTTATACGTATGAAGTTAATGTTATATGATTAAAGTATAATATAACAATCATTTAACAATTGGATCCGGATTTATCATACAGTAAGAACATGCCGTAATAATTTAATGACTAAAAATTTTAATATTTTATATTTTTTTTATTATAAAATTTATTATTATGTGTGATTGCAATAAATCCATTTTCTTAACAATTCTGTCATCGAGTTGCGTTTAGTTGGAGAAAAGTTTTTAAATTTTTATTTTCTAAGAAGTTTTATAGATTTTTTATTTCTTAGAAAAGTATAGAAATATCTTTAGACATTCTCCAATTTTTCAAGTAAAAAAATAGAAAAATAGGGTCAAAGGTGTGCGAAAAATAGAGACAAACGCAGTAGCGAAAGGGTAAGAGAATTCAATGTGGTTTAAGATGTGCTTTTCAGTTTTCCAAATTGAAAATTAAAACTACTTTAGATAGTTTTATGGAAAATAACTTTTCTATTTTCAAACAGTTTTCTTTGAAAATTGGGTTTCTGAACTCCGGTTTAACTTATATTCCTAGAATAATTTTGTTAGTTTTTCAAAAAAAAAAAAAAAACTCCAACTAAACAGTCCAAGCAAATAAAATTATAAAATTAATTAATAACTAGCAAAAAACACAAAACAATAATCTCTAATTTTAAATTAAGGTTCATATAATTTGGGAAAGAAAATCATTAATGAAGAATCACAAATTCACAATCATGCTCGGATACCACATGTAAATTCTTTTATGATAGTTTTCTAAAATTTCATTAATGAAAATTATAGAGGAACTTGAATTTCATGCTTCTCACATGTTCAAAGTCCCATATAGTAATGAAAATGAAAAAGAAACTTACCGTTTGGGGTGGTTTTGAGTTTCTGGTTTTTAGTTTTGAAATGTACTTTAAAAACAGGAACGTGATCGGCAAAAATGTTTTTTTTTTTTGTTTTTTACTCATTTTCGAAACACTTTTCACTCAATTTTAAAAACAATAAAATTTGGTTTTCAGAAGATTTCTGTTTCTATTTTTATTTAAGCTTATTACATGACGTCACTTGTCACCATTGACCATCACCTTTGACCGGCAGTCACTGGTATCCACTTCTGATCAGCGATTACCGGCTTCCACCTCAGACTAGCAGTCACCGAGCACCACCTTCGTCCGACAATTATCGACTGCCACTTCTGACCGGCGGTCACCAGTTCCCACCTCCTACTAGCAATCATCGGTCATCAGCTCCGATGACGATTATCGATCGCCACCTCCGATGATTGTCACCGACTGGAAGTCACCGGCCGCCATCTCTGATCGGTGGTCACTGACTGGTGTCACTGACTTGTAGTCATCGGCCGCCACCTCTGACTGGCAGTCACCGGTCACCACCTCCGACTGTCTGAATGACAGTCACCCAACCGCTACCTCCAACAACCAGTCACTAACCACCAACTTCGATCACCAGTCACCAACCACCACCTTCAATCGCTAATGACCGACCGTCACTTTCAACGACTGTCTCGATCGCTACTTCCAACTAGTTTTTTTGTTAAGATTTGAAAACAATGTTTTAAATTTGAAAACAAAAACAATATTGTTTTTAAAATTTTAAAAACTTAAAACCAAAACTAGTTTTTATTTTTATAAATTTCAAAACTAAAAACCACCTAAAGAAGGGCCTTAGATTCATAAGGTTTTTCTTATTCTTGAATTCTCTTTGAAAATTGATATTAATTTTCTCTCTCCTTTTTCTCCTTTTCCTTTTTTACTCTTTTGATGGTTTTAAAGGTCATATAAATTAGTTAACCTTTATTTTTGTTAATTAATTAACTTATTTATATTTTATATATCTTTCTCTGTAATAGGTCAATCATCATCATATCATCATATTTAGTACACTTATTAAAAGCAGACTATTAAATTACGTGTTTTTGTATTAGGATGTAGTTTTCAATTCTTTACAGAGAGAAGTCTTTGAGGATTTCAAATAGTCTCAACTAGCTTCTACGTTTTCATCATCATGCAATTAACTAAGGAATGATCATATTGCCTAGGTAAAATATCATCATATTGGATTCATTTTTTTATTAAAGTCGGATAATTAAATTGCATGGTCAAGATGTAAATTTCAATTCCTTCATAGGGAGAAGTCGTTGAGGATTTCACCATATCTCAACTGGCTTCTACGTTTACATAGCATGCAATTAATTAAGGAATGATAATGTTGCCTACGTCCACTTTAATTTCTAACATTAATCAAGACACCACATTAATTATACTAAATTTTCAATAATCATCAACATTCACTACGCCTTCCAAATCAACAGTACGCGTTTCATAATTCACACTTAACAACAACTAAAACAACATTTGAACACACGCACAAAGAATCACTGGTTCAATAACACGCACCAACACCATATGAACCATTAATTACTGGTTAAGGTAATCCCAACTTAAGGGCCTAAAGACATGAGCAGCCTCACACTCTATGAACTCCAACTGCCTCTTTGCAAGGTGCATGTACACAACCCAATCTCCATTCCCCAAAGGACTTGGCATTGGCATAACATAACCGGCTTCACCACCCCAAGGAAAATGGTACGATCCAAACACTACTTTCCCCCATCCAAAATCCACTTTGTCCTCCGGAAATCTTTGTCCGGAAGACACTACAAAGGCCGGTCCCTCGTCAGCGTTACTACAATAAATTGTAGCAACACCGGGAACCGGCCGGTGAGCCTCCACCCAGTCAATGAGCCCTAAGAAGTGCTCTTCTGTGGCAGTGGCGGCCAAAAACTTATGAACCGCCTCGGCCAAAAACCCTAGCGGCTTCTCCACTAACTCCTGCACCGGTTTCTCGCCAAAGGGTATGGAAAGAACATTTCCAAAATAGCATTCCATCATTGCTTCATTCTTTTTGTCACCATTACCAAGTCTCTTCCTTCCATCAACCACAATGCCCATTTTGGCCACGACCCTTTTACCATTATTTCCGTCTCTTGAAGCGGCGCGTGCAACCATCTTCCACAAGAACGCGGAGAAACACTCGAGCTTGGAGCGCGTGGCGGCGAGGGACTGCATGCGGTGGAGCTGCTCCGCGGTGACGTAGTATATGCGGCTGAGGGGTGTGGTGGCCGGAGGAGGAGGGAGCTCGGAGATTCGGCTGTACATGTGGTGTAGGGAAGGGTGGATGGAACCTGCTGGACGGCGAGGGCTGAGGAGGGAGCGGCGGAAACATGGGCGAGAAAATGTTGCGGCGGCGATGTTGTTGGGCTTGGTGGGCTGGGCCATCTCGGCCCATGAAACAAGGAACATGTTTGCTGAATAAGCATCTGCTATGCGGTGATCAAATGTGCATGCCACTATTATTCCACCACATTTAAGTGAAGTTACCTGCAAAGAGATGATCAATTATCCCCCTTGCCTTTTGAGTAAAAAAATTATTAAATCAATAATTAAGAGAAAAATTGTCACTTAAAATAAGAAAATGTCTATTTTTATCATTTATAAATATATTATTAGTACAAAATATTTACTTGTTTTGTTTTGTGATGATTAATTTTTTTTATTGAATTACGCATACCAATTAATTGTTGATTTTTTTATTGGAGGATTAAATGTCATTTTTATTAAAACAATTGAAATAGCAAAAATATATTGTGCAATATTATTAAATTATAATATTTTATTTATTGTAAATTTATTAATTTTACTAATTAATATTTTAAAAAATTTTAATAATTAAAGAGTTATAATTAAACATAAAAATCTTCTACACTATCCATGTTAATTAAACTTATTAAAATATTGGTAAAAGGAAAATACTAAAATAATGACGGCAAGTGGTTTAAATGTTGACCATTACCGTTGGCTGCAAATTGAAGACATTCCTACATGTATTTTTAAATTAAGTAAAGTTTAAGTCTGTCAAAGAAAATATGAGAGATAAAAATACATTTTTCTTACATTGTTCTTAAATAATGTTAAAATTATGTATCTTAATAAAGAAAAACTATAATAGAAGTTCATTGCTGGTAATGTAAATGAATTGTATTTTATTATTAAATGAGAATGAACTAAAGAAATAAGACTTTTAAAGTTGAGAAAAATTATGAAATAAGTTATTTGAATTGAAATACATAGTTTCTAACTTTATTAGTTTGATATAATAAATAAAGTTTTCAAAACCGGATTGGTGATTAAATCAGTAAAAACATGATTTCAGGGTCAAAAGTTTAATTTGAACCGAATTTAATAAAATATTATTTTTTATATTTATTTTTACTAATATAGTAATATACTAAGTAAAAAATAAGGTATATATGATTTATAATACATAAATATAATTCATCTTATTAAGTTTAAGTATTATTGTCTTTATAATATTACAAAGATTGTAAAGTTCTACTAACATGACTTTTTGAGAAATATTTATATTCTAAATTGTAATTAACATTTCGTAATTTGAAAAAATTCCTTTTAAATATTTTATATTTCGTAATATCTTATTAGAATATCTATCATTTATGAACCTAAAATTTTAAAAACAACAAATGTTTAATTTTTGTGATTTTTTATATATTTTTTATTTTTAAAAAAATAAAAATAAAATAGGCTAACCTTTGAATTGATCAGTTTTGACTCGTTCATATGGTTTTTTATCTATTTTTAGCTGATTCCTAACATGCCAGTTTTTTGAAAACAATAGATCGAACACAGATCTGGTTCCTGAGTCAATCAATTGAACCGACGAGTCCGATCCAGTTTTCACAACTTAGATAATAAGTACAAATTTAAAATTTGCAAATTTGAATTTGGATTGACCAAAGAGTAATATTTGAGAACAATAAAAAAATTAAGTTGAAGCAATTTTCATCAATCGCTTTAAAATTATCATATGTGTAATTTTAAAATAATTATTATATATATATATATATATATATATATATATAATACTCTTCATAAAGGATTAAATTCTATTAGTTGATTATGGTACAAAAGTTATTATTAAATTAAACTTTCTGTTAAATTTTTACGGATAAAGAAATATAAACTATTCTTCAAATATATTATTCATGACAAAATTGAGCTTGTCTAATCTACACCTAGAATCAATTTCATAACTTGCAGCATATATTTAATATAAAATTTATATTAAGATTTATTTGAATTAACTTAATCATATTAATTTAATGATTTTTTGTTTTTTACCATTATCTCTCGAGAGAAAGTCAATGACTAATTGCTGCTCAGGATACTAACAAATATTTTTAGATTTCACAAAAAATGTATTTCAAAAAAAAAATTGGAGTTAACTTCTGTTAACAAATATTTTGTCATAAAAACAAGTCAATGATAGATTCTTAGTCACATATTAGCAATCATTTTACACCATGTATTTTGTATCATATTCAATTATTTAAAACCAATTTTATTTTTAAAACAATTTTATTAAGACTAATTAATTGTAAAAATTTAAACTAAACAATCACGTCCACAAAAACAAATTGCCATGTAATGAAAATATTTGAGTTGATTGGGTTAGGGAAGTTATGGGATATATAATGTCTACAGGTAAAACATCATTTCATGCTCATTATTGTTATTAGTTTATTACTTATTATTATTCAAGTTTGCTAGAGTTAGGTTTCTTGTTGCAAATGGATTTGACTTACAATTAGTCACAGACAAAGATTCAAGATTAATAGATGAACATGGATTTTTGTATAAAATATTTATTTAATGATTTCTTTTGAAAATATTTACTAAAGTAGGACTCTTTTGACCGTAGATTTGACCAAATCCTAGTTTAAAATTGTGATTTTTTCTTTGCTTCATTTTTTTATCCACGTGATTCCCATGTAAAATCCAGTTAAAACTTGCAATTTTATGACTGTGCCATGACCTCCCTGCCAAAACTATTATTTCCAATACATCAAAATCATAAAATCACATATTCCATTAGCGATTTTGTATCTGCAAATTTCGTGATTAGTGCTCATCGTATATATTATAACATTGCAGGTAAAAATTACGATTTTATGTCAGAAAAAACGGATGAAAAAAAATGAAATGGCAAGTGTCGTAGTAAAGAAAAATAAAAAGTATAATATAAAAGTTGTGAAATTATAGATATTTGTTCAGGTTTTGAAAACCAGACTGAACCAATCAGATCAACTAATTCAATGGGAACTGAATAGTGTTTGGTCCATTGTTTCCAAAAAAACTAGAAACACAAGGAACCGATCAAGAACCATGAGAACCAGTCGGTTCAAGGTTTAGTCTCTTTTATTAAGAAAAAGGAGAAAAAATATTAAAAATAATAAAAAATAAAAAATTTGTGGTTTTTGAAATTTTAGTTACATTAATAAGAGATATTTTAATAACGTATTGCAAAATAAAAAATATTTAAAATAAATTTTTTTTCAAATTACAAAACATTGATTACAATTTAGAATATAAATATTTCTCAAAAAGTCATTTAGGTAATGTATCACTTTACCTCTTTGTAATATTATAAAGAGAACAATTCTTAAACTTAATAAGATGTATATTATATTTGTGTATTATAAATCATATATAGTTTATTTTTTGCTTAGTATATACTATATTAGTAAAAATAAATATAAAATTTTTTATATATTAAATCCGATTCAACCCTAGTTGAATCATTAAACTCATACCTACACAGTTCAACGACCAATCCCATTTTGAAAACCTTGACATTTGTGATCCTTTATAAAAGACTACATAATTAATATATTTTTTAAATATAAAACACATTTTATTTATTAATATTCTTATATTATTTTTCATATAGTCAAATGTTTTAGAATATAAATATCTTTCAAAACGTCATTTAGACAATGTGTCACTTTACCTCTTTGTAATATTACAAAGACAACAACTTTCAAACTTAATAAGATGTATATTATATTTGTGTATTATAAATCATATATAGTTTATTTTTTCCTTAGTATATACTATATTAGTAAAAATAAATATAAAATTTAATATTTTATATATTAAATCCAATTTAACCTTAGTTGAATCTTTAAACTCATACCTACACAGACTAGTCTGGTTTTGAAAACCTTGATATTTGTGATTCTTTGTAAAAGATGTATATAATTATAATTTTTTAAATATAAAACACATTTTATTTATTAATATGTTTATATTATTTTTTATATAGTCAAATGTTTTACATTCTTAATTTATGGAGAGATCCAAAAACAGATTAATTCATTAATGTATTTTTATGAAAATAAATTCATTTTTATTTGCAGCAATCAAACACGTGCAATAGAATTTTTAATAAAAAATTCATTTTTTTTAATAACAAGGAATTGAAAACTTATATACATAGTATATTCAAAGAACTACAACCAACAAGATTTTTTAACGCGGAATACAAATTTTTTTTAATAATAGAATAGTTTGTTTAAGCTTAAAAACAGGTGATTTAAGAATAAGTGCTTATTGAAAAAAATATTTTTTTATAGATAAATGTTACATTATTAGTGCATTAATAAAGGAATTCAAACTCATAATTTTTCTCTTATCTTACATTTATACTTTGTCATTAAATCAATCTTATAACATTATAATAAAAAGTATATTTGGGTACAATTATAAAGAGTACTTTTTAGAATTTATTAGTGTTTGTTTGACAACATTTTTATAAAACTATTTTCAGTATTTTAGTTTTTAAAAACTAAAAAACAGGAACAACTGAAAGTAGTTTTGGTTTTCAGTTTTTTATTTTTATTTTGAAATACAATAAGAATATGTTGTTTTTTGCTTTTCATTAATGAAATTTTCATAAATATGAATAATTGTTTCTATTTTTACATTTTCAAAACAATTTTCAAATAAAACTTGTTAAACAAGTTTTTTTTTCTACCCGAAAACAATTTTTGAAAACTATTCTTCAAAACTCTTTTCAAAAACTAAAAACTAAAATCAAACCAAGCAAGCTCGTTTCCAGTTTCTTATAAAATAACCTCTATATTAGTTTATTTTAAAAAAATTTATCAAATAAGTTTTTTTCAATTTTTTCCAACTTTTAATTTTTTTTAAATTTTAACCAAACATATTAAAAATTATAATAAATGATTATCTTATTTAAATAAATAATTTTTTATAAAAAATTTAAACAAACTCAACATAAGTTATGGAATTAGTATTACGAACTCCGTTTTCTGTTATACGTGGGGATTAATGTGATAACTACTAACTACAGAGCAACTACTTCATTAAGTAAACCAAATCTACACATTCTAATATTAATTGTGTTCCAAACACTAATTATATGTCTTTCAAACCTACTACGTACGTAAATCATAGTATCAATCCCTGATCGGCCTCTTTTTATAACAAAGCATTTTCTAAATTTTAATGAGAAATGTAGACAAAGCATTTTTCATATGTACTTATATGTTTTTTTTTTTATCATACGTGAATTAGTATATATATTAATTAAGGAAATACTTATTTCCTATAAAATTGGATATATCTACTTAAATGACTAGTTATTAGACAATTTTTTTTTAAGGACAGTTATTGGTGATAAAATTAAGCAATAGTTTAAAATTAGAAGTGACTAACCTGGCGATTTTTCTAAAAAAATAAAAAAACAAAAAGCTGCGGCATTAAATAAACTATTTAAGTGTGTAGATATTTTTCCTTCAAAATTTATGGATAAATTTAAATTTATTAGTACCTTTTTTGACAGGAAAAAAATTTATTACCTAATTTAACTTTTTTTACTTGTTCTGCTAAATTAATAATTTGTTTTCGTGAGTATTTTTTGTAAAGGTTCTTATAAGCTTGTGTCTATGTTGTAATGTAAGTAGTTAGGCTTATAGTTATGGATGGATACTTGACATTACACTATTCAATAACAGTACAGTAATTTCATAGTTGAGTGAAATTAAATATCAAATAATGTGATAAAAAAATTAATATTAAAAAATAGAAAATTTAAAAATCTGTTAGAAGTTACTTAATTAACTTTCTGTTTGTTGCTGGAATCAATGAGATGAGTGTTGTAAAGTTAGAATGAATGAACACACGTTTTGATGTAATTTATTTTATGAGAGTAGGGATTAATAACTTTTGATTCAACAATTATTTTAAAGTCTTTTATCATCAAACCAAACATGCACATCGATTTAAGTATTAGTGTAAAAAATTTCATATATAGTATTAATCAAACCCTTAAATGGAATACTACATCAGTTTATAACTTATACATTACAGATTAAAAGAGTTTTACATAATTAATTACAATTCTTTTTTTATATAACTTTTAAAGTATTAATTGGTAAAATTAATAAATTTAACATATATAAATGAATGTGATTAACTGTTAATGTAAAATTTTTTATACTAAATTTTTTTCATACTATAATATAGTACATATTTTTGGAACGACACGTATTTGGTTTAAAATATTTATTTATTTTATTAATAATTATTTTTTGTAAAACACAAATTAGACTGATAACTTATAATGTAGTTTCTTTTAGAGGAATTCACCCGTTAGGTTGGATAATTAAGGTATTTTCCATTCAACTTAATCAAAATTGTATAAGTTATTTTGCATATTACTTTTTAAACTTAATCCAACCTACTAGATCACAAAAAGGGTTGGTTTTAATTTAGGGCACCATTACACGTGGGAAAAATATGAAACACAATGTCACGCTTGAAAAATATATATGTTTTTGTAATTTTTTTTAAAAAAAATTATTTTTTTAAGAAAATCTTATTTATTTGTAATAAATTAATTTTCAAAAAAAATGTTACAGGACAGAAACAAGTTTTTTTATTTAAAATTGTTTTCAAATTTAAATAGATTGGTCTAGAATTTACTTTTTAAAAATAGAAAATATTAGTTTTAAATAAGTAATTTATACAAATACATAAAAAATATATTTATTTTATTAAAATACTTTTTAATAAACAACATTATACAAACTGTAAATTTATCTCCTAAATCCTCTTTCAATATAATGAACTTTGGATCCTTACTTAAATCTCTTATGATATCTTCAATAGATAGATTTTAAGATACTTACTTTGCATGTTTTGAAAAATATTAAATTATTTTTATGGTTCTAATATCATGTGAATTTTAATATATTTATGAATATTTTTATTTTATTTGTTAAAAAATTAAAAAATCTCAATTTTATTTTAATTAATTGAATTTGAAATAAAATTAAAAATGAATTTTAACCATAACAAAGTGTATCTTCAAAAAATACTCATCTTAATTTTTAAAATTCTTTTGTCATGTATATTATCGTTAACAAACAATTGTTCAAAGATATAATATTTTAGACTTAGGTAACCTTAAGAAACATGCATATGTTCTTAAGAGAAATATCTTCTATACAATCTTCAATTGCAAGTTAAAGTACTATCAAAATTATTAAGTAATAAAAAATTTCCAAAAATATTCTTTATTATGACCTATAGCATTTTCTTCTTTTGATAAAATTTCTATTCCCCTTTTTCTTATATTTCTTTGCATAGATATTCCACTTGATACAAATATAGATTTAACTATAACTTGTATTCCAAATTTTATAAAATTTAGATATTGTATCTTCAGATTTTGAAAATTTAGACATTGTGCTTCATATTTTGAAAATATGACATTAGATTTTTAAATTAAAAAATGTCTTGAATTGATATCTTTCATTTAGATAACATATGATGATTAACTTTTAACGATTTAGAAACATAATTTAACATAACATCAATTCAGGATTTCTTTTATTTGTGTACACCATGTCACGTTTTCAAATATAAGAGAACAATGTTTAAACTTTATAAACTTTTTATAGATTAGATTTTTTATAATGAATGAATCTTTTAAGACTTTATTGTAGGTAATAAAACACTTTTTCGTTTATGTACCCCTGTCAGTCTTTGGAAGAGTCTTTTATCTCAAATCAATACTGGCTTCCTACACCATAAGTGGGCCCCCGACTGACCACACTACAAACTGCCACCATATAACAGTCACTCCCTATCTGATATCAAAACTCCTTATTCACTCATATATCTAACCACTTCATCTCACTCTAATATGTATATCCCAAGATCTTTAGAATATCCACACCCCACAAAAACCAATATATCTTTTTATAAAGAATTTTGCCAATAATTTTTTTAACTTAATCTTTTTAAAAAAATGCACACAGTATTTTTATGTTTACGAGCCAAAGTTTTTATAAAAAAACTGAAGTATATATTGTATTTGATACAATTTTTTTTTTCTGTGGATCCATTTTAATAATGAGAAAAATTTCTGTATATCCACAAAAACCGATCAATAATATCAATATCAGATAAATTGATCCAAATCAACTTACTAATGGGATGACCCAATATATTATAAAATTTTACTTTAATTAATGATCTAATTAAAGGAATAATTGAAACTATTGTATCAAGCTTTTTTATAACAATTTTTATTAGAAATGAATTTGGCAACATTTGAGTTTGTACCACTTAAACATTTAGTTTAATGCCTAAAAAATAGCCAAAAAAGTTAAATGAATGCTGGAATATACCCTGACAACTGAAAACAAGGCAACGAATTTACACTTAGAAATATTGATCTATTATAAGTGAAATTTGGATGCAAAACATATATATATATATATATATATATATAATACACAGGTGAAGATGATAATATTTATTTAATAAAGCAAAAAAAAAAAAAATATATATATATATATATGTAAGTAATGCAAAAATATATGTAGAAGATATGAATATTCTACATGGATCTATGTACGTTATAGTATACCTGGACAGCAAGCACACCATTGTTCTTCTTTGGAACAAACTTGCCTTCAATGGAGTCATCTGGGTTGTAAAAGTTAAGGCACTTAAGCTCAACATCTGCCACAGCTTCAACAAAATCAACCCCACGGTTATTGCAAAGCATCTCAGGTTCACCCATGTTGTTGAGCACAACCTCACCTGCAAGCACATAATAAGATATTAAAGTTTGTGCTAAGGCCTTTTTTAGAGTCCCCACCATGGATCCAAAGGTTAATTTGTTGTTGGTGCTGTTAGCCATGGGATTTTTGTAGCAAAAGAAAACTCCCGCATCGAGTGCAGGTAGAAGTAGGTCAAGGTTTGAGAGTGGAAGCCAATGCTCTTGCATTGGTAACAATGCTGCCACCACTTCTTCATTAATCACAGTTACTGAGAAATCTCCAATGTTCGCAGCACCCATTTTAGACAAGAATGTGATAAAGATAAGTGTTTTCGAGTTTATTGGCCTTCTTCTGTAGTTCTTTAGCATTTATAGGCTTAATGGGAAGCACGATGTTGGTTCGGAAGTATACGTACATTAAGAATGGAGTTATAAGAAGGGTGTATTAGCAATGTCCGGAGGCCAGATGAATATTAATTTCTAGTAACATTTGTCTAAAAAAAAAAATATAATACTAAGAAAACTCTTAAAATTTGTGAAATAAGTGCTTTGAAACAAATTTTAATTAATAATAAAGTGAGTTTCAACTCTAATGTCTTCTTACTAATTTTGTTAATAAATCATTTTACTAAATTAAAAAATTTGGGTGATCAATTTTTTCATATAGGAATGATGATAATGGGTAGGTTTGGGTAGAGTAATATAAAATTTTTCTACCTACTTACATTTAAAAAATGTATCCTTACTCGGTCTTTATTTGTATTACTCGGTCTTTATTTGTATAGATATTAACTTTGTTTCTTATTCTTGTACTTGGTTGGATATTTATATTTATATTCTTATACATTCACTTGCAACCTATACTTTATGAAATGTCTTTTATATATAAGTAAACATATGAAAAATCAGTTAATATAACATAAAATAAATTATAAAATATTCTCTAAAGTTTTACATAGTTATATATAATTTTTTTTTACCGTAACATTAAATAATGTTTTTATATTTATTATCAGTTATTCTATAAATAACTCAATTTCCTTTTGTAAATTACATTTTTATTTTATTAAATTTGTGTACAATATATTATATGTTTAGTAATATTTTCACTCAAAAATTATAATTATTTATTATTATATAATATAATCATATTAATTAATATTATATATAGAATAATATATGAGTAAGGAAGGAATGAGTATTATAGTACCATAATGTTATCATACGTGCATAACTTTTACAATTCAAACTCTTTACCCATTTTACAATTTACGGATAATTACCAACTACACATAAAAGTATTTTTGCATATATCCATAAAATTTGGGTCCACTTTTGCCATTGTATTTTCTTTCAGATGTGTCTTCTCCTATCACATTTCTTTCATATGTAAAATTCGAATCCGAAATACTATTTACAGCAATTGGCTTGTTGGTCGGTACAGGTGTTGTCTTTGGGGTCAAGGGTCAATGTTTGTTCATCTAGTCCAATTTTTTTTTTTTTAAAGAATAAAATTATATATAGATGTACTAGTGGCGAACAAATCCTCCATAACTCATTTATAAATTGGTTTTGCTTCTTTATGGGGTACTTAGTTCAATCATTGAGCAAAAGAATATTGCCCAGACATTTTATATACAGATCGATTTCAATATGCAGATTAAAAAAATAGTTTGGAAGTAATTTTTTTATTCAGTTATTTTTTATATATATCTATATTTTGAATCTTATAAGCAATCACATAGAATAGTAGGAGGAAAGTTTTATTAACAGGCTTCTGTTCAATAACAGATGCGGCGCCCCTTTACATATATATACAATTATATTAAATAATCACATTATTATATTTTAGACTTAATTAAGATTTTAGTATTTAAAATTTAACTAAATTCTGTTTTTGTCATTCAAAATTGAAAAAAAATTCTTGAAATTATAACTTTATATTGTTTTCGGAGATTGAATTTAACTAAATTTAGAATGAAAAAAATATTTTTAATTTTGAAAGACCAAAATTAAAATTTATTCAAATTTTAGTATTAAAAAATTAATTAATATATATTTTAATTGAAATATTACCTTTCTATATTACAGATGGACCTTTTCAACTTTTATCAAATTATATTATTTTTTTTCCTACACTAACTCTCTTTAAATTTAAAATTATTACACTAACATTTTTATATATTTAAAAATAATATACTAACACATGCGTCTCTCAAATAGTAAACTAACACTTTTTAAAAATATGTAAAAATAATAATTAAAAAAATAAAAATACACGTATAATTATACTCAACTTATTGTTGTAATTAACCTTATATATAAAAATATATATATCCCTATCTAGTGGCCAAGTGGGTAAACAACAGTTCTGTTTCGTAACTTTTTTCATATCTTAGTTTATCTTCTTAAATATAAAGAAAGTTTACGTCTTTTTCTCTAGATTTATGGTCAACTAATCGATTGTTGATTACTCTAGCCTTAACCACTCACTTAATCATTGATTAACTCCTACACTCCGAAGTCCTAACTACTCACTAACCCTCATCTTCTTGATGACGTGACTGATCCATTTACTTATTCAAACGCTATGACACTTCATTACGTACATTGTTCTCTAATTCAAATGCATGCGATAAATAATAATCAACAATAACCGTATTGTTTTAGTTCGGATAATAGTTTAAAAGAAATAAAAGTAAGTAGCAAATCGAAATTTTTTTATATGTATTCTTTCAAAAGTAACTAAAATATTTTGCAAAACTTATTAAATTTCTTAAGAGCATCTTAATTTAAACTTTATAATAAATATGTTTTTAATAAAATATATTAAGGATTATTGAGATTCAGATCAGAAAAGCTTACACAAAAAACTAAAAAGTCAAGTGAATCACAAACATAAGAACAAAAAAAAAAGAACCAAGAGTGAAAATGAGAGAAAACAAAAATGAAAACTCAAATGCATTGTCGTAACAAAAGTTGTTTACAAGAGATGTATATAGAGCTTGCAACATGCTATGTGGCGTAATTAACCCATGCACCCATATAAGTACTAAGAGTATAAGAGAAGCTTTAATAAGAGCATACAACATCTAATCAACACACGTGAGTACTAGACAATCTACTCTAGATGCTCTTATAAGATAATCTCCACCATATAGTTATCAGACATATTCTTGTCCCAACAGAAATTTCTACCTGACTCAATTACAAACTATCAGAAGCTTAACCTTTTGAAGATTATGAGTTAACATCAACAAAGATGTTGGACTGTAGTGGGGTAGGACTATAGTAGCTGGTAGAAACATTAACGTTAAAAAGAGAGTTTAGGTCACTCTTGTCCCTTAGTCTCGACTTCTGTTAGTCTTGACTAGGGGTTTATTTTAGTACACTTAAAGTCTTAAATCCATTTAGGAGTTGAGGTTAATGATGGGTTATAAACACCCTTATCTCTTAATCAAATGAAATGTTTTTTCAAGTATTAACAAAGCCACCATACTCCAAAGTAGATAAATGATAATTAAAAAAAAATATAATGATAGGGTAGTTATAGTGATAGAGCAAGCCATAACAATAATAACAATATACCGTCAATAATAACAACAATACTTTTTAGTAGTAGCTCTTATAGCAATGATAATAATAATGACAAAACAACAATGGCATAAATGTTCATTAGTGCTAACGACGTCAATAATTACAATAATTTATTACCACCAGTCTGACGAAAAATTTAGTATCCAAATTATTAATATCATAAAATTTGAATTTAGTATTGTTAAATTTTTCAATAATATATATATATATATATGTATATATATATATATATATATATATATATATATATAAAGAGTAGCTAAATTATTATTTTTCTATCTAATTGTTGTATTTTTTTATAAAATAATGTGACTTGATTTGGTTAATTTATAAAATATGCTAGGAAATAAATACTATGTTTAGTTTTAATTTTTATTTAATTATTTGTAGTAAAAAGGTTAATTTTATTATAACTAAATGTACAAAAAGTTATATAAATACAACACTTAGATTAAATTATTAAAATCCAAAAAACTTTAAATACAAAAATATTCATATATGCATTTTATTTTAAAATTAAAATTGAAAATATTAATTTTATGAAAAATAAATAAAATAATGAGTTTATATTTTTAATTTTAGGATAAGTCATAATAGTATGCTTGACATAATGCATCAATAAATATACTAAGAGGGCAACTACTATATATTTATCATTTTATGTATATTCTATGAAATACAATTTAGTTTGATTATTTAAAAAATATTTTTAAACGCAATCACTTTATAAAAAAATTAGCTATATATTTCTAGAATTTAATATTATAACAAGTTTTTCATAAGAAAAAAATATCATAACAATTTTTTGGTGACAACATTTTCTAAATTTTATAAATATTAAAATCATATATTATATTTAGTCTTTTAATAAATATAGTATTTCATTTAGTGAGTAAAGTTGTTATTCATTTTATCTATTTTGATTGAGGAGAGATCCATTTACTCTATGAGTAAGTTTAAGAGACTTACTCTTCGTCATAACCTTTCATTTTCTTAAAATCTAATTATTGAGATTAGTTACTCATTACAACCATTTGATTTTAAGAAAATGGAGGGTAACGAAGAAGAATAAGTCTCTTAAACATACTTTGGAGTTAGGGTTGAATGAAAAAATATTCACTCCTTTGCACTAAAAAATCCTATAAAATTTTATTAATTATTACATTCTCGACTTTGAAATCTACAACCTTCACAAAGAAAACTCTCATTTTCAAAATCGTGAGGTATTAAATTACTAAATGCTTAAAATTCAAAATTGCGACTAGTAAAACCATATAGGATTCACTTTCAAACCAAGAAACAGTCACATTAATTCAGACTCAATCTAGAATTCTACAGAGGTCTCATACGAGATATGTGTTCTTATCGGAGTTTGGCAAAACTCATAGTTTCTCGGATCTTAGGCATTTGGGCTCTGGAGCGACAGGTGGATACCTACAAAAAGGACTCTGACGCTCAAGATAATTGTTAGGATCAAAGTGAGAGAGTGTAAGGAAGAAAACTTGATACCTGAGAAAAGGGTGACTCTCCCTTTAAAGGGGATTCCCCTAACATATTATATCCATTTACCTCTTTTGAGTATTTTGTGCCAAGTTATCCTTTTTAGGGGGTTGGGCCCCTTTTGCTTTAGGCCTATGTCGAGATGAATGGGATAACAAGAACACCGGGCATACCAAGTACCGATGTGGTGGTTTAGGTGTGCCAAGGAGCGAGGATGCGAGCACCCGAGTTGATGGTGTTGTGGTACCAAGGTGGTTGGGTATTAGGGAGGTACATATGCCCTCTTAGCCTCAAGGTTGTTCGAGGAGTAGGAGTAATGTAGAGGTAAACCAGTGTTAACAAAGGTTTCGGTGGGCGGTTACGAATGGTACACGTGTCGCGAGAGGATTGGTGAGTAGGGTTTTAATGATGTGACTATTGGGGTTTGTGCGCAAGAAGTTATAAGGCTTGATTTGTTAGTTTTCTTTGGTTTTTTGGATTTCTTCTTCAATTTGAGTGTTTTGGTTTTCGCGTTCCAGTTCCAAGTTGCAGTTCCTGGCGATTGGCTTCCTAACTGGAGTTATTCCGATGTTATCGCAACAAGCTTGCTTTCTAATTCCTGGTATGCCATTTGTCTTTCTTTTACGTTGCTTTCCTAAGTTTAGGATGTTCAGTTTTAGGGGGTTCTATGAGTTTGGGTAGCGATAGCGACGGTTCATCTGAGCGTCATCTTTATAAGATGGTGGAGCATGAGGTTCGTGGTCTGAGTGAGGGCTTGTCTTCAATGGAGTCTTTGGACTTTCTTGGGTTGCCTAATGATGAGGAGTTCGCCAAGTTTATGAAAGGCCCTTTCCTTTCTTCTAAAGGGCATACGATGGTGGTTGTGACTGATTTGGCAGACGCAGGGTCGCAACTGCCCCAAGTGGTGGGTTTTGGTGGTACGCCACTTTTATCTAAGGGTGGGGTGTTGATAGCGATGGTGTTTGAGGGTAGCCAGAAGTGAATGTGTGTGCTAATTTTAGACGAGGAAAACATGAAGGAAAAGTTTGTTATTGAGGCTCCCAAAAAAGTGAGGAAGGAGACGAGAAAATTCGTTGTAACCTAGGGAGAAATATGGGGTGGCCGGGGAGGGGCAAAGAGGAAAGGAAAGAAGGATAAGTATGTATCCTTCGATAGTGAAGGCTAGTTTTGAGTGGGTTGCCGAGGAGGTGGGAACGTATTCCTTGTATTTTACCATGGTTGTCGATCTTCGCAAGCTGAGAAGTGAGGTGAATTTGAGCAAGGACTTTGATCATCTCGATTTCATTCTGGCGGAGACATGCAGGGCCAACGAGCGTGTATACTTCAATGTCTTTAAGGGGGAAGAGGCTTTAACCTATGTGTGTATTGAGCACTTCAAGCACACTGAGGTGTGTCTTCGTTTTTCTGATTTCCAATGTGGGGTGTTTTCAGAGCTGAACATGGCGCCTTTTTAGTTTCATCTTAATAGTTGGGGCTTCATACTGGGGTTTGAGATCCTGTGCAATCTCTTGGGCATCACGCCGATAGTGAACAAGCTTCTCTACTTCTACTAGGTGAAAGGCACTGAGGACCCCAAGGTGGGGTGGATTTCTTTGACAGGCTATCAAACTGGTACCTTGTTCACCCTTCTCAATACCTCATGGAAAAGCTTCAAGTTCAACTACTTCAAGGTTCGGACAAACCCCCGATATGATGACTAGAAAAAGTTATTTTTCAAGGAAGACGAGGTTAGTACTTAGTTCCCTTTGTATTGGCAAGAGAAGTTGTGTCAGTTTAAGTCGTGAGCCAAAGACGTGTTGATGGAAAAGGATCTTATATCAACCAATTTTCTTGGTGTATGGACATAAAGGTTGTTCTAGATTTAGACTATGTTGTGGATGTGGATAAGGATTTGAGTGATGAGTGTCCTAGTTCTTCTTCCTTTTTGTTTAAGTTTGCGTGATATCGATTATGACCAATGCCTTTTGTTGTTTTGCAACTATCATGAAAGGTATTGACTTTAAGGCCATCAGGATGAGGGTGACTGCTGAGGAGAAGAAGGCTACTAAGGCGTATGCCGATATCATGAAGAGGGTCGAGAAGAGGAAAGAGGTATCGGCTCCGTCTCCAAGGGCAAAGAGGGTCTTAGGTGACCCGAGGAGGGTGAGTGCTCGGGAGGGGGGTTCCATCAACAATTGTCACTGCTGAGGAAGGTGCTACTAGGATTGTGGCTTTTGAAGACATCTTGATGACCCCCCGAGGTGGCTCCCAAGGTCACTCTACCTCTATAGCACCCATGACCCTGATGCTTTCTCCTACTGTGCCCTAAGATGTAGGTATATTGGTGAGGTTTTTGGTTTTCTTTGTGAGTGATGTGGTGTTTGTTTTGATGGATGTTACTTTTCAAGTCTCCTTACGGCTCGTCGGGGGTAAAGATCTTTCACTATCATAAGGAGAGGGTGACACATCTTGATCACTGCACCCTAATGCTTGAAGTTGTTTCTTTGTGGAATATTGAGTTAACCTCGTCCTAGGTCATGTTGGAAGAGCAACTATATTGTCCAAAGAGGACCGGGGCACAATGGATTTTGTGAGTGTGGAAGGGTAACTGGATTCGGCCAAGGTCTTTGTGTACCGATCATCGTCGTCATCTGCATCACAAATGAAAGATGTTGGAGGCCGAGTCGAAGCTGAAGGTTGTTGTTGAGGAGAAGAAGGCCTCCGAGGTTGTGCGACAACTAAATCTTAGCCAGGTGCAAAAGAATGAAACTTTGAAGATTGAGCAAGGCTAGATAGTTGGATTGGAGGTTATGGTGAGCCAAAGGTTGCAAGAAAATGTGCCATTAGAGGTTGGGAAGGTAGCTCTTTGTGAGTTTGTGGACGCAAAGGAGAAGGATAGGGTGAAGGAGGTGGAGAGGAGGATAATAATAGAAGGAAAGGTGACCAAGATGAAGGCGAAAAGGGATGCGGCTAAAGACATGGTATCCCAGTTGGAGGACGAGCTTACTCGATTGAAGGAGGAGGAAAAGGTATGGATGCATGGTCTCCTATTGTTCCCAAAGGCAATGTCAAATGTTCTTATTAGAGTTTGACATAACTCATAATCTCTCAGATCTTGGGTGCTATGGCTCCAAAGTGACAGGTGGGTACCTTCAAAAAGGACTCTAATGCCCAAGTCAGTTGTTGGGATCAAAGTGAAAGAGTGTAAGGAAGAGAGTTCAAGATCTGAGAAGAAGGTGACTCCCCCTTTAAAGGGAATTCTCCTGGCATATTATGCCCATTTACCTCTTTTGAGTATTTTGTGCTTAGTTACCTTTTTTAAAAGGATTGGGCCCTTTTGCTCTAGGCTTGTGTTGAGATGAATGGGATACTATGCACACCAGATATACCGAGTATCGATGTGGTGATTTCGTACATAAGCATGGTCAATAAGAAAAGTACAAAACCATTAAAAGGTTATTATTTAGAGAGTTTTTATTGTCTTTTTAATATGTAAGAATTATACAATATCAAGAAGTCAACAGTATTCACATACATTATTTAATCAAATGGGTTATACAGCTCAGTACATATAGGTGTTCGATGTTCTAGCATCAAAGTTTCAATTCAAAT
Organism: Psophocarpus tetragonolobus; assembly: GCA_037954015.1. Lineage (NCBI taxonomy): Eukaryota > Viridiplantae > Streptophyta > Magnoliopsida > Fabales > Fabaceae > Psophocarpus > Psophocarpus tetragonolobus. The sequence goes on from CM075694.1 coordinate 33,066,788, forward strand.
CACCACATATAAAGTGTTTTTCACTTTGTGTTAGTCTAAACCTAATGGATTTATCTTTAAAAGACAAATATATGGAGAAACTTTACAAAAAATTTTGGAAAGACCAAATAATTTAAATTATAAGATAAACAATAATAGACTTGGATTTGTCGAAACTGCAAGATAATTGGTGCTTAATTATATGGAGAATATATGGCTTAATAAAATCTTCACCGAGGCTTAACCATGGTTTTTATTTTCAATAAATCTGTTAATTTTATTTTTTTATACTTAATAATTTTTTTGTGTTTGATTCTTGATATATTTCTTATTTTCTTTTTAGTTCCTACAAGTATTTAGGTATAAAAAGACAATTTAGATAAACTAAAAATAAAATAGAAATTTTATGAAGACTAAACACCAAAAAAAATTATTAAGGCCAGAAAACAAAACTCGTTGATTTGTTATGGACAAAAAACATGTTAAATTCTCATAAAATTGAATTTGAAAAGAAGGAAATAATGAAGTGGCTAATGGAAATGGAGGTTGTTGGTTTGGCTGTCAAGTTGAGGAAAACTCATCACTTGTTTTCTTTAACAGTCCAAAACATCTGCAGGTTTAGCAAGAATTAATTGTAGTTTTGGGTGGCTAGGCAAGTAGTTTTTTGTCAAGAAGAGAGGAACATTATTTCCAACATGAAACAATTGAGGGACATGAAACGATAGAAGGAAATCTCGCAGAATATGCAGTTTTAGCAATTCAAGTATTTTCGGACACTACAAGAAAATGCTAATTTTTCTACGGAAAAAAGATTGTTGGTAATCACTTTGTCCGTAAATTTTACTGATGAATTTTCAATGTTCGTAGATAATTATTTATGGATATTTTGTATATGGATTTTTTCATAGACAAATTATCTACAAACATTTATGTAGATAATTATTTATGATAAAAGTATTCATTTATCTACAGATATTTTGTAGATAAATTATTTATGAAAAGATCGTAGATAAGTGTAGGTTAATCATATATAGTTATATCTTGGTAATTTATCTATAGGTAATTATAACGTTTTTCTAAAATGTTTTTCTTTACATAAAAAATACCTATTTTCAAATAATAATATAAGATTGAAAATATTCACAATTTCAAATGAAATATAAATCAACCTTCAAACTTTTCATAACTATTAAAATATAAAGTCAACACAATTAAAAAGTCCTAAGATAAAATATAATTATTAAGTTTAGTCAATATACATATTAAGTAAAAGTATAAATAATCTATTTTGTTTCCTATAAATAAAATGACTCATATCCTAATAATCTGCATGACCAGGGGAAGGATTGTTTTGCTGTTGGTCATCCTATTTTGTTATCCAATGGTTGTGGTTGGTCATCTAGTTGTTGTTGTTGATATTGTTGAAACATCTCTTAAACATTTGGCATTAAGAATTGAAACACAATACCAAGTAAGAATTGTAATTTTTTATTTAATCTCTCATTACACTCCCTAAATTGACAAGTCTCCTCCCTAGATTGGTTTATCTGTTCCATTAACTTGGTAATATGCTCTGAATCATGAAATGGATCAGAAAAGGACTCTATTTGTTGCATTATACTAGACTCAATGACATGATACAAACTATCATAATTGCTGTATCATCAAACTACAATGATCTAGTAGAACAATTATTCAAAATATATTATCTTTACAGAAAGCATATAATGGAAATATATTCCATCAATTCAAGACTCTCATATGCAAAAATTTCATGATGATACAAAATATTAACCTGATAAATAAGACACCAAGACTGCCAAGTATAAACTAGTGTATTATAATAAAACAAACATTCTAACAAATATATTCATTATAAGAAAACAATGTTAACATTGTTGATATTTCTTTGAATAAGTTCATAGTCATATATTAAGGCAAGTAAAGCAACTTTTAACTCATTTTTCGGTCAAACAATTTCAAAAGTTGATTCATACCAACAACATTTGGTAACTTCTAAATAAAAACTAATTTTAACCTAACTAAAAAAGTAAGGTAAATAAACCAACTTATTTCAACATAATATTAATAATAACTCATTATTCCTGTATTGCCTTTGGGCAAAAGGGTCAAATAAAAAATAGAAACATATATTTAATCATGTAATAATTCAAAAGTAATTCCAAAACAAAATTCAAGTTGTCTAAATTGACTCACTTTAAACATTGGAAGAAGTAATCCTTATCTTGATATGTCATTGTTTCCAAGGTAACCCGTGGATGATGAAATTGTGGCTTTATTGTCCTTGTAATCATGGATAAAATCTAAATAGAAAAAAGAGATAAAATCTAAATAGAAAAAAATAGGTGATTGATTAACAATAAACAAAATTAATTTATAACAATAATTAAAAGAAGCTATGTTGTATGTAGTAATTACGAATGACCAACAGGTTTAATCGTGACACTACACTTAGTAATTAAAGACAAGGTAATAGATGTTGTAATTTTCAATTAATGATGTTGGATTTTGAATTTAATTATGCTTATTCATAATGAATATATTGAGGCTTGTGTACAAGATATGTATTAAATTGAAAAAATTAGTAAATAGTTTTGTACAATAACATCATTCATGATTTCAAATAATAAGCATCCAAGTTATAATTATTTGGTTAGCACAATTTGTAAGATAATTTATTAATTAATTATATGTTAAATATTTATTGGTTTAGACCGTAAATCACATGGTGGTCTAGTACATATAATAATTTCTCCTTAAATTGAAACAATAAGGAGTAATTTACACTCAACACATGTGGAGGTCACACACAAGTTAAAATACGTTGGAACTTGTGGAATAAGATAGCGATAGGTTTCTGGTTTCTATAAAGAGTTAGATTGGATATATATCTTTATTATTTTTTTTATTTTGAAATCTAATATAACTAATTTTAACTATTAATTTTAAAAAAAAATAATAATAATAAAAATAAAGAGTGAGAGATCATATATATATATATATATATATATATATATATATATATATATATATATATATATATATATATATATATATATATATAGCATGGACAATTATTGAAATATTTAATGTAAAATTGTAAATGAAAATGAAATGAAATTATTTATGAAATACTTACAGAAGCACAGCAAGGCTAGCAAAGATTTATGGAAAGGAATTTTATTAACAGAGGGAGAGGTTACAAAGAGGAGAAGAGAGAGATAGAAGTTTAAGGCTCTGCCGAGCTGTGTCTATCACCTCTTCTTCAGCTCTATTTATAGAGGTCTTACAGCCGGATGTGAAATCCGGAATTTAAACAAATTACAAACGGAATTCAAAATTTATTAAAAGTAATTAAGTCTTCACAGTCTTCAACCGCCTGTCGCTTCTTTATCTCGAATCTTGAAAAGAGGCCGACAACCTTTATCTTTCTTTTTGAAAATTCAAAGATTCCTGACAAATGGCCGACATAATTATTTTAAGAGGGACCCTCCACTTGCAGACAGCTCTCTTTGAAAGATAAACCATTTTTTCCAATTACCAAAGAGCATTTACCAAACGGAAGATTTTCTTGCATTGAAGGCATTGCTCTGTCAATAACTGCTAGTCGGACTCTAAATTCGGGTCTTGAGCCATTTGAATGGCATAACAGTCATCTGATAATAATTCTTCATTTTCTTCTGTTTCTTCTTCTTCAGAGTCTAATGAAGATAATGCTTCAAGGAGTTTCTTTTTTAATTCTTTTTTGTCTCTGGTCTGAGCTACCAAATCTTCAATCTTTAAAGGAGAGGATGAAGACGAAGCAGCCGTAATATGAGTTTTAAGAGGAGAATTCTTAAATTGCCGAAACTTAGTTTCAACGTAATCTATGTTGAACTTTTGCCACCAAAATACTTTCACGGTTAAGCATAACTGTTTTGGAAACGGTTTACCCATGTGATGATGTATTTGGTATTGGGGTTGCATCAGCCAACCAATTCCCATTTTAGAGAGAAAACTAGTTAATTTGTACCGAGAAGGTATTGAAGGAGATATTTCTTTGAAAGTATCATACATTTTTACTATTTTAGATGGTAAAATACATTTTACAGGACCAAAATCAATTACCCATTTGATAAACCAAGAAGGTAATCTAATAGGTAATTCATTTTTAAAACTGATATACCAGGAATGCTTGGGATTGGTATTTAAAAGAATTTTACTCCAAGCTTCTTGATAATCAAAATAATTAAAAGAGGTTGGCTTAAAAGGTCTAGAAAACCCTTTCGGAGTCAACCAATTTTGATTCCAGTCCGATGGACCCAAAACATTTAATATTTTCAGTTTTGAATAATTAGTAATGAGAGGATTTTTTGGATCCTTTTCTGGAATTAATTCAACAGAATTAGTATCCAATAAAATCATTTGATAAAAAGTAATGGTTTTTTCAAAATTTTCTGGAATCCATACCCATCCTTTAGGACTTATTTTTTCAATTATTGTGGAGGGCTCGTCTTCTTCCCACTCTGGCTCGATTGGTAGAATAGGATTACAGGGAGATTTTATATGATAATCTTTTTGGGAATTTATAGGGTCCGGATTTTTAGAGGAGGAAGGTACCTTTAAGGGAGGAAAATTATTTTTAGAGGATAATACTTCGGAGGTCTTTTTAGGAGTTAAAGAGGCGGGTAATGTTCTGGTATTCTCGGGAGTATTTAAGGAGGACTTCATAGCATATGAAGGGGCTAAATCGGAGATATTTAAGGGTTTTGATTTTGAAGGATTTTCTGTTAATGCTGTCTTTACTGATGGTCTCATTGCTGAGGGGGAGTGCCCTGAAGAAATTCTCTAGTTAGAAAATCTGGAATAGAATTATTAATTCCTTTTATAAATTCAATTTTAAAATCAAAACAGGATAAAATGCTTTGCCATCTGGCAAAAATCTGTTTGGAAACAATGTTTTTAACGTCTTTTTCTAAAACTTCTCTAGCTGATTTGCAATCAATTCTTAAAAGAAATTCTTTATCCATTAAATCATTTTGAAATTTATTAATACATATAACTATGCTCAAAATTTCTTTTTTAATAACACTATAATTAATTTGAGCTCCGGCCCAAGCTCCTGAATGGAATCTAATTATTTGTTCTTTTTCTCCCGAAAATTTTTGTTTTAAAATTCCTCCAAATCCTATTTCAGAAGCATCGGTTTCTACAATAATACTAGCGTTAGGATGAAGGATTCCTAAACAGGGTAAAGTTTTAACAAGACTTTTTATTTCTTTAACTATTTCAGTATGCTTTTCTGTCCATGGCTTTGGATTTTTTCGAAGCCTAGTAAAAAGAGGTTGACAGGTAATTCTTATATTTGGGATAAAGTCTGCTACATAATTAATACAACCTAAAAATCTTTGTAATTGATTTTTAATTTTTATTTCATCAGGAAATTTATTTGCAAATTCAATACTTCTACTTATAGGAGTTATTTTTCCCTGAAATATTTCATGTCCTAAGAATCTTATTTTAGTTTGACCTATTTTTATTTTTCTTTTAGAAATGACTAAACCATTTTTCTTTATTATTTCTTTAAATATTCTGAGATGTTTTAAATGTTGTTCAATAGAATTAGAGAATATTAAAACATCATCTAAGTAGACTACAGCAAATTCGGAGTAAGGATTTAATATATTATTCATGATATTTTGAAATTCAGAGGGAGCATTTTTAAGTCCCATAGGCATTACATTCCATTCATAATGCCCAAAAGGAACCGTAAAGGCAGTTTTGTATTTATCTTCTTCAGAAACTTTAATTTGATAATATCCTGATTTTAAATCGAATTTTGAAAAAATTACTGCTTGATATCTAATCCATTTTAAAACATTATTAAGGGGCTTATAATTAATAACCATTCTTGGTTCTCCTCTTTCTATTTCAGAGACATTCATGACATAAAAAGCAAAACAACTCCATGGGGATTTACTTGGTCTAATTAATTTTTTCTCTAGAAATTGTTGTATTTCTTTTCTATAATACTTAAGCGTTTCTTTATTCATTTGTACTGGTTTAGCTTTAGTAGGTATTTTACTTTCATGAAATCCTTCTATGTAAGGTAACTTGATAGTAAAATAATTTCGGTTCCAAAAAGCAGAGGGAATTTCAGCACAAATTTCGTTTTCAAAATCCTTTTGATTTTTTTCAAAATTCTTTCTTATTAAACTGTCATTAAGTTGATTTTCAATTCTTTGATATTTTATTTCTAATTGTAATTTATAAATCTGCCCATTTTTACTTTCAATTCTATTTATAAAGTTTTCTTCAGTTAAGTCTTTTAGAGTTAAGACTTCTTTGGATTTTATTGGATTTATAAATTCAAAAAGATGATTCTTATGTTTTATTCCTTGGGTAGATACTTCAAAAGGGTATATTTGAGTTAAAAAATGAGTACCCAAAATTATTTCTTCCGTAATATCTTTAGTTAGAATAAAACTATTTTTAAAACATTTTCCTTTATTACAAATATTAGCATTAGATAGTTTATACTGAACTTTTAATTTAGAGTTATTAGCAGTGTACAATTTTTGTAAAGATTTTTCATAATATTGAGTGGGAATTAACCCTTCTCTTATACAATTTAGATCCGCTCCCGAATCAACTAATGCTATAAAATTTTTATGAAAGGAGTTTCCTATGGATAGAGCTATTTTAATTTGCCATTTTTGTTGAAAAATTTTTATTTGATTAATTAATTCTGTTTCTTCTCCATTAGAATTAGAGGTTGAACCTACCTGATTATTAAATTGTTCTGTTAGGTTTTCTAATTTTAATTTTAATTCCTGTATTTCTTGTTTTAAATCTTTTATTTCTTTTTGCAGATCTTTTATGGTAACTGGTTTATTAAAGGAATTCATTTTTAAAATTTCTGAAAAATTATATCCCGTAAATTTTTCTTTTTCTTTGTGTTCTTTATTTGTTTCTTGTTCTATCATCATATTTTTTAATTTCAATAAATATTCTAATTTATCTTCTTCATTAGCCATTTTATCAACCATTTCTAAAGCTAATTTAGTTTCAGCTTTAATCATATTAATTTTGAAAGAGCAATTACAATTTTCCATATTTTCACAGGTATGAATATTTTCTTCATTTTCACTAGAATCTTCAGTTAATTCATTATTTTCAATTAACTCTTCTTCTTCTTCTTCAGAAGATTCTTCATCTAATATTAATAAATTAGCTATTTGCTCTTTTAATTCTTCACTCATTTTTAAAGCTTTTATTTTCTCTTTAACCCTACAATCTTTTTTCATATGCCCAATTCTTCCGCACTTATAACACACTATATTAGGTTTATTAGGCTTATTGACTTTTTTAGAAAATTTTCTAAATTTACTATTCTGGGTATTTTGAGGATTTCTAATATTATTTTGTTTTTTTAAGTTCCGTTTTCTTTTTTCAGAGGGAGGAATAGGTTTTTCATAACCATATTGACTACAAAAATTACCCAACTCTTTAATTCCCATTTCCTGATTTCTTTTAATTTGATTTTGTAATTTAAGAGTATCACAAATTTCTAAGCCTATTAACTTTGTAGCCGTACTTAATCTTCCATAAGTTAAATCCCTTAAGGGGATATCATTATACAATCTGGGTAGACTTTCTCTTACCTTGTCGGCAAAAGTAGAAGGAAGTCCAGCCAAAAATCTTTCTTTCCAAAAGGCTTCTCTACAATCAGGTTTAGTTAAAACTAATGTGATGAAATATTTAATTCATGTTCTATTTGCGGGATTCTTAATTCATGATGGATCATATTTAACTTAGTTTCTTCCGATTCTTCATTGTTAACATCTACCTTTTCTTTTCCTTTTGAAAAAATTTTTATTAATCTAGACATTTTTCTGAGATAATTAGGACCGAATCGGGACCACCAGGCTAAACCAACGGATTTACTGCGTCTCCTACGACTGACTACCGGGACCACCCTTACCGGCTGACCAACGCTTCATCCTAATTACTAGATTGATTTCTAGATTATTAAATCTGCTTTGAAAAGTATATAGAAAATGATACGAGTTAAAGATGAAGATCTTGAAAACTAAATTAATTATGAAAATCAAGAATGCAGAATTTCACAAACTTTGAACAAAAATCTTTTCTGGTGTGGAAGATCGAACTAATCGCAACCACAGAGCATACTCAGATATAAATACTTTATATATATATATATATATATATATATATATATATATATATATATATATATATATAGGTAATTTGTTGATAAAAGAATTGTTGAAAAATTGATGAACCAATGGATTGTAGTTGAACGTGTAATTGTAGCCAATTTCATCAAGGTTGTGTATATAGTCTGTACTTTTAGTGTTACAAAAAAACTTTAAAAAAATACTATTGTTATAGGATTAATAAAATGTTGTTAAAAAAATTTTGGAAATTAAAGTAGCATTTGTTAATAAGCAAAGTGATATAACTTGTAAATTTTTTAATTCTAAATTTTATAGCTGATTAGAATTGTCATGCCATGAAATTAGTTTGTCTGGAGTGAATAAAATTGTTAATTATAAGATATATATGGATCATCTAAAAAATTGTTATAATATATATATATATATATATATATATATATATATATATATATTACTATAAGAAATTCATTAAATAATGAGGAATTTAGAGAAGGAATATTTCTCAAGTAAATTCCTAGCTATTTAGTGTGAGATTAGTGAAGATATAAATTTTCTTAGTCAATCCCTAACAAGTATAATTTGGTGGTGGGGGAATCTTTATTTGCAATTCCCTTGTCATATCTCCAAATAAATTAGTTAAGGAAAATCTCCAGGCTAATCCTTAATTAAATAATATATAATTAGCTACAAACTTTTCCTTTGCTAATTAGCGAATGAAATATTCTTCGCAATTCCCATGCAAATTGATAGCAAAATTAGAATTTGTGTGAGTGAGGAAGCGGTTTGTACATAACAAATTCAACGGCAAGTTGCAAGGAAAAAACTGTTCGCAAATCCTCGCAAATATATAATCATTGAATTTATAAAGGATATAAACCCTTGCAAATCCTTTTGCCATTCATTCATTATTTAGTAGTTTATTCAACAGTAATATTTTTTAACTAAAGTGTAAAATAAATAATATATTATAATTTTTGTCCTCTCTAATTTATAGTGTGCAATATTAGTAACTTTTCTTTTATAATTTCATGATTTTAAGATATGTTTTCAATATTTTTTTATTTGGTAGATGAAGATTGCTTATCTCTTTTTCTCTTCTTCTCTTGCCTCTTTCCCCCTCAGCCACCTTTTCCTTTTCCTTTTCTTTTGTTTTTGTTTCTTCTTTTTGAGTTCCGACACAAGGGGAAGGGTGTGAGTTGGGGGGTTTCGGTGAGGAGTGATCCTTGATTTGGATTGTGGGTTTGTAGCTTCGACATTCTAATATCGACCTTTGTGAAGTCTATAGAAACCTACTGCCTTGCCACCATCTTTGGTCATGATATCTGCAAAACAACAAACAATACAAATTAGTGTTATTTCGGCAAAACATGATCAAAATTATTTCATAAAAATTAGCGCTCACCTTCAAGATCAGTAAAAAAAGTAGTTGATGCATAAAGTTGCAACAACACCGCCACAGAAAAGAGACAGGGAAAAGAATCTAGGAAAGTGGCATCAACCTTCTCCTCATCTGTGAGCAATTCATTAGGAAAGTCTGTATACCTCCTCGGCACAGGCTCCCAATAAAACGGAAACAAACGATCCCCATGTTGGTCATAAAAATAATTTTGGTCGGCCTCAGAATTTATCATAACTTTGAAGTACCTGGACTTAAACCCCTTGAAACAAGTTGTGTATGACACAAACAAAGGATTTCGGTCTTACGAAAGAGAGAAACTTACTTGCATTTCTCATGAGGCCAAGTAGTAAAATGGCATAGGAAAAGGCTAGGTGTAGCCTGGATGTGAGTAAACAAACACAGAGCATGGAACGCTTGGATATAGCCCCAAGCATTTGGATGTAGTTGACTGGGGGCATAATTCAACACTCTAAGTATCCCCATTATATAGTCATCAAAGGAGAGCCTTACATGAAAAACCAAAAACACACAGTCATACACATAGAAAAAGTCACTGTTATCCTCTAAGGACTGACCCAGGAAGACAACATCTGGGTTCGGCAAAGAAAAATTCTTACAACGCCAAACAAGAAAGGAAACCCTTCACAATCTTCAAAATAACAAACTTGGACTTTATTTACAAAGTCACTTAAAATTTGCCTATGAGAAACTCTCTACTTCCCATCTACCCAATGGTAAGAAAGAATCAGAATGGGGTTAATCTTTTTTTGGATTACCCTTGAATTTGCAATTCATAGGCACTTTGGCTAGAATGTTGGCCTTCCAGTGGGGCATATATTTCATCCCTGAAGGTCTAGCATCATCTGCATGCACCTCTGAGTACGTTATAGACTCGTCATTGCTGTCTGAAACAGAGGGAGGGATTTTGGCGGACCCAGAAGGACCCTTTGACGAAAGGGATTTCGAAATCAATTAATATAATAAATTATTAATTTTAACCATTAAATTTTAAAAAAATAAATTAATATAACGAGGATTAAATGTTTCATACTTTTAATGAATTCCTCCTTTTTCACGAAGAAACCTTAATTAGTCTAATTAACCGGGTAAGAAACGAAAATTATATAACCAACCTTGACAACCCACGTTAATCGTTGATTTCATGAAATGACATGATAAACCAATGGAAAAACGTATCATTAATTGTTTGGTACTTCTAAAGTTCTAATCACTATAAAGCCATACATTTCATTTTTATTTTGTTAAAGTTGAAAAGACATATTTTGAAACAACCCAATAAGAATTACGCAAGCACATCATGTAACACAACTACTGATTAAGGTAATCCCAAGTTATAGGCTTAAACACATCCCTAGCCTCATATTCTATGATCTCCAATTGGTCTTTGGCAAGATGCATGTACACAACCCAATCACCATTCCCTAAAGGGCTCGGCATCGGCATAACATAGCCAGCTTCACCACCCCAGGGAAAATGGTAGGATGCAAAAACAAACTTCCCCCATCCAAAATCCATCTTTGGTTCAAAAAACCTTTGCCCAGAAGACACCACAAAACTCGGTCCTTCATTGTTGTCACCATAATAAATTCTCGCCACACCAGGTTCTGGCCGGTGAGTTTGGACCCAATCAATGAGCCCTAAGAAATGCTCCTTTGTCCTTGCCTCCTCCAAGAACTCGTGCACCACATCAGCCACAAACCCTAATGGCTTTTCCATTAACTCCTCCACGGTCTTCCCTGCAAAGGGTATCGAAAGCACGTTTCCAAAGTAAGACCTCATCATTTCTTCTTTCCCTTTTTCACTGTTGCAAAGCATTTTCCTTCCATCAACCACAATGCCCATTTTGGCCATAATCTTTTTGCCCTTCTTGCTGCCTCTTGAAGCTACACAAGCAACCATCTTCCACAAGAATGCAGAGAAACACTCAAGTTTTGTATGATTTTTTGTGCCGTTAATGAAGGATTGCAATTGCATGTTGTGAAGTTGCTTTGCGGTGGTGTAGTATATGCGATTAAGGCGAGGGGTGATAACGGGTTTACGAGGAGGGAGCTTGGAAATAGGGATGTACATTTGATGAAGAGAATGATGAATAGAACATGGGATACGAGGACTAAGGAGTGATCGACAAAAACATGGGATGGAAGCATTTGTGGACTTGGTAGATTGAGCCATCTCAACCCATGATACCAGAAACATGTTTGTTGAATATGCATCTGCTATGCGATGATCAAATGTGCATGCTACCACTATGCCACCACACTTGAGTGAAGTTGCCTATACAATGGTATACTCAATTACATTATTTAAATTTAACTATAATATTTTTTTTCAGGATTCCCAAGGATTAAAGAAAGATTGATAAAAAGATGGAAAATAATAGAAATGATTGGCAATGCGATAAAAAAGTTAGCATTACAAGCAAAATTTTTTAAAAGCACAAATTTATTCTTGAACCAATAGAAAAAAACCACTGTTTCTTTTGTTAAACTAAATTTTTTTTTTACAGGATTAAAACTAACTTTAAATAGTGACGAATATGCCTTTTTTAGTTTTATAAAATTAATTAATATTTTTACATAGTATTCGATATATATTTTAAATTATTTGATCTAATTAACTCAACACAATCTAAATACACATAAATTTGATTCGACCTAATCCAAACAATTTTAATTAACTTGATGATGAATTTTATTAAATTCAAACAACCCAAACGTGTATCCTATGTGTCTCCTTTATGCCATCACCCTTTCTAATTTTTATATCCTTATTAGAGATGACAAGCATGTCTGTCTCTCTAAGAACATGGGTCGGATCTGTGGTAAGATAGAATCTGATATGATCAAATTTAATTGGATTAGATGGAATTGAATTTGCAAAAAGAAAAAAAGAATTGATGATCCAATCTGATCCGATTAAAAGCGGATTGGATTGGAAATACGAATTACAAAGAAAACTTTTTAGATTTATTTATTTTTCTATAAAATATAGAAATAAAATTAGAAACTTAAAAAATTATAAACAAAATATTAAGACATACATTTTTTTCTTCAAAATAACATATTAGTAACATTACATATAAAAGTAGTATATAAATGATAAAATGTAAATCTTAAAAAGCTAAAAACAATAAAATTTAACAACTCGCAATCTTCATTACCACTACTTAATGCATTCCTTTTCCAACTTTAAACCTTCAATGTATACATAATATTTAAACTTTAAATTGTATTGTCAATTTTTATTTACACTCTTTTTAAATATATATATATATATATATATATATATATATATATAATAAAAATAATAAACTTTAAATTGAACAAATTGATCCATGGATCTAACAATTTTCAAAGTTCAAAATCATGATCCAATCTGTCTATGGTCAAATTTAATAGGATTGGATCAAATTTGATCTCGATTACATCTTGATGAATTCACGGATCTAATTGGATCAGTTTAGATTCACGGATCGATCCAGATCCATGAACACCCTTAGCCCTCGCAGGTATCACCCCATCCTCGTCTGATTTTGATGGAAAAATTCGTGTTGTTGGTCCTCACCCTATCCTTATCTAAGAAAATTGAGGATAGGGATAGGTATGAGTTTGTTGATCCCTGCCTTGCCTCGCTTCTATGTTAAATAAAATTTCATATATATTTTTAATTTCACATGTCCGTGTATAAATTTATACCCCTGTGAACCATTAAAACTAAAATATAGTTAATAAATTAATATATAATTTATTTAATTAATTAATAAATTAAATTTAGTTAATAACTTAAAATAGAATCTATTTAAGAAATTATAAGTAAATTTAAATTATAAATTGTGGGTATACCCAAATCCGAAAATATCGAATAGAGATTAAAATTCATACCCGCCTTCTTTATATCCGTTCTCATCACTGTCTCGCACTTTTTGATAACCAGAAGAGTAAAACTCACCCCGACTTCCGGCTCTATTGCCATTCCTATTCCTCATCAAATAGTAACTGCAATTTCTCTGTGGTTTTTTTCTTTTTTATACCAAAAAGAAAAATATTTACTAAAATGAATCATCCCGCATTATTTACTTAAATAAAATATTTTACTATTCACGTTCAGAAATTGGTTGTGGGAAACAATCTCTTAATGTGTTTTATTTTGTTTTCATGTAAAAAGACATAAGAAATTGGTTGTTGAACAACGACTCTCTTATAAGCCATTTTTTCTTTTTAGATTTACTTTTATTATTCATGTTGAGAAATTGGTTGTAGGGGAACTAATTTCTCAACGTGCTTTATTTGTTTTTTAAATTTTTTAAATTTTTTTAATAAATTACAAAGTATTTTAAAAAATTAAAATAATAAAGAAAGATATAAAATTCAAATAAGGAAAATTATACCAAAATAAAAATATGGTGTAAATATTTTTCTTTTTGGTATATATATATATATATATATAAAAGTCTTTCCCTTTTGCTTTTTTTTTCTGAAAAACCAAAATAATAAGATGGCGTGGTTTTGATTTATTTTTAATTTACTTTTTATATACGTATATTTTTATCAAGCATGATTTTAAAAAAATTAAGTTAATTTATAATTTATTTTGTTTTTTTTATGTGTTTTATTTTTATCTTTCGTATAATTTTTCTTATTTTAATTTTTTTAAAATACTTTGTAATTTATTTTATTTATTCTTCAGTTTAATGTTTTTAAAATTAAGTTTTTTAAACCTAATATTTTAAATTATTTTGGTAAAAATAATTTAAAAAGATTTAACTTAAAAAATATAAAGTGATAAATAAATTACAAAGTATTTTAAAAAATTAAAATAACAAAGAAAGATACAAAACATAAAAATAAACCAAATAATAAAATAAAATAAAATATAAATTAACTAAAAAGTTTTAATTTTAGAATTCATTATTTAAAACAATATACATAAATAAAAAATAAATTTTAAAAATTTACTAAAAAATTAATGTAAAAAACAACATCCTATAAAAAATTGGTTGTCCAACAACCAATTTCTTACAGACTTTCTACATAAAAGAAATAAATTAAGTTGAAAAATTGATTCTTCAATAACTAATTTTAAAACATGAATAACGAAAGAGATTATTTAGATAAATAATGTGGAAGTGAGTCATTTGTGTAAATATATTTCTTTTATATATATATATATATATATATATATATATATAAATAAAGTCTTTCTCTGTTGCTTTTGTTTTTTTCTGAAAAACCAAAATTAAAATATGGCGTGGAATTTGCATACTTGGCATCAAGTATACTCAAATTCAGACAAGGAGAAGCTGCATTTCCAGAGGAATATGACGTAAACATCTATTGGTTTAGGAAAATGCTAACAATGTTTTTGACAAAAAAATTAAATTTGTATTTAACTAGTTGAAAAGTTTATTTAACTATTTAATATACAATTTTTTAAAGTAGTTTTTAGTGTTTTATAAAATGTTAGTTTTTAGCTTTTTTATGTTTATTTCTTTTTGCTTTTTAATAATATTTTTATTTATCTCATTTTACATTTTCAACTACGATCTAATAAATTAACCTAATAACTTTCAGCTACCAAGTACCATCCATTAGCTAGTTTTCTAGTTTTGCTTCCTAGTTTTTTCAATTTTGAGATAGTATTTTAGTTAGTTTTATAAAACATAATGAGTAGCATACTAGGATAACAGTATAGTAATAGTACCTGAACAGCAAGAACACCATTCTTCTTCTTTGGAACAAATTTTCCTTCAATGGAGTCATCTGGGTTGTAAAGGTCAAGGCACTTAAGCTCAACATCTGCCACAGCTTCAACAAAATCAACCCCACGATTATTACAAAACACCTCAGGTTCACCCATATTGTTGAGCACAACCTCACCTGCAAGCACATAATAAGATATTAAAGTTTGTGCTAAGGCCTTTCTGAGAGTCCCCACCATGGATCCAAAGGTTAATTTGTTGGTGGCAGTGTCCCCTAAGGTGGTGGTGTTAGCCATGGGGTTTTTGTAGCAAAAGAAGAGTCCCACATCGACTTGAGGAAGAAGTAGGTCAAGGTTAGAGAGTGGAAGAAAATGTGCTTGCATTGGTAGCAGTGCTGCCACCACCTCTTCATTCTTCACACTCATTGAGAAATTTCCAATATTCTCAGCACCCATTTTTGATAAAGATATATGGATGTTGTCAAAGTTGATTGGCTTGTTGTTGGAGTACTGTCTTGGGTCATTCATTTATAAGCAACATGGAAGGCCCGGAAATGAAATGGCAAAAGTGCATTAGGCAAAATAGGGTGTACAAATATTCGTTAAAGTAACTCAAAGTTCCTACATTTTAAGTTAATTTTCTAAATTTTTCATTTCTTAGAAAAGTATAACAATTTTAGAAAATATGTTTACATACATTCAATTTTTAAAAAAAAAAAATTTTCCAATAAAGAAAGGCGATGACAAGAATAAACATATTGCAGTAGAGGTTTACCAACAGAGGTGAAAAGGTAGTTAAAATCAGAGTGAGAGGCGTGAAAGGAGCATAAAAGACGGTAGCAAAGATAACATAGAGGTGACAAATGCCAAAGTAGGAGGCATGGAAGAAGTGTAAGAGATGCAATGGTTGTAATAGAGAGGTAGCAAAGGTTAGGGTGAGAGGTGCATAAAGATCGTGAGAGATGGCGACATAGAGGTGACAAAGCAGGAGATAGAGAAGGAACATGAAATGTGGGAGCAATGACGACGAGACGACATAGGTTCGGATGAAAGGTGCTTGAGAGGCAGAGACAGAGGCAAAGATGGCCGAAGCGCTAAATGAACTTAATGTGGTTGAAAATGAGACTATGTTTTCCAGTTTTCTAATTTGTTAAAAAACTTTTTTTTCATTTTCCAACAATTTTCTTTGAAATTTGGGTCTTTAAACATGTTTTCTAATTTTCCTTATATTTCTAAAATAGCTTTCTTGGATTTCCTTGTAAACACTCAAACTAAACAACCCTTTAAATATTTCTTTGAATTAAAAGTGGGTTTAGAATCGCAAAAATTATGCTGGTATGGTGTTAGTTATGCGTACTATGGAACCCAACTCGTCTCATCCTTCACTATATATATATATATAGACACACACATATATTATATAATTATAATATAAATTACTGTACAGTTATTATATTTAATGTGCTCAATAATAAACTATGATTACATAATTTGAGTCCAAGTTTAATTATTTTTTGTTAAATAATTACAATATGATTATATGACCAGTTTTGTTGTGTTATTATATGTGAATTCGGATAATGTTTATGTTTAATTAATCTTATGTTGATTGTTGATTTAACTTTTTAGTTTATTAGTATGCACTTAAAAAGTTTTATTAGTATACACTTAAAAAGTATGCACTTAAAAACTTTTTAGTTTAAATTACTGTACAATTATTTTATTTAATTATTAGTTTATTAGTATGCACTTAAAAAGTTTATTAGTATACACTTAAAACTTTTTAGTTTAAATTACTGTACAATTATTTTATTTAATGTGCTCAATAATAAACTATAATTACATAATTTGATGTCCAAGTTTAATTATTTTTTGTTAAATAATTACAATATGATTTTATGACCTGTTTTGTTGTGTTATTATATGTGAATTTGGATAATGTTTATGTTTAATTAATCTTATGTTAATTGTTGATTTAACTTTTTAGTTTATCTTATAAGGACGTACACTATAATACCTTACTTAGACCCTATCCATTTTCATATCTAAAAATTAAATTCATTTTGAGTAATTGAGAATTAAATCCAATGTTGTGAAAACCGATTCAGTCACTAACTTGGTCAAGACAATGGTCAATGGGTTAGTGGTCGGATCGGTTAGCCCAATTTAACCCAATCTATATATAACAAAATAATATATATATATATATATATATATATATATACAAAGTTTAATTGGTATGCACTATCAATGTAAAAGATTTTTACACTGACATTCAATCATGACTTTTCATTTATGTAACTTTTAAAGCAGTAATGAGACAAGTCAACAAATTTACCATGAATGAAGGGTTGTGATTGAATGTTAGTATAAAAATCTTCACACTAACAGTGTATACCAATTAAACTTATATATATGTAACATCACAATTTTCACTTCTTACATTAGCAAATTACATAAAAAATAAAAAGAAAATAAAAAAAAGTAAGAAATGAATCATTTAAATTTTTTTTTTAAAAAAAAAACTCAAACTCAACCTGCTTGGATCACCGGTTTTACTTCACCCGACCGTTTCAAACCAATTCAAATCAGGTCAATTGCATGTCAATCTGTTCAGAAAATCAGTCTAGTTATGTGATCAGGTCCCGGTCCGACCAGTCAATCCGAACCAATCTTTATAACTATAATTCAATGTTCACCCAAATATCAAACAACTTTCTCACTTGACATTATCCACTAGATAAAAATTATAAAACATCTTTTTAAAATTATAAGACGATACTTGTTATTTTTAATAAAATTTCCTATGTTTCTTTTTACACTATTTATATTTAGATATTAAACCAGTATGAGGATCAGCCTTGTATAAGCATTATTGGAGTATTAGATGGTGAA
The DNA here is from genome assembly GCA_037954015.1 of Psophocarpus tetragonolobus. Classification (NCBI taxonomy): domain Eukaryota; kingdom Viridiplantae; phylum Streptophyta; class Magnoliopsida; order Fabales; family Fabaceae; genus Psophocarpus; species Psophocarpus tetragonolobus. The sequence goes on from CM075694.1 coordinate 33,084,980, forward strand.
AGTAGGATAAAGAATGTGTGGACTTTAATTTTTTTTTTTTAAAAAGAATATTTATTGTGATTTTTTTGTTTTGTCATGAAAAAAATATACTGTAAAAGTAGGAAGGAGTACTTCTGTCCTATATACCTGTATACACTTATTTCCCCCCCGGTCGTCCCTACCACTTTGACTCTTACACTGTACATATATTTAATTCTTTTTATTTATCATTTTGTAAATATTTTTATATTAAATTCATAATAAAAATAACTTTAAAAAATTTATTTATTTAAAATCCTAATCATTTAATAAATTTATTTTACAAATAAATTTTCAAAAATTAAGAAATAATAAAATTTATAATAAAAAATCATAAAATCCTTTTATTTTTTATTTTCTCTAAATTCATATTCTTATTATATTTTAATACACGAAAAAAATGAATGGTATTAAACATAATGAATTAAATAATAATTTAAATTTAACATAAATAATTTTACTTTAATTTGATATAATTTTTAAAAAAACATAAGTTTTAAGGTAAAATTAGACTGAAATTTATAGTTAAAGGTGCCTATTTATAAAAATAAAAAATTTTAAGAATCAATAAAAAAGATATTAAATTGTATCATGTCTATTTTTAAATAAAATAAATTTTAATAATTAAATAAATATATTTAGACTATTTTTACTTAAAAATGAGATAAAGCTTAAGAGAGCTTAATGCTTTTTTTTCATATATTTTAACTATTAGTATACTATATTTTCACACTTTTTTTTTTGTTTGATTCATTTGATTATCTTTTCAATTTAAAGGTTATATACTAACAATATGCAAAATACTTTTACGTTGTTAATAAATCACACTTCATTGTTTACATGACTTTTTACTATATTTATTATAAAAATTTTATTATAAATAACTAATTATGACTAATAAATAGCATTGTAAAATATATCTAAATATAATTTTCTTAATTGTCCAATTAAAAAGAGAAAAAAAACAAAAAACTCGCTGTCATCGTGTCCTGTTTAGTCTCTTTTGATTCAAAGTGTATTATGTAATGACAGTAATGCATAGGACCTGGTTACCTAATTTAATATTGTCTTCTTGTAACTCGTACTGGCTATTTAATTATTTTTCACATGTGCAAATATACCATTTTGTACTAACAATATTTCTTAGCTATTTTTCTAGTAGGATGACGGTTTAATAGGAATGATTTTTTATTTTAATTTCTATGTACTAAGTTTTACAGATATTATTTATTTATAATTTTTTTATACAACTTTTAAAATATTAATAAGTAAAATTTGAGATTATAATCAAATATTAATGACCGTGCATTCATTTTTTTTTTCTCTTTCTCTATGATGTTTGTCATGATATTTTATTATTTTATAAAATAACGTGCGAGCAAAACAATTTCCTCGCATTTTATTATCTGCTAAAATGCTTCTCTCTTCTAAAAAGTTGGTTCAAAAAGGAGATTTTTAATAAGTTTCGAAAGGAATTCAACTTTTATCAAAATAAATGTAATTTTATTTTTTTTTTATTTTCTTATGCTATTAATCAAGAATTTAGATGTCCTCTGATCTAAGAAGATTGAACCAGGAATAAGTGGGTGATTGTTTCTGATGTAGGTATAAGAAAGTCAGTAAAACTAAATTGAGTAGCATGTTTAATTAAAAATATTGAATTTAATTGGTATGTAAGTTTAGTGACATTCAATCATGAATTTTTATCAATTAAACTCTATTTTTTATCTATTAAATCATGTTTAATTTTGTTATTAGACTTAAATGGAGTAATCAGGCTTCACGGTTCTCATCTTTAAATTTAAAACCTTCAACAAGTATAATTTTAAAACTTCTTGCAAATGAATTGTGACTCTTGTATTCCTAATATATGAAAGTCTATTGCCTCTACAAATGAATAGTTTCTCTCATTCTCTGAAAACCCTTAATTCGTTCAATTCCTTTTTCCTCAATCTTTACTAGACAATATCCTACATTTTAAAAATATTTTTTCAACATGAAGTCTTCTTTTCTTTTTTAACAATTACTTCTCATTTCTAATTTCTTTTTTTATATATATTATGTCTTTTAATACATTAATTCTTAAATTTGTATCTACTTTTTTTTGTCTATTTCATCAAATAACACGAGGTCCAAAATTATAATTTTGCTCCATGTAAAAATATTTTTTTTAGATGATAAAAGGTATTAATAATCATTGATTTACAAATCAGTAATTTAAATTATGATTCAATTTAGATTTTGTAATCTATATATTTGACTAAATCACACATTTAAACTTTATTTTTTAATTAGTGATTATTATTGAATTTTATCACTTAAAGTGAACATTTTCACTTTAGAAAAGCCAAATCCCTAAAATCAATGTTTTCGCTTATTATATATTTGCTCTTATCAATTTCTATGCTAATACAAAAAAGGAGATCCATATCTCATTAACCACAAAAAATGTATGTGTTTTTTATACTATTTGGAAAAAATAAAATAAAAGCTTGCTTATCATTTTTTTTTTCTTTTCAGATAAGCAACTTGCTTATCTAGTCATTGTTGTTGTTGCAATTATTGTATAGCTGTATGCAAAATATGAATGTTAAATTATTGTTTTTCTTTTCTCTAGCTGTTAAAAAGAAAAGTTTACTTACCTAATTTAGTAACGGCATAATTTCATAATTTAGAGTTAATTAAAGTATAATTACTGATTTGCAAATGTTAACATTAAAATATAAAAAATGGGACCATACAAAAATCAAACCTAAGTTTTGATAATAAGAATGTTAAGATCATTCCACTAGACCAAAGGTGAACACTAGTTTTATTTTGAAATTAAATTTATTTAAACTAATAATGTGGCCATATTAATTTTAAAAATATAGAAAAGTTGGGTAAGGTAGGGTTTGAACCTAAGACCTAGAAATAAAAATGCTAAAGCTACACCGCTAGACCAAAAACCAATATTAGTTTTTTGTAAGATACAAATTTAGGTAAACTAATCATATGGGAACGTTAATTTTAAAATATAGAGAAATTGGACAAAGTAAGGTTCGAACCTAGAACGTGTGAGAGTATTAACACGATATCACTAGATAATAGGCCCACATTGATTTTATTATGTATTTCCCTTTTTTTTGTTTTACTATTCTAAGTCATTTATGTTGTAAATTTTTTAAATAGAGCAATTTTTTAAATTCTAAAAACTACTTAGCTTTATTTTATGTTAAATCTATTTGGAATAAGATTTTATTGTTAATTTTTAATTTTATATTTTAGTTTTAGTTCTTACTTTAATTTATAATTTTCAACTTTTAATTTAAATTTTAATTCTTAATTTTAATTTCTATCTTTATTTTTAATTAGATTTTATATTTTATTTGTATATTTTAATTTTAAATCTATTCTAGGTCATTTTATGTTGTATATTTTATTTGTGTTTTTGAAACTAAAATTAAGAATTAAAAGTTGAAATTAAAATTTAAGGGTTAGCAACTAAAACTAAAATTTAGTTATATTAACAACAATATAAAATTTAAAATCTAATTACAAATAAAGAAAGAAATTAAAATTTAAAATTAAAATTTCTCTATTTAGGAAGTTGAGGACAAGATGGGGTGATTGAGGGTGGCAATAGGGTACAGCAACCCAGATCTATCCCTTTTTTTTTAGAATTTAAAAAATTCCTATATTTAAAAAATTTAAAACATAAATGACCTAGAATAGTAAGATAAAACAAAGGGAAATACACAATGAAATCAATATGAGCGTATTGTCTAGTGGCATTGTCTTAGCACTCCCACATGTCCTAGGTTTCAATCTTACTTTGTCCAATTTCTTTATATTTTTAAAATTAATGTTGCTACATGATTAGTTTAACTAAATTTGAATCTAAAAAAAAAAACTAATGTTAGCTTTTGGTCTAGTGGTATGGCCTTAGCACTTTGATTTCTAGGTCCTCATTCAAATCCTGCCTTGCCCAAATTTTCCATATTGTTAAAACTAATGTTGCCACATTATTAGTTTAAATAAATTTAATTTCAAAATAAAACTGGCGTTGCCACATTAAACTTTTGAAAAAGTTGGAGGACAAAAGGTGTGCAAAAAAAATTGAAGGGCACAAAGTGAGCTATCCCATAAGTAGAGGGACACCAGTGGTAATTTAGCCTAATTTTTATTGATTTCTTAAATGTCTATGTCATTATTTTAAATTTTATTGATTTTTTTACTGTGTTCTCTACACGATGTTTCTGATGTCATTAGCAAGTATCGCCCTGATGGTGTGGGCAATTTCACCCAAGGGATACAAACCCCAAATCCCTGGACAAGTCTCCCCTTGCACTCAATTGATTCATTCGACACTTGGTGGAAAAGTTCACCGCACAGTATGCGACCTGTTGACACATGAAACCATGTCAATCGTCCTCATTGGGCTCCAACAAAGGGATGATGAACCAATGTGCACCTTCATTGACTGATTCTACAAGATAATTGCCCAAATCACGAACCTAGAGATCGGAGTCACACTACACGCAACCATCGGCACCCTAAGACCTATAAGATTCGCTAACAGCATAGCCAAACGTCGGCCTAAGATGATGGATGAGTTCCTGGAGTGAGCTTCAGGATACATCTAGATAGAGGAAGCTTTAACTCAACACAAGCTAATTAAGGTCCCACAAAGCTCGAAAAAATATTAGAATCAACAACACCACCGAGGCAGAGACAGAGTTCACCATCGATCCTCACAAGACTAGGAATTCAAATATTCGGGCCAACCCTCTAACCTAAGTACACCACCTACACCCCTTTAATAAAGTCAAGAGCTTGAATCCTAGAAGAGACATTCAACACTGAGGTCCTTCGACTCCCCTAACCAACTCCATCCAACAAAGGAGCTAAGAAGTAAACACTACAAATAACACTAAAACTACAGACACACCACGAAAGAGTGCATCACCCTTAGGGACAAAATAGAAGAACTTGTGCAATAGGGGTGACTCAATCAATTCATTTGCAAGAAGAGATCAATCTCCTGAAGCAGACACCACTGTGTATCATCTTGGGATCGCTCAGAATAAGAACACGATTTCCATCGACATGAACATATAGAGAAGCCACGTAAAACCACTCGCCACAGGAGGACCAACCCCAAACAACCAAGTAAGTATGTGGCATCATCAACGTCATTGCTAGAGGATTCATAGGAGGTGGCACATCCAGCTCAACTAAGAAAAAACATCTCTAACAACTACAAGCCATCAATGCAGTAACCAACTCTCCTATCGATCTATGCCACACTTCACCTTCACGGGACTTCACTAGCATCAGCACTAAGTAGGATGACCCCATCTTCATCACCGCAGTCATAACAGATTGGGAGATCTGAATAATCCCCGTCGACCAAGGAAGCTCTGTTGAGATACTCTACAGGTCCACTTTCAAAAGACTAGACATCTTAATTGATTCGATCATACCATATCTTGAACCCTTAGTTGGCTTCGCAAGACAACAGGCCCACACAAGGGGATGCATCAAGCTCATGAACACTTTTGTAGAGGGAAAACTTTCGCTAACACTAAAGGTAAGATACATACTCATTGATGCTCACACCTTCTACAATGTTTTCTCCTCAATCTTCCAACCTTAAACGCCCTCAGTGCCATTATCTCTACACCTCACCTGGCTATGGAGTTCCCCTCTTCCAATGGAGATATCATCACAATAAAGGCGGGCCAAGAAGAAACTGGGAATATTATGTGAAGAGTCTCAAGGTCGCATTATATAAGCTACTAAAAGTCCCAAAAAGCATGAATCATGTAAGTAACATTCAAAATATCAATGACTCTCCACCATGGACCAACTTCAATCCTCACACTGAAGAGGACCAACAAACCATTCCCACCAAGGATACCTCAACATTCGAACTCGACCCACAAAAGGATCAATGCACCCAGCTTGACACCCTCATAAGCCAAGATATTGCCACCGCAATGAAAGGAGTCCTTAGACAAAATGGAAACATCTTTGCATAGAAAGCAATAGACATCAATCGTAATCTTGTCTATCACAAGCTATTTGTCTTTCCTGAAGCCAAACCTGTTGCACAAAGATGTAGGAAGATGGGAGGAGATCAGCAACAAGTGGCATTAGCAGAAATAGCCCAGCTACGAAAGGTCAGGTTCATTAGGGAAATCCGTTACACCATGTGGTTATCCAATATGGTAATGGTAAAAAAGGCGTTAGGAAAATGGAGAATGTCGTGGACTATATCGACCTCAACCAAGCCTGTCCAAAGGACCCCTACCCCTTGCCGAGCAATGACAAACTAATAGATGGAGCATCGGGCTACAAACTCCTCAGCTTCCTTGTGGGTACTTCAAATACAACTAGATATGCATATACCCTCTTGAATAAGAAAAAACCACGTTTTGTACTCACAAAGCCAACTATTGTTACCAAGTCATTCCATTTGGACTCAAAAATGCAAGATCCATCTACTAGCGGCTAGTCAAAAAGGTATTTGAAGACTTCATCAAGAAAAACATAAAAGCTTATGTCAATGATATGGTCATTAAATCACGCACCTCCGAGGAGCGTGCTCAAGACCTAGCCTTAATCTTTGACACGGTTAGACACCATAACATGTGACTCAACCTGGAGAAATGCACATTCAAAGTAGAGGAAGGAAAATTCCTCGGTTTCATGCTCACCCAATGCAGCATCGAAGCCAACCCTGCTCAACCCTCATCAACATGTGTAACCCTACAATTCTCATAGAAGTATAGAAGCTAACTGGTCGACTAGCCTTGTTAACCCGCATTCAACCTAAACTACCTGACAAAGCAAGGCCTCTGTTCAAGTTACTGAAAAAGTCACAAGGCAAGTTCACCTAGGGAGAGGAGGCTGAAGACATGTTTACCTAGCTCAAGAGCCTAATTCTCAACTCCACACATTCTCACAAAACAGAACCCAAGAAAGGAATTGCTCTTGTTCATGTTAGTTACCGACCACACCATCAGCTCGGTCCTAATACAACAAGACAGCAAGGTCCAAACCCTAGTATACTTTACCAACAGAGTTCTTTAGTTACCGAAGACATAATATCAGACCATTGAAAAGTTGGCTTATACCTTTTCCATACTTCTTGATGACTTTGAAATTATTTTCAAAGTCACCCCATCATCATCAAAATCAATCACCCCATCAAGCAAATACTGCAATGACCAGACATAGAAGGAAAAATGGTAGCATGGTCCATCAAACTCTCCGAATTCAAACTTAATACGAATCACATGACCTATCAAAGCTCAAGCATTGGCAGACTTCCTAAGAGAATTTCCCAAACAGCATAGGAACATCACCAGTGGTGGACCCTTCATGTGGACAAATCCTCCAACTCAAAAGGATGTGGAGTTGGCATTCACAGGACCCAACGACTTCAAGATCGAGCAAGCCCTCTAGTTTGACTTCCAAAACACAACAATCAAGCCAAGTATGAAGTCATGCTAATAGGACTACACCTTGCCAAAGACGTCGGGGTGTGAAAGATAAGATGTAGAACGAACTTCAAACTAGTAAAAAGACAAGTAAATGAAACCATGCAACCAAAAGAAAGTCAAATACAAAGATACTTACTCCTAACCAAAAACACATTGGAACAATTTTGACAAATGGAAGTAACACGTGTTCCATGAGAAAATGGAACAAAAGCCAAAAGGGACTCAATGGGACTAATATCATTTAGGCTACAAATGAGTACCTTGTTAATGAGATAAGTGGCAATTAACACTGCTTCACCCTAGTATGCATTTGGAACAAACATTTGGAGAAGAATGGATCTAGCAACCTTTAGGAGATGACGATTCTTTGTTTTTGTAACTCCATTTTGTTGAGGAGTATTTACACATGTTAGTTCATGGAAAATACCATTATGGGACAAAAAATTTGAATACTCATGATTCACATATTCAATCCTATATCTAATCTAATTCTTTTAATGCTTTTCCCAAATCAATTTTGAACAAGACAAAAAAAAATTAACTAAAAGTTTATAAACCTCATATTTACTTTTCGTAATGTATGTCCATGTGTCACGGGTACAATCGTCACTAAAAGTAATAAACCATTTTGCACCAAAGATGGATTCTAAGACAATACCCTAAACATCAGAATGAATTAATTCAAATGGAGGCTTACTTTTATTATTACTAACGGGGTAAGACACATGATTGTGCTTCGACAGTTAACAAACATCACACTTGAAGGACTTAACAGATTCTTTAGTAAACAAATGAGGAAACACTACTAATGAGGTAAAACGCATGATGATGCTTCAACAATTAACAAACATTTCACTTGAAGGACTTAACAAATTCTTTTTGTAAACAAATGAGGAAACAAGGACTTTAGCTGACTGAAATGAGGATGTCCAAGTCTTTGATGATGAAGTCATATTTGAGAGCATGCTTATGTAGTAAATGTAGCATGGTTGCTAGTGAGAATTGCATTATTATTTGAAAGCATGCTGAAACAAAGACTTGGAGGACTTAACAAATTCTTTTTGTAAACAAATGAGGAAACAAGGACTTTAGCAGACTGAAATGAGGATGTCCAAGTCTTTGATGATGAAGTCATATTTGAGAGCATGCTTGTGTAGTAAATGTAGCATGGTTGCTAATGAGAATTGCATTATTATAATCCTTGGATTCCAACAGGTACAATCTACTTTATTCTTTAGTAAGAAAAATCATATTCTTAGTTGCAAGGTCCTGAAAGACACAGTGAAAAGAAAAAAAATTATGCAATTCAAATCTTTAGTGAGTTTGTTTACAAAAATGAGACTATTGGCCAATTTTGGGACATGTAAAACATTTTTTAACATAACAAATGAGCATAATGCTATATTGTCAACTCTATTAATGGATACATTATCATCATTTGCAATTGTAATAAGTTGTTCTCCAGTAGTTTTGATATATGAGCTTAAACACTCTAGGAAGGGAGTCATATGTCTTGTTTCCCTTGAATCAAGAATCCATGTTTCCTGAGACACATGGCTTGTGACATTAAAGGAACTTATGCCTTTCATGGACAGGGTACATGAGCTAGAGAACTTACTCATTAATTCAATCATTGTTCTAAAGCGATCAACTTATCTTTATAAGCCTTCATCTCTAGGGCAGGTGATGGAGTAGTTGGTGGGTCCATCTTTTCTTGTTCCAAGCCAGATGATACCACTTGTAGCGGTGGTGAAGAGTGGGTTTCGTTGGAGTGGGGATGAACTTTTCTAACCTACCATCCACCTCTATGGCGACAACAGGACAAATGGTGGAGGTGCACCCTTGTTTTGCTGTTTGCGTGGAAGCGGAATAGAGTTTCCAGGTTTAGGAGCTCTAACACCAACTTGCACTATGCTAGAAAATAAAAGTAGTTTTATATATCTTATTCATATTAATTACATTCTTAGTTCATGGATTTTATAATAATTGAGCTCACACAAAAAAGAAAATAAAGACTAGATAAAATAATGAAATAAAGAAAAATCAAATAAAATAACCTTAAGATATTTTCTCCTAATATATAAAGATTATTTCCAACAAATGTACTCCCCTCCTAAAGCCATCTAAGCAACAAACCACACTCATACCCTCATTCCCACTCCCACACATCACACACACACACTTAGTCTATCTTTTTTTCGTTTCCTTCCTTCAACACACCACTCACTAAAACCCTTTTATTTATATCTCCACAACCAAAAAAAGTGTCAGGCATTACAATCTACCTCACTCTTTCAACATCCTTTGACGTTGCTCCGACACCATGACCACAATCTCCTTATCCATTGTGTTCGCCTTATCTTCTTCTATCATTACCACAAGTCATTCTCCTTCACCGATGATTAGAAACCCAAGGTCATCTATTGCCTTCACTTCCTTAAGCAACTTGTCACTCTATTCGGAGAAAACAAGCTGCTAGGTTGGATTAACCTCTGCATCACATACTAGATTGAGTAATTAAGTAGTTATAGTCATTAATTGTAAGTCAATGTTTAAGTTATAATAGTCAAAACATTTAAATTAATAAATACATATCAATTTAGGATTTTCAAAATTTAGGAGTTCACAGGGTTGCTCAAAACATAATAAGCAGCTATTTTAATATGTTATAAAACTATAACTTCTTTTATGGATATGATTAATATAATTAACTTAAATTTATTAAAGAAATAGTTATGGTTAAACTTGGTTTCATAATTGATTATTTCTAGTTATTGTAAAATTCTTTTAGTTTTAGTTTTTGTATCAATAAAAAGTGTTGCTTAAACTTGGCTTCATAACCAATTACTTATGGTTATGACACAATTCACACCTTTGTTCCAAACATCATGTCCCTTTGAAAAATGTGCTGAAAAAGAAAAATTTTTCCTGATATCGTCCACACCTATGTACAAGCGGTCATAACCTATGAAAACATGCACTAATAAGAAAAATTGACACCACACATTTGTGACATCATTGTGGATAATGCATAGAGTAGAAAAACTCCTTCTGACACTGCCTACACCTGTGTAAAAATAGTCAAATCCATGTGAAAAAAGTGCCGAAAAGAAAAAAAAATTGCTTACATTTCCCATAACTTTGTGGAGATGTCCACAATCTTGTGAATAATGCACTAAAACAGACTAATTGTGAACATCTAACGTACATCTTTGTGAAAAAAGGTTACAACATTGTGGATAATTTGCAAAGTAGAAAAGATTTTCCTTAACATATCTCACACCTCTATGTTACTGACCACATTCATGTGAGAAACATATTAAGTAGAAAAATTAATTTTAAGAATGATTTAATTTTTTAAAAGTAATATTTAACCAATTATGGACAAATAACTAGTTAAATAAACAATTATCTATATATTCGATTATGTAACTAGTTATAAATATATAACTGCTTATTTATAATGAAAACCAGTTATAATAAAGGCTAAATTACCACTAGTGTCCCTCTATTTATGGGGTAGCTCACTTTGTGCCCTTCAATATTCCAATGTATTTAAACTAATTAATAGCAATGTTAATTTTAAAAATATAGAAAAATTGAGCAAGGTTGGAATTGAACCCAAGTCTAAAAGTTTAATTGCTAAAGTCATACCACTAGACCAAAAGCCAATATTAGTTTTTTTGTGAGATTCAAATTTAATTAAACTAATCGTGTGGCAACATTAATTTTACATTAAAATTGGACAAAGTAAGATTTGAACCTAAGACCTGTGAGAGTTGTAAGACGATACCACTAGATAGTAAGCCAATTTTGGTTTTATTGTCTCTTTCCCTTTGTTTTGTTTTACTATTCTTGTTCATTTATGTTTTAAATTTTTTAAATAAAAAAACTTTTTTAAATTCTAAAAACTACTTAACTTGATTTTATGTTAAATCTATTTGAATAAGTTTGTTTTTTTATTTTTAATTTTATATTTAAGTTTTAGTTGTTACTTTAATTTATAGTTTTAAACTTTTAATTTAAATTTTAATTTCTATCTTTTATTTTTAATTAGATTCTATATTTTATTTGTATATTTTAATTTTAAATCTATTGTAGGTCATTTTATGTTATATATTTTATTTGTGATTTTGAAACTAAAATTAACAATTAAAAGTTGAAATTAAAATTTAAGGGTTAATAACTAAAACTAAAATTTAGTTATATTAACAACAATATAAAATTTAAAATCTAATTAAAAATAAAGACATAAATTAAAATTGAGAATTAAAATTTAAAATTAAAATTTCTCCATTTAAAAAAAGTTGAAAATTTTAATATATTTTTAATATTAATCTTACCACGATTAGTTTAATTAAATTTGAATCTCACAAGAAAATTAATATTGGTTTTCGGTCTTGTGGTATAACTTTAGCATTTAAACTTCTAGACCTGAGTTTAATTCTAGCCTTTCTCAAATTTTCTATATTTTTAAAATTAACATTGTCATTGATTAGTTTAAATACATTAAAATTGCAAAATGAAATAGACTTTTACCTCTGGTCTAGTGGATTGGTTTTAGCTTTTTTTCCCCAAGACCTGGGTTCGATTCCTGCCATGGTACATGTTTTTTATATTTTTAAAATTAACATTTTCAAATAATTAATTAAACTTTAATTAACTCTTAATTACAATATAACCATGTCACCTCACTTAATTACGTAAGTCAACGTTTATTTTTAACAGTCAATGCCCTAAATTTGACAGAAGGGCAAAAATTAAACTTTTGAAAAAGTTTGAGAGCAAAAGGTGCACAAAAAAAATTGAGGAGCACAAAGTGAGCTACCCACTAAATAGAGGGGTACCTATGGTAATTTAGCCTATAATAAATTATAAGCAGTTTTGAGAGAATGATTATAGTTATGTTTATTATAACTAGTGTCATGTTCCAATTATTTTAAATATTTTTTACAATGGACAAAACACCCAATAATTAACGCAAGACTTGAGAGAATTATTAACACTTTTCAAAACATATTTATAGAGGTATCCAAATCAAGTGTTGGTTCTTATCTACATTGGGAAGATACATCACCAAACTTAAAGACAATAATTTGGAGGACAAAATGAACCTAAATTGGTTAATTCTTTATAATCAAGTTGCATCTATGGGCAGATTTTTATTTGGATTAATTACATAGTTTTTTTACTAAAGAACAAATTAAGATCCATTTTCTAATTATTATTTAATTTTTGTACCTTCCTTCATGGGAGATTTTTCATATGACCTTTCATGTTTTTCTGGATAGTGTTTTAGTTTTTAGATTCCTAAGTCATTATGTATGTAAGTGGGAAATAAATTCTTAGTGGAAAATAATGGGATATTGGGAAAATTAGTGGGAAACCAAGGTTAGTAGGAAATTAATACTTTCGTAGAGTTTTAATGTTTCTTTTCTCAAGGCTTCATATATTTACCTATAAACAGGAGTCCCTTGTATATTTTTTAGAACAACAAAATTCAAAATATTAACTTAGAGGATTTTATTTTGTAAGAAACTTTGCCTTTGTTCTTTGATAAGAATTTTATACTGTTGGTTCTACTGGCAGGTCGCGATTAGGGTCAAGTTCCTCTTTTTCTTACTTTACGTATTTTCAAGGCGATCTACATAGTAGATTCATAGCAACTACTTACATATATGATTATTTATTATTATGCTTAAGTTATTGATAACTTAACCACAAGTAACCTTATAAAATTTCATAATTTTAAAATAGGTATAAATATAAAAAAAATATAAAATAGGGGGCACAAAGTTCATGAAAGAAACTCGGATAATGTTTCCTCAATAGTTGATAGGTTTTGCAATTGTAAAGGTCACACTAAAAAACAAACAAGAAAAACACTAAGAAAATAAGAGAAAAGTTTGTGACACATCATACAACTTCAAAGTTTCTACCAATTTTGATGTATTCATGAATAACACATACATCTTGGGCTTATCGACAACTAAATAAACACTTGATTTGCTAAAAAACAAATAATATATCTTATATACTATGAAATATTACTTAGATAAGAAAAAGAAATACATTAGACTATTTAACTGTGTAAGGAACAAAAATTACACAACCAACCTTAGAAAGTATAGCAATGAGGTAGGGCGGGGGTAGGTTTACTCTCCTTATTCCCCGCCCCCAATCCCCGATAGGGGTGAGAAAATTAACCCCATCCCTGCCCCCATTTGGGGTTTGTGTTTCCCTGCCTCGCTCCTGATATTTTTATTAAGAAAACAAAAATTGAGAAAAAAGAGCAAGAAGAGATTCTGTCACATTCTCGCTCAAGCGAGAAAATCTAGCTTGAGCAAGAATGGTCTAGAGGAGGATAGTGTTTCAGAAACATTTTCGCTTGAGTAAAAATTGTCTAGAGAGGAATGTTTTTTCAAGGGCACTCTCACTCAAACGAGAAAATATAGCTTGAACGAGAGGACTTTTCTGCAAGCTGAAGTATTCTTCTAGCTTAAGCGAGAATCAACTAGCTCAAGTGAGAAGTCATTTATAAAAGATCTTGAACAAAACATTTGAAAGGAGAACAATGTATCCTCCAACAAATCAAAACGAAGAATTAAATTGTATATATCATTATAGCATACCAGGACCATAGTAACATAAAAATGTTGAAAATAACATAGAAATTGGAAGAAATGAAATGGTTGCTGATAAAGAGAAAGAGGAATCGAAATCATAAGAAATCAGTACCTTGGCACAGTGGATGCTTGAGACATGCACGGTGGTGGTGAGACGTGCATAGAGGAAGCAACGATCGTGGGGTTTCTCAGCGTGAGACGGAACTGCAGGAGATTGGGAGCTTCAACTCTTCGTGGAGAAGGGGAACTATGGAGCCCTGCTACTGCTAGGGTTCATGGAAAGAGCAAAATAAAATGTTACTATTTTTAGGACTTTAGGGTTGCCGTATTAGTATATATTTAATTTATAAAAAAAGGGCGGGGGCAGGGACGGGTATCACACAACCTACCCTCGCCCCTATCCTCAACTTTTGAAATCGAGGAAAACCTAAACCTGAACCTAGTCAACTCGATTTTTCCCCGTCAAAGTCGAGGCAGGTTCAGGAAAGTCCCCAATGGTCTGAGCTTGATTGTCATGCCTATTATAAACCAATAAATTAATGCTTTATTGTTGATTTCATGAAAAATGATATGATAAACCAATCATGAAACACAAAAAAACATGAGAAAAAAGGTTGATTACTACAAGGGAATCAAATTCCATGTATACGAGTATATAATTATCGAACAGAAGATGCATCATTGGTCAAATGACTAAAAAGATGTATATTTCATTTTTTTTGTTACAGTTAAAAAGACATACATTTAAAACAACATACACCAGTACACCATGCAACAAATTCACTTATTAATGTAATCCAAAGTTATAGGCCTAAACACATCAGTAGCCTCTGATTCTATGATCTCCAATTGTTCCTTAGTAAGATGCATGTACACAACCCAATCACCATTCCCTAAAGGGCTTGGCATTGGCATAACATAACCAGCTTCACCACCCCAAGGAAAATGGTATGATGCAAACACAAACTTCCCCCACCCAAAATCCATCTTATCTTCCAAAATTCTTTGCCCAGAGGACACCACAAAACTTGGTCCTTTTTCATTGCTATTGTTGTCACCACAATAAATTCTTGATACCCCAAGTTTTGGTTGGTGAGATTCCACCCAATCAATGAGCCCTAAGAAATGCTCCTTTGTCATTGCATCTTCCAAGAACTCATGAACTGCATCAGCCACAAACCCTAATGGTTTCTCCATTAACTCTTCGACAAGCTTCCCTCCAAAAGGTATGGAAAGCACATTCCCAAAGTAAGATCTCATAATTTCTTCTTTCTTTTTGTCACCCTTACAAAGTCTTTTCCTTCCATCAACCACAATGCCCATTTTAGCCATGATCTTTGTGCCCTTCTTATTTCCTTTTGAAGCTGCACAAGCAACTATTTTCCATAAGAATGCAGAGAAGCACTCAAGTTTTGTACGCTTTGTGCCATTAATGAAGGATTGCAATTGCATGTTGTTAAGTTGCTTTGTGGTGACATAGTATATACGACTAAGGAAAAGGGTGGTAGTGGTTTTAGGAGGAACGAGCTTTGAAATGGGTACATACATGTCATTAAGAGAATGAGGAATGACACTAGTGCCATTGGTACTAACAAGGGAGCGACAAAAACATGGAGTTGTTGTAGGCTTGGTAAGGTGGGCAATCTCCGCCCATGATGTCAGGAACATATTTGTCGAGTATGCATCTGTTATCCGATGATCAAATGTGCATGCTACAACTATTCCATTGCACTTGAGTAAAGTTGTCTGCATATTAAGGTAGACTCGATTATATTAGTTTTAAATAAAAATTTGTTTTTATATATTCAAGGAGATGGATAAAAGAGAGATAAAAAATTATAGATGTAAGAATAATGATATTTTAACATTTTTTTATTATCAAACACTGGATCAATATTTCTTATGTTTCTCTACTTCTTTTAATTCTCTGTTCTAAATCGGTATATGAATTTCTATTCTAATCTATTAATAACTGTTATATCATTTAATAAATTTTTTATAATTTTTTATATTTTATATAACTCATTAAATAATATAACATCAATTTTGGACACCCGATTTCTATCTCTTTTTCACCATCATATCATATATATCAAGATTTTTCTCTCTTCCCTCTTTATCACTCTCAAGGTGTATATATATTAGCATTTGGCGGACATAAACTTTTTTTCTAGATGTAATGTGAACAAAATTATATATTATACATCAATGGCGACAAATCTATGAGTTCATGTAAGAACTGAAAAAAATATGTAAGATTTAATATGAGATGATAATATTTTGTCATTGATGGATGATAACGTAGAAATAAGTTGAATAAAAAATGTGATATACCTTTTTAAAATTTACTAATACTATATTGTTTGTTTAGTATAACAATATATATAATTTTTAATAAAATTATGTGTCTAATTTCTGTAATATATGATTTTGAATATTTAATATAAGACGGCTTTATTTATCCTTTTGTCCTACGCACATAATTAAAATGTGCTTGATGCAAATTTATTTTCTTACCAATACAAAAATGTTTTTCTTTATTATATTAAACTACTTTTTTTATTCATAAAAATCAAAGACGCGTAGGATTACAATAATTTATATATCTAACTTAGTTGTTAAACTAACTTTTCACAGAGAATGCTTTTTATTCTTGAAATTTAATTGATTTTTAGTTAGTATATTAATCTCATCCAATTTTTTCCACCCATTTTTCTTTTTTTTGTGAATCAATTTGTCTCATTTATATCATTACCATTTCTAATTTCTATTTCCTCATCAAATAGCACTACAGTTCCTCCGTTGTTTTTTTTACCCTTCTTATTTTTATTTTTACTTCCGCATGTAATTTTTACAAAGTATATACAAAAGTAAGAAATTTGAAAAATTTATTAAAGTTGTGTTTGTTTTTCGTTTTGTAATTATTATTTTTTGTCTTGCTTGAATGCGCTAATTCAGTTGGTGCAATCAAATGATAAGTCAACTTAGATGTTTTATCCACTTAATTTTTATTTTATTTTTCCTAAACTCAGGTTAGATCACTTGTGAGATTTTTTTCTAGATTAATCTAGTTACGTCAACTCGGTGTGGACAGCCAATTTAATGCACAAGTAGTGCCAACTAAAATTAGACTACTTGTGCAGAATTTTTTTATTCTAATTAAACTAGTTACGCTACCTTAGTGTGCAGAACCAACTTAGTTTTCTTCCTTCTTGTAAGTGTTGTTGTTTTGATACAATTGTCACTTATATTAAAACATAATTTGTTAAGTAGTTTCAATATGCAAATATTATTTTTATTTTTGTCATTGATAGTTTGGACTTTTTGCATATGTTAGAGATTTTTAGATGGGTTATTTAGTATATCTTAAAAATATTATTTTAAGGCGAGTATTATAATGTTGTCGTTGTCATGCTTTTTTTATTTTACTTAAAATTTAGTTACACTTAAAAAATTATTTTAATTAGTATTATTCTTTCCACATAAATTATCAACTTAAATATACTCATTAGATACAACTGTTTAAAATTGAAAAAGTTACTTATATAATAATAAAAATAATATTTTACATCCTAATATTTTTTTTAGCTTAAAAGTAAGTTTTAAGCTAAAATAAATTCGACGAAATAAAGTCTTTAAATTTGTTATTTTTTATGTAAAAAAAAATATATTATTTCGTTATTACATACATCAATTCTATTTAATTATATATATATATATATATATATATATATATGTCGCCACCGATTATTACTTTATGATTTTATTTGAATAAGATAATCAATATAGTATTAGATTTTTTTTTCTTACACAGAATGTCCAAGTCGAGACCAAAGAATTAGATATTGGTTATGGAAATTAGAAAATTTATTTTACAATAATTAACTATAATCATACTAATTACAACTATATATTGATATATTAATACTTCAAAGATTTTTTATATTAAATATGCATATCATCAAAACTAAAATAATGATACAACTTATAAAACCGTTTGGTTTCTAAGTACCAAGCATCTTGTTAGTTTGATCGTTTAAATATATATTTTTTAATTTTAGTCCCTTAAAGATGATTTATAATTAATTTGTTTTAGCATATGCTTTTAAGAAATATTTAACAATAGTGAATTATCAGTCTAACCAAACGATACGTTGTATTTTTTAAATTAGAAAAGATTCATGCAATGTAATTATAAAAAGATGATGTGTTTAATTACAATCTATTATGTATGATAAATGTATGAGATATTTAATGTTTAACACTATGGTTATAGTATACCTGGACAGCAAGCACACCATTGTTCTTCTTTGGAACAAACTTGCCTTCAATGGAGTCATCTGGGTTGTAAAAGTTAAGGCACTTAAGCTCAACATCTGCCACAGCTTCAACAAAATCAACCCCACGGTTATTGCAAAGCATCTCAGGTTCACCCATGTTGTAGAGCACAACCTCACCTGCAAGCACATAATAAGATATTAAAGTTTGTGCTAAGGCCTTTTTGAGAGTCCCCACCATGGATCCAAAGGTTAATTTGTTGTTGGTGCTGTTAGCCATGGGATTTTTGTAGCAAAAGAAAACTCCCACATCGAGTGCAGGTAGAAGAAGGTCAAGGTTTGAAAGTGGAAGAGAATGTGCTTGCATTGGTAACAATGCCGCCACCACTTCTTCATTGGTCACAGTTACTGAGAAATCTCCAATATTCTCAGCACTCATTTTTTATATTGATAAGAAGACTTGTGGACATGATATATATAAGAGTGAGGAGAATGGTGAGATGAAAATTTTCTTCCCAATATAATGATGGTAGATAGCACAGTCAGGGAAGTTGCTTGGAAAACTATATATATTAGAATTAAAATTGAGTTTTGACACAATTTTTTATTGGACTTATATACAAATAAAACAGTTTGTATAAATTGCTATTAATTAATTAACAGTTTTTAAAATAGAAAAATGTTATTAAAAATTCTAAATGAAAAAATTATTAAAACTTTTATATTATATTATACTAGCAAGAAACACATACGCTATGTGTGTATGTGTCTGTATTTATATGCACTTTTTACTTCTTATGGCTTAACTTTTTATGTTCATTTTTTGCATTCTCAAGAGAGTATTTTTATGTTATATTTTTTGTTTATATATATTATCAGTTTGTTTTAATTTATATATTCCTATAATACAATTTCAAATAGTGCAAAAAAGATTAAACTACAAAATTTAAATTGAAAATGAGATTGAACCTTTTCAATAAGATATTTTAAACACTCTTCCTAAGAGTGATTAACACGATAAAACTATTTTACACACTATGCATGCAGCACCTGCTCTTTCACGATATGTGTATCACACTTTCATGCATTGCAGATCCAAATTTTATTGTTGTTTTTATCTTTCATATATATGCTCTTGGTTAATTTTTTATGCCTTTTTAATATAATGATCTATAGCTACATTTTGTTAACAGCATTATATTTCAACATTTGCATCAAACATCATATTAAAACTACTTTACACCGCCACCACCCATTTCAATTTTCAATGTATAAGCTACCTCATCTTTCCACTTTGTGACAGTATATATATATATAGCGAATTGAAAAAGAACCTGACTGTTTTTTATGATAATTTAGAAAATTAATCATAGATTATGACAACTTAATTCCTACGTAATAGAGTTTGTAAATTAGATAGAGCACAGTATAGATTCAAGGGCGTTCTCCATAATAAGGTAAGTTCCTGCAAATTATGTCCCTTTAAAATATTTCCCATATAACTTCTACTATCAAAATTAACTACAACATGAAAATAAATAAATTCCAGCAAATCAATTAAATTTTCTTTTAAATTTATCAGGTATATTTTTAAATATTTTCACTATTAGTTAATCATTAATTTTGTAAAATGTGTTTTTCGTTTTAATATTTTTCAGAACAATAATACTCTTTAATCCATATATTTAATTTCAATATCAAATATTTTCTTGATTTCCCTACTTGATGAATGGGTCTAACAGTGAAATTTCCTTTTTCCTGTTAAAGCCAACCTCTGTGAAGAACTTAAAATATACAATTCATACATAAACATTTATTAATTTGTTTTTTTTTTCGAAATAAAAATATAACTTTTTACTATATTTCAAAAAGCATGCATGATGTAATCTTTAAGGCCTACTGATATTAATATATATAAAACAGGTCTAAGTTATATATGTTAACTATGAACAATTACATTAGTCCATCTTGGAAGCTACCCTTGTCACCAACCATTGTTCAAAATTGCCTCATTCAAATTA
Organism: Psophocarpus tetragonolobus; assembly: GCA_037954015.1. Lineage (NCBI taxonomy): Eukaryota > Viridiplantae > Streptophyta > Magnoliopsida > Fabales > Fabaceae > Psophocarpus > Psophocarpus tetragonolobus. The sequence goes on from CM075694.1 coordinate 33,105,412, forward strand.
AAACACCTAAATTCATATTAAATAAAACAACAAACCTACACCGAGTAAATGCTACACAATCCCATACTCCCAAAAGATGTATTACCGATAAAGTTATTTTGAACAACCTTGTTGTTGCTATTGTCGCGTGCCCAAAACCTCTGTCAACTTAAAACCATATCAGTAATATATTATATGACAACGTTAAGGTGAACAATGTTGAACAATTGTATCCAAATGTGAAATATAAAAAGATAATTACACTTAAAAATTAAAGAGCAACGTAATTATTTTAGTAATATAATTATTTTATTATGCCTCATTTTTAGTAGTTGACATGAATTTCAATAAGATAACTTACATTCATGAAAATATAATTACTCTTAAAAAATTAAAGAGTGTTTATTTAATTGCATAATAATTTTATTTAATTCAATCTAAATGGAATACATGATAAATTAATGTATTCTTGTCCGTATGGTCCTAAAAAAGTGACAATTCTTTTTTATAAGTAATTGAATATTATTAATGAAAAAAAAGTTAAGTGTATGTCTCTGCTCAATAAAGTACAAAATGTATTGAAAAGTTACAGGTGCGAAACTCCTAAGCCTAAAATATAGGATTTAAAACTTATTTAGTGTTGTTATTTAACATCATTTTTTTCGAATTCAATTATACAACTTGAATGATATCGTTAAAATCATACTTACGCCAAATTTATTATTCCAATTACTAAACCTAAAAATTAGTAATAAAGACTACGAAATTATTTCATTGTATAACACCGTAACAATCTCCCACCAGCCATATAATTTGATCCAAACATGAAAAGTTTCGGTGCAATTCACAAACTAATAACATTGCCCTGGTTTATTTCAAAAATTAAAAAAAAAAATCTGGTTAACTCACCACAGTAAAAAGGTGATAGTTTGAAACTATAAATTGATATTAATTAACACTTTGACAATTAGGACAACTAAAATATGTGAATATTGACAATAATAAATCTTGCATCACCACAGGATCACGATCTTTTGCTGATTTTTCATTCAATAATAATATTATATATAAGACACTGTTTTGAAAGGCATGATGTAATTCCTTTTTCAAAATAAAAATATAAGGCTTTTTATTAATCTAATCATAAAATTATATTATTGATATATAATTTTTTAAAAATACTTTTTAAAAATAAGATATAATATTAGAACATGTTTCGGACACTTATAAGCTAAGTCCATTTTCACAATAAACATTGACATAATTTCTTAAAAAATATTATTTATTAAATCATAAAATTGTATTATTTATATATAATTGTTTAAAACAACTTTTTAAAAATAAGATATAATATTTATTAGAAGTTAGAACATGTTGAAAAATGTCAAAACTCTTTTTTAAAACATGAATATTTTTATTAGAGATAATTTTAAGAGTTTAATTGGTATACACAGTTAGTGTAAAGATTTTTATACTAACATTCAATCACAAGCCTTTATTCATAATAAATTTGTTAATTTTACTCATTATTATTTTAAAAATCACATAAATAAAAAATATTTTAAACATAATATACTAATTAATCTCTAATTTTAAACTATTCCATATGTATTAAAATATACACCCCTTATCTCATAGTACATTTATTACTTTATTTATTCCCCTCACTTTTGTTCTTCATATTCCACTTTTCTCTCTCCATAATCCACCCACAAAGAGTGGGCGCACTTACATTATTCCTAGCCACCATTAATGATAGCTAGTTGTATGCTAACTCTAGTGTAGTTACTATATACGATTGAAGAACCCCTTCAAAAAAAAAATATACTATTGAAGAACTTCACATTAATTTTTCACCTACTTTTCTGCGTCAAGCTTGTGTTTCTGTTTCTATTACTGCACTGGACGCCTTTAATGACTCATTAAGAATTTGCTTATCACAATTTGAGTAAGAATCCACACAACTTTTTTGCTTATTTCTTTAATAGCCGTGTTTCACCTGGCCGTCTTTATTTCGTTCTTTTTATCAATAAAAAATATTATATCATTTAATGATTTTTTTTATCTATTTCGTAACTTATTAAATAACATAATATTTTGATAAATTGGGACTGGAAATAGATAGAGAAGAATCTCATTCATCCCCACCCATGTACAACTCCATCTTAACAGGATCAACATTGAATGTAGCCGCCTCAGACATCAAATGTGTAAGTCAAATAGTTTCATTAGTATAAAGATTTAATTTGGTCCAACACAAATTTCTTCTTCTATTTGTTGACCGAAAAAATAAAGTTGCTAAGTTAATTTCCCATAAAGATTAGAAAAGCGTGACACTTCAAGTTTTGTTAGTCAATTTTCAACGATTAATTAATCATTGAAGAGTATATTTTGGTCGTATTTAAATGAATGTTTTGACAGAAAAATATAAATTAAAATTATAAGAAAGTAACATCTAGGGTATATGTGTTTATTAATGTATAATTAGTAATAATTTAAAGTTTATATGTATTTTATGAGGTAACAAACTGGTAAATATATAGGTAGATTAAACTGAATGTCACTTTTTTAGGGATAAGATCATGAACTGTAAAAAGTGGAGACTGGAGGCAAAAAGGAGTTTATCCTCCCAGTTGTCCCTCACAAGGTATTTGTAGAAATCCACCATCATGTGGGTCATTTTCAATTATGAATGTGCAGAGAGTAGAACAACATGATTAAGATTGCGATACTGTGAAATATGCATTTTGATTGGTATTGATGTGAGTGTGATGACAACAGCACTGTAGCAAATCGTACAAAATCTTGTGGAATTTGTCATTGTAATATTCTTTTATTTGTTTTCGTTTGAGAGTGAGTCAAATATTTTTACTTGCTGTCGGAAAGGAGGCTAAACTCCTTGTCACTCCTAAATTAGATAATAAATGTGTTTCAGATCAATTTGTCTAGAGCAGTATGCTTGGGTTTTGAATCACTTGATTAAAAATGGAAATATTTTATATGAATAATAAAAGAGATAAGTTGAAAAAAAATTCAATATTATGGTGGTGTCAATTGAAAATAATAGATGCCAAAAGTAAAGGCCATGCTGAAAACATTACATGGGCTAAATTACTTAGTAGCCCAATTAATTGAACAAAAACAGGACAGAAAAAGGCCAAACCAGGCCCCTTTTTTTGTTTTTTTGGAAGGAAACACGAAGCCTTAAAACTAAATAGAAGAAAAACGAGGATGTCGATAACGGTGATGGAGGTCCTGAAAAAGTTTCTAGGAACGGTATTATTAGTAAAGGAATTAAGTTTGTGCAGGTATATGATATAATTAAGTAGGGAAGAAAATTGGTAGGGTTTGGGTAAGGTGATATATTGCATGTTCCATACATGCATATTTGAAAAATTGACTAATACTTGATCCGATGAGAAATTCTATCCTCATCTCTGTATCTAAAGGTATTCATATATTTTTCTTATGAAATAAGAATTTAATTGGTATACATAGTGTAAAAGATGTTTACATTGATATTTAATTATGATTTTTTATTTATGTGATTTTTAAATTACTAATGAGTAAAGTCAACATATTTAATTTATCATAAATAAAGAATTATGATTGAATGTCCTGTTAAAATCTTTACATTGATAATGTACACTAATTAAACTCTTGAAATAATATGTAATACATATACACATAAATAAATATAATATAAAAAAATAAATCAACAGCATAATATTATCTAAATTCATAGATAATAACTCAATAAAATAAGTCATAAAATTTAAATCGTAATTATTTAGCAAAAAATAATTAAACATGCATATCATAAAATAGAACAATTAAAGTTATTTGTAGATTTAAAAGGTCTATCTTAATAATTTTTTGATAAATAGTTTTGAAAAAAAAAATTATAAATTAAAAGTAGATAATGTATAAGTTAACTACAAAAATTCTTTCACCTTACTAACTTATCTAAAAACTGATTTTTAACTTATACATTAAAGTTAATTTTAAATTTAAAAAAAATATTTTATTTTTCTTAAAAGTTATAAAAAATTTATCCAAATATATATATAGAGAGAAAAAAATAATAATATTTATGCACTGTCAATGTAAAAAGTTTTATATTGATATTCAATTACAACCCTTCATTTATGATAAGTTGGTTGACTTTACTAATTAATACTTTAAAAATCATCATGTAAACAAAAATTGTGATTGAAAGTTAATATAAAACTCTTTTACACTATGAGTGGATAATAATTAAACTTATATAATGTATATATATAGACACACATACATATTAACGAATGCAATTTCTAATGTTTTGAAACAATTAATTCCTAATCATTTGCTTTTGTGGTCCTTAATTAAATGATTTAATATTCCAATTTTGATAATGTAACTTTGAATATTTGGACATAGAATAAATTATATTGGAGGAAAATATTCATTTTATGTGGTTGCATCCTTTCCTTTTTACCTCATAATAGAATTATTATTGATCTTGATCAAGATTATAGGTGACGTGATAGTATCAGAACATATGGTATTAATATATATAGCCAGTAAACTAGGAAATTTCTCTCATTTTCACTAGACTACACTATATGGCTTTTCCTCATTTCACTCACTTTTACTAGAGGTGTACATGGGTTTAGTTTGCTAAGGAATGGATTGGCTAGAGTTAGGTCAATTGAGTGGAATGATGTAATTTTTTTTTACAAATTTAAAATTTCAAAATAGGTTAGATTTTTTATAATAATTTCTTTCAAAATAGAGAATATAATTCTGGTAAACTAAATGATAGAAAATAATAATTACAATTAAAAAATTAAACTAAGACAAATTAAAATAAATAAATAGACAAAGTGTTACCAAAATTCAAGCTATAAAACATATCCAAGCTCAAAATATATTGATATCAACTCAAAAAATAGTAGTAGTCCAAACTAAAATAAAAAATAATAGTACAATATGTTGAGTAACTATAAAATCTTATCCAATTTTATATTTAAATATTTTTATTTTTAATTATTATTATTGATCAAGTCAAGTTAGTTTGGGATTCATATTGAACTTCAAACCTATCACTTGGGTTTGATTGACTTGAGTCAAATTTGACATATTAATAAGAAAACCTTCATACACTATTTGAAATTGATTTCCTAGGTAACTTTTCATGTATTTATTATGTGAAAAAAATGAATATAATTAAAGAGCATTAAATATATATAATACTAATTTACTTCCAATTTTAACATTGTTTTTTCATTTCTATCCTCTTTTAATTTTTACTTCTACATTTTTTTCATATTATTACTTCTATATTTTTTTATATTATTACTTCCATTATTTTATGTGAGAGAATGAATATTATTACTTTTAAAAAAAAAAGAATAAACTCATCACAATGTATTTATTATATTAATAACAATGTATTACTTATTTTATTTTTTTATTATTATTTGTTTTCTTATAATAGTGTGATTAGCTTCAACGAAAAATAAAAAATGAAATATAATACTGTGAAAGGGATAAAATAGTATTAAAAAGATAAAAACTAATTTCAATTTAAAGTCTTCAATAATATCATTTAAATTTAACACAATACTTAATTAACAAATATAATAGTGCTAAACACTATGATATTTTAAAAGAATAAATCCATACAAAATCCACTTAAAAGACATGAAATGACATCAAATAAAAAAACATAAAATAATGTTTAATACTTTAACTAAAATATTGAATTCAAAGATTCATTTTCCATTGTATTATCGGTCTCGCTTGGTGCTCCTTCAATTTAAATTATTAGACATTACTTTATGTTTTTTTTTATATCATTTCATGTCTTTTAAGTTGATTTTGTATGGATTTATCCATTTAAAATATAATACTGCTTAGCACTATTATAGTTTTTAATTAGGTATTGTGTTAAATTTAAATGATATTGTTGAAGACTTTAAATTGAAACTATTTTTTTTTAGTACTATTTTATCTTTTTCACAGTATTATATTTCATTTTTTATTTGTCGTTGAAACTAATCACAATATTATAAGAAAACAAATAAGAATATAAAAATATAAAATGAAGAAGAAATTTTTATTAATACAATAGATAAGTTGCGTTGAGTTTATTTTTGTTTAAAGTAATAATATTCACTCTATCAAATAAAAAAATGAAAGGAATAATATATAAAAATGAAAAGGACACTATTATTAATATATAATAGATATGTTGCACTAAGTTTATTCTTTTTTTAAAAGTAATAATATTCACTCTCTTACATTAAAAAAATAAAAGTAATAATATAAAAAATGTTAAAAAAATGTAAACATAATAATAAAAAAATGTAAAAATAAAAATTAAAAAAGAATTAAAATGAAAAAAATAATATTAAAATTAAAAATAAATTATTATTATAAAACCTATTTAATATTCTTTAATTATATTCACCGAAATTCAAATGATTATTAACATGACACATTAGAAAAACCATTAGAATATATATATATATATATATATGATGAGGAGTATAAACATAAGTTAAAACTTAAAACTACAACACACATAGTTATCCCCTTAATCATATTACACCTTTTGTAAACTCGAGGAGGTGATGGATTGGAAATCAGTCATTGGCATATGTAGCAAAGGAAAATTGTATCGGCCAGGAAACGTGTAATCCAGTTTATTGCAAGGATCACATGTAATACATGTTAGGATTAATGCTACTTTGGGGTACCTATCATTAATTATGTTACTGTTTTTTCATTCAAGATTGAGAAACATGCATCATTTAATCATGTGTACACTACACTCAATACAAAATTGATGACACTACACAAGGGAATTGCAAAGTGACAATGCATATATATATATATATATATATATATATATATATATATATATATATATATATATGCACAATATTGAATCATCTTAATTTCAACTTTGCAATATCATAAAAATACAACTGTAAAGTGCAGTTAATTAGTTTCCATCATCAATGATCATGACCAAGTTTATTGCCTTGGCATCAGAACCTGTATTAATTGCAGTACTTTCAACAACCGACATGAGATGCCCATCACACAGCTTGCTACAACCTACATTTATTATAAAAAGTGATCATATTTATTGCACATATATACTACAACTTCTGCAAGAGAGAAACATAGTGATGTGGAATAATATATTTTTATTCTTTTTGTTTTTCATTCATTTGTTATGGCCAATGTAGGGTTGTTTTGTGTAATTAACAATTATGGAGTTCGATAAACATGCCATGAACTCGTGTTTACATATGTAAAAGATCTTATCAGTTAATTTGCAATATTTCCCAGAAACTTAATTATTAGAAGTATGCTATGATGCTTTACTGCCGTACCAAGCATATTATAAATAAAATATACTGTTTTTTTTCTTCACTCATTTTCAGATCTTGTATGGCTTAGGAATTTGAAATTTTCAATTTAAAGTAATTTTGATTTTATACGTCAACTGGTTTGTTGCTACATCACTTCCATGAATCTGTTATATGTTTAGTATTTAATAAATGCCTTCATTGTTAAATAGCCAACACAACAGGGTATTATATACTCGCAGTGGCTCCTCTTATGGATGTACCTACACAAAGAATGCCGGGTACGTTTTCTACCAAGTGTTTCCTTTGCTCTTGCTCAAGAAGCTCTACAATTCCTCTGCAAAACACACTTCAACACTTACGTAAGAAAGGATTATGATTAGAGCAGTAGATGTGTAATAATAATAAATGCTAATTAACAATAATCAAACCTTGAAAATAGTACATCATCTATCTATAGTTGGTGAAATGAATGCAAGGTTTATGGACTTTTTACCTTATTACCAATTAGGCAATAATAATTTTGACCTTGCTTACTTAATTATGTTTAATTATTTTAATTAATCAAGTTGACCTTCATGTTATCATCTCGAGTGGGTTTGCAAAGTGTTTGACATATTTTTAAGCGAAAATCTTTGTTGTATAAGGTTTTCATCTATCTTTTAAGGTTGAAACTTTTATTGTTTAAGGTTTCAATCATTCCTCAACTTGAGACCTTATTATTCGACATATCAGTCTATTTATAGGTTGAGACTTTTGGGTTTTAAGTGTGTGGGTGTGCTACATGGCCCCAAATCCTTTATTTATTTAGGTCCTCGACCTGCATAAATGTTGAACAATTTTTTCCCTTTATATTTATTCGGAGTTTTATATCTTTCAATTTTGTCTTGAAGGATTCTTTGTGCATTGCCAAGGCCTTATGATGTGGAATGCATCTTAGAGATTTCAATTATAGGATATGTCAAGACCTTATCCAATATAGTATGAATGTTAGAGATTTGGGATGTGTTTTTTGGCAAAACTAGCTAAAAAGTTAATTAAAAGTTGAAAAACTAATTGAAAACTAAAAAACTACTTATAAATATTTGGTAAAACTAACTGATTAGCTAGTTGAAAGTTGTAAAATGATAAATAAGGATATCATTAATCATTAAATCAACAATTAGGTATGAAAAATAATTATAACATATTTTATGAATATAAATTACTTATATATATTTAAATTATTATAATTATATATTTAAATTATAAATTTCTATAATAACATATTTAAATTATACTTACACATTTAAATTATAAATTTACACATTTAAATTATAAATTTATATAATTACATATTTAAATAAAAAAATTATGATAATTTTTATTTTAATTATATTTTTTGTAATTAAATATATAAATTTTAAATTACATATTTAAATTATAATTTCTATAATTATATATTTATATTATAAATTATCATAATTACATTTATGAAGGAGAGAAATGTTCTATAATGTGATGAGAGAGAATTAGTGGAAACAATGCATTAATCAATAAAAAGAAAACATGTAAAAATAAAATCAGCTAGCAGTTGAAAATAAAAAATCTTTTGGAAAAGCTACTATAAGTAATTTTAGCTTCTAAAAAATTTTCTACATTTTTTTATCCAAATAGAGTTAAAATCATTTCAGTTAACTTTTCATCTTTTGTGAAATGACAAATCAAATACACTCCTGAACTATAAAATTGTTGGAGACCTTATCCAATATAATGACTAATAAAAAATCGAGCATGAATTTATATATCGAATTTAATGTTTATGAATATATATTCTAAGAGTAATTTAGGTTCTACAAATTGTATGATAATATTTAGTTTTTGTAATTAAAAATATACAACAAGAAATTATTTTAATATATAGTAATTGGCAATTGAATATTATATTTTAAGCTACCATGTACATTTAGTTTGTAAAATAATTTTATCATGTTAATTATTCAATTATAACTCTACATCTAATATAAAATCTATTAACTTTTACTCTATGAGCTTCTAAAAAATTGACTTTTACATTAATAATTTTAAAAATTATATAAAATGATGATTTGTTATTGAATCATATTTTACATTTAATTTAGATTATTATAAACCACCATTAAACTCAAAAATAAGATCACTCTACAACTTTTTTCATTTGAAATTGTTTACACATTTAGCTTCATGTCCCATATAAAACTCTCACCAACCTTTTAACCATAATATTTGTATGATAGTCATTATTACTAATAGTAATAACTGGAAGACTCTCCCAATAAAATTTGCTCCATATTCAAATTAAGTAGCATAACCAGATTTTGAATTCTAAACCCTTTTGTTAAAGGAAATTAAACAAATCTTGCTCACCTACTAAGCTATAATAATCCCCGCCTTGTGAATTGAAACTTGAAAGCTAACGTGCAAGGCCAAATATAATGGAAAAAAAACCACTTTTAGGGTTTTAGCCCTTGGACCAAAGACAACCCCGTAAATGTAAAAGAAGAAAAGAAAAAGAAAAAAAAGTCAACAATTGCCTTAATTAAGTGAACTTTATTTCTTACACAGTACTTTGCATCCCTCATCTACGTACCACCAATAATGTAATTCAATTTCCTATTGTCCTTTAGACTAAAAGCTACGTGACTTTAGCTTATAAAATATTAGTTTGATAAATAAAAATTGAACCAAAAAGACTCTAAAGCTTTTGGGACCAACTTCACATCCATTTTCAGCTTTCTTCTCACTTTAAAGCTTGGTAGCTTGTCCAACTAGTAAGGGTTCTTACAATCTATACTATATCTATTTTCTTTACATCATTTATATATACTATATGATTTATGAATATAATCGATTTAAATATAGTATTTTTTTTGTATTTTTTTTTATTTATAGTGCTCCCTAAAACTTGTAACTTATAATAATATGCTTGATGCTAATCACATTAGATAATTTTCAACAAAATTGATTAATATACATTATTTTGTAAATTACTTCAACATAATCAACAAAAAAATAAATTATAGATTAATAAAAATTATCTAAAATAATTTATGATTTTGTTCAAATATATATAAAATTGTGCACTTACTTTGCTTATAACTAATATGTGTCAACAGCAAATAGGATAAGTAATTCTAACTGAGCTCAAAAACATTTTAAGTCATTCTAAGATTAGTTATATATAATTTAAGAAAAAAATATTTTGTCCATTGAGTACAGATTTTACCAAGAGTCTTTGTAGATAGTTAGTTTGAGCCACAAAGTACTTGCATCAAAGATGAAAATGTGATATTTTATTTATTGATATTTAATTTTTTTTACAAGAAGAAAAAAAGAAATTTATTAATAAAATGTGTCGTATCAGGGGTAAAGTAAATATTTTAAATTTATTCAGTTTTACAAATTTAATTAGAGATATCCTAAAATATTATTTCTACATGTAATTAACTCATGAACTCAAAATTTAATTTTTTGTAGACCACTTTTTTTATAGTTTTTTCTTTAATAAAACTATTTTGTGATATTCAATCAAGACTTTAAAGATTTTTAAAGGAGAAAGAAATCTAGTGGTATTCAATTAAGATTTTCTAGAACATATAAAAAGTCTCACATAGTACTAAAAAATATTATTTAAAATAATTCCAAAAGATTTCATTTAACTTTTAATAGAAAATTACTATCAAACAATTCCACTCAAAACCTTTAGATTTTGTTACTATTTTTTCTTACCTTTAGATTTTGTTACTTTTTCTTACCTTTTTTCTACTTAGTTTTTTGTAGACCACTCTTCTTTATAGTTTTTTCTTATGTTTTCTTTAATAAAGCTATTTTGTGATAGTCAATCAAAACTTTAAAAATTTTTAAAGGAGAAAGAAATCTAGTGGTATTCAATTAAGATTTTCTAGAACATATAAAAAGTCTCACATAGTATTCAAAAATATTATTTAAAATAAATTCCAAAGGAATTCATTTGACTTTTAATAGAAAATTACTATCAAACAATTCCATTCAAAACCTTTAGATTTTGTTATTGCTTTTTCTTACCTTTTTCCTACTTATTTCGATGGACATTACCATTGGACCACTGACACCATCATCAAACTATTATTATAACTAACATTGATATTAAATCATTATCACCAAATTACCACACCATTAACATTGTTACACCTATCGAACAAGTAGCAACATTAATATCGTCATCCTTCTACCATTACTATTGATATTGTCATCACTTCTACCGCAACATACACCTTTAAATTAATTTTACGACAAAAAACTAGAACAAAAACATGGTTGAAGTTTGTTAAAATTTTAAAACTTAATTAGAATCTACCTCAAACATGTAAAATATTTTTAAAATTTTGTATTTATTTTTCTCTTCTTTATTCAAACTTGCTAATTTATTTGTTATCTTTTTCATTACATGTCGGTTTGTTTAGAAAATCAGTCTGATTATGTGATCGGGTCTTGGTCCAACCGGCCAGTCCGAACCAATTTTCATAACTATAATTCAATGTTTACCCAAATATCAAACAACTTTCTCACTTGACATTATCCACTAGATAAAAATTATAAAACATCTTTTTAAAATTATAAGATGATACTTGTTATTTTTAATAAAATTTCCTGTAATAATGATGAAGAAAAATATCTCGGTAGTACATTAGTTGAAACCAGAGAAAATACTCTCAGCCAAATTATCTCAACTTCCACTTGAATATGCCTATAGTAATCTCTTTACTCGTACGGACAAATTGAAGATTCCATACAACTAAGACCTCAGTATATCTTGGTAAGGCTTCGGTCTGTCAAAGACCTTCACATAACTTAACAAAATAAAATGTTATACACATGCAAAATAAATTATTTGAGAGATTAAATTAATTTTAATTAATTAGTATTAATTAAATATTAATTAGTCCTTAATTAAAAAAGCCAAAATCATTCATGATCATATCCATATCTTGGTATACATTGACAGTGTAAAAAATTTTACATTAACATCCAATCACAATTCTTGGTTGATGATAAGTTTGTTGACTTTACCAATTAATACTTTGAAAGTCATATAAATAAAAAGATATGATTGAATGTTAGTGTAAAAGTCTTTTACATTATGAGTGTATACTAATTAAACTCTATTTTAAATATATTATTCATTTGTTTATTTGCATTAATTACATCATTATTCCTTTGAGTCGAAACCCTCATTGACTTGATAGTTGTAGTGTCTTTTGTAAGTATTCACACATGGGATTCAAAGAGAAATATTACTTTAACATTTCAAAACCAGCACATGAGAGCATTTTAAAGTAGACTAGTATTCGTGTACATGTTCATATTTTGCCGGTACGTAAAGTAGTTAGGATATACACTTCTCAAACATAAACTGAACAAGTAATATTGAAACTAAATTAACAATTACATCGTAACAACAAAACAAAGTTTACAACATGAAAAAAAAAACTTCACTATTAATTGAAAAATATCATAATTAATAAAAATAAAATAAATCTTTTATTAATTTGAAAGAAGAAAAAGAATTAAATGACTTATATTAGGTTATTAATTTAACCACATTGGATCATCGATACAGTATCAAATCACCATTTCAAGTCAGGTTATGCTAGTGTCAATCCTAGTTGCACTAGACAGATGACATGATAATTTCAATCATCAACTTAAAACGGTCAACTACTAATTCATGATCCAACCGATAAAGTCAAATGAATTAGCCCAGATTTTTAAACTATGAATGGGATTATTGATGACCAATACTTTCTTATGAAATAGAGGTATTTTAGTTTACTATTTTATTAGTTAATATTTTCTTAATAATAATTAGGGAGGGAGTAAATAAATTTCCATGATAAAGAATTCATTAAATTTTTTATTCACGTTGATTTGAAAACTTCTAAATAATTCAGAAACTCATTGACCAATTAGCAAAACAATAATTGACAAATAATTTTCTTTAATAATTATTAATTACAACAATAATTTACATTTATAATCAAAACTAAATCACACCCTTTAAACCACGCCATCATTAATAATAAACAGTGAAAACATAATGTAAAAAAAAAAAAACCCACAAAAAAAGATTCCATTTTCATTCTGGATTATATACAAGTATCCATCCGAAAAACATTCTTGTTAAATACACGAGCAGAAAAAAACAAACATTCATCACCGGATTCACTCTCCCACTCGCACTCGCGTCCTTCCACCATGCGAATCCCGCGCAGCAACGAATCCACGTGCCCCAATTAAAAAGCGCGTGCGATAAAGGCTATAGGTATTGGCGCGTGGGAAAAGAAACCACTCTATGTTCGCAGCACTGTGTCGTGCGTGCATCGCATTCATTCCCTCCTTCGCCCCTCTTCGTTAGTTCAAATTTCAAAATCGAGTCCTCACTCGCACCTCACTCATCACTTCTCTCACAAATTTTCCACAAAAAATAAAAAAAAGAAAAAAAAAATTGAAAAAATAAAACAAACGTAACGTTACCTTACCTTACCTGCTTCGAGTCCGAGCCTCTTCAATGAGACACTCTCGGGCTTGGCCTTCTGCTTAGGTTCGTTTCCGATCCTTCTCCGAACCACCGCCATGGGGTGCTTCTTCGCCTGCTTCAGAGGCCGCGACACCACCGTGCCGTCTTCTCGTTCCGGCAAACACAAACCTAATGTAACTACTAACCACTGTTCGCAACCATTTCATTTTAATTTTTTTGATTTTATAGCGAAAAAGTTCTCTGTTTCTGCTACTTTGTTCGCTCTGCAGAAGCAAAGCGAGAACGGTTGTTGAACAATTCACCTGATTTTGTGAGATTTTTGTTTAATTGTTTTTTGTTTGTTTTTTCTTTTTTGTGATGTGTGAGGGTTTTGATTTTGCTGTGTTAACCAGGATGTTGCTGCGGTATCGAAAAATCGGTTATCTACTTTGTTTCTCGCTGAAGGTGATTTTTTTTTTTTTATTGTTGTTGTTAATTTCTTTTTTTTAAATTGTGAGTGTGTGTGTGTTAAGTGTTAACTGATTTGTGGTTTGGATTTTGAGAAGAGAGAGAAGACTCTGTTGATGATGGGAAGAGCTTTGAAATGCGATCTCGGAAAGGTGGCAGTGAGGTGTGTTCTTTTTGTTGTTAGTGTTGACGTAGTGGCTATTCTTTGTTGCTTTTGGAATTTGGAATTTTCTTCTTGTGAGAAAGTGTCGGCATTTTGTTTGTGTTTCTGAGGGAAAGGGAGATGCTTGATTTTGTTTCAATAAAGAAGTATACTGTGTGTGATTGTGATTTTTGTGGAACTTTGTGTCCAACTTTATAGATGTTGTTAAATGAGGACAAGATGAAGGGAGCAAGTGAGTGTGATTTGAAACAAAAGCCTAATATATTATGAATCTATAAAGCAGACATTCTCAACAATTTGAGAATGACCAGGATTAGGACCTGAAGCTGGTTTTTTACAATTCTGTCCAATAGCAAACAGGTTGAGAGGAACTTAAACACAAGAAATCATTTTATTTAAAATGGGTCTTAGCTTCTTGTCATTTTCCATTGCTTTTGCTATGTTTTCTCTTTTGAGGATTTATTTAATATTGGATAATTGGATTGTTGATGCCATGACAGTGAACTGGATGGAGTCTGCAGTTTTAGTATGAAGTGAAGTGGGGTTTGAAATTGATGTCCGGATAGTTATGTTTATGCGATGCAGTAGCAGCTCTATCTTGTGAAATAGTCTAAAATGCTTTGACTTAGTTAATATGGTGACCATAGTTAGTGTTGGTGTTGCAATGTATATTTGTACCTCGAGTTTCAGACAGTAAGGTGTGACTTTTAGATAACCTGACCATACTGAGAGGCAGTCAGTGTTATTTGTTACATTTTCAATATTTTTTAAATTAATTAGCACTTTGAAGTTTTGAACCTTTAGTCTTGTATAATTGTACCCACTGAGATTTGAATCAAGTGTTCTTTTATAATAATGGATTGAAAGGAACTACATTTTGCTCACACACTCTGAACCTTGCTGTTCTTCTATGTTGTTAATTTTTACTGTTTTTTGTGCTTTTTTTGCTTTTGACTTTTGAGGATATCTTTTCAACAAAACAAATGAATTTTACTCAATGAAAAATCAGTGAATAATGTTGGGTTTATCGTTTATTTCTGCTGGCTCATTCTCTGGTCCGTGCCCTTGATTACATTTGTTGTGATGAAGATGGCAATTTTCTGGTATTGGTGACGTCGTTAGTTCCATTACATGTATGAACCATATGTCTAATTATCCCGTTCATTAGAGAGTCTTCTTAGAATTTTATGTATATCTTTTTCTGAATTCCTTCAAGTTGTTTCTGTTTATCACGGGAACTAACTTAAGTCACTTCTGTATTTTGTTAAGTTGTTCGTACATTAGATGGGTGAATATTTATATGCATGCTTGTAAAATTTGTTTGGATGATCAGAATTATATCAACTTGTTTTGCAGGCCAACTTTCTTAAAGCTGGCAGTGCCTTGGCAAGAACTCCTCTTGAGAAAGTTCACCTTGATGGTCAACCTATCAGTCCCTCAACTCTTGCAAAACAATCTGAGGAAGGGGGGAAGAGAACTGAATCTTTAGAGAAGACACCCAGCAGGTTATTATCTCTTTTGAATCTTTTCATGCTGATATTGAATAATAATGAATGTAAGCAAGTAACATTTCAGTCAATGTCATAATTTCTGTTCCTTACTCTTAGAACTATGGGAAGCATCTAGAAAAAATGTTCTTTAACAAGGGTCACTCTCAAAATGATGAAACCGATTATCATTTCTTTCATTTTAGATTTTTTTTTTAATGGGAATGGTGTATTATGGGTTTTAGAAAGTAATATTTTAGTCAATTTCATAGGTGGTTATTCTGTTTCTTACTCCTTTAGATTTGTTCTTCTTTAATAAGGGGATCTATAAAAACTAAAAAGTCGGGATCTATGCATTCTTTCCTCTTTTATAGTGGGTTCTGGTACCCGTGTACCATTTGTATAATATGTTTTTTATTGCCAACCAAGTAAGAAAGGGGATCTATAAAAAATGAATTTGATTCTATTTTTCTCTCTTGGATTTCGTTTAATGAAAATTTCATATCGGATTTCCACTCGAAGTACACATGTATAATGTATTGTGGTCATACTTAGTCCATTTCTGAAAGTTACATAGTACCTTGTCATAAGTTAATTTCTTTTCATTGCAGCTGTGTCTCCAATGCACAAAGTTCTCTTGATTCTACGGAAAGAATTAGGACAGGGAGTCTTCACAGTTTGGATAGGCATGACAAGAATACAACTTCTGTTTCACCTTGGTCATCGACGACACACACTAAGAGGGTGAACAAGTCTGTACATTTTGAATGTGAAACTGATTTATCATCTTGTGGATCAGCCGATGGTGGACGGTATATGAAGGAAACAGATTCACCAAATAATGAGGGTGCATATAAACCATCACCTTATCCTACACCAATGAAGCTCTCTGACGAGATGCAAACTCCTGGAACCATTCACTCTGCAATAAAAGCAGACTTGCCAAATGGTAGGTCTCGAGTTAAGTCTCAGTTTGTGTATCCAATTAATAATCCTGGTGATGATGACTCTCAGAAGATACTTGAGGAAGAGGATCATACCCATGAACAAGATTCAGGGAAGCTGAGCGAATCAGTTGACTGGTCCCAAATTACAACTTCAACACCTGATAAAGGGTTAAAGAAAAATTCTAATGAAAATGAATGTATGGTGGAGGAAAGCTTATCTTCGTGGTTGAAGCCTGCAGCTGTCATTCTGGAGGAGAGAAACAAGAGAATGCAGATTGCTTATAATCAGGTCCGCAAAACACCAGTTGACAGGCCTATCATTGGGATGGTTGCAGCTCACTGGAGTGAGGATGAGAATTCTCAAGCTCCTCCTCCTAAGTGGTGGGATGGTAACGGCATACCAAATTCAACCAATAAGTATAAAGAAGTATGACTAATCATTATTTCCTATGAGTTTTGAATCTATATATTGCATTTGCATCTAACTTTTCCTGATTGTTTTCAGGACCAGAAAGTGAGTTGGCATGCAACGCCATTTGAAGAGAGGTTGGAAAAGGCGTTGTCTGAGGAGAGTGTCATCTCTAAAAGGTATGCATTCCTATTTAAGCATTCCTTTTTGCTTGAGCTATATTCACTTACAAAAAGGGTGACAAAGAAAAAAGTTAGTATACCATGATTTTTTTTTTCTCAAATATCTTACTTACACTGAATAATAACTGTCTTTTTTGTGCCTTATTGAGTTACTGAGTTTTTTGCATGATATGGGGTAAAAGATAATCATTATTGGTCATGGAATAGCTATTTTTGTATGAAAATTTTATCATTTACAATTGTCAACTATTTTCTTTTGAATAGTTAATTATAATTTATAACATCCTTCCAATTTGCTATTGTTTTGATTCACAGGAAGGATACATGTGGAAAATTAATTCCTTTTGATGAGAATGAAGAAAGTGATACTGCACTATCTCAGCTGCAATCTGCAACTCATCCGCAGTCTGTGGTGTCATTTTGATTATTGTCCATCACTACTCTTTTGTATGGTTTAAAGAGATATTTTGACATTCGTGGAAACTAAGTCTGAATCCACCTCGTTCAACATGCTGATCGATTGGAACAAACAGTGGATTATTCAAATTTTGTGGTAATCTATAGAATTATCAAGCTGTGTCACACCGCTTGTACTGTATATAGGTGATGGGAATTATTGCGGAAATAATGGTTATGGGGTGTTTGGTAATGATATCTTTCTTTGGATAACAATTGAAGTAGCTAAATGTTGAGATTTACTTGAACTAAATTTTTGGATAGGAGCCCTTGGATCCTGAATAATATACTTTGATGTTGTTAGTCTTCGTAATAAATTTTAAAAATGATAACCAAATAATACAGAATTAACGAGAAGGAAGGATTAATAAACAATGTAACTCTACTTTTGTATCTAATTTTAGATTAATTTAAAATTATATGTCCAAGTTCATAGTTCTTATTGAGGTTTGAACACAAAACCCACAAAACAACTCAGAAAAGAAATCACTAAGAAATGAGAGAGAACAAAAGTTGAGGGAACTTAGAAGAATATTATGAACAGAATGAGCACATACAACGTTATAGTTGTAATGGCCCTTTTCAGGAAATGTATATCGATAAACTTAACGTGTAAAACAAGTATGCACATGACTTATGTAAAGGTTCTAAGATTAATAAACACTCCCCGTAATAAGACTCTAACAATATGGCCTCCTGAAGCTAGTCAATCAGATACGCGAGTTATCACAGACATAATTATCAGACGCTGCTACCAGATTTAATCATTAGAAGATCCACTAGACGTGTTTGAAGATTTTCGAGTCAACATCAGTAGTTCTAATACATAAAAACTACTCTCCCAAAACTGATGTCTCCCTCAAGATTTGGTAAGCACAGCTTTCTGAATGCAAACTCTTGTATAATTTCCTCAGCTTATAAGCTCCGTTCGCATATGGTAAGCCTTGTCTTTATGCAACAATCCAAACTTATAAGACTTAAATACTGATTTGTTTATGAGAAAGTAGGTGATCAAGAGACAATGTAAAGTATTTTGTGCTGTTATTTATGAAAATTTGGTTCATTATTACGGTGAATCTCTTAGCACAAGAGGCTCTTATACCATAACTAATGGACTAACAACAAAACCCAATCATTTACATGATAAAATGTGTTTTCACCGTACAATCTTATTATTCAAGGAGTTATAAAATTGGTCTGGTAGTAAAGTAGAGAGATAGAAAAGAAAAAGTTGTAGATTCGAATTTTTTCATTAACAAAAACTAACACATTAATAACTAATATTTGATCTATATATAAAAAAAGAATCTTATTATTTAAGAAGAGAAAAAGATCCACATGCAAAAACAAATTACATATCCATATCTAAAAGATACTGACATTTTATCCTCAATCAGATCTTAAAAAACAAAAACAATTCCTCCAACTTACACTTTTCAAGATGGTCTATTATCAATATCATCCCACCAAACATTCACATGCTTTTAGGGATGGAAAAGGGCGGTAGAGGTTTCACTATCCTCTTCCCTGACGGATATGAGATTCATGTCTCATCCCTGTCCTTGCATGTATGGGTATATATGTATCCATCCCCGCAAGTATGAGGTATACTCGTATTCGTCCTCATATTTGTAAAAAAAAAAGAACTTAAAATTACTAAATCATTTTAATTTAACCAAAAATACTAAATATAAATTCATAAAAAAGTAACATAAATTATAAAAAGAGTAACAATCACAATATTACATATTTTGAGTTTCATTACACAAATCTCAAACAAATTTAAAAATGTTTAACAATTTAAAAACAAATTATTGCTGCCTCGGGTTTCTTGATCCACCGCTGAGGTAAGGTAGCTAAGGATCTGCATCCAAGAGGAATAGATAGAGCATAATTACTAATACCAAATAATTAACTAATAGTGACAAATTAAAAGATAATGTTGTAAAAATATTATATAAGTAATTTATCTCTCATTTAACCCAACATATATATAGTGTGTGTTTCATTTTCATTTTCACTTTCATTTTAATAGAAACCAATGAGATATCAAACACAAATTAATTATATACAAACAATCATGAAGATAGAATAAACAAACTTGGTAGATAGCAGGACAAACTATAAGAAAATAGATACATCTGGAAATTGAAATTCGTATTGGAAGGCAATATAGCTATTGCTAGTTCGTTTTGCGGCAGTGACAAAAGTTAAACCTATGATATGATACTGAGATCAATGTTAAAAACATCACTTTAATGGAGCTAAAATCCTTGTTCATCATTCTATACACAGTTCTCTAGGCTTATAAATCTACATCAAGTCTCACTGGTTCAATCTCAAATTCTATTTTAAAAACATCGATATGATTCACAAATATGTATCACAAACCAACTCTTAGGTGGTGGATTTGATGAACTTATCGCTAATGTTAGAAAATAATTATATTATAAATCTTAGTAAAAAGAATGACTAGATAAAACTACTGATATGTAATCATTTAAATAAGGAATGGGTTGCAACTACATGCAGTCATGACCTCCCGCATGCAGCAGAATGCTTTAAACTACATTAAATTCAATTTTTGTGTCCATTAAACAAATGATAAATTTTATCTACAAAATTTCTTATACCAGAACTAAATTGATATTGAAACAGACTATAATTAAAACAGGAACAAAGCCTATCAGGTTTTGGTTTTGTAAATGAGCAGAAACTTGCAATTCTCCAAATATTAGAACCTGACTAGGAAAATGGTAGTACAAAGTAAAATACTTTAACATTCATTTCATTCTACTTCAAACTGGATAATCCCCCCACCTGTATCCATACCTTTTATCATTTTTTTCAAATTAGTATTATTAAAAAATTAATTTCATGCATTAATAATATAAAATACTTTATATTATTAAATATTAATAAGTCAATAAATCATTTTAAGTATAATCATTAAAATAATATTACAATATATATAATAATAATATAATTTTTTATTGAATAATAATATAAAAATTCATATTTTTAGTTGATTCTGATTAAAATTTTAATTAATAAGTAAGCTTAATTTATTTAAGAGGTAAATCTTTGAATATTGAGAAAATAAATTCTAGAATAGATTACAAATTTATGATGTACTAATAAAAGAAAAACAAATTACATCATCCTACCCGTCCAATGTTTAAAATAAGTTTGTTAAATTTAATAATATTTAAATTATAAAAACCATGATTTATAATAAATAATAATATAATTTTTTAAAAAAAATAATAAGACGTTATCTTTAAAGTGGAAAGAATGCTAATAATTATCCTAACAACACATATAAATTAGGTAGGAGAAAATATTTTACTAAAATATAAAAAATTACTAAAAGATAAATCCAGAGTGGTTGGATTCGTTTTGCGGATCTATCTAGGTTAGAAGATAATAAGTTAACAAAACAATGAGAATTGGGTAAACAAGAAAATGGAAAGGATGAGAATGGTTTAGCGAAGGGATAAATGACGCCACTTCCAAGGATGAAAGATAAGTCATATGACGCCACAAGGGTGGTGATTTACCCTTGATAAGTCTAGCAGAACGCCACAAGGAAAAATTCCTTGATAAGTTCTAAAGAGAAATTCATCTCACAAAAGGGTAAAACCCAATTATAATTTCACTAATTCAATGGTTGTCCTTTGAGTACAATTCAACCCCTATTTATAGAACTAGGTGGTTGTTCAAAATCATAGCTCCCAAAAGAAAAATTAAATACTCCATTATCACACAATTATCACATATGATTAATTGCATGTTACATTAATTCCTAAATTAATGAAACGTTACAAAAAATGAAAAGTCATTGTCTTCAGCATTCACATCATTTGGTATCAGAGCTAGTTGTTAGGACTAGGTTTTGGACACTGCTTAAAGGTTCTAGGGCGCAGTTCTTGGCTGTCTGAGACGCAATTTACTTTCACTCATAACTCACATTTTACAGAGTCAATTTCAGTGATTCGTGAGTGGAAATTGCTCCTCAGAACGTGAACTTTCACCTGGATGTTGAATCGTTCACTTCGGAGTTATGCAGTGTGAGATACAGTGGCGTGACATTGGCTGGCTTGGAGAAATTGGTAACATCCTTCCTTTTGTTCTTAGTGCTAATAACATCATCTGATATTGATAATCACCCTGCCTAAGTCATTGCAAAAGTTAAGCCTATAACAAAAAACACAAAAGAAATAAAAGAAAAAAAAAACAAAAGAAAAGGTTGTGGCTGAATGATTCATCTATTTAGGACAGAAACTTAACCAATTGTAAGGTAATATATTGGCTGTTTTTGTGAAGGATTGTTTCTGCAACTGTTTTAAATTGCATTAGATTTTTGTTTTTGTTTGGCCTTTTGCGTTCGCTATTTTGTGAGATAGTGGTGTTTGAAGTCTGATACATTAGGGTAAATTGGAGCCTTTTGTTGGTAAATTTTGTTGTTCAACTGTTTTCCAAACTGCACCTGATACGTACCAAATTTTTGCTACATTGTGTGGACTGTTCTTGAAAAAAAAATAAAAAAGAAGAAAAAGAGTTTTATTTGATTTGTTAAGAACCCAAGGAGAGTACAAGAGAGGTAAAATACTGTGTGCACATTAGAGAAAAAGCCAGAAAAGAGAGCACTAAACACAAATGTACATTCTTGAGTGTAAACATGTGAGAAGAGTGGTGAGGGCCTATTACTTCAATTTTATTTTTTCTGATTAAATGGCAGGTACAGGAGGTGAAGAAACCCCTCCTAATGGAGGAGGTAATAGACTCATGATTGAAGCAATTACAAACCAAGTACAAAGAATGTTGAGAGAACATACAAAGGAGTTATATGGGAGGATTGAGGTACTTGAGAATTGTGGAAATAATGAGGAGAATAGGAGAAGAAGAGATAATGATGGTGAACCTAAGCGAAACCGAATTGAAGGAGTAAAGCTGAATATTCCCCCATTCAAAGGAAGGAGTGATCCAGAAGCCTATTTGGAGTGGGAACTAAAAATTGAACATGTATTCTCTTGTAACAACTATACAGAGGAGCAAAAAGTTAAAATGGCAGATGCTAAATTTTCTGATTATGCGCTTATTTGGTGGAACAAGTATCAAAGGGAGAGGGTGAGAAATGAAGAACCAATAGTAGATACATGGGATGAATTGAGGACCATCATGAGGAAGAGATATGTGGCAACTAGATACAATAGAGATTTGAAGCTTAAACTTCAGAAATTATCTCAAGGCAATAGGAGTGTTGAAGAGTATTTTAAAGACTTGAAAATGACTATGATGCGGGCTAAAGTCAATGAAGATAGTGAGGACACTATGGCTCGATTTTTGAGTGGATTAAATAATGAAATCAGAGATGTTGTTGAATTGCAGGAATATATTGAGTTAGAAGATTTGTTGCACAAAGCTGTACAGGTAGAACAACAACTCAAAAGGAAGGGAATTATGAGAAGGAGTTCTTCCAATTTTAACAACACAAATTGGAGGGACAAATCCAAGAAGGAGGGATCTTCCTTACCTAGGGAACAAGGTTCAAAGTCTTCAAGTGGTAAACACGTTCCTAACCCTTGCATTTCTTCTATTTCCAAGATTAATACAATTAAATATTTTAAATGTTTGGGTAAAGGTCATATTGCTTTAAATTGTCCAAACAAGAAAAGAAAATTTTTTGGGGACAATGAGATTGCAACTACTGAGGTTAAGGGTAGGGTTGAGATTAAAAAAGGAAGCTTATTTCAAACTAGATGTTCAATTGAAGGAAAGATTTGCTCAATCATTATTTATGGAGGAAATTGTACCAATCTGGCTAGTTCAAGATTAGTAACCAAATTGAATTTAGAGACTACACCACACCCACAACCTTACAAACTTCAAAGTCTTGGTGAAAATGGTGGCGTATATGTGAATAAGCAAGTTGAAGTGAAGTTTTCCATTGGAAAATATGAAGATGTTGTGTTGTGTGATGTGGTGCCCATGGATGCTTGCCACTTACTTCTCGGTAAATCGTGGCAAGTTGAAAGAAATGTGAATTACAATGAGAAAACAAATAAAATTTCTTTTATGCACCAAGGATGCAAATTGAGAATTGCATTACTTTCACCTAAAGAAGCAATTGAGGATTTAATCAGGTTGAAAACAAAAATAGGACAAGAGAGAAAAGAGGAAAAAGAAAAAGAAATAAAAGAAAAAGAGTTGAGGGAAAAAGAAATGAGAGAAAAGGAGTTGAGGGAAAGAGAAAAAGAAATAAAAGAGAAAGAGTTGCAAGAAAAAGGAGAGATGAATGAAACACATAAAAAGAGTGGAAATAAAAAGAGTGAAACACATAAGGGGAACAAAAGTGAAACACTTGAAAGAAAAAAGAGTTGTTTAGCAAAAAAGAGTGAGGTGAAGAGGGTGATGCTTGCAAAAAAACCACTTTACGTGTTGTATTGCAAAAATAATGTTTATGCTAACTCTAAAAAACTTGGCCCTGTTGGTGTTGAATTTCTTTTGCAGGAATATAAGGATGTGTTTTCAAAGGAGGTTCCTAACGGATTACCACCTTTAAGGGGAATTGAGCATCACATTGATCTCATTCCTGGAGCTTCATTACCTAATCGAACAGCATATAGAAGCAACCCCCAAGAGACCCAAGAAATACAAAGGCAAGTTGATGAATTAATAAGCAAAAAGTGGGTGCAAGAGAGCTATGCCAAGCAAGCTAATAAGGGAAGAAGGAGAATTGTATTCGAACCTGGTGATTGGGTTTGGGTACACATGAGAAAAGAGAGATTCCCTAAACAAAGGAAGTCCAAACTACAACCAAGGGCGGGCGGTCCTTTCCAAGTGTTAGAGAGGATCCATGACAATGCCTACAAAATTGATTTGCCAGGTGAGTATAATACAAGTGCAACTTTTAATGTATCTGATTTGTCTCCTTTTAATGCAGAAGAAGAAGCCTTAGATTTGAGGACAAATCCTCTTCAAGAGGGAGGGAATGATGAGGACACAGCTACAAACAAAGACAGTAAGGTGCTTGAAGGACTTGGGACACCTATGACAAGGGCAAGAGCTAGGA
Source organism: Psophocarpus tetragonolobus (assembly GCA_037954015.1). Lineage (NCBI taxonomy): Eukaryota > Viridiplantae > Streptophyta > Magnoliopsida > Fabales > Fabaceae > Psophocarpus > Psophocarpus tetragonolobus. Next base: position 33,130,456 of record CM075694.1, read on the forward strand.
AAGCAAGAGAAGCTTTACAACAAGTGGTAGCAACAATTCTGGAAGCTGCACCTAATGAAAAGGACATAGAGGCAAAATTAATTCAATGCATGGTCATCATTGAAGATTCATGAAATAGAGGATGTTCTTGCAAAGTTATTTTAATCAAAGTGGGTTTAATTAAATAAAGTTGTAAAAAGTGTTGGTACTGTTGTGTTATTTGCCATGCTTTAAAAATAATTTATTTTAATTTTTCTTTTAATTTAGAGTGTTGAATTTTAGTGGTTGTCTAGTTTTCCTTCAGTGTGGCTGTTGCCTTTTCATATGCACTAGTAGGGAGGTTATTTAATAAATAAACCTCAATCAATGTTAGTCAATGGTGCATTTATTTCTTGACTTTATGGAATTCCTATATGTATTGCATTTCAATGGAAATAGACAAACTTGGCTTTGGATAAAACTTTTCTTGAGAGAGGGTATCTCCTAGTTTCTTGGCTGAACCAATCTTGAGACTTATCAAGGGCCTTCCACCCCTTGTGGCGTCTTTGAGACTTATTTTCCTTTCCGGAAGTGGCATCTCCCCCAAAACCACCATCATCCCCAATTCTTACCTTTTTTGTTTTTCCATTCTAACAAATAGTCCTAATCGGTCCGTTCTGAATTTGTGGCAAGGGGAATTCACATCATAAAAGAAAAACAAATTACATCATCCTACCAGTCCAATGTTTAAAATAAGTTTGTTAAATTTAATAATATTTAAATTATAAAAACTATGATTTATAATAAATAATAATATAATTTTTTTAAAAAAATAATAAGACGTTATCTTTAAAGTTGAAAGAATGCTAATAATTATCCTAACAACACATATAAATTAGGTAGGAGAAAATATTTTACTAAAATATAAAAAATTACCATTGCCTATAATTTTTTAACCTGCCCTCACACATAACTTATGTTTTTAGATAAAAGCTTTCTTGTTATAGTTTTGATTATTATAATTATGATATTGATGCTCAAACTTAATCTTATTAGGATAAGTTATTAGAGAATCTTTATTGGTGCATCTCTCATAAGTTGTTTATGTAGGTCTTAAACTTGACACATCAACAACTTTTATTTTATTTAACTTAAGTAACTTTTCTCTCTAGTGATGCACCTTCTCATATGTTTGCTTATTTAAGTTATTTGAGTTATATACATGATTTTTACTTGTTTTTAAGTTAAGCAACATTTCAATCTTCACATAAGACTAGAGTTGTTAAAATGGACAGATAGATCCAGTCTAGCCCTACCTATCAGGTCCACGCAATAAAATGGATTTGACCTAACTCCTATTTTATTCATACTACTACTATTTTTTAAGTCTAGTGTAATGTCAAAATGAGTTTTTTTTTAAAAAAACCTCAAAACTTTAAACTTTGTAATATTACTTAAATATTGATTTAAATTTTAAAAATAAAAATAAAATTATTCATACCATTTCTTGATAACAACAAATTAAACATAATATATAAATGTTGAATTCATTATCTATCATAATAACATAAGAACAATGGTAACAATTAAACACCTAACTAGTAAACACCATAAAATAATATATAACGATAATTAAACAATATAATTAACTAAGAAACGTAGGTTAAATTGTAAACTTAATTAATCAATTTACAAGTCATGTTTAATTTGGATTTGTATTCCATAAGATCTAATTTTTATTTATTTTATTTTTTGACAATATATAATATATTAATATTATTATTTAATATATTTTTAAAATTTATATATTTATATTTTTATTCAGATTGAACCAACTCAAGTTCATTTATATAATAAAATCAAATAGATCGGACAAAAAAACTCTTTCTATTTAATTTTTTTTTAAATAGTTGGATTTTTTTATAGACTCATAAGCCATTAATTCAAACAAAACCTATTTTGACAACTTTAGATAAAACCTCTCTTCTCTGTAGAGAAATAAGTATAAATTACTTATTGAAAAAAAATTTAAACAATATCAATAAAAATGCCTTTAAAAAACCAAAATTAAGAAAAAAGAAAAGTAAACAGCTACAAATAAGGGTAATGAAAGAGGGCATGAAGTATTGGTAGCGATTACGGTGGCGGCGAGAGAGTGAAGAGAATGCTCGAAGCGGCGAAGGAAATGAGGGAGAAACATGTGGAAAGTAAAACGCAACCTGAAAAAACACAAAGGGGTTACCTTCGATATTCTATGATGTTTCATAGTTTTCAATCTGAATCATCTTCCTCAATCTCCTCGCTGCTCGCGTTCTCTTACTAGTTCTCTCTAGCCTCCACCCTTCGGGCCTCGTGATGATTATCTGAAGGTTCTACAATTACAACAATTCTTTTTTTTTTTGTTTAGTTTTTAATTAAATAAAAGCTTTGCTGATTTTAATTCTACTTTTATGCTCTCGATTTGATTTCAGTTGGCCAATTTTTATGATTTTTTCTTCCTCCCCTTCAAATAAATAGGGTTTTATTTGGTTGGTTGTTTTTATTTTAAATTGTCGCGTTTGTATGAAAATTTCTTCTTTGAAGTTTTTACTTTCTGGGTTTTATTTATTCAAATGAACATTGCACTTTCTCTGTTTATTTGTTTGAAAGTTGGCTTTGGATTTTATTTATTAATTTTCGTGTACCTTTAGAGGATCTTAGGTGCTATTAAGCTTGTCATGGTTTTTGGTAGAATGTGTCATGCGAAGCCACAGGAGATTGTTGGATTAGTGATTTATTGACACTAAAACAACACAATAGTGATATTCATTGAGTAGATTGTCAAATTGTTTTATAAAAAATATAGTGTCCATCATATCAGATTGTCAAGTTAATACTCATATCATGCATATCAAGGTCTAATTTGATTAGTTAAGGTGAGAGTTCAATAAATAATGGACAATAGCTGTTGTGTTTGTATTCTGTCAAAAAGGGCAAAGTAAAATTTTGCAGATTCTGAATGAGAGTAAGCAGGTCTATTTTGGAGGGAAATGTCTATATGGGTCTGAAAGTGATTTTTTTTAAAAGAATTTCAAAATAATAATCATTAATTAGACACTATTGAAAAATAAGTAACTTTTCTTTGATTTTTTTTATTAATTTTAATATAAAAATAAATTTATTTTGTTTCTTGAATTATCTGAGAGTGTATATAATTACGATTGGTATTGGTCATTATTATGTGCTTGGTTGTTTTGGATGCCTATGCCTAGGCAAACAGGGTAAGTGGGGAAAAGTAACCCAAACTCTTGTTTGTGTGTTATCAATGGGATAATTTTTTTGATATATGTGAGATTTTTTTATTGGTGTTTGCTGTTTGTTTATTTTGGTGGATGTAGTAATATATTGTTTCATAGGTGTTTGCTGTTTGTTTATTTTAAGGAGAAACTCAAGATTTTTTTATCTCAATTGAACATGTTGTAGAGACACTTTAAGTACTAACCAAGAGCAATAGGTTCAAATCTGAACAGGTGGTGTTTCCACTTTATTTTATCTTGTAATGGTATATTTTCTATGAAGCTCGGACACTGTCACGATATAGATATGGTCACTTGATATCACTAATGTCCAAGATTTAGCATACAAAGACAAAATATATATACATATATAAATAATGAGATTTTAATGAAATAAAATATAAGTAACATAATAAATTAACTAGAGTGGTGATATATTCACTAATTAAACTATTTTGAGATAATAAAGTTAAAAGATAGATTCAACAATATCTTTTAATAATATTAATGTGTGTTCATCTATGTTGATGTGTCAATTTAGATATTTAAACTGTATGTAAATGTGAGTTTAAATTTTTAAAGAAAAATAGTAATTTTTTCATGAGACCTAATTAGAAGTACTTAAATTTGATATTACTGCTCTTGATGTGAGTGAGAAAGAGCACAAGTCCTTCTGTTTTTCTCTTGTGTATTACCAATCTTAAAATAATCTTCAAGGCCTTCTGATTTCTTTATATTCTGTGATGGAGGTTTATTTTTCACAATATACTATTTATACGCAGACCTTTGGATTAATTTTTGTTGTCTTTCAAAATGAGCTTCATATCTTATGCTGTTCAACATTATAACATTCCTCCATGTTTATTGTTTTAGCTCATGTTTTATTTTGTTGGTGTTTCCTTTAGCTTCTTCCTTTGATACTGTCCACATGGCAGAATCTTAGTTGATTATGCAGAAAGATAATCTCAAGGGATTGAGTTACTGGGGAAACAGTAAAAGAGAGGTTTGTACAATATTGGTCACATACAAATTAGTAGAGCTTTCAAAAAATAAAAATGGTCTGGTTTGATAGACCAGGCCTATGACTTGAGAAGTTCGGTTAGACTAGATTTAGGAAATTTAAATTCATAAAACCGGAAGATGGGTCAGTTCAATGGATTTATAAGTCTATATTGGGCTTGAAAAATTCAAACTAATAATATTGGACATATTTAGACTGATATTTATTTAAATTTTTTATATGAAATTAATATAAATCGATCTAGGCAAGAAAAAAAGGGGCCATTGGACCTAGCTAGATGAAGAAAAAATCAGTCCATACTATTATGTGCGAAATGTGACTAATAAAATGAAATAGAAGAATTAACATGGAATAAGATAATAATAATTTCTAGTTTTTTTTTTTAATTCGTTGCTTGTATGATAAAAATTAGAATTTAAATGATAATATTTTAGAATTAATTTTTTTAGATTTAAATTTATAAAATTAAAATTATGAATTTCTTTATCTTAAAAAAACTATAAATTTATTCAATTCATTGGGTGAAAAAGAAGACAAATAGTAATTTTTTAATTTGTAACAGTTAAAAGTTGTCATAAAATGTAGTAAAATATTAATAAAATATTTATATATCTTAACCGGTAAAAAAATAGAGTGATAGGTTATTACTTCACAGCTAAAATACACGGAAAGATAAAAATGTTAAACAAAATATTTATATATCTTAACCTGTATAAAATGGTTTGTATATCAAAATTGTAAATTCGAAAATGTTCAACTATTCAAAACATAATTTATCCTAATTCTATTTATTATATTTTAGAATTAGAATTTATTTAGAAATTAAATATATCAAAAACAAATTAAATATGAATTTGTCCATATTAAAAATATAAACTTATAAATATAAAATTCATATATCAGGAACATGTTGCATCATGTGAGTTTTTAAAATCTCTGGCAAGGAAAAGAATGTTTACAATTTAAAATGTATAAACTCTATTTAATTATATTTTTTTTCTTAAGTATTATGTTCAAAATTTAACGTGCTTGAAATAGAAAAAGAATCTGTAGAAAATAAAGAACAATCTGTGCTAGGCAAAATTACGGAAGAATGGTATGTTTCATTTGGTTTAGCTTTGGCATGAAGTTATTACAATAGACTATAAGAACTACAGAATCCCAAAACATGTTCGATATTATTCTTTTTTCCATGAAAAAAGTGCCACAGTAGTCTATCCTTTCTTCAAATATGGAATTATTTTAGCAGACACATTATAAAAACCGTTAATTAAAGGCTAATTCCACTTTTTAAGAACTTCATCAATAAGGCCTTTTTTTTGTTTTTTATGAACTCATCAATAAGGCTATTTACCAATGAGTTTGGCTCCAACAGACATGGACTAAAACCTTAGCTAGGTTGATTTGGCATACTTGGATCTCCCCATATTTTAACAGAAGAACCTGTTCTAACACAACATCTAAGGCCAAACACAATCTACATCAGCTTCTACTGTGCTCCTCCTAGCACAACTGAGTGATATCCAAATAAAATTTTCCTTTCGGAAAATATCTGCCATTTTGTTCCTTAAACAAGAGGAAAAACTGACTCTTGAGTAATCTAAACCTCTGCTTTTCTAGCATAACTAAAGAATGTAAAAATTTCTAAGCTCGAGCCTTCTTTGTTCTTTGATTTGCACTAACTATTCCAAGATAGCCAATGTATCATTTCTCCTTCTCCCCATCAAAAGTTATTGATCATAGCCTTCAATTCATCTTAGAGACTCCTTAAGTTTGAAAGAACTTATCACACATCGGTAGGATGGATTTGGCCATTGCCTTCATACTCTTGTATGATTTCCTCTACTGATAATCGTTACTTACAGAAGGTTATTCTTGAATTTATGCCAAGATCCAAACTTATAAGATGTAAATACTAATAGTTATTATTAAATCTCAATACTATATGCTTCTTAGATTATGAGTTTATAACTGATGGAATATGGACCCAACAACTAATCACAGTGCTCAATTCATCTTAAATTTGTGTTTTTCACTATCAAATGTTATTATTCTTCTAAAATTTAGAAGAAATAGGATAGTTTCTTATCTTATTATTATGAGGTTATTAACCTTTATAAATATACATGAGTCAGCTACATATTTTAGGAAATGCAGACTGCTAATCCTAAAAACAGATCCCTATAATTACGGAATTAATTAAACATAAATGATCCTAATAAAAATAACACACAACTGTTGCATGAATACAACACATCAAATATAAAGACATCCTAAAATTACGTCACGCCAATTACTGCTGCACAAATCACGGTTTTTGACACTCCCCCTCAAGCTGGTGAATAGGTGTTTTCCATTCCCAGCTTGGATATAATTCCTTCAAAGTTATTGCAGTTCAGTCCCTTGGTGAGGATGTCTGCAAGTTGGTTCTGAGTAGACACATATGGTGTGCAAATCATGTCACTATCAAGTTTTTCCTGATAAAGTGTCTATCAACTTCAATATGTTTAGTTCTATCATGTTGCACCGGGTTGTGGGCTATGCTAATTGCCGATTTATTGTCACAGTATAATCTCATAGGTTCGTCCCACTTTATCTTCAAGTCTTCCAATATAATCTTCAGCCATAGAAGTTCACATATTCCTTGAGCCATTGCCCGAAATTCCGCTTCAACACTTGATCTAGCCACTACACTTTGTTTTTTACTCTTCCAAGTGACTAAGTTTCCACCAAGGAAGATACAATATCCCGTGGTTGATCTTCTATCTACAACTGACCCTGCATAATCCACATCTGTATATGCTTCAAGACTTACACTCTTGTTTCGTTTGAACAAAATTCCTCTTCCGGTGGTTCCTTTTAAGTCCTGAACAATTCTAAGGGCAGCTTGTAGATGAGCTTTCTTTGGTTGGTGCATAAATTGACTAACTAGACTTACAGCAAAAGCAATGTCTGGTCTAGTATGAGATAAGTAGATAAGCCTGCCAACAAGTCTTTGATACATCTCCTTGTCCACAGCAATATCCTCCTCCATATTTCCCAATTTTATATTTGGATCAACTGGAGTGTTTGCTGGTCTGCAGCCTGTCTTCCCTGTTTCTTTAAGCAAGTCAGTAATATATAAAGATCCATTTCTTGGAATGAGCCACCTCAATTCCCAAAAAATATTTAAGTCTCCCTAGCGTCTTGATCTCAAATTCAGTGGCAAGACATTCACTTAACACTTGTTGTTCCTGCTTGTCGTCCCCACTTACTATAATATCATCTACATACACTAATAAAAGTGTTACTCCCCCTGAAACTGAATGTTTGATAAATAATGTGTGATCTCCTTGGCTCTGTTTGTAGCCCAAACCTGTCATGACCTTGGTAAATCTTCCAAATCATGCTCTTAGGGATTGTTTCAGCCCATATAGAGCCTTTCTTAGTTTGCAAACAGTTCCAGCAGCAACATGTCCGTTGTAACCAGGTGGCAATTCCATGTATATTTCTTCTTCAAGATCTCCATGCAAAAAGGCATTCTTCACATCAAATTGTTGCAGATCCCAATCATTATTAGCTGCTAATGACAATATTACTCTGACCGTGTTCATCTTAGCAACCGGGGCAAATGTTTCCAAGTAATCAACTCCATAGGTTTGAGTGAAGCCTTTAGCCATCAACCTTGCTTTGTGACGTTCGATTGTCCCATCGGCCCTATACTTTATTGTATACACCCACTTACATCCAACTAGTTTTTTTCCAGGAGGTAAGATGACAAGTTCCTATGTTCTATTTTTGTGTAATGCCTCCATTTCCACATCCATGGCATGTTTCCATTTCCTGTCAGTCAATGCTTCAGATACAGAGGAAGGTGTATGTGTGGAGTTGAGGTTAGTGAGAAAAGTTTTATCGGTAGGAGAGAATTTTTCAAAGGATAAAAATTTGACAATGGGTAACGTGGTTGTTGGGTGCATGTTCTAGTTCCCTTTCTAAGGGCAATGGGCAAGTCCAGATTTTGGTCCACCTGTGCTTCTATATTTTTAGACAAGAGTTCATTAGAATCACTTAAATTTATAGGATTTGAAGGTGTTACCTCATGCAGTGACGGTGGGTTGGATTCTTGGACATTGCCGGATCCTGGAATGGCCTTTTCTCTCCTTGAATATACCAGGTTTTTTCCAAACTTTCGTTCGGCATCAGGTGCAGGTGCAGGCTGTTTCGTTGTTCAGGTACAGATGTAGGAGGTCTCACTGGTTCAGGTGGTTCAGGTGCAGAATCCTCAATATTTCCCTCAGTTTCAGGTACAATTTCAGGTCCGAATATCATATTTGGGAACATGAGAGTCTCATCTTCCTCTCTTATTGTCTCCCCCTGAAGATGAGGATGTTTAAAGTAACTTTCTTGTTCATTGAAGGTGACATCTCTTGACACATAGAATCTTTTTTAGAGGGGTTGAAAACATTTGTACCCCTTTTGTGTGGTAGAGTACCCTAAGAAGACACACTTAACAGCCCTAGGATCCAACTTTACCCTTTCATTACTATGAACATGCACAAAGGATACACACCCAAAAATCCTAGGTTGGAGTTTATTTGTAGGGTCTAAGTGTGGGTAGAATGAGGATAGAACTTCCATGGGACTTTTTGAGTTTAAAATTTTAGTGGGTAACCTATTAATTAGGTAGGTGGCAGTAAGAAGAGCTTCCCCCCAAAATCTCTTAGGAACATGGTTTTGAAAAAGTAGAGCTCTAGTTTGATCTAATAGGTGCCCATTTTTCCTTTCTGCAATTCTATTCTGTTGAGGTGTATTCACACATGAGGACTCATGGATTATCCCTTCCTGTTGGCAAAAGGAGTTTAGTACAAGATTAAAGTAGTCATTGGCATTGTCAGACCTAATTCTTTTGATACTAACCCCAAATTGATTTTTAATCATTGAGACAAATTGGATAAAAACGGAGCTGACTTCAGATTTTTGTTTTAATAAAAACACCCAAGTCACCCGGGTGCAATCATCAATGAATGTTAAAAACCATTTAGCACCTGAGATATTAGGAACATAAGCAGGACCCCATACATCAGTGTGAACAAGAGAAAATGGGAGAGAACTCATCTTATTGCTAATGGGAAAAGGTACACGCTTGTGTTTCACAAACTCACACACCTCACAATGGAGACTCTCCACATTTAAATTTTTGAACAGGGAAGGAAACAACACTTTTATGACTCGGAATGACGGATGTCCTAGCCGATAATGGTAAAGTTGAACTTTCTCTTTATTGGTCGTGGTGGATGTAGATATAAGACTCTTGGTAGACAGATTAGGATTCTCCATGTAGTATAGGCCATTCCATTCTCTAGCATGTCCAATCGTCCTCCCCGAGTTCTTGTCCTGCAATATACAAGTATTGCTGTAAAAGAAAACATTACATGAAAGATCTTTGGTGAGTTTTTGTATAGAAATTAGGTTGGTAGATAGTTTAGGGACATGAAGGATATTTTTTAAAGTCATGGATGGGCTTATTTGGACCTCTCCTTGTCCGGCTGCAGTTATAAGGGTTCCATCTGCGGTGGAAATTTTCTTGTTGCTAGGACACAGGGAATATGTGGAGAAGTATTTGGGTAAGAGGGTCATATGGTTAGTGGCTCTAGAGTCTAATATCCAGTAATGTGTAAATGGTGTATCTGAAACATTGAGCCCAAAAAAAAATGGAAACTTACCAGAATATGTCAATGAGCACGTACCTGTACTTGTGGGCTTCTCCAATTTACTAAGAATTGATCTTACCCGTTCTATTTCTTCATGATTCAACTGTACAGATTCTTCACTTTGCCCATTAGCAATGTATGCTTGTCCTTGCCCTCCTTTTTTGTGTAAGCCTTCTTTTAGCCCCCATTCTCGGCTTGAGGTCTTTCCATCTTTCAGCCCCCATTCTCGGCTTGGGGGTTTCCGTGTAATTTCCAACATTTTTCCCTTGTGTGGTGCGGCTTGTTACAATAAGTACACCAAGTCTCCTCATGTTTTTTCTCCATACTGGGAACCCAGTTTTTTCTCTGGTTAGCAATCATAATTGTTCCTCCTTCGGCTATCATTGCAGAGCTTTCGATGGTTGGGTTTTCCAGCATCAGCCCTCTCCTGCTTTCTTCACACCGGATAATGGCCACCACTTCATTAAGCCCTGGAACTTTTTCTTTTCCCAGGATTTGGACTCGGACTTGGTCATATTCAGGGTTTAGGCCTACAAAAAAATCATAGACCCTATCTTGTTCAATATACTCCTTTAGAATTGTTGAGTCCTCTGAGCACTTTGCTTTTATAACTCGATAGTGATCCAATTCCATTCATAGAGACTTGAGTTGATTGGCATATTCCGTGACTGATTTATTTCCTTGTTTGGCAGCCACGGTTTTCACTTTTACATCATAGATTTGAGCAACATCCTTCGCCTTAGAATAAGTTTGTTCAACTGCCTCCCAAATTTCCTTTGCTAATTTCAGAAACATATAGGTATCACTGATTTCTGGAATCATCGAATTCCACAGCCACACCATAATCATAGAGTCTTCTTCATCCTATGATTTGAATTTAGGATCAGTTTCATTAGGTGCATTACCGGTCAAGTGACTGATCATCCTTTTTCCTTTCAAGATGGTCCTAATGATTTGAGACCATTTGAGATAGTTCTTCCCATTTAACCGATAAGTTAGATGAATATTCTGCATTTCTCCAATGGTTTGAGGGCTGTCCCCAGTTTCCAGGTTCACGACTTGAGCCATAACAAGGTGAGATTAAGGTAGAGAATTCTGCTGCAATGAAGGCTAGCACCAAGACTTAAAGGTAGCGCAACAATGAAGGCTGCGATTTTAGGTTATAGGTCGCGCAACATTGAAGGTTGCGGTTTAGGTTTGACGGCATGGTCAGAGACTCCTAGGGATCGGGTGCTCTGATACCATCTGAAATTTAGAAGAAATAGGATAGTTTCTTATCTTATTATTATGAGGTTATTAACCTCTATAAATATACATGAGTCAACTACATATTTTAGGAAATGCAGACTGCTAATCCTAAAAACAGATCCCTATAATTACGGGATTAATTAAACATAAATGATCCTAATAAAAACAACACACAACTTTTGCATGAATACAACACATCAAATATAGAGACATCCTAAAATTATGTCACGTCAATTACTGCTGCACAAATCAAGGTTTTTGACAATTCTAGAAGAGGAAAATATCCAAATCCAAAAACAGACTACAGGTGCACATTTTCCAGATAGACTCCATTTTATTTTCAAGCAGGTATTAGGAAACACTGAAGGCACTTTTGGTCTAATCAAGCATCTAGACAGCTAAAGAACCTTCAGCCAAGATGGTCTGTTACGGATATCATCCCACCAAGTACTCACATGCTTCCTCTCTCTAACCAAATTCCCTCTCCCAGTTTGGTTCACCAAATAATGACCAAATGGGAGGTGGCTCAGATCAGCAAGGCTGAAGAAGTCACCAGTCAAGTACTTGGTCTTTGACAGCCTCTCCTCATAAACATCCCGCACTTTCTCAAGCTTTTTTTCACTCTCTTCTACCATTTTTTGGTCTGAAGGAGCTCTCATTAACGGGGCAAACAAAACATTAATAACTAAGTTGTAGATTGGTGGGTGAAAGTTATGAGCCTCCACTTCAAGCCATTGTTCCAATAGACCCTTTTCTTCTATTGTCTTTCTCAACAAGTTAGTGCCCTGGTCTTTATACTTTTGTGCAAAGTATCTTATTATTGCATGAGATTCTGCAGATTTGGTTAAAATCAGTGTATTAGTATGGATATACACTATCTTACATATGCAAGGAGCAAAGAAAATAAATATGGGAAGTAAGCATTCAATCTTTGTGAGTATGATGCAATTCATGCCCCGAAGATCAAAGATCTTCTTCCATCATAGAGGCTAGAGAGAGGTGGTGCGCCACTTGTAACGCCCCTAATTCTTAACTAAAAGTATTCATAAAAATGCAGGAGATTTTTAAAACTTGATCTTACATAAAGAATCATTATCTTGTAAATATTGAGTCAAAACATAATTTATTACAAAATTCATTTAAAACATAAATATATTAGTTGCTATAAGTATCATTCTTTAAAAGTCTTAATTTAGAACAATTCCTTACGAACCTAAAATTACTTTAGCATAAAAAGTAACTAGTCTATGAACCCAACATGTTCAGAGGGTATTTTTTGAATCTTTCATCATAGTCTACTGATCATGTTCATCTTCTATTCGTACCACAAACAGATATAAAAGGAAACATATGAAAGAAAATACATGAAAAGAGTGAGATTTTTATAAACCGTGAATGTTAATCTTAATATAAACTTTAAGAAACAACGGGGCCTATCACTTAATATCACTTGACTATATAGTATCATCCTTATTCATCTCAATGATGAACTCAATTCCACTAGACTCTATATGAATCCATAGCCAATTCATGATGATTCACTCCAATCATCAAGGATCTATTTGGAAAGTGATTGATACTTGTATATCTTTTCATTGTTTGGTACAATAATTTTCTCGAGAAAGCAGGTCATTTATCCATAACACAATTCTGGCTATCTGCTAATCACAACATTCTAGCCACCTCCCAATTGGGTACTCTGGCCATCATAAAACATAATCAGACACTCTCTTAGCTCGAGAAAGATATACACTACCAATCTTGAGCATCCTAAGCAGTTATGGAAGGTTTTAGGTCTATGAATGTCCTAGCCTAAGTAACAACATGGTCAACCCTGAACATTTCATCTCTTTGATGATTATCCTAGCCCAAGTGACAACATGGTCAACCTTGAACATTTCATCTCCTTGATGATTATCCTAGCCTAAGTGCCAACGTGGTCAGCCCTGAATATTCATCTACTTGGCTTAAAATCATCTTAGGAACCAACCTAGTCCTGTCTTTCACTTCGTAGTATACCAAACTGTGACTTCTCAAAACATGAGCACATATGCACTTGCATGGTACCTTTATATAACTTTGTTAAGTTCATCTCAAAACATCTCAACACAGTCTTAAAGATCACTAAACTTGACAATCATAAAGCACATGGTACTTATTTATGAATCATCCTCAAAGAATTAAAAGATCATAATAGATATATAAATTTATTTCTCATCTCAAAATTTCTATTTCATGGATAATAATCAATAATAACAAAAATCATAACATTAATACATTTTTAATACTAAAATACATCTTTTTGATATGGAATATTATGTTAGACTATAACCATAAAACATATTTAGATTGTCTTTTATGATTTTAAGAAATATCATATAAAAATCTTTTGAATATTTTACAAGATTTAAAACCTAAACCCTAAACCCTAAACCCTAAACTTTACAGACAATCATTTGAATATTTTAAAATATTTAAATATATTTTTTCATGAATATTCAACATATAATTAATAATCTTTTGAATAAAATATAATACCCATATATAAAAATATAAGATAGTTATTAATGATTCCAAGAGTAATAGTAATTTTTCTTTTATAAACCAGACTTGTGTAAATAAAAATTTATCAGAATTTAATTTATGATGAAGAATAATAAAAATTAAGATTCAAATCAAAACTAAAATAAATAATAGCAAAGACGAGAATGTATTATCTAAACATAATATGATAAAATAAATTTATGGAAAAGTATCAATGTATAACTTCTAAAAAATTTAATAAAAAATGGTAAATAATAACCAATAATCAGACCATAATATCTAAATAATAATAATAATAATAATAATAATAAAGAATTAGAAGATAATATCTGAAGAATAATAAATAAAGGATCAAAAGTAATATATGGAGATAATAAATAAAGACTAGAAATAATATCTAGAGATAATAATTAAAGGACTAGAAAGTAATATTTAGAGATAATAAATAAAGGACTAAAAGTAATATTTAGGGATAATAAATAAAGAACCAAAAGTGATATATGAAAATAATAAATAAATGACCAAAATTAATATTTGAAAATAATAAATAAATGACTAAAAGTAATATTTGGAAATAATAAATAAAGGACAAAAAATAATATCTGAAGAACATAAATAAAGGACTAGGAGTAATATTTAGAGATAATAAATAAAAAGCAGAAGTAATATTTAGAGATAATAAATAAATGACTATAAGTAATATCTAGAGATAATAAATAAATAACTAGAAGTAATATCTAAAAATAATAAATAAATGACCATAAGTAATGTCTGAAAATAATAAACAAAAAATAAGAAGTAATATCTCTGGATAAATAAGAGTTGGAATAGTTAGATAATATTGAACAATAAACTAAATATATGAAAATCGAGTCAAAACAATTAGTATATTAATGAACAATCAAAACTTAATTTTAGAAGTAATAATAATCATAAGAATAGTAAAAAAATATACGTTTATTAAGATCAACACCACAAAGGTTCATAAATTCCACTCCCCTTTATCTTAATAGAAGTTTGAAGGTGAGTGGTGAATAACCTTTGAAGTCTGATTGCAGGAGTTAAGAAAACTTATTTTTCCTCTCATTTTGCAAATGGCTTCCCGTGTTTATAGCCAAAATCTGGACTCAATTGTTGAGTGAAAGCATGACTGTTGAGCGAATTTAATTAAAAATAATAAATAAAGGAAGAGAAGTAATATCTAGAAATAATAAAAAGAACCAAAAGTAATATATGTGGAGAATAAAAATTAGAATAGTTAGATATTATTAAACTATCAACTAAGCATCTATTTTAGAAAATTCCTTAAAATTGCACTAATAAATTTTGTAGTTTTTATTTTGTAATTTAATAGTATATTATATTTTATTTTACCACATTATACTATAATTCTAAAATGGCTAGAACTTCCTAATGCTTATTTCTAATTTCTAAGTTAAATTTCAAATAATTTAGTTATAAAAAATAGGGATATCTTCCCTTTTTTTCACAAAGTAGTCAAGATATATTTAGATATGCTTAAATTGTAACTAGTACGTGTGATAAAAATAAAGCTTAAGAATATGAATCTCCCACTTTCTCCCAATCATGTGTAGATGTTTGGTGTGACAAGGATGAATATATGAAGTACTAAAGGGATGTGGGATGTGGATGGACCACCAATGTATTCCTTGGACCTTCTCTTAACTTTTTTATTGCACGACTAATACATCATGTTACTTAAAGAATAATAACCCTAAAATAAAGAAATGACTCATAATAGAATATAAAATGTAAGAGTTAATTTATTAAAAAGTCAAGAAAATACAAACGAAATCCTAAAGTCTAATATATAAAAAAAACACAACGAATTTTTATAAATCTTTCAAAAAGTTCTTCGACCGGATTCCATCTTACTACCTCGTAAGATTTGTTACTTACTTACATGATGCATCAAACCACTGTGTCTATGCTAAAAAACAACGGAAAAATCAATTTCATTGAGTGACTGAATTATAACCCCTGTTAATGGGAAATTTCACACAACAAAAACTAAATCTTACTACCAAAAAACGATTAAAGGTTAAAGTAAAAGTTGACTTTAATTTTATGCATAAAATTAGTAAATAATTTTGAAAGTGTTCTATTATTAAAAGATAAATATTTAACTAACTAAAAAGGATGTAGTAAAAAGAAAACCTTTAAATGGCTTTCTTGATATCAAATAAAATATACAATCTTAAAAAAAAAAAAAAAATTAACATTCATGATAAAATGTTAAAAATTATAGTATTAAAATATAAAATTTTATAAATATAATATAAATATTATATATAAATTTTCTAATTAAAATAATAAAATATAAAATTTATAAATATAAAAGTTTATTAGAAGAAGGTTTTCAGTAATAAACTTTTGTATTTTATTTATTTTATATTTTAAAATACAAATTTTAATAAATTATGTTATAAATAAATTATATTATTAAAATATAAAATTTTATAAAGATAATAGAAATAGTTGAATAAATTTTTTAATTAATTTTTTTCATGTTCAGAAGTATAAAGATAATATAAATAAATTTTCTAATTAAGTATTAAATAAAAAAAAGGTAGGTGTTAACCCTTTTTTGTGTGTCAAAATTTTGTTGTTTAGTTTCGTTGCGTATGTCATTGTGCTCTTATGCTGTTCACTTAAAATGGTCCAATTTTTGTTTATGTTTAGTTTAGTTGCGTATGTCATTGTGCTTTTATGCTGTTCACTCGTAAGTATTTATTTTTATTTTTATTTTTTGGTTACTTCAATCATAGTTGTCAGTAGACTCAGTACAGTCCCAGAAAAGTCTTATTAATAGAAAATTGTTTAGATCAACAAATAGTATTTTAGTATGTTACCGTCATTCTGACTTGGACCAAATTTAAAAATAAAATAAAATTATGGTGTGCCTATTTGTTTTTAAGGTAAGAGTGAAGACTAGATGGAAGAAAAAGAAACAACAAAGAAATGTGCATTATATGACATGCCAGTATCAGAAATTAAACCTTTGTTTCATGTAAGTATTTGCCCAACACAATATCCTCCACTTGTATCATTGTTCTTAAAGAAGAGTGATGATAACTGATAGATGAACACTACTGACACTATCAAAACCTTATATTTTTCTTTATCTCTCACTTCCTATCACATTATATCATCTATGATACCTAATCTTCTCTCTTTCTCCCACTTTTGGTGTTGAATAACATGGTAATCCATGAAAAAATCACCTTAAGTGAATCATCACTGGTATTGCTCTTAGTGCAGTAGCAATTAGTAGCAATCATCATTGTTTTTGTCCTAAATGTGCTTGTGTACTATCAGATGGTAGATTGCTTCTTCATGGAATGTATCAATATTAAACTGTACATGATTTATTAATCTAAGTACCTAAAATGGTTGACATAAATTTGTGTCAATGAGGCAGCTACTAGAAGTCTGAATAGTTTTGGTTTCTTCAATCTATATAGCACACTGTTTCAAATAACATTGACATTAAGTAATCTGCAAAACTTTGATTAAAAATAACTTGAACTTTTGAGACTCCTTTGTAAATTAGAACAGAAAGCTTATATGACTAAACACACTAGTAAAATTTGGAAACAACATCCCTGGAAAGTAAATTCTTGTTTATCACCTTCTTGTCTTATAGAGCAAAGTCTTTAAAGGTTGTTACTTTGCAGTGACAAATGATAATAAAAAACTTCTTTCCTTTTCGTCAGTTTGTACTTTAAGTATAAGAGTTGATTGTATGAATCATGTTGAAGACATGTAATTTCTGGTATCAATCATTTCTTGATATCATAGATTATGTTGAAATATTGCTGAGGCATTTGGTCCTGTTTAACATAGATATGATATATGTTTGACTCCACTATGTTCTTGAGGTTGTAGTGGTAATTGGTTTTGATTTTCGATCCAAATCCTATGGAAAATGAACGATCTTCGACTCTTCCAAATAGATTATGGAAAAATCACATTGACCGGTATGTTGAGAGCTTTGCTAGAAGAATTAGTTAACATGCCATTCCAGTGACCCTGTTTGGTAGAGCTGGTATTGCTTAATCATGTCCTTGTGCCCACTAACTTTCCAATTTAGCACATTTCTTCATTATTCGTTACATATCAAAGCAGAAAGAAAATTGTATTAAATCATGTTCCTCAGTTAGCATCATGTCAGGCTCAGTCATTCCTGCATCATGTTGCTGACCTATAAATCATCAAACTGGTATGTAGACTAACATGTATATACATACATATTAGTCCCAATAAAGAAAAATATCTCCATTGATGGGAAGAAAATGACAATTGACCGTCCTTCTTTTCAAATGACATCAAATCCTTCCACCATTTATAGCACATACTCTCAAAAGTTACCCATTGCTCATCACCCTTTTTTATTAAAACACCAGCACTAAGGTGATGAAACACCACGGGTTTAGAGTGACTTTCAAATGTCAAGAAAATCTAGGAGAATAAAGGAAAAATGCTCAATTCATTTTCCTGACTACAAAGTCTTCAATGGTTGCATTAAGTATGATAAAATGTTAGTAAGTATATGAAAAAATATAAAATGGAGGGAGATAAAACTAATAAAGATAATTTGGTGGGGCTTTCATTACTTTTATCATCAATTTAAATGTATATTTGAGTAAGCTTCTTTATACACCTTTAAGAGAAGAAAATACAAAGAAAAAAGTAAAAATTTTCATAAACTTTTTTAAAGATGTGAAATTTTTTCAGTAAAAGTTTTTTATATAACTTTTTTTTAAAAATAAGACTTTTAAATTAGTTTATAAAAAGTCTAACACCATTTTAAAAAAAAAAAACCTTATAGAGAAACTGTTTTAACTTTTTTCTTCATATTTTTTTTTTATTTTAGAGAAGATAACCCAAACTTATACTTATAAAAATTATAAGGATAAAATGAAAATTTCCTGGCTAATATCTCTTTGTCATGATAATTTTAAGTGAAACATACATCCATACTTCTTAGTTCAAATATACAAAAACTTGTCTCCTAAAACTGTGAGGTTGCCCTTACAGAACTCGACAAGCCCAAGTTTCTATATCCACACCCTTATTTACAGATGGTAATTCGTGTAATTATGTCAAGATTCAAAGTTTTAAGATATAAACACTGATATTTATTATTCATTCTCTCAACACAAGAGGCTTCGTAGATTATAAGTTATGACTAATGGACCCGACAACTAATCACAATGCTCCAAACTTTTTAATTTGTGATTTTCACTATCTAATGTTATTATTCAAGAAGAGGAAAAGATCCAAATCCAAAAACAAACTACAGGTCCACATCTTGCAGATAACCTCCATTTTATTCTGAAGCAGATAATTGGAAACACTAAAGGCACTTTTTGGTCTAATCAACCATCTAGACAGGGTACTTATACAGCTGAAGAACCTTCTGCCAAGATGGTCTGTTACTGATATCATCCCACCAAGCACTCACATGCTTTCTCTCTCTAACCAAATTCCCTCTTCCAGTTTGGTTCACCAAATAATGACCAAATGGGAGGTGGCTCAGATCAGCAAGGCTGAAGAAGTCACCAGCCAAGTACTTGGTCTTTGACAGCCTCTCCTCATACACATCCAGCACCTTCTCAAGCTTTTGATCACTCTCTTCTACCACTTTTTGGTCTAAAGGAGCACCAGTTAATGGGGCAAACAGAACATTAATAACCAAGTTGTAGATTGGTGGGTGGAAGTTATGAGCCTCCACTTCAAGCCATTGTTCCACTAGACCCCTTTCCTCTATTGTCTTTCCCAACAAGTCTGTCCCTTGGTCTTTATACTTCTGTGCAAAGTATCTGATTATTGCACGAGATTCTGCAAAATTGGTTTAAAATCAGTGTATTGGTATGAATATAGACTATCCTACATTTGCAAGGAACAAAGAAAATAAATTTAGGGAAGTAAACATGCACCCTTTCAGATTATTCTTCACTGGAAATTTCACACAACCAAAACCAAGTCTTACTACCCTGGTAAGGTTTGTTAGAGTTACGTTACATGCTTGATGCATCAAACCACAATGTCAATCAAATAAAACTAAAACACCAATTTCATGGAGCAATTAAATTATAAACCCCTATTCCTCCTTTTAAAACAAAGGAATGACCATAGTACATGGCAACAATGAAAGATCCTAACTTCACAACTCAAATAGCATTCTTGATAAAAAGTTTGAACCATCCATATCAATAAGGGCATCACAAGGTGAAGAACATCAAGATTCAAGGAGAAAGATAAAAAATTCAAAAACCACCAAACCTTAACTACAAGGCACAGGAAAGAAAAAAAATATACAGAAAATAATAAAGGGGCAAAGTAGTTTACCATAGAGAGTATAATCACCATCTTGAATAACAGGAAGAGATCCAAATGGCTGCAGATTTATTAGACACAATTAAACATAAAAAAAAAAAAACAAAACCTGAAAGTCACTGAAGCAAATAAACATTAAGTGAGGAAAAATTCAAAATTGAAAGAAAAATTGAACCTGCAGCTTAAGGAACTCAGGTTCCCTATTCTCTCCCTTGAAGAGATCAACATGCACTGTTTCAAACTCAACTTCCTTTTCAAAAAGACACACTAGAACCCTCTTAGGGGATCCATAGGTTGGACCATACACCTTCACCACCATTTTTTGTGTCTAAATTTTGTTTATCTTTAGTTTGGTTGTGTCGTGTGTGTCAGTTAAGTTGTGCTTTTATATTGCTGTTCACTCATAAGTATTTTTTTTTTCTCGCTTGAATATGTTTTGCTAACTATGTAACAGTGAATTTTGTGTTAAATTTTTAATAATTTTTTGTTTGGTATATTTTTAATATTTTTTATTTTCTTTTAAATCTTTAAAATATTATTTAATAATTTAAAACCAACCCTTTTTTGTGAGCCATTTAAAACCAACCTTATCTAAAGTATTTTAAAATTTAAAATAAAATAAAAAACTTATTAAAGAATAAAATAATATTAAAATTTTAATGTAAAGTTCGTTAATAATATATTTAATTCTTTTTTTTTTTGTCAAGTCAGCCCTCAGTCGTCAGTACAGTCCCAGAAAAGGTCATTGTCTTATTAAAAAGAAATATTCAGATAAAGAAATAGAATTTTACAAAGTGTAGTAGTATCTACTACAATGACTGGGACCAAATTTTTAATTATAACTTTTTGTTTCCATTATCAGTATTCGACATAAACAATATTAAGCTATTATAATTTTGTATTAAACTTTAACATCACTCTTTCAAATTATATTTTCTTATAAGGAATCAAATATTTGGGTTTCTCTTTTCGTAGATCTATTTATATGATTTACTCCTTTTATAAATAATAAAAATTGAAAGAATTTATACCCACAGGCTAGGCCTCGTGGTAGGGAATTGAATAATTCGCATACGGATATAAATTCAAATTAAACTAAAAATAATCGGTTAAATTTTACAATAAAGATTAGGTATTGATAAAGTTGGTGATACATAAAAGTAAGAATATATATATATATATATATATATATATAATTAATTAATTTATAGTTTTTAAGATCATAAATTACTTTAGTTTAGGTCAATAGTTGTATTGGTAAATAATGTAAATTATTTTATTTTAAAGTTTTAGATATTATTTTAAAAAAATAATTTATCTTTAATATTTATTTAAATTTAAAAAATATTACATGTAAATTAGATATTTGTGTCTTGATCTAAGATTAAAGTATTTAGTAGAGATTTTGCAATATAAAGAATAATAATTACTCAAGCTAAGTCAGAGAGAGAAAATTATAATGTAAAGGAAAGATTTGTAAACTTTAGTTATCCTAAAAAAAACTCGTAATTATAAACATAAATGTAAATTATGTTAACAAAACAGTATAAAGAATTTTCAAGTTTTCAATAATCTAAAAGACATAAGATAAATTATATGTGAACAAAATAATATTATTATATATTTTTTTAGATTTGTCTTTTTAATCTTTTTCATTAATATAAATAAAAGAAAAGTTGAATAGTTATATAGAAGTAGTTTGACAGTTCATAGACGTCTTTTTCTTTCTATTGTATTTGCCTATTGATAGTGCTTATCCCACTCTTTTTCCTCCAATTTTTCCCTTTTCTAATTCTTCTTCTTCGTTTAATGTTAGAGTTTTGAAGGTTCGTGGAAGCAACCTTATTGATGGTTCGATAGCAAAAGTAGGATTTGTGGAGGCTTTCAATAAGAAGTAAATACAACTTCAAAAAGGTTTCATTTTGTTCATCACTTCAATTTTTAATTGCTTGAGACTTTAAATGGAAGAAAGAACTTTCACTTGGAGGCAAATGCATCTTAAAAAATGTTCCATTTTGTTCCTCATTTTCATTTTTTTTTTTTCCATATTGCTTGAAATTCAAAACAGAAGTTCCTTGCAGAATGCTAGGTTCTGGAAGCACCATTTGTGGAGCATCTTTCAAAGTTATTGGTAAGTGAAAAAAAATAAAAAATACCCTCATAAAAGCGTAGATTCTGTGTGCAATTTTATGTAGGTCACAGTGACCTTAAATCTTAGCTAACAGTCAAATTGAAGTTCTGAATTATAATATGACCAAATCAACTATTAAAACAAATTTATTTTAGTAAATAATTTGAAAATAGATTCATTTATGAGAATATTTTTTTAAAAAGGATTCAATTTGTTGAATCACCTTAGTTAATACAATAGATACCAAAAACTATATTTATTTTTACTTCTATTTTTATAATAAAAATTTTTAAATAACTACAATTATATTCACTTATTAACTTTTTATTTATGAGTTTAATTAGTATATTAAAAATATAAAAGAATTTTATCTAATATTCTATTAAAACAATTCTTGATTTGACCTCTTAAAGTATTAATAATAATAATAATAATAATAATAATAATAAACATTGTTTTGTTTGGGTAACATCATGGCCAAAGAAAGAAAGGAACAAAACTACAAATTGGCTACCTCTTTTGCAAGAGCAGTTTCGTCAATGTCTATTTTTCATACATATTTCTAAATTGGTCGCCAGTGACATTATTTAGACGTAATGTTATAGATATTTTAAAATAATTAATAGTTAAGATAGAATAAATTTTTATATTTATTATTATTGGAGTAGGAGAATCTTTTCTTATTATCTATTACTTTAATATAAAACACTGTTCCGACAAATCCTCACCTGTTTTTATTTTCTTTTATTTTTTTAACTAAACTATAGATACCTTTCTTGATCCAGGCCTTTCCAATGACGTTTCAATTTTCTTTAATTTTTTTTTCTAACTACAACTTTGTAACTAAGGCTATATTTGATAATGGAAGAAGCAAGAGAGGGTGGGGAAGTCGGTAGGTGAGAAAAGAATAAAAAAGAAACAGTGAGAAGTAAAGAAAAATAAAAGTTGTTTGTAGAAGAGCAATACAGTAAAAATAAGTGAGAAATTTTTAAATTAAAGTGATTTCTTTGGAAGTAAGAAACACATTTTGGGAAAGAGTGGAAGAATGTTAGAAAAAAATTCAATAGAAAAGAGAGAGTTCTTATATCAGAATTCAATTAAAAAATAAATAATATTTGCTAAAAAAGAATGTCTAGTCTTTTGTCAAATTAAGATTAACTTGGTGTTTTTCCTCCCATAAGTAGATCCTCAATCCATCCTTGATGTTAATGTGTCAAGCCTTGATCCAAGAGGGTTGAAATGGTGACTGAGGTCTAAGCTTGGTACATTAGAGCACTCCTACTTGAAGATATGCTTCAGTTGGACTTGAGGTTGTGGGTGAGGCAATTTGCTCAAAAGGTTTATGCAAACCTCAAATTCAACTTGCTCATTTTCTAAGGATTGGTGAAAAGATTTTTTTATGTAAAGAACCTCCTTTGAAATCAAAGGTGAATTTTTAAGTTTCTTTTTCTACCAACTTCCTATCTTTATTTTTTCCCTCAATTTTAAGTTTTAATTGCAATCAATCCTTTTTCCACTTGTGTGGGTGTAAATGGATACAAGCATAATTGTTTTTTATTGTGGGTGAGGGATATTTCATTAGTAAGGCCATGGACAATAGTGTTCTTCTCATATTGTCAAGGTCTTTCCGATAAAAGGTGACAAACTTCCAATAGGAACTACATTACATAGGACTTCATCTTCATAGTCCTTAATGGAAAATTGTACCTTTACTTGTTGTCTACTATCACTTTCCCTTCATCATATAACCATTGTAGCTTATAAGACTTTGGATAGGGAGTGGTAGTAAGGGTTGACTTGTTGACCAACCTACAACTGCAACAGTTGCATCATAATCCACTATCCATAATGAGAGAACATTTTCTATTAAAAACTTAACATCTTGTTTGAAAAATATTCTCTCTTTGTGTGTGGTTCAACTCAATGAGTTGTTTCTAAGTAGCTTTCTGACTTCAAGAGATCATCATCACAAGAATAAGTATTCTCTTCTTTTGATTCTTCTTTCCCTAAGGACCTTGTTTTTCTTTTGGGGCAGTAAAAGCGAGGATGCAAGGCCAAGTAGTGGTGGTGTATGGCCAAGTGGTGGTGGTGCAAGACTAAGTAGTGGTGATGCAAGACTAAGTGGTGGTGGTGCAAGGCCAACTAGTGGTGGTGCATGGCAAGTCATGGTGGTGCATGGCCAAAGATAAGCCACGAGCATGGTGAGAGTACTATAGTTTAGCCACATGCTTAGAGTTAGCCACGACTTGTAGTGGTGCACTGGAATTTTAGCTATGAGGTTAGTGGAAGTACTAGAGTTTAGCCATGACTTGCCATGGTGCACTAGAATTTTAGCTATAACATGTCATGGTGCACTGGATTCACAAAACATTAGCCATGAACAACCATTTTTAACATTTTTTAGCTTTTTAAGTTCCCTTGCACTCCAAATAACATAGGTTAGTATGTAAAAAAAAGTTCCTAATTTTGACAAAAAACATTTTTTGCCATAGTCTTTTCAAAACTACCATTGGATTATTGGAAAACCTTGTGAGGACAATGTGCCCTAGGCTTTCAACCATGATAGGCCAACAACGTGCACCAGATTTTGAGGCACGACCTAACATGGTGCACTAGTTTCACAAAATTTTAGCCACAAATTAGCATTTTAACATTTTTTTAGTCTTCTAACTTTAAGTGACATGAGCTATGTATGATTAAAAAAAGTTCCAAATTTTGAAAAAAAACATTTTCCTTATAGGGTTATGAAAATTACCACAAGGTTATGGGAAAACCTTAGTTGCGCAGTGACGACAAGATTTTGAGCCGCAACAAAAATTTTTTCAACAATAAGGGAAAATGATATTGACAACAACTTAAGTTACCTATTTTTACCTAGGTAAAATAAAGCAGTTATCCTAATTCCTTCTCAAGGCTTTGTTTTCTTCCATTTTCACTTAAAAATATATTTACTTAGGAAGTTAGTTGTAGGTTTGCATTTTTACATAGTTTACTTTTATTTTCTTTTTTTTTTTTTGTTTTCTAAGACATGTTTTTAAAATGACTGAAGAAGTGTCAAAAGATTTTGACCTAATTAGTGTTGTAGTAGTGTCCAAGCGCTCAACGAGAGAGCCATTTATTATTGCATTGCCAACATGTTGTAGGTAATTGGTTAAAATCTTTGTATGTGTAAAATTATAATCTTGAATTGGTTAATCTTTTTAATTGAAATATTGATTCTTGATATGTTTTCAGATACCTACATCCAATTTTCAGATATGTTTTCCGCCAATTTGTTTTCCACTAAAATCATGTACGTGCACATCATACATACACAATTTTTACAAAAGATTTAACAACATACAATAAGAGGCATACCCTTGCACCCCACAAGAGATTGTTAAACCATGACACCTTGTCACTCATAATAGAAACCGTATCATGAGATTCCACAATAATCTCAAGAACTCACATCAAGAGGTTACCAACCACGAACAAAAACAAAGATTTGGGTAAAGAACGATATCACCTTATGTGAAGAATACCTAAAACACAATAACTCAGTTATTTGATTCCTTTCTCTTCCAATCAATGATTCTTGAAACTTAATCAAACATTTATGGGTTTTTCTTTTTGTTTTCAAAGGTTTTCTCTCTTGAAATTCACTTTTTCTCTCATGAAAACCTAAAGAACCTTTTGTTTCAAAAAAGAATTCTGATTGAAAAAAGGTTTAAAAGTGAGTTAAAACATAGGTTAATCGATTACCATTTGTAGCCACTCAATAAAAAATAGCTCAGAAATACACCTTCTCTATGATAATCGATTATAAAGATCAGGTAATCAATTATTGTAGAAAGATTGCAATGAGTTACCAAGTTTTCTTGCAAGGTCATCTATTATCTAAATAGGATAATCGATTAACTCCCGAAAAACTTAGATTTTATGAGTTTTCTGCTTATTCCAGCTAAGGTCATTTATTACCAACTTAAATAATCAATTATCCTTGAGGTAAATCAACAATTGAGCTAAGTAATTTTAACACCTTTGCTTTCCAAACAACAAAACATTGTAAAGAACTAAAATCAATCATGAAAATGATAGGAAACAAACATTCAAACAATTCAATCACATACTCATACCTATCTAAACACACAATACAAGTACCACATCTTTTGAAATATGTTTGATACCGTAAAATGAATTAAGACGCAAAAACCAAAAACTATAAAACAATGAGACTTGAGATAGCTCCATCAAAGTTGCTTCCAATCTTCAATCTCAACAACTATACCTGAACTTTCTTTGTATATTTTTTTTATTAATCAAAATTTATTTTTCATTGTCAGAGTTCTTCTTTAGTTGATGTTCTATTTCTATATATTTTGAGAATTTTACTTATTGAATGAGATCGAGAGATAATTTTGACTTGTAAAATGAAAAGATCTTTCAATTGGGTTTATTACTCGAGAGAGAATAAAACTCATTGGTCATCTTAAACTCATTTTCTTAAGACAAGTTATTTGACTTTAATTTATGTAAGAGATTGATAACTTAAATCTCAAATAGTTTAATCCCTTACTTGTAAGAGATTGAGGTTTACTATATTTTTATGGATAATAGGAACGTGAGTCATAAACAATGATTTTAGTTCATTCATGCATTAGAGCAATGGTATATTGAAATCAAAACCCAACAAAACTTCTATTATTAGTAACCTTTACTTTACTCTTATGCTTTCTTAAATCTTGTTTTAATTAGTTGTTAGTAAAAATAATTTATTTTTTATTACAGAAATTACTATTGAGATTCCTAAGGTATTATTTTAGTCCCTGTGGAATCGACCTGATATTTATAAGATACTACATATGACTAGTACACTTGCTAGGAGTATTGTAGAAAATTGCTCATTAGATATTATTTAGAATCTAAAGAAGTACATATACCACTTTCTCCCAGGATGAATACCATTTTAAGTTTGTAACTAAATTGATTTATTTTTATTAGTTTGGAAAAAAACATTTTTCCCATTTACCTACTCTCTTTTTTCTTGGGTTGTACACTACTATGATGCTCACTAATCTCTCTTGTACTTAAAATGACACACACTATGTCATTCTTCACCTTTTTATTGCTTGGTTCTTCACTCCAAAATCAACATGTGAAACATTGATTTAGTATTGCTTTCTCTCATTTTTCATCCTTTTTACTTTCTCTACTACTTGTAAGTTACACTTTTTTCATTATGTCTATTTCTTTTTGTTTTCATCTTTTTCTTTGTTTCCTTTCCTCAATATTCTAAGTTGTTATTGAAAACATGAAACTCATTCAACATGAAATTTATATTTTTTCTAGTTTAAGAATGACATACATTTTAGTGCTACCTAACAAAAAAAAAAAAAGAAATCAAGTTGACATAAAGAAGCCAAAGAGGAAGAATGTAGAAACTTAAAACAAAAGAAAATTTTGTTTCAACATGATTTCCAAAAGAACTATTTGTGAAGTAGGAATAGGAAATCCCATTACTAATAACGGGAACACATTATGTGACAAACATAATAAAGTTTCAATCATTTCTTCATTCTTTCAGAATGAGTATTGGGAGAAGAGAGTAAGTGACCTTAATAGCAAAAAGCGAGTGAAGTACTGGCAAAATATGAAAAAAACATTTTTTTTGTGAATTTGATAACAACATGAGAAGCTAGTAAAAAAATATTATTATTTTTAAATAAGATGAATCAAAATTAGAAATTATTATTTTATCCTCACATTGCTTATACAAGTGCTTGTGCAAAATTCATGTAGAACTACACGGAAGAAGAGAATGAATATGAAATTGTTGTTGGAAAGATCAAATCCAAAAGAAAAAGAAGGTTGAAGGATAATAAGGAGAGTATTCATGCTGAATTGTCTTTGAGTTTGGATGAGACTATTGAAGTAGAACCAAGAAAATGACTTTGATTCTATTAATTTTATGGGTACTAGTGGATACAATGCAAGACAAGAAGCGAGAGAAACCAAAGAATGATAATAAAGAAACAAATAACAAAAGAAAACAATTGGTTGAACATGATTTTCAAAGGAGTAATAATGAAATGAGAAGAGAGCTATGTTGTGGAAAGATTAAATCCAAGCAAAAGAAAAAGAAGAAGATTGAGGATAAGTTATGGAAGAATGATAATGATTTTGAAACTAGTATATTCAAGAGGATTGGTCTCAAACTATGTTGTCATGACTTTTACAATGAACTTGTAGAAGATAAGTTACAGTCATATAGGAACATTATATCCAATGAAAAGAAGAAGAAGAAAATAATAGTTGAGGATGAGTTGTGTGAGAATGATGATGAAGTTGAAACTAGTAGATTCATGCTAAAGAAGTGTGAGCCTCAAGGTGCCAATAGGAAGAAGATTGGTCCTGAGTTGTGTTGTTATGGCCATGACATGTAATTTGTGGATGATAAGATGGTTGCAGGTGGAAAGATTATATACAAGAAAAAAAAAGAAGACGATTGTGTATAACATTTGGGAACATGGTGATGACAACGAAACCTATAAGCTCATACTCTAGAAGTGTGAATTTGAAGGAGATAATGAGGTGAAAATTCATCTTGAAGTGTGGTTTTAGTTGTGAAATTGGTTTTGTTGAAGATTGTACACTAGTTTATGGAAATATTAAATCTAAGGATAAGAAAAAGAAAATAACAATTGAGGATGAGTGTTAGGATGACTTTATAACCAGTAAACTCAAACTCAAGAAAATGGGACCTGAAATTCATAAAAATATAGTTCAGTTTGGTGTTAAAATGTTTCACCTAACTTTCATAATGATATTGCAAAGATTAATGTGAAGCCATTGGATAAGAAAAGCAAGTATGAGCCCATGGGACAAGAAAACAATGTTGTTTTAGTTATTTTAAGTTTTGGTTCTAGAGACCCCTTTGAGTATAAGGTGAAAGAAAATAGGAATGGATTCAAATCCATTAGCATAAAAATCAAGAAGAGAAAATCAAATAGTTGGGGAGTGAGCCAAAGTTATCTTGTGTTGCTAATTATTGGGTTTTGTTTGGTATAATTAGTTTTCATGTTCTCATGTAGTCCTATATTCCTCCTTTGGATATGTTATCTTTTTTTACATACTTTGACCTTATTTTGTATGTTAATCAAATTGCCTTAGAGCCTCGTGATATTTTACTTTTATGGGTAGATGGTTGAGTATCCTAGTTATTCATATGTGAGCGCCTGAGACACGTGATCCTACCATAACACGCATGCTCGATGCACATCGCCCTGCCAAGGTGTGCATGCTGCCCTACCACGGCGCACGCACCTGGGGCATGCTGTCATATTTCAACTTATTTATGCAGTACAAGGCTCTGAGTATTTTACTTATTTATGTATTTTGTATATGGACTTTAATATTTCCCAATCTTATTTTCATAAATGAAAAATTGCAGTTAAAAGGTAATACATATAAAATATAATATATTTTTTGAACCAATATTTCATGCACCACTGACATATAAATGTTATTAACATATGATTTTCATGCTAATTTATGTAGCTTATGATAAAAAGATATCAGTAAGTGAATCAACTAGCATAAAGTGAGTCCCTATATATTCTATAAAAAATTGCTTATTTTGAACTCTCTCTTTAACTACCAAAAACTTGATATAAATTAATTTTGACTTGTTGTACTCCTATTGTTATTGGAATAAAGAATTGCTAAGTTATTGTCACAATAGATTTTTAATGGCCTTTCAATGACATTAACCACACATAAATCAATGGCAAAATTTCGTAGTCATATCACATGGTTGGTTGTCTCAATACAAGCAATGAACTTCGTAATCATGGTTGAAGAATCTATAATAGTCTTTTTAACAAACTTAAAAAAGATAGATTTTCCAGCCAACATAAAGATGTATCTAGACCTGGAGCATTTGCTATCTTGACATCCAACAAAATCAAAGTTCGAGTACCAATGATCTCTTAATTGTTAAACTTCTGATAAGTAAGCATATACCCTTTTATTCTCTTTAAACAAAACATTACACACTTTACTGCCTTCCAATGTTGCATCCTAGGATTACTTAAGCATCTACCCAAAACTCCCACTACAAATGCAATATCAAGACAAAGTACAAACTTAAGTGTACAATAATTAGACTTCCCACAACTAAAGCATAGCAAATATTTTGCATTTCATTTGTTTCAAGGTCATTATTAGGAAGTATTTGAGGCTAAATTTGTCTCCCTTAGCTATAGGGGTATCTCTTAGTTTACTATCTTTCATGTTGAATCTATAAAAAAATTTATCGATATAGCTCTCTTATGATAACTTTAGGATACTTTATGAGAAGGATCTCTTGCTATCTTAATACCTAATACAAAATATGCTTCACCAAGATCTTTTATTTCAAACATTTTTGTGAGAACTCTCTTGGTTTCATACAATAAGCCTATATCACTACTAGCATGTAGTATATCATCGACATACAACACCAAGAATATATATTTACTCCTACTAAATTTATGATAAACACACTATATTTGCCTCAAAATCATGAGGTAATAACTTGATGGAACTTGTGATAACATTAACGAGAAGTTTGTTTGAGACTATAGATGTATTTCTTTAGTTTTCCTACCATAGACTTTAATTCATTAAACACATAATTTTCTGGCTGCAGCATATAAATCATTTCTTCAATGTCACTATTTAAAAATGCAATCTTAACATCCATCATCGTCATGTAATACTGGAGTAGGTACTGAAATAGTAGTAGGCCCGAGGACTTGATCACTATCAATGATAGGTTCTTCCTCAAAGACAATATTCCTTATGTTCTCTTCTTCCTAAACTCAACATCCCCAAGGAATCTTGCATTTCCCATCTCAAAGAATGATCTAGTAGTGGGATTGTAAAATGTATAGCCTTATGAATGTTCAGGATAGCCAACAAAATAACAACTAACAATCCTTGTTTCTAGCTTTCTTTCGTGCGACTTATAAGAATGCCCCTCAACTGGACAACCCTAAATGTGTAAATGTTTTAGGCTTGGCCTTTTACCTGTCTATAGCTCATAAGGAGTTTTATTAATTGTTTTACTTGGTACCCTGTTTTGGATGTAAACTATAGTTTTGAGTGCTTATCCCATAATGACTTTGGCAAGGAAGAACGACTAATCATACCTCTCACTATATCCTTAAAATTCCTATTTCTACATTCTGCAACATTGTTCATGCTTGGTTTTCTAGGCATAGCATATTAAGAAACAATGTCACAGTCTCGTAGGAAAAACGCAAAAGACCTTGGATGTTATTCACCTGATCTATCATATCTATCGTAATATTCACCTACACAGTCAGATTTGATGACCTTAATTTTCTTTCCAAGTTGAAGCTCAACTTCAGTTTTAAAAGATTTGAACATGTCTATAGAATGGGATTTCTCACGAATTAAAAATAGGCAATCATACCTTGGATAATCATTTATGAACGTAATTAAATATTGTTGTCCATTCCAAGATGCGGTAGGGAATGATCCACAAATATTAATGTGAAATAATTTGAAAATGTCTTAAGCCCTTTTGACACCTAATTTTCTAGAGTCTGTTTGTTTACCCTTAATACGCTCAATGTAGACCTCATAGTCTGACAAGTCTAAAGGTCCAAGAATATCATCCAACACAAGCTTCTAAATTCTTTGTTTAGAGATATGGCCTAAACACTTACGTCGTAATCTGACTAACTAAGTTCTCATGTAATTTATGCTTTGTTCCTCGTGAACTTATTTGCAATATTTCATTATGGGAGCTACTAAAATCAAGCATATATAGATGAACAATCAAAGAACTAGAACTAACAACATTTGTATTTTGATATAGACTAAATTTATTATTTCCAAATGCACAAGAAAAACCAAATTTGTCTAAACTAGAAATAGAAATTCACCTAAAAGTCTCAAATAATGAAATTCAATTTTTTAATTGTAATCTAAATGTTCCAACAACCTCTATTGTGACCTTGTTGTCATCGCCCACATAGATAAATATTTCATTATGACTTTGCGGTTAGCTCCAAAGGCAACCTTACATGGATACACCAAAGTGAGTAATAGCACCAGAATCTATCCACTAAGTATCTTATGGCACAAAAGCTAAATTAACTTCAAAACAAACAAAAAAGAGAAAATTACCTTTCTTTACACGCAGGAGGCATATTTGGAACCCTCTTTCTTCATGTGTTCAGGCTTCTTGTAGAAGAAGAAAGTACGTGTTTTCTCATCCTTTTTTACTTTCTTTTGCTGAGAAGTCTTTTCTGTAGCGTTCTTATTATTCTTTTTCTTCCTATTCTGAGACTTTACGTCAAATGAGCACTTTTAGTCTTCTCTCTTTGTTGCTTTTCTTCTTCTTGCACAAATTGTAAAATGAGTTCATTTAAGGTCCATTTATCCTTATCAATATTATAACTCACCTTGAACTGCTTAAAGTGTGCTGGAGGGGAAATAAAAATTAAATGCACATGCATGTCATCAAACAACTCTAACTTTAGTACTTTCAGTTTTGATGCAAGATTAAACATTTCCATAATGTACTCTCTTATGTTTCCTTTGCCTTTGTATCTCATAGAGATAAGCTTAACAAACAAACTATTTGCATCTGCCTTTTCATTACTAGTGAAATACTTCTTAATGTCATCAACAAAACCTTTAGTGTTCTGTCTCTCAGAAACAGAATCTAAAAAAACTTCTAGAACAAATCACTTAATGATCATTATTACGCACATTTAGTATGAGCGTTCCCACTTTTCAACCTTATACTTCTTCAATTTTTTGGAATTGGAGTCAATTCCTCAACTCAAGATCCATGGGGATACAATTAATTTAAGCAGACATATTAACAATACTAGAAATAACAACCATAAAGGAACATAAAAATAATAAAAAAATCATGTAAATAATTTACATGATAAACCTGTTATAAAATATCGAGCACAATATTTCCTTAATCTTTGGAGGTACTTTTAATGCAATGATCAAATATAGATAATTAATTCTATTAAATAATAGTATTTTTTTAACCAATTATTATTTACATAATAATTTATAATTATCACATATTTTAAATTACTTTTTTATTTGCATATTTTAAATCGGAAGATTGATCTAAGTGGTTATATTTTTAAAATAGTTACCAAATGAATTTGTTTTAAAAATATTTACGAATGTAAGTTTATTTTTAGATTTGACTTGGTTAAACTACAATTCTCACTTACATTTGTATAACTATATGACTTTTGATTTGGGGTCATCAAACTAGTCAAAATACTAAAAATACAAGTAAAATTATAATTTAATCAAATCCAACCTAAAAACATATCCACTTTAAATATTTTTATAACATAACTATTTAAGTAATTATTTTAAAGAAAATACCACTTAAAATTGAATCACCCTTTTAAATCATATAAGCACTTAAAAACAAACATTAAAAAAACTGACCCATGTAAATGCTATAAAATTATAGATTATTTAATAATCTATCCATTAAAAAGCTCTTATATAAGTTGCTGTAAAAAAGAAAAGGTATATAATTTTTTTTTATCAGATAACTTGGTTTTGTAACAGAGATTCTCGACCAGAAGATATCCATGCTCAGATCCGGATTTCCTACGATCAGAAATTGACAACAAAACCCTACAATCACAATCTAACAGTGACATTTTTTTTTTCATGTTATATTTTTTAATTATTTAATATATAATAAATTTTGTATGGTAAAGATTTCATGCAGCAACAACAGTGACAACAAAGAGTCCCTTTTCCTCCATGCTAGGATCCACCTAAGAACTAAAAAAGGTGCATCTTCTCTTATACATCTGTTACATGTTTCCTTATATAAATTCTCAAGTGCTCTCAAATCTCAACCATAATCTCTTTCTCTAATCTTACTTTCCTATGTCTTCTACCAACGATCTCATTGATTTCTTAGTGAACCAAGCCAATGGAGTAAAGGGTCTTGCTGATCTGAACCTCCCAAGTGTTCCGCCCCAGTACGTCCAACCTCTTCAAGCCAGATTAGACCACACCAAAATTGTCACTCAGGAATCAATACCCATCATTGATTTCACAAACTGGGATGACCCAGATGTCCAAGATTCAATTTTTAATGCTGCAACCAAGTGGGGTTTCTTCCAAATCGTGAATCATGGGATACCCCTTAAGGTTATCAGTGATGTTAAGGCTTCTGTGCACAGATTCTTTGAATTGCCAGCTGAACAAAAGAAGTTAATCAAAGAGAACTCACCCCCTGAAGTTGTCAGGTTAGCCACTAGTTTTACCCCCCATGCTGAGTCTGTCTTGGAGTGGAAAGATTATCTGCAACTTGTGTATGCCTCAGAGGAAAAGACTGATGCACATTGGCCTGCTGTATGCAAGTAAGTGATAGTTCTTATCATCTGTTATTTAATTGGTTGAGAAATGTTAGCAAAATGCTAACAGTTTTTTTCATATATTTGGTTTTATTGATTGCAATTTATTAAAAATTACTAAAAAAAAATGTGACTCTCAGTTCTTGTTTTACTACTCTCACTCATGGTTTTGTTGTTTATAATAAATGTTAATCAATAATTAAAAAGGAGAAAAACACTTATACCCTTTCAGGGTAAAAAGTATTATACTTACAGTTATTCTTAACTCTAAATTTAAAACCTTAAGAGTAAAAAAAAATGTGACTCTCAGTATGAATTTAAATTCGTACTTTGGGATGGAATGTTTTAGGCAATCAATAAGAATATGTAAAGAAGAAAGTTTGATTTCTTCTTCAATAGTGAGGGATAGTCCCAAAGCCTATTGTGAGATTTCAAGTTTATGTGATTGTTGCTGAAAAAAAATTGGTGCACTAAAATACAACGTTTAGTTAATTGTAAGTATGTGTCTTACATCAATTCATCATGAACTCAGAGTGTATATGCACTAGAGGGGAGTGATGGAGTGAAATTTGAATATTTCATTTTCTTATGATCCTTTAACTTGTGAACTTCCAAATGTGTCTTCGTCTATACACATGCTGAAAAGGTGTACAGTGATATGTGCATGTATTTTCTTATGAATATGATAATTTTTTATAATATAGTATGTATCATCTTTATGTAGGAATCAAGCACTGGAATATATGAAACATGCTGAAGTTTTAATCAGAAAATTGTTAACGGTACTTCTTAAGAAACTGAATGTGAAGGAGTTGAATAAAGCAAGAGAACATACTTTAATGGGTGCAATGATATTGGGTTTCAATTACTATCCAGCATGCCCTGATCCTGAAGTTGTGGCAGGGGTATCCCCTCATTCTGATATATCAACCATTACAGTCCTTCTACAGGATGATATTGGAGGGCTTTATGTAAGAGGCAGTGATGGTGATAGTTGGATCTATGTTCCTCCTGTTGAGGGAGCATTGGTAATCAATATTGGAGATGTGCTACAGATAATGAGCAATGCAATATACAAAAGCATAGAGCATAGAGTAGTTGCAAATAGAAGCAAGACTAGGATTTCCATTCCTATCTTTGTCAACCCTGCACCTGATGCTCTTATTGGTCCTTTTTCAGAAGTGTTGGAGAAAGGTGATGAACCAAAATATAGGCAAGTTTTATACTCTGACTATTTCAAGTATTTCTTCAGCAAGGGTCATGATGGAAAGAAAACTATTGAATTTGCCATGATATGATTGGTGTCTGAATCTCTGAAGATTTGGTTTTTAACCAAGCCAAATGGACATGGTATCATGTGATTTATGCAGCCTATCTCACTTTGTACCATAGGGTTTTGTTGTTGTATGACAGTACTTAAGGTGTTTGAGGTGCGGCTGCTTTTTGTTCAGATCAATATAGCTGAAAAACGTATACCATGCTGATATTTTTGTTAACTGATTCATGCACATTGCAGCAGAAAATGCAATAACTTGTAATTGGTTAGACAAAAAAATGGAATAGCTGAATTATGTCATAACTTTATTGTAATGATCAACTATGCTCCTTTATAATTTTGATTCACATGTTGGATGATGTTTAGGTTAATAGGATGTGAACAAACATGTACTATTGAGAGAGGAAAATATGCCATCCTTTTGGGTTAGTAGTGTTGCCACCATAGCTCAACAGGTACTCTGGTAGGCTTTGTCGTGAGAAAGAACCAGAAAAATAATGTAGAGTGCCTTGGGAGTCTTTTCATAACAGGCAAGGACCTATAAATTTATTCCCTGATATTATTGGGAAAGTCAAATATGTCCGACCTGATTTAATAATAAATTAAAACATTTATAAGAATTAATGAAATTGGGTATAACTATAGTCTCATAAAATATTGAGATTTTGATTTCACTTATATATTATCGTTAGTCGGTATAAGAGTTGAGTTTCTTTTCAGATAACATTTTCAAGCCCTATGATTGGATGATCTACGACTTCCCGCCCATCACTTAAAATTTTGATAAGAAAAAGGAAATTTAGTTCCTCTTGGCCATGACCTATGGCATACCAAAGGAGATTAATTGAGGATTAAAAAGATTAATAGTAACAAGGAATTAAGATACAATTATCAACACAAAACCAGCAATTAAAGTCACCAGCAATTAAAGTCATGGTGGATAACCGGGGGCCCATGAAGCCTTAACAAATGTATGCATAGGTGAAACTTTCAAGTATGAGACATTGCTCATTTATTAGCTCATTTAGGAGAAAAGTTACCAAGCCTCTTGTACTTATTGATGTTGTAAAAGATCCATTGCTAGTGGGTTCATCATAATTTCTCGTTTGAAAGATCTTATTTATTTATTAATTTAAGTTTATCTAGTTATATAATTGTTTATATACGTGTTTAAATAAATTTATAAAATATTTATATAAAGTTTATAAGTTGTTTTAAACTTATTTGAATAAGTTATTTAGAATAGCTTTTTGAAAGAAGTTGTTTTAAGCTCATTGAAAATTCGTATTTCTTTCGATTCTCACCTCTATTTTTTTTTGTCTCTCTCATGATTAAAACTTATTATTGAGTCTCTTTGTCTCCCTCCCTCCCCCCTTTTCTCTCCCTCTATCTCTTGCTCTTTTTCCCTCTCTCCCTCTCCTTCTCTCTCTCTCTATCCCTCTCCCTCTCCTTCTTTCTCTCTATCCTCTCTCCATCCCTCTCTTTTTCCTCCCTTTCCCTCTCTCTCGCTCTCTCTCTCTCTCTCTATATATATATATAATATATTCAAATACTTTATCTCTATATAAGTGTTTTTATAAATTTGCATATCCAAATACAAATAGCTTATTGAATTTAAGAGCTTATAATATAAGCTCTTTTATACTATAAGTTCTTCCAAAGAAAGACTAAAAGTATTTGAGAAAGTTTACAAGAGTCATATAATTTGTCCTTCAAGTTGTTCTTAGCTTAAACTATAAAAAATAACTTATGAAAATAACTTATAATTTACGCAAAAAAAATGTAATCTTAGAAAAAGCATAATTT
This sequence comes from Psophocarpus tetragonolobus, assembly GCA_037954015.1. Taxonomy (NCBI): domain Eukaryota; kingdom Viridiplantae; phylum Streptophyta; class Magnoliopsida; order Fabales; family Fabaceae; genus Psophocarpus; species Psophocarpus tetragonolobus. The sequence goes on from CM075694.1 coordinate 33,168,181, forward strand.
TCTTATCAAATTACTAAAAACAACATAAGTTTATATGGTGGTTTTAGTAACAAATGATAATAGGAAGGATAACAATTTTGATGTTATGATGTTTGTTTGGGTGTTTTTCGTTTTCATTCTCATAGAAAATAGTAGTAAAAATATATTTTGTTATAATTTAAAAAACATTTTATCTGAAAAAAATTTCAAAAAACAATTGAAAACAAAAAAATAAATTATTTTTAGTGTTTTTAAAAATTAAAATTATGTAAAAACTTAATAATAGTACTGTAATTATATATAAATATTTTTAAATTGCATATATAAATATTTTATAATATTTTTATCAAAATTGATTAAATTTTATAAAAATATCAAGAACAAACGTATTTTTTTAATATTAAAAATTATTTTAAAAAAATAGAAAACACTTTTTAAACCTACTCACTTTTTAACGGGGACTAAGGGTCCATTTTATCTCACACTCAAAACATACAAATTAATCTTCTTTCTATTGCATATACTACGTATCATACCCTCAATTCTCCTTTGATCTACTCTTAGATCTAATCTTAACACAATTTATGCACAAGAGGGGAGGTAAATTTAACACAAATATCATATATCTTACTTTGCTATGCTTTCGCAGGCTAGGTAATACCATAAAGCAAAAGAACTTGGTAAAGCTTTCACAATGTAAAACGAAGTTCGGCGAGAACTTATTGGAAAAAAGATAAATGGCAAAATGAAGATCATATTTACAAATAATAACATAAGCACACTACAAACATATATATAGTTAAAAGTAATCCACCATCAAAACCTTTAGGTGAACCACGATCAGTAATTGCAACTCTAGAGCAGTGATCTCAGGATGTACTAGAGGTAGAAAGCCAAATTAAAAGAATAATCAGAAGCAAAATAAAGATTAAAAAATTAAAATACAGAATAAAAGTAAATTAGAGTTATCACATATTACATATTATCTAAAAGAAAAAGAGAGGTATCCTTCTTGTCTTCCCCAAACAAATCACCAAGTATCAGAATTGGGATGGGGATACAAGTGAGTAAGTGACCTCAAATTGATGAGACCGAAGATTATATATTTCAAAGAATAGGAGCAAAAGTTCCACAGAAGTAACTCAATGAATTGATATCGAATGAACTGATGATTAAAAGACTATAACAGTACTTATAGAGAACAAAAAAGGATGCGTGGAGATGTATGCAAGCATGAGAGTTACCTGCACAACTAAACCAACTAACAAAGAGCACAACTAAGAACTAATTGCGTAGTGTTACAATGTATTGGACTGCATTAAACATTCATCATCCAAATTAATTGTTTTTTACTCTTTCTCTTTCATGACGCGAATCATAGTGGATTAATGCAGTAGGTGATGAGTGATGACAAGAGTCCAGCTCTAGCATGTCCAGAAGCTGAGTTTAGGACGCTCAACTTTTCACTAATGACAAACTTAATGCTACAACCACGTTAGCAATAGAGTCTAGGTTACTGTTAAAATATAAAAATCAAATCTGAAACTTGCCTTCATGGTAACCAATCATAAATCATATTGGCTTTTGGGTCACTTTAGTGGCCTTTTTGCTGCATGCTGAACTACTGAAAGAGGAGAATCTATCTTAAAGGTTCCTCTTAATTCTCAAGTGTTCTCAAATTCCAACCATTGATCTATCTTTCAAACATGTCCACTCCCACCAATCTTACAGATTTCTTGGTGAATCAAGCCAATGGAGTAAAGGGTCTTACTGATCTGAACCTCCCAAGTGTTCCTCCCAAGTACATCCAACCTCTCCAAGCCAGATTAGACCACACCAAAATTGTCCCTCAAAAATCAATACCCATCATTGATTTCACAAACTGGAATGACCAAGATGTCCAAGATTCAATTTTCAACGCTGCAATGAAGTGGGGTTTCTTCGGTTCATTTCCTAATAGAGAGTGATTTTAAGTAATATTTACTAAATTGGGGCAGTGAGGCAAATATTTGTCAAGATGGTATAGTTTGACCTTTCAAATAATCAAAAAGCCAATTGTAATAGCAGTTTGAGTAGAGCGCAAACAGAAAAAGCTAATTGAGATGACGTTTTAGGCGTGTTGATTGATAGTTGTAGCAAATTCGTTAGAGAATTCCAAAACACCAATTGAAATAGTGTTTTGGGTGCAGGCTAGGGAAGGAGAAGGTGACACGTGTTAACCTGCAACCTCCAAAATCTAAACACTGCAAGCATACCAAAAACTTTTTTTCTATTTCTAGCAAAAAAAATAAAAACCAGACAAGAAGCATTCTCCCTCAAGGAAGTTAGAGTTGTTGTAATTGATGCATTCTAATGTTTGTAGTTCATCCAAAGTAAAATCTTTTCATGGTGCACTTTATTTTATTACCTTTATTGATGATTGTTCCAAGAAACTATGGGTCTATGTTTGTAGAGAAAAGACCGGGTGCTAGAAAAATTTAAACAATTTCATGCTTTGGTTAGAAAATATTCAAGCAAGAAGTTGAAACAAACTCATATAGACAATGGTGGTGAGTATTGTGAACCCTTTGATGTTATTGCGAGCAACATGATATTGCACATGACAAGACTTTTCCTAAAACTCGTCAGCTGAATGGTTTAATAGAGAGGATGAACACGACATTGCTTGAAAGAGTGAGATGTATACTCTCAGATGCTAAATTACCTAAGCATTTTTGGGGTGAGACTGTACACAACGATGCATGTTATTAATCTCACTCCTATTGTTATTTTGGACAATGTAGTGCCAAATAAAATTTGGTTTGGGAAGAATATGAGCTATGATCATTTGTGTGTCTTCGGTTGCAATGCATTTGTTCATGTTCCAAGGAACAAAAGATCCAAGTTGGATGTGAAGACAAGGCAATATCTTCATTAGTTATGATAAGGATGAGTTTGACTACAAATTTTATGATCCTGTTGAGAAAAAGCTTGTTAGAAGTCGTGATGTACAATTCATACAAGGCCAAACTATTGAAGACAATGATAAGGTAAAGATGACTACACCCGAAAAAAGATAGAAATCTGAAAGATGTTGATTCTATGTAATCGCATATTCACGATCTAGATAACGTTGAAGATAGTGTTGAACATGGTGAGCAACAAAATGTTGGTGATGGTTAGCAACTTGAAGGTGGATTAAATGTTCTTATTGATGATGACTAGGAGGAGCATGAGAGGTCACCTGATGAGAATGCTTATGATGTACTTGAATTCTTTCAAGTCCAACTAAGGAGGTCAAATAGACATAGACAACCATCTACTAGGTATTCTTCTAGTGAATATGTGATTTTGATGATAGTGAAGAACCTGAATGTTTCGAAGAGGGTTTGTAGAGTAAATAAAAGCAAAAACGGTTGGATGCAATGCAAGATGAGATGAAATCCTTGCATGATAATCACACTTACGATTTGGTGAGATTGCCTAAGGACAATAGGGCATTAGAAAATATGTTGATATTCAGGTGAAACATGAGAATAATTATGTGTCTCCAAGGTATAAAGCCAGATTAGTGGAGAAATAGTGTTGATTTCAATGAGATTTTCTCACCTGTGATGAAGATGTCATTCATTAGAGCAGTTTTGAGTTTGGTTGCTACCCTTGATTTAGAGGTAGAGCAAATGGATGTGAGAACTGCTTTCCTTCATGGTGATTTGGAGGAAGAAATCTGTGTGAGCAAGGCTACAGGAAGACTACTTCTGATCATTATGTCTTTGTTATGAATTTTTTTTATGGTGACTTTATTATCCTATTATTGTATGTTGATGACATGCTTATTATTGAGAAAGATGTTTCCAAGATTGATAGGTTGAAGAAGCAATTAAGAGAGTCATTTGTCATGAAAGACTTGAGAGTTGCTAAGTAGATTCTTAGTATAAGAATCATTCGTGACAGAGGGAAAAAGAAATTATGGTTGTCATAGGAATACTATATTAAAAGGGTATTGCAAGGATTCTAGATGGAAAAAGCTAAGGTTGTAAACACTCCTCCTGCGACTCATTTTAAATTGAGTGTTAAACAGAATCCTTTAAATGAAGCTGAGATATTAGATATGGAGAGAGTTCCTTATGCATCTGTAGTGGTTAGTTTGATGCAATAATGTGTACGACACTTGTATTGTTCATGTTGCTAGTACAATCAATAGGTTTTTGTCAAACTCAGGTAGAGAACACTGGAGAATTGTGAAATGGATTTTAAGGTATTTTATGGTATTATTGATAAGAAGCTTTGGTTTGGAGGTGATAAGCCTATTTTGGTGGGCTCCTAAAACTCATATATAAGTGGAAACATTGATTCCAAAAGATCTACATTAGGCCATTTGATTAAGTTTGCAGGGGGAGTTGTGGCTTGACAATCTAAGTTGTAAAAGTATGTGGCTTTGTCTACTATGGAGGTGAATTTCATTGCAATTACTTAAACATGTAAGGAGTTGCTATGGTTGAAGAAATTCTTGTGGGAGCTTGGTTTTGTGCAAGACAAGTATGCATTACTTTTTGACAATCAGGATGTTATCCATCCTGGTAAAAATTCAACTTTTCATTCTAAGTCCAAACATATTGATGTAAGGTATCATTGAATACGTGATGTTTTGGATGATAAGTTGTTGGAGTTGGTTAAAGTTCATATTGATGATAATGGTGCTAATATGATGACTAAAACATTGCCAAGAGAAAAATTTGAAGCCTGTTATGAGATCGTCAGTTTGGGGTTCTCTCCACATAATTGTGAGGGGGAGCTTTGTTAAGTATTGAGCTTCTTTCCTATACGAGAAAATACCCAAATTGAGAAGCCCACTTGATTTCTCATTTAACATAAGTATAGAAGATGTTTATGAAGAGAGGTAGACAGAGAGAAGTTTATTAGTCAGAAAAATACACCTGCAGTTTGAGAGAAAAAAAGAAACAAAGTTATTTTGTTTTTACATAAAGTTGCAACCGTAAATTTGCCACTTCAAATTCATTCACTGTTGGATCGAGTTAATATTTAGACAGTAGTTTTAGAATGTGTGGTTCTTCATTATGATCGTTCAAATCGTTGAAACAAGATTTGAGTTAGGAGATATTTAATTTACACAACAACAGTGTTTTTGGAGGGTTTTTCATCTTCCGTGTCTTATATTTATAAGCTTTATTGTTTGATGTTGGTGTTCGCGTTAATTATTGCATTTGATTGAGACTCTTTTATACTCTTCATTAATAATAATGAAATTATTTCTTTAATTTAGACGGTCCGTGATTTTTACCCTTATTTTGTGGGTTTTCCAAGTTATTCTTGGTGTCTCATTTTGTGAAAGTAGTAATTTGCTAATAACATACTTTTATTATTGAATTTTTGCAAGTCAAAAGAATTTATTTTTTGCTGTTTTGTTTGCGACCCTGTTTTACAAACCCCTATTGTTTCTCATCATCACCATCAAATTAATTGTTTTTTACTCTTTCTCTTTCATAACGCGAATAATAGTGGATTAATGCAGCAGGTGATTAGTGATGACAAGAATCTAGCACGCCAAGTTCATTGTCATTATCAAGCTGAGTCTAAAGGATGCATAACTTTTCACTAATGACAAACTTAAAGGCTACAACTACTTTAGCAATAGAGTCTAGGATATTGAATTTTGGCTTTTGGGTCACTTTAGTGGCCTTTAGTATATATGCATAACTTTTCATATGCTTGCACTGATTAATGAACAATTGAAAAGGAACATAGAGCATTGAGTGGTTGCAAATAGAAACAAGACCATCATCTCCATTCCATTCTTTGTCAACCGTGCACCTGATGCTCTTATTTGTCCCTTGTTGGGAGCAAAACTATTAAATTGGCTCATGATTGGTAATCGTCACCTAGTAGAATAAGGCTTATATGTTATGATTTGTGCTCATGGTTGGCATTTCAAGGTGTTTAAAAGTCCAGATGCTTTTTGTTCATATCAACATAGCCAAATAATGTATATGATGATATCTATTTTTAACTGCTTGCTTGCATGTTCCATTAAAGCAAACAGTGCAGTAACTTATAATAGGTTAGACAAATAGAAATAGTTGAATTATGTAATAACATATCGTATGATCAGTTTTGGCTCCTTTGCAAATTTGATAAGCGTTTTTTATGATATCTACATTAAGAGTGTGTTGACAAACATTTACTATTTAGTGAGCAAACTATGCAAATGCTTTTGGGTTTGTACTTATTGTATTTCCACCTAATATCAAATGGTTTAAATTTTTTTTTTGTAAAGAAATGTTAATCGTTAATATTTTAATTTTTTTTAAGAGTGTTTGTGATATTTTGAGAAACAATCAAATAAGATACCAACACCAAAATTGGACTCATAATTAAACTTATAAAAAACATTTCAGAATTGGAAACTTTAGGTAATTGCATTAAATTCGTTGGATCCATTACCACAACTAAGTAACAAAATGCATAAATTAAAGTTAAGATTTTTTAAAAAATAATAATGGATCATTTTGTTATTTAAATAATTTATTTATTATAAATTTTAATGATACAAAAAGATAATATTATACATTGGAAAGGCTAAAATACTATTTAATTAACTATCATAAAAATATGTTTGACTAAGAAATTAGAGTGATAAATTCTATTACCAATAATACACTAAGACTTGAATAACACACTCCAAAAGTTATCATATGATAATAATAGGTCCCATATAATTATAAAGCTAGTAGGACAATTTAAATTTGAAAAATGATAACCATAGTCTTAAGAGTACTATTGGTTAAAAAATTAAAAATATTCTATATTAAAATGTATAAATTATACTTTCTTATAATTTTTAATAACATTTTCATCTAATTGCAATAAAATATAATTCTATTAATTTCTTAATTAGTAGTTTAACTTGTTGGCAAAACTACTATATTTATACTTAAGTAACTAATTTGTGTGCCTATATGTACATTTATACTTAACTAACTAATTTGTGTGCCCATATGTACACATATAACTTATTTTTTGGTTCTGTTTTGTGTTTTATTTTTTATCTTTACTAATACAAAAAAATCATGTTATTTAATAAGAAATATAAAAAATAAAAAATTTGTTAAATTACATAACATTTATTGTTGATGTGAATAAACAAAAGACACATATACATTGCACTGGATGCCTCACCATTGTACGTGATGTACTGCTAATGAATGACTTATTGACCTAATCTTGCGTTCATATGACCACGACAATTCATAATAATTAATACTAACATGTTCCTTGCCTGTGATTTTCTTTTTTTATACCAACGTGTGTAGGTTTATCTTGCCACTAGAATTGGTAAGCCAAACATCAAAGCAAGTTATATACATACATAACAGAAACATTTATATTTACGTTAGTTTATAATTTTCAGTATTAATTGCGTGTTTGAATAATACTTAAGAAGTTGAGTGGGATAAATTTAATTAAAGTCAATAAAAAACAATTTATTATAGTTTTTAATTCAATTAATATTTGGAGTAAATTTTACTTTCAATTAAAAATAAACATACCTGTTTTATATATTAGTATAACTTTTCAAAGAAAAAAATAAAATTGTAGTTTTTAAATGTTAAGGGATTATAATGTTGGTTTAATAGAAATGAAAGGTTTATAAGATACATCTTTTCATTAATAAAATAAAACTAGTATGTTAATAATTAACTTTTAACTATTAAAAAAAAAAGTTGAAGCATGATACAAATTAATTAAATTAAGGGGCCAACTATTGCATATATAAATAGTGGATGGCATCAACTTATCCCAAGCATCATAAAGTGAAGCAATTGTAGCTCACAAAACCCAAAACTCAGTTATATCCACTACTCAAAACAACATGGCACCAACACTAATCCCTTCAGATCTCACTGAATTTGTGATGATGAAGGGAAATGGTGTAAAGGGTCTGTCTGAAATGGGCCTAAAGAGCCTCCCTAGCCAATATATCCAACCTTTGGAAGAGAGAATGATGAATGTTGTGACTCAAGAGTCCATTCCCATCATTGATATGTCCAATTGGGATGACCCTAAAGTGCTAGATGCAATCTGTGATGCTGCTGAGAAGTGGGGTTTCTTCCAAATCATCAATCATGGGGTGCCCCTACAAGTGTTGGACAATGTTAAGGATGCAACTTATAGGTTTTATGGGTTGCCACCTGAAGAGAAGGTTAAGTACACAAAAGAGAATTCTCCTACTAAGCATGTGAGGTATGGTTCCAGCTTTAGCCCTGAAGCAGAGAAAGCCCTAGAGTGGAAGGATTACCTTAGCCTCTTCTATGTCTCTGAGGATGAGGCTGCAGCAATGTGGCCCCCTGTATGCAGGTACAATTAAACATCAAACTCTTCTTCATAAAATAATAACAATATCATAGTTCAATCTTTTCTTTTAAAATTCAAATATATAGTCAATCTAAATTCTAATTCAATATTAATTAACTCCTCTTACTTGTTATATTCTCTCCATCACCAATACGCCAAACTTGGCAATACTACACACAGTACTCTAAGAGTGGAGAAGGGAAAAAAGGTATAGGAAAAAATAATAAGTTGAGAAAATAATAAAATTATATTCTTGAATAAATATTTAAACAAAAATGATAAATAGAACACATGGATCAACTAACTTAAAAGTTGTTATAACTTCTCTTTTTATGTAAAAGACAAATTTTATTCAACAAGAACTATATACCCATATTATAAGAAGTGACATAAAAATATATACACTCCATATTATTAGAAGTAACATGACATTGTATATACATTACCACAGCAACAGAAAGTTAACTTCAATATTATAAATTCCTCCAATAACATAGACAAGCACCAAAATCAAAACAAAACTAAAAAATTCAACTATATAATCAAAGAAAAACAATATTTTAATTATACAGAACATTTATAATAAAAAAAGACAGATTTTTATCAAATTTACCAGCTCACAGTCACAATCTTTACAAAGATTTACAAAAGTTTGTTTTTCAAAAATTGTGGTGCTAAGTCCACTTGTCTTAAATATTTAAAATGAAAGATTGTGGCCTATAGTTATATCCAAAGGTTCAGAAAGGATATTCTCTAATAGTATATTCTTGTTCTATATAAAACAAATTCATATTACAAAATTAGAACATAATGATTAGTCGTATTCTCTTTTATATTAAACATTATCTCACTATTCTCTCTCTTTCATCTTCGGGAAATATATTTTATCACTACTATGAGCTATTAAATATTTCTCTTTCAACTATTTTAAACTACTCTATTTTTTATCTTTTTTATATACTTGATATTTTAAGCTGTGTTACTTTCAATATACTAGCTTTTGTTGATATTTTAAATAATTAAAATTTAACAGTTTTTAAAAGAAGTTTTTAATTTTAACAGTTATAAATAATTTTATATCACAAATTAAAATTTCAATATAAATCTAAATATAAATTATATATTAAAACCATTTATTTATTATAAATTTAAATAATATAAGAATAGAGTAAATTCCTCTTACACTCTTTGAAATTTCATAAAATTATTACACTACTCTTTTTTTCATCCCTCATAGGTCTACACGACGTAATGATTTTTAAATATTAAAAGATGAATCGATGATATAAAAATGGTGTTAATTAGTGTAACTTTTCTTTTAAAAAAAGAGGTTAATTTGTGTAGATTAGAAACAAAAATATTTTTAATAAATAAATATTCAGAAATATTAATATAATTTACTCTAAAAATTAACATTTAATATTTATATATAATGCACCGAATGAAATATTAGCAATCCAACTTCTTAAAAACATTCTGGCCTTTGTAATTTAACCTTTAGTGTTGGTCGTGATGTATTTATCTATCTATATACTCATTTTATTTACTTTTTATTTTCTTTCTACTTCTTGTGTTCCCGTTACTTTTCTTTGTTGAAAAACAAAGGTTGCTTGTGGAAACAAAGCTCCGTCAATTACAATTTTCTTTTTATCCGTCCTTCAATTATTATTTTCCAAGAAAGTATGGAAACTTATGATTTTATATAATTTTCGTAGTATACTATTGTCGTTTCAGTCTCACATAATCTTGCTGTGTGAGGCATATGATGGAAATAAAAGAAAACCTTAAATCAATAGATACAAGATTATAGTATATATAGAGAATTAAATATAAAAAGATAGAGGAAAGAGAATTTGTGTACATCAATTGGTATCAGAGCCAAATTAGATACATATTATGGTTGTTTTCTATTAGAGAATTATGATTGTTTTCAATTAGAAAATTAAATTTGAATTGAAGATTTTTTGTGTTATTAGTGAAATTTTATAATATAGTTCACTGTTATCTTTTTCACAAAAAAAAAATGGGGGTTTACGCTACTTGTTATTGTTAAAATAATATGTTAAAGTTTCATTCCCTTACTCTTACATGGGTAAATTATATATTGAAACTTCTTTTTAAGGGTTACCCCTTTAAAACCTAGTTTTCTTTTTTAAATAATTATGGGGTAAATTGTTTTCAAAATTAATTAATAGTTTTCTTTTTTTTTTTTATGTTTGACCAATACGAGTCATTTGTGTGGGCAACATAATATATTTGTGATAACTTTACTTTGGAAAGTGTTAATGGGGTTGCATGTACTCATTTTTATACCCATATTTTTGTGATTTGGTCAAGGGAGAACTTTGTCGTTTTGATACGATCATGTATGATGATTCGTGTGTTAAATTCATTCTCAAAAGCATTGAATGTTGTTGCTAATTTTTTATATTCTTATTTTTTCAAAAATACCATATTTATTTAATATTTTTATATTATTGGTATTTTTTAGTATAAAAAAAAATTGATTAATTCAAGATTAAATTAAATTTTTTTTACTATTATAATCTTGAATTTTTTACCTATTTTCATTGTGATAATTCTTTACAGTATTTGTATTCTCCAATTATACTGTACTCTCTTTAATATTGAATTATCATTTATAAATTCATTTTAGGTTATTTTATTAATTATGCACAATATTAATTGTCCTTCTCTTATGAGCATAATTTTCTTTATTAATTTGCATTATTATTACTTGTCTATCATGGGTATAATAATATGAATTTTGTATGTTGGTCATATAATATATATGATTAATATTATGCAAATTTATTGGACAATATGCATAATTTCTTTTTTTCATTTACATAATTATAATTTCACTATTTTGGATGCATTTATGTGAATTTTGTGATATAATTATTTTTTTTATTGCATTGATGATAACTATACTCTATCGGTGTATTGTTATTAATGTAATTTGGTGTTATACAATGTATTTTTCTTGGCTTATGTTAATGATTTTTTTAATACCCCATCGGTATTAGGATTTTATTGATATAAGTTATAGTGCATTGTAATTTCCTTAGGGATTCTCTTTTAACTGAACTTTTAGAATTACATAATGTTTCCCTATTTTTGTAATGTTCAGTTTACTTCCCTCATTTGATCATGTTTAGTTATATTTATATGGAACCAAAATTTACACTCTCATTTCCTTTTGTTCCATATTGACTTATAACCTTTAATTGGACATTTTTTCCTTCAAAACAAAAAAAAATATTGCATTTGTTGTGGTGCAAATTTTCTATATATATATATTGATAAAGAAATAGTTGAATTTTATTTAGTCCTCTGGGTATTTTTTTTGTTATGTCAACTTATTTTTTCTTTGTCAAGTGGAAGGATTTTGTATATTAGAATTTTAATTAATATCTTATAAAATAAATTTTCGTGATATAAGATTTTTACCTTAAATGTCCAATTAATCATACATGTGCAAAAAGAAATGTTCTTGATAAAATTATTTTTTCTTATCACATTATTTGTGATCACATTGTTGGGATCTATATTAAGTATTTTATATTGGTCTCTTGTAAAATATTTTCTTGTATAACAAACTCTCTGTTGATTTGCAATATTAGTATGCAATTCTTGTCAAGATAATATAGAAATCCCAAATTTTAAGAGATTAATTTCTCCATACCATATTTTATAATATTGTTAATGGTATTCTTGTAAAAGCTAGAGGCTTTATTTTGGGATATAGAAATAAACCTATGTCCATTATAAATTGTGATGAGAGTTAGAGACTATTTATTATTATATCCTTAATATATGCAAGAATATGTCTCATTCTTCCGCTGCGTGTAATCATATTTTATTCTCAAGTGTGTGTAAATATTATTTATTGTAGCACTTGATTTTTGTTTATGATTACTTGAGAACTTGCTTATAATCTCATATTCTACGTAAAATTATCAAGTGATCTATTTTCTCACTCACGTAATTATTTTTTCAAGATCCTCATAGGGGTCAATATTTTTGTAAAGATTGATTAATATGTGGTGAATTATGAAACCATTTGTGAGAATTATTTATTCTTATGGATGAATTTGTAGGTTTCATATTCTTGTTATTTTAACCACTTCTCTCATTAATCAATTGTTATTCTACTACTTTCTAATTCCTTAAGTAGAATAATAGTGAATTTTAATTCACTTTTATTATTATCTTATAAAGTCATCATCCCACTATCACTAGAACTTTTAATACTAGTGTACCCTAATGATAATCCTAATATTTTTTTGGTATATTAAGGATTAGTGGGAATATATATAATCTTGTATTATCTCTCGAAACTTATATATTTTTTATTGTCATATAATCTTGTGCACATTTAATTATGATATGACATATTCTATAGGGCTTTTCTATTTATTTTTTTCCTATTTTTATTGAGATACATAAAATCCATTGTATCTTTGTAGACATCTTTAACTGATGTTAAGGTCATTCTGTTGGGTACTGCACATTAATCCTTTTGGCATACAATTATGCATTGTTCATCTCTTTTACCCAAATTTAATATTGATCAAAATTTTAGAAGTATATAATTTTGTATCATGTCTCGAGACTTATCTATTTGTATTGTCATATATTCTTGTGCACATTTAATTGTGATATGACATACTTTATAGGACTTGACTATTTATTTTTGTCCTATTTTAATTGAGATACATAATTCATTGTATCTTAATAGACATCTTTAATGGATGTTAAGAGCATTTTGTTGGGTATTGCACATTAATTCTTTTTGTATGCAATTAAGTATTGTGCATTTCCTTACCCAAAATTTCACATTTTGTTTGGTCAAAATTCTATAAGTATATTGTAGATGCAATACTCCTATCGAGTATGATTTTCTACTTTGTAAAAAAGTGCTTATTATGATAGTACTCCTATTGAGTACAATTTTGCACTATTGAAGTACTTATGAATTTTTTTGTTTAGACCAATTATCTAAGTGTTTGCTCAATTGACATTTTGTGGCCACAATAATCTGAGTATCATTTTATATAAACTAGGTGTCTATGTGGTTTTAGTAGGAAATTTATGGATTTCCTACTTATCTTTGGATTCTTACATAGTCACTCTTTTTTGAAACTCAGATTAGTTAAATGTCAAATATTATAGAGCATTTATGTAGCCTATATGTAATTACATATGTTATTAGGCTATGATGAATAATTAGATGCATGTAAATTATGCTTTCTCACCTATATAATTTTTCGGACTCAAGTAAAAAAAAATTATATTAATTAAACATTTTTTTATTCACTGATCAAATACTTAACTTTGGAGTTTTATAACTCATATGGTTTGGTTAAGTTTTGATGTCTTAGATCAGTGGGAGTCTGAAAACTTTCTTATGAGATATGTGTGAAGTAATATCATTTTAGTAACATATCTCTTAGCATTTTTGGATGCTTGAGACCATGTAGTATCATTTTATTGAACTACATTATTCTATATACTTTATGAGAAATATTTATGATATATATCCCTATCGGATATTATTTTGTAGCTCAAATTTCTCATTGTCTAATATAAGATTTGTCTATAATTGTCATTCTAGCTTAATGATTTATCTTTGTATTATTGATTAATACCATCCAAGTGGGAGAATGTTGGAAATAATAGTGGATTGGTATTAATCAATTATATTTTATCATTATCTGACAATTTAAGATTTGGTGATAATCATATCTTATAATATCTTTATGATTATTTGAATGGGATTATAGTAAGATTGACTCTGTGATGGGTTGAGTCAATCATAAAAAGCCCATTTGAGGGGTCTCTGCCTACCCTGGGGGATTATAAATTTGCCATCCCATTAAGCAAATTATAACAACAACAACAACAATACACATTCTCTAGAATAATCCCCTAGAAAGTAGGTAGTAAAACCCTCAAGAGTTCTTATTGAACTCATATCTCTACAATAATCATTCCTAGGGTTTTTTTGTTCTTGAAAATCAAGAACTTCAATTCAATATATTTGAGGTACACAAATTCTCTTTCCTCTGTCCTTTTATATTTAATTCTCTATACATACTATAATCTTGTATCTACTGATTTAAGGTTTCCTTTTATTTCCATCAGCATAATTATAAAAATCGAATTTAACTTATGGGATCGAGAATTGAATGAGTCATAAGTCACTAGTTCAGTTTTATTGTCATATGCTTAGATTGGATCAAACCAAATTAAACAGGTCAGTTTTGTTAAAAAACTTGAAACTGATTTAGCGTTTTTATTTTCGTTTTGAAACTATGTTGTTTTTGTGGATTAAAAAAATTATCATCACTTAATGGATAACGAGTTAGATCCAAAAAAAAAAAAAACACTTGACCATTATCCAAATTCAAGATTGATGGTTTGAAATAATTAAATTTTAGTATTTAAATATTGATGACTTATAAACTTTGTTTTTTAACTTTAATTTAGTTGTTATTTTAGATATTAGTACTTTTATGTTTATAATAATACTTTATTAACTGTGAATTTTAAAGTATCAAATTATGTTAAATATATTATTTTTAATATAGACTAACTTACCTGGCTCAATAAATAATTATCTACATTAATCATTAAACAATATGACCGGTTAGTTTTAATAATTGTTATGAGGTTATTTGTAATAAGGATTGAAGTATTACTCTTTCTTTTCTATATTTTATTATGTGTATAATAAATTAATCTACTATAAAAAGTCAACAAGTGAAAAATGATAAGAATGTTTAAATATTGAGAGGATACATCGTAAGGTTTTTTTTTTAATACTATGAATTGAAAATTGATATTATAAACGAAAGAGTTATTGAAAATAAAATCTTTATTTTAAGAGATATTCTTTGAATAATGCATTATTAAAAAGTAGTCAAGTACTTGAAATTTGTTTTGTATTTGAATCTAAAAGTTCTTTTTAAGTTTCTTATAGTTGATTCTTGAAAAAGTATAATAAAAAAAATCTTTAAAATATTGATTACGGATAAAAATTCTAATCTATAACTTAATGTTCACAAAATTTAATTTACTCTCAGTTTACAAACCAGAAATCTCATATGCACTAAACACTGTATTTTAGATATAGTATATTCTTATTACTAATGTTACTTTTACTCCATTATGTTTTAATTTTGTTTTTGGTAAATTAAATTTTAAAAGTTTCAATTATAATCTTTTATGTTTTTAAAGTTTTATTTTAATTCAATTTTTTGCTTTTGATAACTTTAAAATTTTAAAATCGTTAAATTAAAATAGTAACCCCAAAAAATTGTTATTATCTTTATTTTAATTCTATTAATAATCTAAAATCACATCCATCACCTTTTAGAATATAATTTATTTTTTATATCACAACCAGTGTAATTGAGTGCAATAATCAATGTCACTAGCACAAAACGGCAATGAGCTTTGGCTCACACGAATTAGGTGGATGAGTTCAAACTTACACTTATTTTTTTTATAAGGACCTAAATGAAATTTTTAAAAACATAAAAGCATCAAAATAAAATTTTTAAAAGTTAATGTACAAAAAAAACACATTAAAACATAATAGATGAAAATTAAAATTTAGTCAATTCTTAATAAAATTTTGTCACGTTTTATATTTTTAAATTGTACTTTTACCAACTAACAAAGAGGAAGAGAAACAATTGTACAAATTTGGGTGGATAATTCTTTGTTTGTAGGGATGAAGCATTGGAATACATGAAGAGATCAGAAATCTTGATCAAACGACTTTTAAATATATTAATGAAGAGGCTAAATGTGAGTGAAATTGACGAGACAAATGAATCACTATTCATGGGTTCAATGAGGATCAACCTGAACTATTACCCCATTTGCCCTAATCATGACCTAACAGTAGCAATAGGGCGACATTCAGATGTATCAACCCTAACTGTTCTCCTCCAAGATGAAACTGGTGGCCTCTATGTCCGAGCACCAAACCACCATGACTGGATTCATGTGCCACCAATCTCTGGTGCCTTAGTGATCAATATTGGTGATGCACTTCAAGTAATGAGCAATGGAAGATACAAGAGTATTGAGCATCGTGTGACAGCCAATGGAACCAAAACTAGGGTTTCAGTGCCTATTTTTGTGAACCCTAAACCTTCTCATGTCATTGGCCCTTTGCCTCAAGTGCTTGCTAGTGGAGAGAAGGCCATTTATAAAAATGTGTTGTATTCAGATTATGTCAAACATTTCTTCAGGAAAGCTCATGATGGGAAGATGACAGTTGAATATGCCAAGATATGTTGAGTTTAATTGCTTGAAAGGTACTATGCATTTTGAGTTATTTAATTATCATATATGATATATGAAAATTTTACATTCAAGCTCTTCTGCATTATATAATATAATTTAGATGTACCAGTGTTGAAAATAAAAAAGACTTTTAAGAGTTACTTTTGTGTTGAGATAGTTAAATTTAGTTTCTTTGGTCACGATTTATCTGCATTATAAACTATGTTCTAAAGTTTCTTTTCTTTTTTCTACCGTTTGTATGTACTTTAGACATGTTATACACATGGTTGCAACTAGAATTGGTAAATTTTCTTTATCGATACTGGTATAAACAATTTTATACGCAACATGGGAAATGAACAATAATTTAAAAGTTATTGAATTATAAAATATAATTATGGACAAGCATATTTTACATAATAATTATAGTGAACTTAAGTTTGAGTGATATAGGCAAAGAACAAGAGTTAGTTATTTATTAATTTAATTTAGAGATAAAAAGAATAATTTAGGGTTGATCGATATTAGCTTAGTGAAGAATTAGAATTTAAACAAATATAAAGCTACAAATTTTGAATTCAATAAACAAGAAAGAAAAAAACTTTTAGACCCACACAAGAGTGATTTTTAAGTAGTTTTAAAGGGAAAAAAATTAAAAAATAAAGTAATATGTTATATTAGATTCGTGTTAAGTTTGTTCATACATAGCCTAAACCCTAAACCGGTCAAACCACAATTTGTACTTATGACTTTAACGTGTTTCTTAGTTGTGACAACTCTGATCGATCTTTGTATAAAAATTATAGAACTTATATTATAGAATATGATAGAATCAATAGAGAAGGTGGAGAAAAAAATAAAATAGAAATAACAATATCTTTGAAAAAGAGAACAAGTAAAATAAAAAAAAACTTGCAAATTTTATTACAAAAATGAAAAAAACTACAAGCTTTTTCAGCTTGCTGAAGTAGACATACTGTATGCACCTATTTATTTTTTCATACAACAATAAAAATAATAAAAATAAAAAATTGATAAATCCAGAAAAAAAAGAAGTTATTTTCACACACTGTCAACATATACAATAAGGTTTAAAATACACTTCAATACTAGAAAGCTCAAAATAGAAACTTTCATGGAAAAATAATAATAAAAACAATAAAGACCACTTGAACTATTGTCGTGTCTGAGCTCTCTCAATCAATAGAGATATTTGTTGGCTCAGCTACACCAGTAACACAATCTCAAAAAATCTGGATAAAAAAAATTCAAATTTTGGTGAGTAAAACAATTTCAAGCTGACTATATAAAAGGGGACACTTGAATTAGAAGTGAAGAATTTTTTTTTTAAGAAATTTTCAAAAAAAAGGGAGATATTTTATGGAGGAGAAGAAATAGTTTGAAAGAGGAGGAGAAAGAGATAAGATAGAGAGCAAAACGAAAAGTTTTAAAGACTATAACAGGTATTAATCCACACTTTCCTTCCTAAAATCCAATAAGAAAAATAATAAGAATAAGATAAAAAAATTATTTACACTTTTAACCATCACCAGAAGTGAGTTCCGATGGTATTGATGTTGCCGGAAGCGGAGACCGGCCACGCATCACCAAAAGTCCTTCGCATTTCTCCTTCACTTTAAAACTTAATACTTGAAAGTTAACAAAAAGTTAACGTTGGCTTTCGAAGTTAACTTTCGAAAGTTAACTTTTCTTTTTAGTCTTCGAGTCTCTGATGGCGTAAAGGGAATGCATCACACGTCCCATGTTTCAAAATTGTTTCTAAAAAAATTGTACTTTACTAAGTTCACTCCCACAAAAATGCTATTCACAGTCCCTACAAGTCTAGCAACCAAATCACTATCCACACCTCCACTTCTTACTATTTGCGCCCCCAGCCCAATAACAAACTGGTGCTATCCGCACCTCCCCCCTTTTACTATTCACACACCTTCATTTTACTGTTTGCACCACTGTTTTTTCTATAGCACCTCCTTCATTTTAAAGCCCAAAATTTATTATTTTAGCCTTTTGTGAGTATAAATTGGAATTTTTTTATTTCATCATTTTCTTTTATTTACTTTATTTTTTTCTAGTTAACATATTGTTACGAATACTTGAAATAGAGAATACTAAAATTTCCATTAAACCTAGTAATAATAATCATGATAATAATATTAATTTAAAAATAATATTTTACATTCTTTTTAAACTTAGACACCATAAAATGTTTAGTTGATATAATTATTATTACAAAAGAAAAATTTAATAATAATCACTTTAGATACACTTCTAATTTGGTTCATTCTATAAAATTTTGGTTATTATAATTATTATTTGGTTATTTAAATAAATAATAGTCACTTTAGATACACTTCTAATTTGACTATTATAAATTATAAAAAAATTATTACGATGACTTTAAATGCACTTCCATTTTGATTATCGTGAAATCCTTTAAAATTATTTCTTAAATAAATCATAAAATGTAAAAATTTAATTAGGAATAGTTCAAATATACTTTTGATTTAGTCATTACAATAGCTATCATAATTTAGTAATTATCACTTCGGATTTGACGATTACGGTAAATAATCATCGTAACCACTTTGGATGCACTTTTAATTTGGTTGCGATAATAATATTTCAAAACAAACCAAAAATAAAAATTTAATTACCAAAATTAAAAACCTAATACACAAATCATTATCAAGAACTACGTAAACTCTGATTTTTTATTCTACATGGAGATACGTAGGAGCAAAAGTTTACTTTTGTCGAGCCCTGAAAAATTAAAATATTAATAATATTTTTTATAAAAATAAATTTTCTAATAATTATTTTCTCATTAAAATGTTAAAAATAAAATAAAATAAAATAAAAGTGTTTGTTATATTTTAAAGGTAAAATAAATATTTTTAAAGTTATCTAATTTTGCACGTTTAATTAGAGGACTGTCCTTAAAACATACATCGTAGAGTGTTAATACCTTATCTACGCGTAATACACTCTCAAACTCAAAATTTAGTTTTGTAAACAATCTCTTTTTAAAATTTTTTTCAATATTTTTTTAAATAAATATTTGGTTGCGACTCCTCTAATTTTCAAAATTAATTTTTCGTCCTTCCATCGAAAACCACATGTTCACACATACCTCTCAAGGCATGATTGTTTTGGGAATAATTCTACAAGAGACAAACCAAATAGAGTAAATGGAGAAAGAGATCAACACAAACACAATTGGATCTAATTTCTTGATCTCTCTCACCCAAAATTAATAGAGAAATGACAATTGTCACATGTAGGAAATGCTTGCAAGTAGGAAATGCGGTTTGATATTGAAAATATCCGCAATTACAATATCCGCAGCTCCATACTAAAATGTAGATCTCTTTGTCCATTAAAAAAAAGTATGTAAAATAAAATTATATTGTGGATGAACACAATTATATAATTACGTAATGAAATATTAGGTGATTCGTAATGTGTCATAGTAGATTATGTGATATATAATATATATTTTTCATTTTTTATCAGTACGGATAACACAATCCGCAATTATGTAAACAACATTATAAATAATAAAATTCACAATTATTTAATTACAGATCATGTTATCTTGCCATGTTTCTTTATGTCTACATTACCAATCACATGGGATATTAGTGGGTGTAGCGAAACTATAAGTTGCTGCCAACACATGACGCCATTATTTCACAATAAAGTGGACGCAAGGATAAGTGAGGTAAAATGATAAGGGTAGGTTGGAAATTTTGGTACAAGTAGGAGTGCAAAGAGAAATTGGGGTGCAAAAGGAAAATACCCTCTACTCTGGGCCACTAGGCCCACTCCCATTCTGCAATACTCGTAAGTCGTAACCACTTCTTGCAAGATTCACATGTTTTTTAACAATCAAAGGTTTTATTTTGGAGGCACATATATATACTAAGCTTTGGACTAAATCTAGATTATATATATAATTATCAAGATCATTCATATAACTCAAATAATCAAAAGTTGGACCTAATTCCAAATAATAATAATAAATAAATAAATAAAATAAATTTAGTAATGTCAGTTTAGATGTAATTTTAATTTAATCGATTATTGAAAGAACTATAAGAAATTAATTATGTTCACTTTGGGCCAATCCATTATTTATCGGCTCAAGTAAATGTTGTAATGTTTTTAAGAATAAACTAGCATATAGAATATGTATATAGACGGGTAATTTAAATGATCCAACCTTTTTAATTAAAAATTATTTGAAAAATAATTTGGTGTGTTTTAAAATTAAAGAAAAAAAATCCTAAAATCATACTTTATAAATTTTTAGAGAGATTAAAATTTGTGTATATAATATTTTTTTAATATAATTAAAGTCAATATATTAGTTTGTAATAATAAATTATACATTTGTTAAGTCATTGAAATGAAACTATGTCAAATATATATACCTGCAAAGAAAATTTTTATCATTCATAATGGTCTGTCTTGAGTAAAATTGTCTCCAGTCAAATTAAAACTAATTTAATTTATGATATTAATTATCATATATATATATATATATATATTACTATTTTATATAAATATATTTTAGTCTAAATTATTTTAAATATAAAATCAAGTATTCCCAAAAAAAATATTCTTATAATTTCTTATAAAACAAAATTATGTATGCACTTTGTTTTTCATTTTATATTAACATAACTGAATCAACTCATTTTGACCTTTCTATCCAAAGTTCTCAATATTCTTTATTATTAATTTGTTAAATGAAAAATTAGTAACTAATGTAAGAGAAATTCATGATATAATAATTAATTTATAGATCCATGCTAAAATGAAAACCTTCATAATTTTATCTGCTGCGAGTCAATAACTACGTACTTTCCTCCATAGCTATCAATTTTCATAACGTTTGACAATGGCCGTAGTAGAAAATGTAGAATACAAGACCCAAAATTTCTCTCTTTCTTCTTTGCCTAATCTA
The DNA here is from genome assembly GCA_037954015.1 of Psophocarpus tetragonolobus. NCBI lineage: Eukaryota > Viridiplantae > Streptophyta > Magnoliopsida > Fabales > Fabaceae > Psophocarpus > Psophocarpus tetragonolobus. The sequence continues at coordinate 33,189,806 of CM075694.1, forward strand.
CGCGTTGTTGTTAATTTAATAGATAAATAATTTTATTTATAGAGAAGGGTGCAGAAGAAAATGAAAATGGCATAACTTCAATTATAATCACGAAAACTTAAGTCCATTCATTTATGACAAAAATCACCTTCACATTGGTTTTTCTTCATATATATATAAGGGTGGTGTGTACGAATATGATCACTTTCATTTTAATGGGAGTGATTGCTCGGAAACTGGAAAGAAAAGAAACGTTAGTTATACTGTTACATCAATTTTATTTATAAATGTCATATCATTTTTAATTTTACATTTTCATATCACTTTCAGAAATTAACAAGCGTCGTATCATCATAGGAATTCTGTTTTTTTATTTAGCCAAAATATTATTATCAAATTAATTTTTTTTAAACACATATTAATTATTAATGTGTTAATTTTGTTAGTAAAAAAAAGTTAATTAAAATTGTTTTATTTTATTTCACTATGAACCCACCTTTGTGCTTTTACTTGTTCAAATTTGATCCGTCAAGGGCCATTACTTCAATAAACATAGAAATATAGGGATGAGTTACATGTAATAATATTAAAAGCATGTTTGCTAAGATTAACTTATAAGCAAGCTAATAGATGATAATCTAACTACTAGCTTATAATTTCCTAGCTTTTAAACTTTAAGCTGATAAACTGGATTAGAAATATTTGGTAGAATAAGCTTACGGATAGATGTAAAATGACATAGGTAATATTCTCAAATTTATATATATAAATATATATTGTATTTAATATATATTTAATAAATTAAATCAAATTTAAATATTATCTATTATAAAATAATTAGGTTATTTTAAATTTTTTGACAATATTTATATATATAATAACAATAATGATAATAATAATAATAAACAAAATGTTATTAAACTTTTAATATTATATTATTATTAAATATTTAATTTAAAATATTTTTAGAATATATGATATAAGTAAAATTATAGAAATAAATTTATAATAGATTTTGATATTTTAATATATATATATATATATATATATATATATATATATATATGAAAGACCAAAAGAGAAAAAAAAAAACATTGGCAGCTTAAAGGAAACAAAAAAAAAAACAGTTATGTAACTTATAAACCAAAGAAAAAAATAGATAGGTTTCACGAAAGTTGTATATAAACTATGTAATAAACTATGTAACTAATATCTATCTTCAAATAATTAAAAAGTTGTATATAAACTATGTAATAAAAAAAAAATCATTACTTGAGTAACGTACCAAGTTATAAATAAAGAGGTAACAAGAGAACAGAAGGCAAGAAGTCTGACAAGAAATTTGAGAGTGACGTGAGAGAAAGTGTTTATTGGGAGAATACAATTTACATTTTTGTCTTATTTCAATTATTAAGGTAGGAGAGAAATATTTATCATTTTTAAATATTATATTTATTTATTTTATGTTATTTTTAATTATAATTATTTAGTGAGGTGTTCTTAATCTTACTTTATTTATTATTTTATGTTGTTTTATGTTATTTTTTGTTATAATTCTTTAGTGAAACGTCACTAACCTCGTTTTATTTATTATTTTATGTTATTTTTAGTAATATTTATTTAGTAAAGTATCTTTAACTTTGATTTGTTTAGTTTTTTGTGTTGCTTTTAATTATATTTGATATTTGTAATCTTACTTTGGTTTATTAAATTAGTTATTTTTAAACTATTAATTAACCATTTTATTTTAAATATAATGGTTTTTATTTCTTATACATAAATATAAAAAATTATTATCATAAAATAGGGATATATAGAATACTTTAACAATATGGAAAAATATAACTAAAAATTTTAGTATAAATAAAATTTGCGTTTTCTAGATAAAAAATATATTATTATGTAATTATAATCTTAGATTTGTTTAGTTAGGATAGGGTGCATGAATTGTTGTAAATTCCTTAATACCTAAATTCAATTTATAGCTATTGGAAACAAAATACTAAGAACATATACATAAATGCTAGTAGACTTACCAAGTTTGATTACTTAATTAAGTTCTTTAGCAAATGTAAATTAAATTTTGATACAAGTGTTTAATGATTTGAATGAACTCAATAATCTAAACAAAATCAGTTAAATTGGTTTTGATTTTTTTTCTTGTTTGGAACATAATTAATTGAACCAATTGAGACTTATTTTAATTGGTTCGAATTATGAATTTGATGAGATTTTAAAATCCAAACCAATCCAGTCAATTGTTTTTATATGGTTTATATTATTTTAATTATTTCTTACTTGTTAAGTGAACTTCAAAGTATCATTTTGCACTCACATTAATAAACTATTAAATATATTTATATATGACTTTATTTAATTGTACATTTAAATAACTATGATGATAAATTTTGTTAATTTGATTTATGTATGTTAAACACTTGTGTTCTTTAATTTAATCAATTACCATATTATTTGTTAATCTGCATTAAAATTGTAATTTTTAATTTTTTGAAAATATTTTTATTTTTTTATCTGATTATAGGTGAACTGAGATGTAATTAACTAATTCAATCATCATTTATTCGGATCACAGAAAAAAAATTCTGACATGTAAATAAAATCCATTAAGATTAATTTATTCAAAATCAAACCAAAGTGATGATTAACACCCCCCAAATTTTGATTTCTAATCATTGATTAAGAAATACAAAATTTATTTTGATGACTTCTTACATTAGAAAAATATCAATTTCTTTTGTTATTATTTTTTAATTGAAAATACATTGACAACATCAAAATTATATTCGAAACCAATATATCTTTTATATATTACTTCAACTACCACCACTTAGTCAACAATAACTAATTATTTCCTGTTATTGACTGAGTTTCTGAGATTCACATAAAAAAGTGTTGCACTAAACAAGGGATCGGCAATGTTTTTTAAACTATATATATATATATATATATATATATATATATATAATTTAACATTAATACACTTTCAATATAAAAAAATTTTACACTAATATTTAATTATAATACTTTATTTCTATAACTTTTAAAGTATCGCTAGATAAAGTTAACAAACTTATCATATATTATATAGAGAGAGATAGAGGACAACTCAGGTGAGAAAAAGAGAGAAATAAGAAAACATAATAATAATTATAGAATTTTAATAAATTGTTTAAATTGAATTATTAATTAAACAAACTCACATGATTTTCTTACTTAGAGACCTCTCTCACAAACCAAACCTTTATCTGGCAGGCCACTCTCTCTTGTCACTCTCAGATCCTCTACAAAATCACCATTAACCTCATTGTCACCACCACCATTGATGCCGCCATTGCCAGTGATAATACCAACATGGTGATGATGGTAGCAATGATGGAGATAGTGGTGGTGACAGTATCGACAATGGTGCCGGTAGTGACGATGACGTATAATGAGAGTGGTGGTAGCAATGATAGCGGCGACGATGACGGTAGGGGCTGATGAGGATGGTGGTGCCACCCCACATTGCCACCGCCACTACTGTTGCCCCTACCATCGTCGCCACCATCGCCAATACCACCACCCTTACTGTGATGTTGTCACTACCACTGTCGACACTTCTACCACTACCAGCGGCAGCAACAGTAGTACCAACAGCGGTGGTGGTGATCTTGTAGAGGATCCACGAGGGTGACAAGAAAGAGTGACATGTCAAATAAGGGTTTGGTTTGTGGGAGATGTCTCTATGTGAGAAAATCATGTGAGTTTATTTGATTAACAACTCAATCTGAACTATTTATTAAAATCCTATGATTATTATTCTGAACTATTTATTAAAATCCTATGATTATTATTATGTTTTTTCATTTCTGACCGTAACCTTTTTTCTCACCTGAATTGTCCCACTCACTCACCCACCTACCCACATGCACGCACACATAGTATATGTCTTTATGTGTGTGTCACAAGATATTTAGTTACTCCAAAAGTAATTTTAAGTGACTTACATTTCATTCTAATTATTCAAATTTTGGAAATCAAATAGTTATGATTAATTATTCATTACATGAAACCATTAAATTTAAGAAAATCAAGGGTGATGATGAAGAGTAACTTTCTAAAAAACTTATAGAGTAAGTGAATCTTTTCTCTATAAATAGATATATGATAGTGATTCACTTACTAGTACAATAGACTTATTTTTCACCTTCACCATTCATTTTCTTAAAATATTTAATAATTATAATAAGTAATTAATTTCAATTATTAGATTCTAAAAAAAACAGAATAATAAGGATAAAATAAGTTTCTTATACTTATTATTTTCTAAAGAGTCAAAAAAAAAAAAATTCTTACTTTCACGTATAACAGTCCCCCTCATCTAATAATATTCTGTCAGTAAATATGTCAAAATAAAATTCTTTTTACTATTGTGATAAATTAAAATTAAACATTTTGTTTGTTATATCACACATATATATAAAGATCATCATATTATTCTTTAAAATTGTCATATGATTTTTTTAATGAAATAGACACTTTTTTAGAGATGGAATAGTCATATAACTTTAATAATCTGCATCTAATTTTGTAACTTTAATAATCTATATCTAATTTTATAACTTACGTTCATTATTTCAATCTCCAAAACTATTTTTTTTCTTTTTATTCCAAATAGGGCCAGAGGTCCAAACAAAAAGAAAAACATAGAGAAATATGAGAAGGGACATGCTCTGTAACATGGACCACCCCATCATTTCAGACACCATAAAGTGATACGTCCCTTTCTATATTTGAAAGAGACACAAATTTGAAACATTTGAAACACAAGAACACATCATTATAATATACGGCACTACTAGTGATCTTGAATAACTTGGTGGAATTATTTTAATGTCTTAAATGATATTTTCATCTTTAAAAAATAGGAAAATTTTGATTTTGGTCTTTAAAAAAATTATTTTAGTCTCTCCAGGTCAGTAGTTCAGTACTTTGTTACGTTATTAGATAATATGCTTAGATAATTCATGTAATTTGCTTTTAGATAAACTTTATTTTTAATCAATTATAAATTTGTTAGATATTATAAACTATTTTTAACATGAGGAAAAAAGTTCATGCACTAATAGTGTGCCATTCAATCACAATACATTATTTATCTGTGTTGTAAACACTGGACCAGCTGGTTCAACCGGAAATCGATTTGATAACCAGTTCGGTCAACCCTCAAAACCGGTAGAATAAAAAATCAGTATTAAAATCGGAAAACCAGTCAAAAACTGGTGAAACCAGTGAAAACCGGTGGTTCACTGGTTCAACCGGTTTGTATTTTTTTTATTTTGTTAAATGCACTTCTCATTTTTCTAAATCAACCAATTTTTAATTAAAAATTAATAAAATAGGGTTTAACTTACCAATATGGAGGTGTATTTAGTAAAATTACTTTTATCCTTTTATAATTACAACCTTAATACATTTTTTTTATAATTTTAATTATTATAGTACATTGATAATAAAAAATTATTATTTTATTAAGATCAGTTCAACCGCTGGTTCAATAACGGTTGAACTAATGAACCATGAATCAGTGTCTTCACTGGTTCGATCACCGGTCCAATTTTAAAAACATAGCTATTTATGTGACTGTTAAAGTATAAATCGATAAAGTCAATAAACTTACTATACATAAAAGGTTGCAAATTAATATCAGTGTTAAAATTTTTGTCAATGCATAAGTATTAATCTTTTTTAACAAAGGTTAAAAACATAATATATCCTAAAAAATTATATAGAAATCGTCCCCTTCTTAATGACATGACCAATTTTTTGAAGTGCTAATGTCATCATCAAACAAATTTTAATCATTAAGTTTCAAGACAATATAGGTTGGAGATGAAAAGTAAGTCTCTTTGCTTACTTACCATTTATTTTTTAAAAATTTAATTATTGTAATAAATAATTAATAGGAGTCATTAGATTAATAAAAGAAGAAGAGTGAAAATAAAAAGTAAGGGTCTCTTTAGTTAAGTTTTTCTAGAAACACTTTTTGAATATAATTATATATATATATATATATATATATATATAAAATATACGTAAATTCGTGGAAGTTCTCTAAACTCGTAAAAAAAAATTAAACATTTTAACAGTGTAATAAATCATAAAAATAAATCACAAATTCCGCAATACTTAAATAAACAAGTCAAGTAATGCATCACTATTAGATAACAAATTGCAAATTAAGGTAATAATTATGGTAGAATATTCTCATCGATATTTGATATTGTTAGAAAACGAAGGTTTGACAAGTATTATTCGATTTAAGAACGATACTAAATGTGTACAAAACAACCCAATATGTTGAAGTACTCAATGACTTCACAGTAAATTCGAGGGTTTATAAAGTTTACATAGAATCAATCGAATTTACATACAATTTACTAAAAAGTGAGTTTGCATACGAGTTAACTCGTAGAGGGTAAATGAAGTTATAAACTTGTAAGAGTTAGAATTTGATAATTATATTATATATATATATATATATATATATATATATATATATATATAAATATAAAGAGTAAAAATAATTTTTCCATAAGCTAGACTTAAAATTTGTCAAAATAGACCGTAACTTTGTATTTTCTTTGTATTATGGACAAATTAGTTTGTATTGGAAAATGTTAAACATACATTTAGGGATGGTAAAAATACTCATACCCATGAGTACCTGTCCCTATTTTGATGAGTATTATCTGGTTTGATCGGTATGGGTACGGATACAGGTATAACCCAATGTGTTAAACCGGGTACGGGTATGGGTATGAGTATGTGACTACCTATCCCGTACCCAAACCTGTACCCGCCCTGTTATAATTTTAATGATTATATAATAATTTTAAATTTATATATTTAATTAAAAAATTTAATTCTTAAGCTTTAATTTATAATTTCTTGTTATTAATTATTCTTTATATACTTTTTTAATTAAAATATAATTAATAACTTAATATATAATTTATTAATAATAAACCAGTAAATTTAAATTGTAAAAACTAATATGACGGGTACTCGCAGTATACCCGAACCCGAAAATATCTGACGTGGACAGGGATGTGGATTAAAATTTTGTGTTCGCTCTTTTTATATCCGAACCCGCACTTTGCAGGGATGGAGACGGAGAGGGTCAAACCTGCACCCGCCCTGCCCTTTGCCATCCCTAATTTCAACCAGCATATACCATTTCTATACACTTATTTTTTAATATATTTATTATAATTTATTTAAATAATTAAAATAAATATATTATAAAAAATTTAATTAAATAACGATTTTTAATAGAGGTTGACAACTTTGCAGTAGTACGTGGAGCACCGCTCTTTATATTTTCTTTTCCTATTATAAGTGTTTTAGATAAACTCACTCACTCAAACATATCAAAATCTTTTATACTAGGTGATCTCTTCTCTCTCCTTAGATTCCTCTCATCCTTTTTTTTTTTCCCTCTCTCTATATATAGTACCATACACAAGATGTTTCTTTAAAAATATCCTTACGGAACAGAAAAGCGCGTTTAGAAGAGATGAATGTGATAGACAAGTGAAGAGTCAAAGTTATGGACCCCAATACGTACAAAGAGATAAGACGTATAAATTACAAGGCAAACATGCATGAACGTCCAAAACCCGCTACCCGCATGAATACCACTCAACGTTTTTAATGATTTCATCGTCTTCACACTCACATTTCAAGGACATCAAAGAAAAAACCATACTTGAAAACATTGCTACCACATGTTGCATTAAATAAAAGTTGCAAATGTTGGATCAAGCACATGTATAATTTTAGAAAATATTTTTATTTTAAAAAATCTTTATTTTTATTTTTACTTTCAAGGATTTTTGTAGGTAATGATGATTTCTTTTATTTGTTTTACTGTTTTCTATGGAAATGTATAATAATAAGAAATCAAACAAAAATAGTATCCTTTTTATAATGAAAAATTAAAATATATACAAAACGTTTTACAAATCCAACACGTCTTGATCCTCAGCCTTTTCTAAAAGTAATTAACTTACATGAACACACCAAAATAATATAGCTGTATCCTGTTAAACATGTGTGTGTCCATGTTAAACACATGGAATATTGTTAGTTATGATTTCATTTTTCATTTTATTCGCAAACAATATTACAATAAAAAATTGAAACATCTTCAAAAACTGACTCGTTCTTATATATGAATTCACACTTTAGATTTTAAGATTTATGCTTTAATGTTTTAATGTTAAAAGTTTTTTATTATAGTTTATCTATGTCTTATTATGTTGGTGTCCAACATCGTGTCCATTATGTCGTACGTATTAGATTGTCTTCTCTAAACAAAAGTCGTATTAGAATGAGAGACATGCAACGTCTAGTAGGTGTGGCTACCTGAAAGAGAATTCATGATATATACCTCATGAAGTTAACACTTAAACATGCATTTTTTGAAGGTTTATAGATTGTAGGAATCTGAACAATAGCAAAATAATAAATAAATAAATAGATAAATAAGAAGCTACTAAAGAGGGTAATTTTTTTTGCACAAATTAATATATATATATATATATATATATATATATATATATATATATAGCAGAATTGGAAACCCATAACTTGTTTAGGAATAGAAATATAGAATCACCCTCGGTCTTGGATGTGTGGGGAATGTTGGTTTGCACAGCAACCAAAAGAGTTGAGCTAGCCCATCTTTTGGTCCAAATTAATATAAAAATAAGAGATTTATTTTAAATTAATATATTAAAAGTTAAACTCCACTTTTGGTGTCTATTATGTTATTTTATTTTCAATTTAAAACAATTATTTTTAAAAATTTTATTTTAGTTCACTATATTTTAAACTAGTATACTTTCATTAATATTTTACTTTCAATATTTAAAAAATTCAAAAGCATTGTTTTAACTTTACAACTTTATTAAAAAATTTTATACCGTTATCACAACTTTGTTAACTTTACAAATTAATATTTTAAAAAATCATGCAATTAAATATTTGTATTTAACTATTAATTTTCACATGTTAAATTCTAAAAGATATATATATATATATATATATATATATATAAACTCTCCATGTTTTTTCTTTCTTTGTCTAGGTATAAAAAAAATATCATGAAGTATCCATGCACCATTATTCAAGGTTAAGTGCCAAGGTGAGTTTCGTGGATGTTTCGTGGTGTTAGTCATGCCGAGCCATTATCTCATTTTTCATGGCCATGAATTTTCTTTATCTCTTTCTTCCTCGTTGTTGTTACAAGAATTGACACGTATATACAAATAAACAACAACTTGGGGAAGAAAATGAAAGTGAGATTGCATAATGTTCAAAGTCCTACACACTAGAACCAACGTTCCACCCATCTACGACTTAAGAGGTTCTTGTCAATTTCACATGGTTCTTTTTTCTGCGTTGGGACTATTTGTACGGGCAATATTTAGTGTACTTTCAAGGACAAAAGCATACGGTAATGACTTTAGTTACATGAAGGATCCATCATCCATAAGAAAATCGAAAAACTAATTAAATTCATAGTTTTCTTGTTTCATTAACCAATTATCTACAACTATATGTTATTTTGTAGTTTTATAAAATGTTTCATAACACTACTCTCATCTTTAATTATTATCATTCAACACATTTGGTTGTTGGTAAAAGATATAAATTGTGTTTGAAAAAATTAGATTATTTTTTTTGTATAGTTGATTAATTATTTTATAATTAATTATCATAAGAATTATTTTTTCTTATAAATTTATTGAAAGTAGTTAGAAAATAATTAGTCTCTTCGGATTAACAAAGAATCAACTTTTTAGAATAAAATAGTATGAAAACAGCTTAATAAAATAAGATGTTAAAAAAATAATCATAAGTTACAAAATTTTAATTTCTTAAAAAACAATTTTTTTAAAGATTTTTTTTACAATTAAATTTAAATTTCTAAATATTCAAGTTATTTTTCAAAATAACTTATAATCTAAATTATAATATTTAACAAACATGGTCTTACATGAAAGAAAAAGAGTTGTTTTTTTTTTGTTGAATTGAAAGAAAAAGTGAGGTTGTTACTTTTAAAAAAATATGTTTATATTTTTCTAGTCTTTAAATAAATTTATTGTACAAATATGTTTTCTTTTATTATTCCTATTTTCTGTCTATATATTTCATTCAATAGTTCCCGTACTAGAATAGAAGACTGTCCAAAATATTTTGACTATTTATATTTTTTATCATTTAATATGTCTGTTATTGTTCAATATATAACATTATATAATATAATGATTTCTTAGGATTTAAGTTAAATGTTTTTTTAACAAATTAAGTTAAATATGTTTATGTCTCGAAAGATATAATTTTTTACAATTAATTCATTTTTATTAAGTCTTTACGATTAATGAAAATAGTATTATTTGAATAGTTTAATTAGTATACACTGACAGTGTAAAACAATTTTACACTAACTTTCAATCACAAATCCGTTTTTATGATTTTTAAAAGTAGAGTTTAATTAACCTGCACTATTATAAAACTTTTTACATTGACATTTAATCGCAATCCTTAATTTTTTATAAGTTTATTGATTTTACCAATTAATATTTTAAAAGTCATGTAAGTAAAAAAAAAATGTGAGTAAATGTCAGTATAATATTCTTTTACACGGTCAATGTATACTAATTAAACTTTTTAAAGTATTAATTGGTAAATTTAACAAAATTATAAATTATCATAAATACAAGATTACGATTGAACACCATTGTAAAACTTTTTACAATGACATTACATACTAATTAAACTTTTATTTGAATTCCTACTTAATATGTTTTTAATTAATGACTAAATTAAATTGTTTTTATATTATTTTATTGGATAAAATAAAAAATTATCAATAAATTAATTCATATATTCATAATTTTGAGGAAAATAAATCGAGGAATTACTTTTTAATACACTAATTTATCAATTCTAACCTGATAAAAGAATTTATTTATTCTAAAATGCTATTTTTATCTTTCTTATATTTCAACACAACTATTAACATGATATTTTAATAGATAAAATTTAAAATAATATTTAAAATTAAATCAAATTGAAGAAATTTATCTTTACTTATTTTTTATTTTGTTATCTTCGAATAGTGTAAAGAATTTAGGAACAAATAAATTAAGAAATATTAGAAGTAAGAAGTTTAGCTAAGGACAAGAAAAGTTATTCAAATGATTTTTTTAATGATATAAAAAAGTATAACTAAATTGATTGGTGGATACTGTAAATGTCTGATGCTTATCTTTAATTTCTGCTGATAAAAAATAAAATTTTAATGCATATAGGTTATTTATTGACTTTGATACGATTTTTTATTCACCCACTTGATAGGGACTTTACCCAATAGTGAAAAGAAAATTTGAAAACATATAAAAAATATTTTTTTAATTCATATAAAATCTCACACAAATTATTCAATAAATTTACGTGCTAATTAATTAAACACATTTTTCTATTAAGTGTAATTGTTAATCACACCTTCAATCATAATTTTTAATTTATGTAACTTTTAAAATATTAATAATAAATTTGATAAATTTAATATAAAATTAAATATTAATATAAAATTTGTTAAATTAATTGTATATACTAATTAAACTGTTTTTTTAAAGGTAATTTATATATTGTTGAAAACAAGCACTATCTCTCTTTATTCATTATAGATTTTTAATTTTTTTTCAAGTTAATAGGACGTCAATAATGGTGTTAATGTAGGGTTATATTTCAAAATCTCTAGCATAAAATCGTCTAAATAATATGTCCACCAAATATATATATATATATATATATATATATATATATTATTAGAGATGGGAAAATATGTTATATATCTAACTTGTTTCGTTGGGTTAAACTAGAAAATGTACTAGATTATCTTGACTTATCTTAAAAAAAAAAAAAAAAAAGAAAAAAGCTTGACTTATATTTAATATTGAGTGTATTATTTTTTAATCTAGTCCTCGACCTTGTCTAAATAAATAATTTTTTTATGTTAATTTATATAAATTTTAAAAAACATATTAAAACTCAAATATGCTCAATTTTATATGAATTTAGTTTTTTTAAGTCAATTTGACTTATCTATCATGCCAATCCATTTAAACTCGATGTTATATGAATTTAAATTTTTTAAGTTTAGTGTGGCCCATTTGATTGGATAATTTACCATTCCAATCTAATCCATTTTAATTAGCAGCTCTAATTAGTATAGAATTTATTTTTCAAAATTTATTTTTACTTTATTTTCCCTTTAATTTTTTCTTTTCCTATCGCATTACTCATTACATCTATTACTTTCAAGTTCATTATTTTTATATTTTCTCTCATAAAAGTCCACCCGGAAGAGTACGTCTAAATTTTCCCCTGTTATAACGGTCGCACTGGCAAACCGAAGAGTAGTTAATTGAATGACAATCTGTGATTAATGAATGACCGAAATTGACGAGGCAGCAACAAACATTTCATGTCATGTGCATGCATAAATCGGAAGTGATACCGATATGTATGCTGTCAAAATGATAATTTCATTAAGATGTAAATGTACTACGGTAAGGAGTTAGCATGAAAGTAACCAAATTAATTTTCTTACACATTTTACGTGGAAAAATTGCTAACAAAATTCTAGTTATATATAACCCCAACATGTTGGTAGAAGGCCTTCTCTTGATCAAGTTTCAAAAATAGTTCATATTATATATTTGAGTCTGTAAACTCTGATACTAAATACAATTACTGTTTATATATATATATATATATATATATATATATATATATATATATATGAAAAGTTGGATATATACGAAAGTATAGTTTGTGGTTTAATTTTTATGTATAATAGAAAACTTGTATGCATGTTTTGTAAAATATGGGATCAAGTATTTATATATATTTTTAAGATTCTGGTCACTACTTAATCACAATTCATTGCATTATTATATATGATGCATACAATATATGTATATAGGAAAGGTATATATATGATGCGCAGCGGTGTTGGGGTATTTGGTTGTCTAAGAATGTCATATTTTTTAAAGATTCATGATGAAATCACTTGATATGTTGATACCCATTAAGTTAATCTCATGGAAATGACTGCTGTATCATTTGGATTTAGCGGAGGATGTGTCTTCTCTGATTAGTGTGTTAACTCTAGGATGTGTCTGGTAAATTTGAAATAGGTCTGTAGGGAGTGTAGGGGTGCAATATCCTCAATGTTGGAAAGATGAAACAATTTGTTTCATTTATCTTTATATATTTATAAGAAAATATATTTTTCTCTTAAAAAAAAAATGATGCGCAACATAGATAGTTGACCTTAAGTTTATATATTTATCCAAAGAATTATATATAAGATACTTTCTTAAGATTTATATATAAGTAAAATAGTTTGGTTTTTTTTATATTTAAATATAAATAAATTTAACTACTTTTATCTTATTTGATGTTATTATTCTTATACACCCTTCATTTAATTACAATTAAGATTATCTTTTATTCATGATATTAAATTCCAATAAAGGATTCATGTTTTAGAAATACTTTTATTTTGTACTTGAGATTAGCAAAATTAAAAAATGATAACTAATTTTTTTAATGTGTGAATTTATATATTTTTTCTTTTATATATATATATATATGTGTGTGTGTGTGTGAGAGAGAGCGAGAGTATAGAGGGCGAACCAATTATTAAAGATTCTTAAGTTGTTTTAGGGGTAAATCCAACAGTTTTGAATTGCATTAAAAGAAAATAAAGTAAAAGAAATAGTTGGAATGGGGTCTTAAAATTAGAAGGTGCTTATGTAGTTACTAATAGACTACCAAGTTCTCTCCCCTAAATTAATCAACCCCCCATAAGAAATGGTTAACCTTAATTTTGTTGTATTGAGTGAATCTTTATTGGTTTTACCTACTATGTTTCTAAATGTTATTTTTTCTATTTTTGGTTAAGTGTTAGTTGGAGAAGGTTTGGTTTGTTAACTTAGTTATTTCTATGATAATTAACTTTAGGTTTGTCACCTCCTCCTATATAAAGCCTAGCTAGGCGTTTCTATCATTATTCATAATTTTTTTAGGTACCTTTTCTAAGTGCATAAAGATAAGTGTTAAAAATAATTTCTTGTAAAAGTCTTGTAATCTCTTTCTATAGTAGCCCAAAAGTACCTTAAAGAGTGGATCAACTAATTATTGTTGGCCATCATAACAATTGTATCAAGAGCTTCAATTCAAGAAGGGGCAATTCCCCTATAGGTTTAACAAAGTTTAATATTGAGAGGTTCAATGAAGATAATGATTTCAGCTTATGAAGGATCAAAATGAAGGTGTTTTTGGTTCATCAAGGGGTCAAAGTAGCACTCACGAGTGAAGGAAAACTACCCACTGCCTTGACAAATAAAGAAAATAAAGAAGTGTTGAACAAGGCACATAACTTGATCATTCTTCTTTTGGCTAATGAGGTGTTGAGGGAGGTTGTTGGAGAAACCACTACAACTGGTATGTGGCTGAAACTTGAAGGATTGAACATGACAAAATCCCTGACAAACATGTTATACCTCAAGAAGAGAATTCATCATCTCAAAATGAAGAAGGGTCATTGACAATTGCCTAAATTACCTATTTTCATATAGGTAAAATAGAGTGCTTATCCTAATCCTTCTCATTTAAAGTCTTGTTTTCCTTTATTTTCAATTAAAAACATAGTTACTTAGGCAGTTAGTTTTAGGTTTATATTTGTGCATAGTGTACTTTTATTCTCTTGTTTTTTGTTCTTTGAGACAAGTTTTTGAGAAGGATAGAAGTGTCAGAAGAGTCTAAACCTAATAGGTTTTGTAGTAGTTTCCAAACGTTCAACCATGAGGCTCTCTTTGTTTTTGCACCGGTTCCTGGTGACCAGAGTGTGGGCACCTAATGTTGGCAACCTAAAATGGGGTATTTTTGCTATTTTGGCGCCCAACGCTCAATCTACAAATAGAGAGCTTCTTTTAAAAACGAATGTCTTTTTGTTGGAGTATGTGAGATAGTACCTAGTTGAACTAGGGCACCTCCAAGCTCAACTTCCTTCCTTCTACCCCATTTACATCATATTTTTGTAATGCCCTTCCATTGATCATGCTTTCCATCCCAATAATTGGTTAAACTCCTCTTTGGTTAGGGTTTTTATGTAACTATGCCTAGACTCTCTTGTATATTTTGATCTATTAATTGAAGTTTATTGCTCATTATTAGAGTTCTTCTTTATCTTATACTTTATTTCTATATGTTTTATAAATTTTACTTGTTAAATGAGCTCATAAGAGAATTTTAACTTGTTAAATGAGAAGAGCTCCCAAGCATTTATTGCTTTGGAGAGAGTAAAATTCATTGGTCATCTTGAGCTCCTTTTCTTAATGCAAGTTATTTAAATTTAGATTATATATGCGAGGAATCAATATTCTAAATCTCAAATAGCTTAGTTCCTTGCTTGCAACGAATTGAGGTTAAAGGTACTTTTATAAGTGATGTGAACATGAATGATAAACGATGATTGGTAGCTCATTTATGCATTAGATGATGGTATAGTAAAATTGAAACCCTACCAAGCTTCTCTTATCAATAGCTTTAGTTTACTCTTTTATGCACTATTTACTTCTCATTAATCAATAGTTATTAAAATCATTTCTTTATTTATTATAAGCAATTAATATTGAGGTTCCTAGAGCATCATCCTAGTCCCTATGGGATCGATGATATTTATCAGTTACTACGTATGACTAGTATACTTGCCAAGAGTATAGTAGAAAATTTGTTTATTAGTCATCAATAAGGGAACACATATCATTGTTCACAAAGGTTATCTTGGACTTGAAGAGCACTGATTTCTAGGTTGATGAAGAGGATTAAGCAATTATTCTGTCATGTTCTCTTTCGCCATCATATAAAAATCTTGTTCACACTATGATGTTTGAAAGAGAGTTTCTTAATTTGGAAGTTAAATCTATACTCAACACTAGGGAGACCAAAAAGAAGATTATTGAAATCAAACAAGAATGTGCCGATGCAAAAAGTCTATTTTCTTGAGGGAAATATGAGAAAAAGGGGAACAAATAAAAAAATCTAAACAAGAAGCTGAAGACTAAGAAGTCTTGTTACTTCTGCTAGAAGGAAGGCCATTTTCAAAGAGACTGTCTAGAAAGGAAGAAAAAGAATAATAGTGAAGGCAAGGAAGGAATTAATCTTGTAACTATGGCAGATGGATATGAAAGTTCTAATATACTCACTGTCAATGACCAATTGTGTAGTGAAGAATGGATTCTAGATTCAGGGTGCACCTTCCAAATGACCACAAATTTGTATTGGTTTGATACTTACAAGAAGGTAGATGTTAGAAGATTCTAGTGGGAGATGACATTGCCTGCAAAGTAGTTGGTATCTTAGAATCAAATTAGATGATGGATTTGTGTAAACATTCAATGAAGTTAGACATATACCACTCAAGAGAAATCTCATTTCCTTGGCATGTTGGTGAGATAAGGTGCGATTTCAATGGAGAAAGAGATGCAATTGTTATCATAAAGGGACCCAAGTAGATCATGAGAGGATTTTTGGACAGTTAAGCCACCAAGCCTCAAACACCTAAGGATTTTAGGTTGTGATGCATACTTTCACACCAATTAGAGGAAGTTAGAACCTATATTAAACAAAGGGACTTTCCTTGGATACCTTGATAGAGTGAAAGGCTATAAAGTGTGGATTGCTGAGTCTTGAAGAAGAAAGGCTATTGTAATGATATATGTTGTCTTTTAAGAAGAAAACATGATGAAGGATGATAAATAGGACCCTATTGTTTCCTTGGAGAAAGTTAGAACCTATATAACAGTAAGGGATTTTCCTTGGATACCCTGATGGAGTGAAAGGTTATAAAGTGTGGACTGTTGAGTCTAGAAGAGGAAAGACTTTTGTAAGTAGAGATGTTGTCTTTTAAGAAGCAAACAAGATGAAGGATGATAAATATGACCCAATTGTTTAAAAAATTGTCAATACAAACAAAAGAGTTCAACTAGAGGTGAAGCCTACTTCCTAAGGCAAACAAATAAT
This sequence comes from Psophocarpus tetragonolobus, assembly GCA_037954015.1. Taxonomy (NCBI): domain Eukaryota; kingdom Viridiplantae; phylum Streptophyta; class Magnoliopsida; order Fabales; family Fabaceae; genus Psophocarpus; species Psophocarpus tetragonolobus. The sequence goes on from CM075694.1 coordinate 33,206,954, forward strand.
ATCATCATTCACCAATCTAAAGGAGCTCAAATTGACACCAACCATAGTGACTACAAGCTAACAAAATACAAGAAAAAGATAAAGAAAGCTCCAAAGAGGTATGACTATGCAACAATTATAGTTTGTGCCTGAGTATGAAATATGAGGAGATTAACACTAATCCTACCAGCTATATAGAAGCCATGCTAAGTGCTAATTGTTAAAGCTAGAAAATTGATATGGAAGAGGAGTATGATTCTCTTATGAAGAACCATATTTTGGAACTTATGGAATGCCCTAAAAAGCAAATGCTCATAGCTAGGTTACAAGTGGATTCAAAAGGAAACCTAAGATTATTGTGTTGAGAAGGTCAAATACGAGGCAAGGCTAATGGCAAAGGGCTTCTTGTAGAAAGATAGGCTAAATTACAATGAAATATTTTCACCCATGGGCAAGCACACCATTATAAGAGTGATTTTAGCTCTAATGGCTTCCTATAATCTAGAGTTTGAGAAAATGGATGTAAAGACATTATTCTTACATTGTCTGCTTGATGAGGAAATATTCATGAAACAAACTGAAGGACATGAAGTGAAAGTTAAGGAACACATGATTTGTTTATTGAAAAATCTCTATATGAGCTAAAATAGTTCCTAAGGTAGTGGTACTTGAGGTTTGACAGATTTATTGTGTACAAAAGATATAATAGAATTTATTTTGATGGTTATGTCTATCTCAAAAACGAATCAATTGGGGACTATATATATATGCTCTTATGTGTAGATTATATGTTAATGACTAAGGATGTTGAAGCTATTAAGAAACTAAAGTAAGTTTTATTCTTAATTTGAAATGAAATATTTAAGAGAAGCAAAAAGGATTATGGGAATGGATAATGCGAGGGAAAGACAAAAGGCACAATTCATCTCAATCAAACAAACTATGTTGAAAACATCTTGAAGAGGTTCAATATGTTCAATGCAAAATAATTTTCTACTTCCTATTGCTGGTCATTTTAAATTGTCTTTAGATTAATCTCCCAAAAATAAAGAAAAGTACAAACTCATGAGCAATGTTCCATATTCTAATGCAACAAAGAACCTTATGCATGTCATGGTCTGTTCGAGATGAGATATAGTCTCTAGAGCAAGTCTAGTTAGCATATTTATAGGAAATCTCATAAAAAACATTGGATGATAGTCTAATGGATGTTCATGTATTCAAACAAGACTATAGATATTAGACTAAGGTTCATCAAATATGAAATTGACAGTAATCCAATCCTTGGACATGTAGATGTTAACTAACAGGTGATATAAACAAGAGAAGGTCAATAACTAACTATACCTTTACTCTACATGGTAATGTAGTTAGCTAGAAATCAAATCTTTAATCTATTGTAGCTTTATCAACCACTAGATCTAAATTTATTGCTTTGACTAATGCCATAAAGGAAGCTACCTAGCTGAAAGGGTTTGTAAAGGAACTAGAAAGGAAAGAACTAAAGACTAATGTTATGTGGACAATCAAAGTGTTATATGTCTATCTAAGAATCAATCATTTCATGAGAGGATTAAACATATAAATGTAAGGTTTCGTGTCATCTTTTACATCATTGCAAGAGGTGTGATTCAAGTAAGCAAAATTAGTACTGCAGATAATCTTGCCAACATATTACCAAGGTCATCCCTATTTCTAAGTTTGAAAATTGCCTAGACTTAGTAAGCATTCAAAGACTTGGGTGTAAAGTTTCTACCAGAAACTAGCTAGTACATCTATTAGAGATAAAACTGTTCATGAAGATCTAATGTGGAGATTTATTGTTTTAAATGGATCTTCATTGGTTTTAGCTTCTATATTTTTAGATGTTATTTTTCTATTTTTGGTTGAGTGTTAGTTGGAGAAGCCTTGGTATATTAAGTTAGCCGTTTATATGATAACTAACTATATAGGCCTATCACTCTTCCTATATAAAGCCTCAACTAAGTGTTTCTATCATGATTCACAAACTATTTTCTTCAAGTACCTTTGCTGAGTGCATAAAGATCAAATATAAGAAACCATATCTTGTAAAGGTCTTGTAATCTTTTTCTATAGTAAAGCCTGTAAGTACCTTAGGCCCCGTTTGGAGTGGTTTTTGGTTTCTAGTTTTGAAATTTATAAAACCAAAAACTAGTTTTGGTTTTAAGTTTTTATAATTTTAAAAACAACATTGTTTTTGTTTCCAAATTTAAAACATTATTTTCAAATCTTAACCAAAACACTAATTGGAGGTAGCACTCAAGATAATTATTGAAGGTGAAGATTGGTGATCAAAGGTGGTGGTTGTTGACTAATGGTCGGAGGTAGTGGTCGGTGACCAATGATTGGAAGTGGTGGTTAGTGATTGTCAGTCGAAGATGGTGGCCAGTGACCAGTGGTTGGAGGTGGCAGTCGGTGAACACTAGTCGAAGGTTTCAACTGGTGACCGCTGGTCGAAGATGGCAATCAGTGATTGTCGATTGAAGGTGATAACTGGTGACTGCTGGTTGGAAGTGGCAGCCGATGACCGTTGGTTGGAAGTGGCAGCCAGTGATCGTCGGACGGAGGTGACAGTCAGTGACTACTGGTCAGAGGTGGTGGTCGATGACTTCCAATCAGATGTGGCGGGCGGTAACCACTGGTCAGAGGTGATGTCAATGGTGACAAGTGACGTCAAGTAATGAACTTAAATAAAAACAGAAAACAAAATTTGAAAACCAAATTTTGTTGTTTTTGAAATTGAGTGAAAATTGTTTCGAAAATGAGTAAAAATCCCAAATAAAATAATTTTTGTCAAACACATTTTTATTTTTAAAATACATTTCAAAACTAAAAACCAAAAACTCAGAACCACCCCGAATGGAACCTTAAATAATGGATCAATTAATTATTGTGGCCATCATAACACTTCCTAATGGAGATCTCTAATTGATCACATAGAAATCTAACACCAGTTAATAGGTTGAGATTTGATCATACATTTTCATTGAAGACTAAGAAATGCAATTTGGTCATACAATAAATCTTAATTGTATCACTTTATAATATGTCTACTCTCACCTTGATTTGCACAAACTCATGCATTTGAAGTTTAGTCATATAGTTAATGCATTATTAAAATAGCAAAAATGGTATAATCAAAACGCAATGTCATGCAAATAATTAATTAAAATCAACTAGAGTAACTCCATAGATAAATAAAACATAATTCCAAACAATTACAAAAGAAGAAAGAAAAAGATTAGTTAAACTAACTTTTATCAATATAAAGAGAACCCTAAATAGAAATTAAAAATTAATGGAATAAAAGAAAAATAAAATCATCTTATGGGAACCTAACTTTCCCTTTATATAAACTCTAGAGTATACTCAAGCACAAACATGCATAAAATCCAATGTCACCTTACTCCTCTTTAGATACAGAGGCCTTACAACGTGAGTTTAGCATGTGCAAAGTTGTAATCATTTTTCAAAAACATAAAAATTCATTTCTTTTATTAGTTTTCACTCAAAGACCCTAACCTAAAATAAAGCATAAAATTAGATAATTCTATAATTAAAATATAAAAAAAAAACATAAAATCCAATCTAAAATATCCCTAAAAAGTGAATTTAAGTCTAACTTTATCTTACAAAACTAATTTGAAAGGTGAGGTTTAAACCTTATATATATTATTATTTCACTATGATTATTAGTTGACGTAGGATTTCAACGTTTTGTTTAGATTTACCATTTGTTTACACTTTCATCATATATAGCTATGTAACTCTTATACAAAAATTACAAATAATCCTGAAGTCATCTTTATAATTTTTTATTGAATATTTCTTATTTATCACACTTTTTCCTATTTAAAAAATTAGTGTAAGTGGACATTTTTTTAAAAATAAAATTAAACGAAGACACAAAAAAAAAATGAAACTTGCTTTTCTAAAATAATTAATTAAGTGTTTAAATTGAACTAATGAATATCATTAAATTTTAATGGTTTAAGAAAATGATAGACTTTAAATTCAAGAACAGATCCACCCTTATTTTTTTTAAAGATAAACTTGCCTTTAATTAAGTAGTTTTTTTTTTCTTAATAAGACTAAGAAATTTAATGAAGAGTACCAACCAATTTACAAAAACATGATATCACATAAGTAGTCTTCTTATACCTAAAACCGAATAATGGATCAGAAGAAATTGAATCAATAAACTGTTTTTATTTGAATATATATATATATATATATATGAAATTTTATATTGTTCATCCACCATAAAAATGTGAAAATTCTAAATTCTTGACAATCTCCTTAATATCTACGTTCAATTTCTATTAAAAAAAACTTCTAATGCATAAATTGGAATTGGTACATGGACAAGATTCTTCATTTATCTATGCTTGCAATTTTGTTTTTCTCTTTGATCAATCTTGCTGATTCTTTTTTAATGCCAAACTTTCCTTTTCCAATCAAAATTACCTGATAGGATCCGTTAATACTTTTTTGTTTCGATATGGATATTTATTACAAGTTCATATATATATATATACGACTTTTATATTTTTCTCTGTAAAATACAAAGTCATAATCTTTAACCTACCTCTCCAACACCCAGAAGACGTACAAAGTAAATAAAAGCGTGGTATATTATTTATGTTTCAACTAACTTTCTATATCTTTTTTTTTTTATCAAAAATAAAATTTAAAGTTTTTTAACTCTTTCTAAAAATGTATTATTCAGAGATTAAATATAAGTCCTCGTCTATAAACATAACGTGTATCCCTAGTTGAGTTACCAAAATTTTTCTTTTCGTTGTGTAGAAATTTTTTTACTGCTTCATAGAAAAAAAATTGATATATTAATTATAAGAGAAATTAAAAAATAAACTAAAAAATTTGTTAAAAGAATAAAAAATATGTTTATTAATATTACTATTAATTTTAAAAAACTATATAAAATTTAGATAAATTTAAATTCAAGTACTACAAATTAAATTAACTAATTAATTTTTTTAATCTTAAGAAATTAGTCATAGGCTCAAAGGGTCCTATAAAAAGGAGTGTAATAGTATTATGTATATCTATTCCAAGAGCCAAGATGAAAAATTAATAGACATTAATGATAATTATCGTTTAATAATGTAAAAAAGCAATTATGGAAACTTGACTTATAACTCATAATAATTAATAATTACTAAACTGCCGCCCACTCTAATCACATGCTTTTCCTATAGGCCACTTTACCTAATTCAATTAGCTACTGTGCATTTCTTGCTCTACACTAATTTTTTTTATCCGCACACTAAATGTTAGTTTATTAATTTTTATTTTTTTATTAATTATCGACTCGAATCCACTCCCTATCTCAGTTTTCCTTCTAGTTCACCCTAATTTTATCACTAATTAAGCAATGAAAAAGAAATTTTTATCATAAACTGTAAAATTTTTAAAAACTTTATCCTATTATTTTCTTAACCCTTAGAGTATTAGTGATAAAATCCAACATGTTTACTAATAACGTGTTTAGGAAAATGACGGATTTCGTCCTTAATATTATAAGGTGTTGTTTATTTAGTTCTTGTAAGTAATAAAATGATTTTTTAATATTTATATATTATTGTTTTAATTCTTAATTTAACTGCTTACTTTAATTTTAGTCTTTGAAAATATTTAATAATATTGTCACTTAAGTTACACGACTTTTTGAACATCTGACTAAATTAATGTTTTTTTACATTTTAAAAAATTATTTCATGAAAGAGTACTTTATTTTTTAGGAACAAAAATGACTATTTAAATTTTAATAATGTATTTAGAGATATAAGAGGTTAACTTGGTGACCCTAGAGTTTAAGGGTTGAAGGGAAAAAAAGTAGGAGATAGATTTCATGGTTAAATCTTTTTGGTGATATTCTAAAAAAAACAAATTAATAATCAAAAAGTAAGTGCAAGTGTACTTAAAATAAACTTCAAAAAATGTTAGCATAATTTACTCTACTTATTTTTATCGGTTGATTTTTTTATCTTATATAAAACTGTAACTTTATTACACTTGTATCTTACAAATTGTGTTAATAAATTTAATAGCAAATGATGTGCATGTATAATATGTGTAATATTAGAAAGGAGTGCATTAATTAATTATTAATTTAATAGCTAAGAGGTGCAGGAGAAGAAGTGTAATATGATTATAAATGTTAAGAAATTATATAAAAGAAAAAAAAAAAAGAGGTACATAATGACACCAACCAACAATACGGGTGTTACCAGAGCCAGCTTTGACATTATGAGGACCAGGACCAAAAGCTACTAAAACATGTTTTATATAAGGAAGGAGTGTTTTATTATTTGAATAATGGAATTAGAAAAATTTAAAAATTGTTGTATCATTATAGTTATATTTGTTGAATTAAATTAAAAAAATTAAAGAATGAGATTTGAGACATATAAATTAAGAGTTTAATTAATATGAACCTAAAAAATTTAGTTAGTATATATTAATATTCAATTACAGTTTTTTATTTATGATAAATTTATTAATTTTAACTATTAATACTTTAAAAATTATATAAATGAAAAGTTATTAATTAATATATCCTATAATCAAAGATTAATTAAACTCCAAAACTCCAAGAAAGAGAGGGGAAAAAGATGTCTCAGTTTATGGAACAGAAGTAATTTTTTAAAATTTAATTGGTGTACATTGTGAGTGTAAAAATTTATATATGGATATTCAATTACAATCCTTCATTAATAGTAGATTTATTACTTTATTTATTATTCCTTTAAATTAAAAGTCACATAAATAAAAAATCATGATTAAATTTTAATCTGATAGTATACATCAATTAAACACATTCTTTACACCCGTCTTACTGCTAAAATAATTATCCTAATATAATATATTAGAATCTGTTTCAATTTTATAGACCAGAGGTAAATCTTTTCCAAATTGTGATGTCACATTTAGACTTTGTTTCAAAAAGCTTATTTACATAGCTTGTTTTGCAAATGCATTAGATTAAATTATACCAACACTTTTTGTAACTTTCTTGAACATATTTTTCTATTTTTTTAACATTTATGTCAATGTTTTCTATAAAAAAGTTTATGACATAATATTTAATTTCAAACAATTTAAGTGACTAAATGTAAATGTAAAAAAAAAATGAGAAGATGAAAAAAAATGACGAAATTTTAAGTGCTAGAGTAATTTCCTTTAACATCTATATCTATATGTGCTCCTTTAGATGTATTTCTAAACACGTGTACTTTATTTTAAATTATTGTATGACATAAGCAGTTACATAATTGTGTTAACTTATTTGAAGTTCCTCTTCGCTTATATCAGCGAACATTTTTTTTTTTTTTGGAAATCTAAATGAGCAAACTCTTTTGTACTTAGATGATAGGGGTTCACCATAAAAAATAATAATATTTCATAAATTTCTTAACATTTTATTTATGCAAGTTGTGAGTTTTTCATACTCTCAAGCTTTTAGCCCATTTATTATTTGCAAGTATGAACGAATATAAATTAAATTAAAAAAATATTTAAATAAAAAATTAAAATTAATAACCAAATAAATATAGGAGGTGATATTTGATATTATGATTGAATTAAAAAAAAAAAGAAGAGAAGCAACCTGTGTGCCGTGTGCGTCAACAAAAGATGCAGAATTGAAAAGTTAAAAAGCAAATTTGCAAGCCTGAAGTTAGGTTCTTAATTTTTTGCGACTTCATCTTCTCTATATAATTTGTGTCCACCAAAAGTTGCAAATTGAAAAGTTAGAAATAAAAAATCTTATATTAATTACTTTGAATTGGAAATTTTCAAAAGGAGATTAATTCATCTCCAAAAGGAAAAAACAAAAATTGAGTATACAGAGAATTAAAATCTATACCAAATTAATAAAAAAAATTATCACTAAAAAAATATTATTAAAAGCAAATTAAAAAGTATAAGATATAGTGTTGTGAAAATCGACTCAATAGCTAATTTGATTAAGATAGTAAGTCAATGAGTTAGTAGTTGGACTGATTAATTCAGTTTAACTTAATCTATATAAAAATAAAATAAAAATGTAATATTGCAAAAGTTCACTTCCCATACATTCGCAAGTGGCATAAAAAAATAAAATGAAAATTAAACAAAGGTAAGAAATGATGTTATTTTAATTTTTTTAAAAATAAAAGTAGCCTAAACTCAACTTGGTCAAGGTCAACCTGGTTCAATTACTGGTTTTTGCTTGAACTGGTTTATTCTAACCAATTCGAATGGGCCAACTGCATGTCCAGCCTATTGAAAAAATCGGTCCAATTATGTTAGTCAGTCTGAATCAATTTTTAGAACTATGCAAGATATGTCTTTCGTAAGTACAAAAAACAACAGATTCAAAATTCAATCAGCATATGAGTGTGATGTAAGCTTGATTGTCTGATACCATTCCCACGGACTCAGTTGCATAGCTTGGACAAGTTAATGCAAATTCACACCAAGGTCATTAAATACGATATTGTTTCGTGTCTTTCAAATGTATCACATACCCATAAACCATGCAAAAGATGACACATTCCTTCATTATTGATTGTTGATTATCAAACAAGTAAATTGCAACTCATGTTCTAACTGTATTAGGTACACTATAAATAAACCCCACCAAGAGCAAAGTTTTACCCATACCCTGATTGATACTCCACAAGTTACAAAAAAGTGTACCTTTGTTTTCATCTCTTACAATAAAGTCCACACATTGTTGCCTCCTGTTGAAGTATCCCACGCTTAACAAATTCACCTTTGATGGAAGTCTGTTTGCATCCAATCACCAAGCCAACATTTGCACCTTTGATGGTACACCTTTATTACATTCCATATTAGCCTGAAAAAATGATCTTTTTGGAGGTACCTTTCAGTTATTAGTAACCTAGATTGATGTTACATATATACTCTCGACCTTTTGCATTCCAAATCTACCCATCATTTGCTCCCTTCTACCAACACTACTCTCTTCAACCTAATTTATAAACCCTCAAACAACTCCTCTTTCAATCAAATAACTCTCCTTCGATCTCAATTCTAACTCAAATAATTCCCTAATAACTTTAATCAAATTAATAAATCTAACCAAAAAAGAAAAAAAATGGAGATAATTGAAAGAAATATTAAAAAAAGATAGTGAATTTTATTTTCTTCAATTCAAATAGTATTGATAATATATGAAAAAGAGAAATGAAAAAAAAAACTATTTTATTAAATTTTTATTAGACTAGTTAAAATTATAGGACTACCCAATTCATAATAAGAAAAATATGATATCGTGCTTTCGAAATTGCGAAAAGTTGTGAGTTGAATATTATAAATTATATCATCGTATTTTTCAATTTCTATCCTAATTTATTATTATTGCTGAACATTTTTCAACCATTTATTTTGAGAATAAGCAACAAAAAAAATTTGACTATGCCTCTAAGAGTTTGACTTTTCTGATTATTTTTTCACGGTTATTAAGTGTGACATAACCAAAAAATATAAGCTGGATTATCTAAACAATATTAAATTACCAACCGAGATAACTTTTTCGGTTAATGTTCTTGTCAATGTGTTTGCCTCGTCTTCTTCGTCAAGAGTTTTTTTTTTTTTTTTGTGAAGTTCTTTTTTTTTTTTTTAAGTCTTCTTTCTCAAGAGTGCATGTGTTTAGATTTAGAATTTTTAAGAAAAGAATTTAATTTGTTTGAAAATTTTAAATATTTTATAAAGAAATAGATTGTTTCGATGGTGAATTTTAAAAGAATTTAAAATTCTAATAATTTATAAAAGAATTTTGATTAAAGAAATCGTTGAATTTTAAAGTTAAAATTTTGGAAGAGATCAACATTTCAAAAAGTGCGCATATTATTTTAACTGATATATTTTTTTGGAATATTTTTTATCTAAAGTCCCAGCTCAATTCTTCAAAATAGTAAAATCCATTTAACATAGGTTATAATTTACCCATTTTAGATAAGCTGCTAAAGTTAGTTTGTACAAAAGAAAAGTTCTAGCTCAAGAATCATACAAATCTAGTATTTTTGGTTTCTCTTTTAAAAAGTACTCAAATCTAAATAATTAATTGTGATTCCTATTAACTAAATTTTAATGTGATTACGTGTACTTGAGGGTTTATCACTTGCCTAATTATATAACTAATAGGATTTAGAATATATCACTTGATTTCTCTGGTGTCTTACTTAATGATAATTTCACTCACTGTATATATCTACATACTTCTCTTTTAAGAGCAAATTTTGTGTCATGTTCGTTAATCTTTTTTTATACACTATATCGTGTTGTTTACTTATATTACATTACTTCGTCTCTTTAAGAAATAAGTTAGTAATTTATTTCTTATGAAATGGAACGGAACGTAGTAGTACGTAACTAAGTTATGTTTGAGAATGTCTCTCTTGAAATATTTCATCGATATTTTGGATTTGATAATGATTAGATCATGAACATGATTTAAATTAGGAAGACAAGTACATTATATATTATTTTTCTAATAGGTATATGTTCATCATGTAGCTTGTCTAATTAATTTTATCTTTATGATATGACCTTGTAGTTAAAGCTGTTGTAGGAGAGCTAGAGATACTCTATCTCTTAAATTATTATTTTTTTTGCTTATATAAAAAATACAAATAATAGAAATAAAGTTTAGTCATTGCAGTAGTTAATTTCTTATGAAGTGGTGAATCACAAATCCCTCTTCAGAGAGATCTTTTGATTTAATATTTGACTAATTAAGTCCTATTCAATCTTTCTATAGGAAGCACGTCAAAAACAAATAAAAAACAGTTTTTTATACTGACATTCTACTCCCTATTATTATTAGTGCCAGCTGTTATTTTAAATGTTAATTATTACGGTAAACTAAAACCACTTAAGGAAAATGCTATCTATGAAAGCAACAAGGATTAGCTCAAACAATACAAAATAAAATAAAGTTGTTTGGTTCAAAGACATGCAATGAAAAACTCAAACATTCTAGAATAGTAAAGAAATCTTACTCTTGTTGGGTGAATATATAAGGTATTTAAATATTGTAAAATCTGAAATAAATTAGATTTTTACATGTAAAAAAAGTTTTCTATACTCCTCATTCCAATTCTATTTATAATTCCAATAATTCAATTCATGAAAATTAATAAAACTTGTTAGTTTAGTTTATAATAGCAATACACGTGTCTTAAATTTATATTATTTTTAAAAATTATCATAGTTATTATAAATTACCAAAGTCAACAAAATTTACCAGAAGGCTTATGATTAAATGAAAGTATAAAAACTTTAGCCCTGTGTTTTTCTCTTGTAACGAAAAGAGTATTATTACTCAAACTAATTGAATTAATTAATACAAGAAGTTAAAATTGATTACTGTTCACTATAACAAGTGACAACATAGTCTTCTTTATAGGAAGTTTGGTCGATCGCAATGCATATATACATCCTCTTATTATAAAGTAACTCATAAATTTTGTTTAATTTCACTTCTTTTTTTGTTTTTTGGAATAAAGCCCAGGGAAATTTTCTACTACTGTATTGATGTCTTTGAAATGTTATTTGACTTTTCCCTACAAATGACAGTGTTGTATGCATATGTTTATTTCATTCATATGCCCAATAGTCAAAATGGTACCCCCCTCTACTTGACTTTCCTATATGGTGTTGCAATGAAACTCACTTTGTTTCAAAAATTCCCATGTCATTCGCTTTTCACCATCAATATGGTTAATTAACCATGATGGTACATAGCCAGGACCACCCCATGCATGCCACACCCTCAACCCTAGAAAAATCGACATGTCTTGTAGTGTGGTTCATAAACTTGTCAGCATTTGGAACCATGGTTTCTTTCTCTTTACGGATACATATGATATCATAATCGAAATGTTTGACTTGACCCCAGTTGCCAATATTCAACACACACATGGAAACCATAAAATATCTCAAAAATGTATATAAATATGTGGGGATGTGGAGAATTATTTTCACATCATTAGAATCTTCCCATTGGTTTTAAAAAGTATCTTGGTTAATTTGGTTGGAACTTGGAAACAAGTATTATTGCAAATCATAGAACAAGAAAAAAATATGAATGCTAAGGTTCATAGCTCAGATAATGATGATACCAAGAAGGATGAAGAAGTTGTGCTTCCTGGCTTTAGGTTCCACCCTACAGATGAAGAGCTTGTTGGGTTTTATCTCCAGAGAAAGGTGGACAAGAAGCCTCTTAGAATTGAACTCATCAAACAGGTTGATATCTACAAATATGATCCATGGGATCTTCCAAGTAAGATCTTCTTCCATTAAGTTCCACTTATAAGTACTTAATTTGTGCAGTTAAATTTCTATGAAATAAGGTTTGTTTATATGATAATTGGAGTTTTTTAATGTTATTTGATGAAGATAAATTGATGTTATCGAATGAAAACAAGATGAATATATTAACATAATTGAGCTAAATCAAACTGCATGTATTGTTGTTTGATATTCAACCATTTTTAAGAAATACTGCTATCCACTTTTGGCTTTTTCTTAAAAGACCATGTGAAACAAATACAATTTTTTTTTTGCTGGAGATATAATCTTTCCTAAACGTGTGCCTAACCTTCTACCTAATCTTAATTATCATTTCAATAAAAAAAAAGGAAAGATCAGAAAGTTGATCATGTGTTTCAGTTCATATTGAACTTTTTGGGAAGTTTTCATGTTGTGTCAGGAAAGAAAGATAAAGTGCATGTTTGGTAAGTCGGCAACTCTGATCCGTGATGTGAAAATCTGAAGCTACGCAGAATAGATTATGTTTGAATGTGGAAAATACATTCTCATTTGACTTGATCCAACACACAACCAAACATGCACCAAGACTTTAAAAGCTTACCTAGGCATCACTATATTATAACCCCCTTAATTTGAATTTTCATGGTTTAAGTTGTTAACAATTTGTGTTAAGAATGAAAAATGTCACTTTAGTAGAATAAGCTGCCTATGTTATTATAAACTTTTTTGTATATTATCTTCCATAAATTTCTGGGATAAAAAAAAATTGAAAGAGAAAAAGACTCTTACTTATAAAATATAAAAGAGTTCTACACTAACATCCAATCAGAATTATGTATTAATTGATAATAAAAATTTTTTATACCATCATAATAAATATACTAGTTTTGAATTTGAAAGGTTTATGAATTTGCTAATATGATGGTTATTGTTTATGTTAATGCATGAAGAGGTGAATTCATATGGGGAGAAAGAGTGGTATTTTTTCTGCATAAGAGGGAGGAAGTACAGGAACAGTGTGAGGCCAAACAGGGTGACAAGGTCAGGGTTCTGGAAAGCCACAGGGATAGACAAGTCCATATATTGTGTAAAAGAACCACATGAATGCATTGGCCTTAAGAAGTCTTTGGTCTATTACCGTGGAAGTGCAGGAAAAGGCACCAAAACTGACTGGATGATGCATGAGTTTCGCCTTCCACCCAATGCTAAATCCACCAACACCAATCATCCACTCCCTAATGATCTTCAAGAAGCTGTAAGTCAATTATAAATTCATATTATCTCATAATCCATAAATACCAATATCATGCTTTTTAACACATTTTCTAGCTAGTTAAAATTTATTAAAAATCATAAGTGGGTTTCTTCTGTTATCAAGAAATTAACATTTTTGTCAATTTTATAATTTTTAATTAATAATAAGATGTATGTTAGAAATATGTATTAAAAAAATGCATGTGATAGAAACACTTTTCATGTATGATTTTATAGATGTTTCCTATAGAATAACCAATGTGTTTAACTTGGATTTCTTTAACAATTGAATTAATTAATTGTGATGCCAAAAAATTATAAAAAAAATAGTGTATATATATATATATATTAGAAATTTTATGTTGTGGATATGCATAAATTTAGTGAGAATATTGATCATATACATAAATGAGTGAGAATAAATTTATAATATAGATTAAATTTCTATTGTATATTTAAAAGTGTGAGAGCAATTTATAATCACATGTATATTACATAAGAAAAAAATTAAAAGTTAGTGAGGCAATTTCTCGATAACTCCTATGTAAATTTGTCCTGTATACACCGACAATATAAATGAAAAGTTTTTGCTACAAATTACAATTTAATTTCTTAAAAAATAGAAAGGTTTTTAGTGTAGTTATTTAATTTTTTTTATTTGGTCTTGTTTTTATTTATTGTTGAACTTAATCTCTAATATAAAATAATAGTTTAATTTATGACATAATAGTAATATTATAACGTCAATAACTTATTTTATAATAAATATTTTAAAGCGATATCTAATTTTATTTCTGATTGATTTAACATTATAATTTTTTACGCTGCATATAAATTATTCCAAAATATTAATTTTAAACAGATAATAAAACCAAATTTAAAATTATCTTTGGTCATATACACGCAATTGTAAGACTAAAACTAACTTCTCCCTATTTATTTAATTTAGTTTTTTCACTTTTATATTAAAAAATTTGAATACACAAATGTCTAGAAGCATATATAGGATTAATATAAGGAGAGCATATTTAAATTATAACAAATGCAGGAGATTCTTGGTCGTAGAAATCCGTTCATATTCTTGTCACTAGAAACTTACTAATGTATGCTTAAATTATTCTAGATAGGTAGCATGATTAGATACATGTTTTATGAGGGAAAATTAGAAACAAACGCACACAAAACCACTTGTTAATTAATAATTTTTATTTACAAGATTTTATTTTTATCTTTCTTAGGCATGATTGCATCACATGTCGTATACATACATGGAAACAATTGACCTCCACATGTGTGGTCAAACGGGGAAAGTTTCTATTTTCTTTCATTGTTTTTCCTAAAATTTACGATAACGTGTGAACGAAGTTAAATAAGTCTATTTATTCAACTATAATATTCTAACCCCTAAAAAAAGCTATGATATTCTGAGATGCGATATCTTTCTACATTATCATTATAGTCGGCATTAACTTCACTATATTCACCTTGTAATTAATCATAATTAAATAGTAGCGTGAATATGATTTATATTAATTAATAGATGATTAAAATAACTCTAATTTAAATATAATAATAATTAATTGAATGTAATTTGCCTAAAAACCAGAGATTTAACCCGTTATTACTTATCATGGCTTAAATGCATAGTTACATTACTATTAGAATAACATCATTCGGAATCAATTAAAATCAATCAAAATTTTGGTTGGACGAATAGGCGTTGGGCCAATAGATTATTAATTTATGAAAAGAAAAAACAAAGAAAGAAAAATTTATTTTTCTCCACACTAAATGTTTTCTATTTTTCTAATTCAATATAGTAATATATAAATATTGTTGTTTCATAGAGTAAATTTTTTTGTTGTTGGTGTATAATATTGTATGTAAAATGTTAGTAATTTTATCATTTGATAATAAATGTTCTAAGTCAGTTGTTGAGCCTGATCCGGACCACTTCTAGGTTTCCTGTCTAGTTTGTTTTTATAGAACAATATTAGGTTAGTCAAAGATATTACATTCAAAATTTAATTTACTTTTGTAAAAGTATTGTTTGATGTTGAGGGTCTATGAACCAATTTGCAAAATATAGGTCTAACTTAGCTTATTTAGAAAGTATAAATTAACTTTTGTACAACTTTGATTCAACTCTTTAAAAATTCTCTATTCTTCCAATTAAGTTTTATAGAAAGTAGAAACTTAATTTTCTTTGTAGAATATCTTCATTAAAGGATAATTTCTATTTTATTCTTTAAAACTTGGGTTGCATTCTCCTTTAAAAGAAAAACTTCAAAATATCAAATCAAACTACTTTACGTTTTAGGTTCAGAAATTATTTAAACCTAATAAGAGATTAAAATATTTAAATAAATCAATAATATTCATTTCATTAATTTTTTTTAAGGGATTTACATCATTAATTATTTACTGTACTATCTTGAACTTATACTCTGCATAATTTATATATAGCTAAATTGTAATTTTCTTTGCTTGATATTATCATATTTTTCTAAATGATGCTTTTTTTTTTTTAACTTTTTCATTAAATACTTGGTGTTTATAACGTATAATTAGCAGCAAATTAATCCAAAAGAAAAGCAACTAATAACATTGTTTAGACTCTTGTAGGAAAAAAAATGGACATGGATTCCAAATTAATCTCCTCCAGAAGAGAAAAGCTTATAATCTCGGAATCCACAGACATGGATATAAACATGATAGCTGGGATCCAATTAATTTCATTCAACAGAAATATATAGGAATATTTAATATTTTAAATAGAAAATTTTTATAACTTATTAAAAATTTAAAATACAATTATTTCAATTATGATATATTACATAAATATATAACTAATTAATATTAAATATTTAATCTTTTTTTACAGGATAAACTTTTAACCCTTGTATATATAAAAATAATGCACTTTATATTATGATTATATAAAATTTTAAATAAAAAAATAAAAAATTACAAGAAATATGTAGTAGAAATAACAAATTACATTAATATCCTATGAGTTTTTATCCAATTATACATAATCATGTTTTTTTTATTTTACTATACAGCAATAATTTTACATTATATGTTAAAAATATTACACTTATTTTTCTCAAATTTTACATTAATATTTTCTATAAAGAATATGAATATAATAATTTTTAAAAAAATTATGTAATTACAAAAAAATCTTTAAAATATTACTACAATTTTCTCTATTAAAAGCCTATACTACCATAAAAAAAAATGCTTTTGCAATATTGAAATACATATTACTTCCATATCTAATTATAAGACAATGTCTGACTAAATTAAACAAAATTAGATAAATTTAGATGGTAGTATTTTTTTAAAAAAATTATCCTTCACAATATTAGAGGAAAAAATGTTTATTAATGATTAGAAAAAGAAAATATTTTTTATAAAACATAATAAAATAAAAATTGATATATAACACAAAATTTTTATAAAATAAATAAACAAATCTTAAAATTTCGTTATTTTTATAAAGAGAGGAAGAGATGATAGTTACCACTTAGAACATCTCATGAAAAGACATAGGAATTTTTCTGGTTGTTTCTGTATACTTTAAGGGTCTCTTGTGGTTCTAAACGTGGAATTAATTAATTGCATTTATTTCCTCTATGGTCCCATATCATGAACTTTAGTATATGGCCAAGTCAACCCCGTTGAATACTGACATTTTGGTTGCACGTTACTGTCATGAGATACAAAACACATTTAATCTCACTTTATTATTACTAATTAATTCTATAGCATGACCCAGTCTCTTCAAATGTTTTTTCTTCTTCTTTTTTTTTTTTCATGATCATCTTACACAAAATTTGAGTCTATTTTTTTTTTTTAAAAATAAGTTACTTCCATTATTTTCTTAAAGACATTAAATAAGTGACCTTGTCAAAATTTATAAAGTTAGAGAAGTATGCCCAATGTTTTTGGTATGACAAGATCATCAAAATTTTCAAACTAAGATTTCTACAAATCTCTCGGTACAAGTAACCATTAAAAGTGTTGAAAAATGTTAAGTGGTCTGAACTATTAAATAATTTTTTTATCTATAGATTGTGCAGGTGTAAGAAAAAGAAATAAAGAGAAAAAATTGTTGATTTCATTGTAACGAAGTGGTTATAAAGTTAGCAGTGATAAAATCTAGAAGAAAGAGAATAAAGACTGAATTTAACTTTGTTTGTTGATAAAATTAACACATTAATAATAAATATTTGTTATAAAAACAATGATTTTATAGAAAATAAAAAATAAAAAAATTATTAAGAATAAATTATAAATTAATTAAATATATAATTATATATAATAATTGACATATGTTATTTATCTTGTGTATTTAGTTTAACTAAATATTTCGAATTTGAGTCCCACGCTGTTGCATTAAATAATTCAAAAAGACAGTTTTATGCTCAGTTTATTAAGTAAACCATTATTTTGATCTTAAAATTTTGAAGTACTCATACTTAGATTTGAATTAATTTTTTTTAATAGATTAATACCTAATAATATGTTATTATACAAATTCGTCTTTAAATAAAATACTTTAAAAATGTTATCTAAAATGTTCTAAAAACTAGCATGTCTAACATTAAATAAATTCATAAACTAAGTTTACTCTAGCTAGTTTTATTTCTAACCTAATTAATGTCATTTATGTATTTGCAGGAGGTATGGACACTCTGCAGGATATTCAAACGAACCCCATCTTTCAAAAAGTACACTCCAAATTTGAAAGACTCAGCACCACAAACCAAACCAAACCCTGTGAATTCCAACACATCCACCTTAGATTCTTCTGAGAACTGCAAATCATATTTGATTTGCAGAGACACTATGGTGCAACAAATAGAAAGAAAACCACTTATTGGACCCAATATTGATGAAAAGACACACTTATTTCTGAGCCAGTTTGGCCCACTACCCCATCTTCAGGCCCCATCAACCCCTTACCCTAATTTTTGGAACCACAATACTAATAATAATAATGTTGAGGACTATGCTTTTGCCAATGAGAATTGGGATGACCTAAGATCTGTGG
Source organism: Psophocarpus tetragonolobus (assembly GCA_037954015.1). Lineage (NCBI taxonomy): Eukaryota > Viridiplantae > Streptophyta > Magnoliopsida > Fabales > Fabaceae > Psophocarpus > Psophocarpus tetragonolobus. The sequence goes on from CM075694.1 coordinate 33,225,576, forward strand.
TTCAGTTTGCAATTGATCCAACCTCAGTGTTTGATTGTACAGAAACATATACTCCTCCCTTCTTTTCTTAGGTTGGAGTCAGTCACTTTGATTGGTAGATATGTTTTATATGTTGTATTTGTATGAACATATATAGAGGCTATAGTTGTCATTATTCTCTCACCCTTTTTTAATTTCTTATATGTTGAACTTTGCTGGTTTTACTATGTTTAGTTGTAAAACCTAATATTGACTTGTATCTTGTCATTTATATCCCTTTTCCATTGATTGAGTCAATAAATAACTTATACCTTCATTTATCAATTTTGTATATACTTGACCATTATATATACTTTGAAGAATAGGTCACAATAGTAAGTATTAATTTCCTCGTGATATCATAAGTGGAAGATTAATCTTTAATTTTTCTATGATTAGATAGTAAAGAGGAATAGCCCTTACAAATTTAAACTTATATACTTGAACACATGTATATGCACAAAATAGAATTTACACGTTAAAAAATACAAAAACCAATTTAATATTTATATTTTTTCTGATTGCCTAATTTTTAATATTTTGAAAAGGTTAACACAATTATTAAAAAATATTAATCAATTCTATATATAAGTATTTTGAAAAAAAATAATTCTATTAATTGTTGAATACTTATATTTGGGTATGACAAAAATATTTAAAAGCTATTGTCATCTTACGTACAAGAACAAGTGTACATATTATACAAATATATATTTAAATTTAAATAAAATTTAAAATTTTTAATAAGCAATAGAACATTCCAAGTCTAGCAGGAAGACGTGTTAAGATTGAAAGCAGGAGGCAAAATTACAACAAAAATTCAGCAGTACAGCCCCACGAAATAAACGTACAAAAAATCACCATAGTTTAAAAAAAATATAAATTAAAAATAATGTATAAATAATTGTAAGAGATACATAATCTCTCTCCTACCTCTCTCTACACACACATATTGAGGAGTCTAAAATATTGATATTAACATTCATGATAAAAAATTTAAATTATAAAAAACATTTGTAATTAATTAAAAAAATTAAATTTAAAAGAAAAAGTTAAGAGCTAAACATGCCTAACATATATATATATATATATATATATATATATATATATATATATATATGTATCAAATAGTAGATTAAAAGATGATATTACAATTAATTTTGTGCTGATAAATATAACTACGTTCACGAAATATGAAAAAAAGAGTTGGAACATATTTAAGAGGATTTTTTTACCAATAAATAATAAAAAAATTATAATTTATTTTCTTGTGAAGCTGCATCACGGGAGACTTCATGATGGGACATCCAAACTATGTTGAGACCTCCTTTAATTTATCCTAAAATTAATTGAAAATGGATAAAAAGAGAACAATATATGAGATTTACTTTTGACACTTATGAATTTTTTATGGACACCTATCATACTATTTAATTTTTAACATTTCTCTCTTTTCTCTTCCCACCTATCTCTCGTGCGGAATAGTCTTTCTCTCCCTCCCCTATCAAACCATATAAATCAGACAAAGCCCCTTAACATAGGTATTTGTAATAAATTTTGGATCTCACAATTCGAAATATGTTTTTCTTATTCAATACTAATTCATCTTTATCACACATTTATTACGTTCCGGATAAATTGTTTGAAATAATTTCTTTTTATCATTTTGGATAAGTTGATTTCAAACATATACATACTGTGTTTTACAGAACAATTGATTTAAAATATAAAAAAATATTCGTTTTTAATATTTCAAACAACTTGATATAGTATATATTAATTGTATATTTCAGATCAATTGATTCAAAACATAGTAAATGTATGTTTCAGACCAGTTAATAGGCTAATTACATGTTTTGAAACAACTCATCAGAATGTACAAAAAATATACCATTGTGAATCATTCAGAATCTATTTGACTATTCTAGACAATTTAACATAAAAATGTATGTTCCTCATCACTTGATCGATACTCTGAATCAAATTATCCAAAATTTTTAAAAAATATATGTATCAAATAAATCCATTTGGAGTATTAAGTAATATAAGATATTATTACTTGTTTTGGGGAATCATTATTTCTTTCTATTTGGGTTGGGTTTAGGGTTATGTTTTTGGGGGTTGTTTGAGGGGGACAGGAGGGGTGGGCGGGTTAGAGAATGGCTCTTTTGGTGTTGTTCGTATGGGCTGAATGCAACGGAAGTGTGATGGGTCGTTGGGGAAGAGGGAAAAAGAGGAGGTTAATTTTTAATATTTTGTATTTTATAGGAGGTGTCAATAATAAAGAACTAGGTGAGAAAAGCAAATCCCAGTTACAAACCAAAACCCATATATGAAAGTTAACAAAATCTAGGCATTTGTCTTTAGCATCTTACAATTGCTATTCACATACCTAATAAAAAAACACTCAAAATACTCTTATTTTTCAGAAAAGTTTATTCAAAACACATAAAAATTAAAATTTAATATCAATTGATTTGAAATTAAGTATTTATATTTTTTGGAATAATTGATTTAGAATATATCTTTTTTCTATTGCAAATCAAAAGAAATTTGGGATCCTATGATTTCGGATAACATAACGTTGAAAATTAATTTCAAATCAATTAATTCAAAGTTCCATAAAGAATAAAATTCAAATAAACTGTTTTGAACTAATAAATGATGTAAAAAAAGTCAAATTGAGGCGTACTTTTATGTTTTGCAAAAGGAAAATTATAAATGGTGGTTAAGATATTACTGGAAGGTTAGATGTAAAGGAAGGTTTTAGGATGATTTACAATGGAAGTGAACACATCGGGGAGAGAGAGGTGAGCGAAGAAGGAATAAGGAATAAGGAAATGAATTGTGGATAGGTAAAAGTTTTAAAATTTTAGGTTAAAAAAGTAATATGGGTGTTTTGAGATTTTTAAAATTTTATTAAACTCATAGGGTGGGAATAGAAATCGTAGTGTTAAAGAAAGTGCCCAAAATGTATACCAAGTGTAATAGTGTAGAGTCCCCTATGAAAAGCATACCTGTTTCCAATGTAGTCCAGAAAAAAGCATCAAACAGCGAAAGTTGATGACGAAAAATGCCAACGCTGGCAAAGACGGATGCATGAAGAAAATATAAAATGTATGAAGACCATGAATATGAATATGAATATGAATATGAATATGAATATGAATAGGGTTGTCTACAAAAATTATCCGGGTGCAAGGATGGGCTGAATACTATGATATATATCCGCACTAAGTATGTATGCGTGTGTTTAATTGGTAAAATAATAAAAGATTGAGGGGATTAATGAATTAAAAAAATTGAATTTTAAACTAAACAAGTGTTCATTTTAAAAATAATAAATAAATTTATAGGTTTTTACCAATTTAACTTGTTTATAAATAGGATGATTTGGGTTAGATATTTAAAAAACAAAAATTAACACAATTGTTCAAATTTGATTGTGTTAGGTTACGATTTGGTTAATCTCGGTGCCAACCAACTAGTAACCACTCCTAAATATTTTTAGTTTTTGCATTGCACGTATATAATAAATATTTTTATATAATTAATAATAAATAAATATTTTGAGAATGTAAATTATATTAGTTAAAATTTTTAATAATCATTATCAAAGGCGTTTAAAATTGAACCAAATCAAATTGAAAATTGAAAATCAAACTAAAAAAATTGCAAACCACAAAAGATTTATTTAACTTGGTTGTTTGATTTTTTTTTTCTAATTTTCAAAAAATGTGGTTTGGTTCAATTTAAGATTTATAAAGTTGAAATCACACGAAACCCAAATAAACTAATCATCCTTATTGCTTATTAAAAGAAAAAACTACCCACCCTTAATTATTTTAGCAAATCCATGCGAGAACATATAGAATTACTTATTACTTTATAAATTCATATAATTTGTACTTAATTATTAATTAAGATTTTTAATTAACACGTATTAATTGATGAATTAATATTTTAGAAAAATTAATTGATTAAATTTATTGGATACAATTTGTTAATAAGTAATATACAATGTTTAAATGGATTTATTGTTTGTACTTTAACCTTAATAATTACTATTTTATATAATTTTCTTAGGAACAAATAAGCTTTTATAGAATTTTGAAAATAAAAAGTTTTTAATGTATTTCTTTACTTATTTAATAATAGAATTTTTAAACTAAAAAAATTGAATCAAACCAAATTACAAAAATTAATTTTATTTTAATCTTATTTTTTAATTTGATCACACTAATTTTAGACCTAAAAGCACAACAAATTAATAATCAATGCAAAATTTAAGCCTTATCGGCGTTGTTATAATTATTATTACAATTGAACTTTGTTCTTTGGACAATTATTCCTATTAAACATGTGCTTTATTGGATCTCAATTAACCATAAATGTGAATAGAAATTGTTAAGGTGCTAAAAGAAATGCTCTTATTAGTATCATACACCAACATTATTGGACTTTACTTAGTCATTAGTTTAGCTTCACATTTGGACTTTATTGGACATTAGTGATCCAGCCTTGATTGCACTTTCCTTTGATCTTTTTTCATGAAGGTTTTAATCACTGAGAAATGGATGATGGAAGGCAAGGAGGATAGAGGTGGAGACGTCAGTTCCAAAGAGAGATAAGTCAAAATTACTTTAAAGTTTGCCAAAAGAGATATGACTCTTGATAAAAGCCTTAAGGAAGAATTATCTCTAAGAAGAACATTCAAGACACTCTACTAGATTTGAAGCTTTTCACTACTACTAGCAAATGCACCGATCATATGTAGTAATCGATAAATATCAAGTCGATCCACAGGAACTTGGATGATGCCTTAGAAATCTCGATACTTTCTACTTGTACGAATGAAAAAATAGAAATTTAACTAACACTACAAAACATAATGTAAATAAAGGTAAATAAAGAAAAGTGGTGGTTACACGTACGATATTCGGTTGAGTTTAATTTTACTAAACCATCCCTTAAGTGTATAAATAAACTCGAAATCCTTGTTCACTCCCCATGTTCTCGTCACCTATAAAAATATCCTTAACCTGGATTCCTCACAAGTAAGGAACTAAAGAGAACAAAAATACACAAGATTTCAAACTTAGTTACATCAAATCCTAACAAAATAACAACCTAACTAATTATCAGGATGGATGAACGCGAAAGATGGACAAATATGGGTATGGAGCGTGCCCTAGACTAGTAAGGTGTGTAACCCTTTTCTCCATAACAAAAAGCCCTTTTTAAAGCTTCCAATCTGTTTCCAAGTGCTCAACGACCATTGAGTGTAGGCATGATGACGGGGCAGGGCAGAAACGGGTATGATATTCTCATCCCCATCCCTATTTCTGAAACTCATCCCCATCCCCGTCCCCATACTCAGTAGGTACGAGATTTATGTCCTCATCCCCATCTCCGTTGGGTATCGAGTATACTCGTATCTATTCCATACCCACAAAAAAAATTATAATAATATTTTAGTAGAAAATAATTTGTTTGAATAAAATTATATTAATTCAAACCTTATATAAATAAATGCAAAGTTTGTAATTTGTTAATTAAATATCAAACCTTTCTCTCTTTTTAAGAAAAATGAATATTTTAGTCATTGAGTGAGGTGAGGCGGGTACGCGAATGGGTATGGGTATGCAGTGGGTATGTATATCCTTATCCCTATCCTTATCCCTATCCTCATCCCCAACTTAACAAATCGGGTATTTTCATACCCGTACACGTGCCCGGTCAAACCGGGGATTCCTCGTCAACTTCGAGCGGGTTCGAAGATTATCCATGGGTACGAGTTTATTTGTCATCCCTAATAGAGTGGGCATTGGACAACGAATTTCACATTTTTGCAAAAGTTGTGCGTTGGGCGTCCATAAAGTGAGCATTGGGCACCCACAAGCGCTAGGTGCCCATATGTTGTTACAACACCAATTAACTCAAATTTTTTGCCATTTCTTTGGTCTTTCTCGCAACCTGTCTAAGAATAACTAAAAATAGGAAAATAAAGATAAAATATGCATAAATTAAATCCTAAACCTGATTTCCTAAATGAATATAATTTTTAGTGAAAATAAAGAAAAATAAGACCTTAAGTAAGAAAAAATTATGATAATTGCTTCATCTTACCTATGTAAAAATAGATAATTTAGGCAATTATCAAACTCCCCCAAACTTAAAGCTTTGTTTATCCTTAAGAAAAAGGTTACTTTAGTGGATAACACAGACATCAATGTGGACAACATGCATGCTAACACAACACTGAAATAGAATAAAACAATGACAAAATGCAAATAAGATAAAATCCACTATGACAGACACATATACACAACATAACAAAAACACAGTCAAGACTCATATCCTATCCTTTATCAGTAAATTAAAAATTGAATGCTCACAAAAAGATAACAAGCAACTATGGTGCCCACAATGAAAATAAAAATTACCCTGCAAAAGTCAATTCAAGTGGCAAGCTATGCAAATCATAGAATTTCAAGCAACGTCACTAGTACGGTTTTTCTCTCCACACAGTTGTATAGGAATAAAACATATTACATTTGCCACATTATGCAATCACACAAATCAACTTTCTCTAGCCAAGAGTTGTCATGCTTGCACATCCTTTTGGTGAATTCTTTGTAGTGAAGCAAGTGTTTATGCCTCCCCCGACTTGGTTTTAGGTCTCCTTAGCATTGTTAGTAATGCTTTCCAAGAATTTTCCTTTGTATGTCTGCTCCAACACTAATGGGCAGGGGATTATACGGGCTCTTTAACTTCACTTCCCCTCAAGAAGCTCCACTTTCTTCTCTTCACTATCTTCCTCTAAATGATCTTTAGTATGTTCTATGTCTTTTACTAGATGAATCTCTTGAACCACACCAGACACAGACAACTAATATTGGTTAATTTCATGGAGAGTCTTCCCACTTTCTACTTTTTTTTCTTCAACCACCTCTTCCTCTGCATACAAGCTCTCACCCATGCTGTTTTCCACTAATTCCTCTCCACTTTCTTCTTTTCTCACTTATTCTTCCTCTTCTTCACTGAGTGGATCATCAAAATCCCCATCTTTATATGCACATTGGGTGGTGGTACATCTACCTTGGATCTCAATATGTGATTGAAAGCTAGCTAGACACACTCTATTCATCTCCGTTACTTGTTCCACCATCTGACTACCTTGCTTATTCATCCTTTCCAGAGTGGCCTTTGTGTTTAAAGTAGATCTCATATATACTTCAACCAATTCCTCCAAGTCAAACTTTTGTTTTTGATGCATAACTTGATCAATTATGTTCATGTATCCTTGAAAATTGTAGTCCGCAGTGGAGGTCATGCTTTGAGGTCATGATTATGAGTGTGGTTCATGTGGGACTCTGCATGAAGCTTCTCTTCCTTGATGAGTTGGTCAATGATATTGCATAGACTCATGCAAAAGTTCCTTGAGACTCTAAAGTTCTATTTTGGTACCATGGTTATAGATGTTCTTGCTACCACTGTCATTGAGAATGATACCAAGGTACTTGAATTTGCTATTTATACCATGGTCTTGGAGTCTGATTTTAATATAATGGTTGAGGCGGTTATGATGAGGTGATAGTTCTTCTCTTTTCAAATTCTGAGAGAATTTGGTTGGCATATAGCCCCAACCTTTTTTGTTGTCTCCTCTCTTTCCCTTTGCATTTCCGAACATCTCTGCTCCTATTGTTGGACATTAAAACTTATATCCTCAACTATGTTGAAGGAATTTGGATTTGCAAGATTAAATTGGAACAATTGCTTGCTAGCTTGCCCTTCTATCTCTGTGGTTTCTTTTTTCTTCACTTGAAAACTGATAACAAGCAAAAAGAAACCATAGAGATGGAAGGGCAAGCTAGCAAGCAACTGTTTCAATTTCATCCTGCAAATCTAAATTCCTTCAACATGGTTGAGGACATGAGTTTTAATGTCCAACAATGGGAGCAAAGATGTTTGGAAATGCAAAGGGAAAAAGAGGAGACAATAAAAAAGTTTGGGACTACGTGCCAACCAAATCCTCTTAGAATTTGGAAGGAGAGCAACTATCGCCTCATCACAACCGCCTGAGCCATTATATCAAGAAAGATAAAAACTAAATTTACTAAAAATAAAAGAATGGGTTAGCAACTATCCTAACTAACATTTCCAAGTATAAAGAGTGAAATATCTTAGTTTCAAGCGCAAGTCCCCGATAACGGTGCCAAAAACTTGATGAGTGCAAAGTTTTCTACACTATTATCAGCAAGTGCACTGGTCGTATGTAGTAACCTATAACTATCGGGTCGATCCCTCAGGACTTGAATGATACCTTAGAAATCTCGATACTTTCTACTTGTACGAACTAAAAGATAGAAATTTAACTAACACTACAGAAAATAAAGTAAATAAAGCGTAAATAAAGAAAAGTTGTGGTTACACGTATGATATTCAGTTGGTTTGATTTCACTAAACCATCTCTCAAGTGCATAAAGAACTCGAAATCCTCATTCGCTACCCATGTTCCCATCTCCCATAAAAATATCCTTAACCTAGATCCCTCACAAGAAAAGAACTAAGTTATTTAGGCTTTAGACTATGAATCTCTCACACAATCTAAAGTCAAATAAGCTGCATTAAGAAAAGAAGCTTAGGATGACCAATGAGTTTTACTCTCTCCCAACAATAAAACCTATTGGGAGGTTTTCTCATTTTACAAGTCAAAATTCTCTCTTGAGCTCATTCAACAAGTAAAATTCGCGAAAGATAAAGAAAATAATGCACAAGGTAAAGAAGAACACCAATATTGAATAATAAAATTAGATTAAAGAGAACAAAAATACACGAGAGTTTAGACTTAGTTACATCAAATCCTAACAAAATAACAATTTAACTAACCATCAAGATGGATGAACGTGAATGATGGATGACGATGGGTTTGACCGTGTCATAGGCTAGTAAGGTGTGTAACCATCTTTTCTAGAACAAAAACGCCTTTTTTAAACCTCCCAATCTGTTTTTGAGCGCCCAACGACCATGGAATGGGCATTGGACAACGAATTTTCACGATTTTGCACTCCAGCTAAAAACATGAAAATAAAGGTAAAATATGCATAAATTAAATCCTAAACCTGATTTCTAAATAAATATAATTTTTAGTGAAAATGGAGGAAAAAATGTCTTAAATAAGAAAGAAATATGATAACTGTTCTATTTTACTTATATAAAAATAAATAATTTAGGCAGTTATCAAAGGTGCCTATGGCCACGTGGATCTAGGGAGAATAGGCCTAGCTTAATTAAGCTAACAATCAAACCTTAAACCCTCTTAGATCTAACGTCTCACTAAACAAAAAGAGTAGCACATGATTTGTCTCCTCCTCTTTCCTACTAGGTGCAACTAAAAGGGATATGGGGGGTCCACATGTTGGTCATGCTTTGTGAGTGTGCCTAGTTATCAGAGGTGCCTATGGCCATGTGGATCTAGGGAGAATAGGTCTAGCTTAATTAAGCTAACTAATCAAACCTTAAACTCTCTTAGATCTAACGTCTCACTAAACAAAGAGAGTAGTACATGATTTGTCTCCTCTTCTCTCCTACTAGTTGCAATTAAAAGGGACATGAAGGATCCACATGTTGGTCATGCTTTGTGAATCTAAAGGAGGTGCAAAACTAAGTCAAAAGGTGTAGAATTAATCCACACGGCCAAGGCTTATAACCCACTTAAACACACGCTTCACAAACTAACTAATGACACTACCATGCTCCTAAACTAAGAAAGGTGGCAAAAAATACATGGCCCAAGAAAATACAAAATACTAAATATTTACAAGGTAAAATAAAAGACTATGACCTATCATCTTTACTTCAAGTAAGAGTTGAAGTTTAGTATACTTCATCCTAACCATGTCTCCTCCTAATCATGACCCTAATAATAGGTCCCTTGGTAGCAAGAATTGCATAAATTAGTCAGTCATCAATATTGTTATACTAGGAATTTATTGGACACTAAAGCTTTATTGGACCTTGAACGATAATTAGTATTACACACCAACCTTATTGAACTTTAGTCAATCATTATTTTAGAGATGTATTTTAATTTTTTAATAATTTGAGTACAACTAATCCCCTTACTAACTTTCAGTTTTCATCTATCTTTTAACTTTCAATTCTACCTTTTCAACTTTCAACTATTTTTTCCAAAACACACCCTAGTATGGTGCAGAGCCTATATGTGGAGAGATGAGAGAGAAAGAAGTCATGAATTCCAATCTTTTTACTAACAAAACTAATATACTAACAATTAACATTTTCTTATAAAAATATTTATGTAATTAACACAAATTCTATGTACTAAATTAATTTGAATAATAATTAGTTTGTATTAAATAATTAATTAATCTTTGAAGAAAACTAGAATTGTATTTAAATGATAATTTGTACATCCATTTTATATTTATTATTTTTTTTATATCCTAAAAAGAATTGAACCGGATTTAAAGGATTTACAACAACTTAACCATAAGAACTACATCCACTAACTATTTATGAATTCTCTAAATACACTTCTACAAAATAGATTATAAAAGAATTTAATGCAAGCCCTAAAACATAACCGATTCAACATTTATTTATTACAAGAATTCAAGAAACCAAAGTTAAAAACTTTCTCAAAAAAAAATGTAGTTGAATTATTTTAGTGTACCAATAAAAAAAGTGTAAAGCAAATTTTTAATCCGTCTGAAGTTTTTAAGTATAATGTGGTCTCTATTTTTTTTTATTTTGTTCCTCTAATTTTAAACAAAATACACATATTTTGATTCTCTAACTAATTTAGATAGTGTTTGGAGAAGACAAAAATTGATATATTTTAAAATTAAAAAAATTATTTTTTTAAAGAATTAAGATCATACTGTAAAATTTTGGAAATAATTTTTTCTTTTATTATTATGAAGGATGTTTTATTAAAACTCAATAACCATAGCCGTTGCATATAAAAAAATTGGACTTGAAACTTTAGGTTATGAAAAAATAATTTCGTGTAAATTGATCCGTACTCAGTTATGTATCTATTGTAGTCTAATGTTGTAGTTTTCATCAATGAAGTTATAAGACATCCAAATTTTAGTTTGCTAACGCGTTTTCCACCTATAAAAGCAACATAATTTATGTATTTTGACATATATAGCTACTGTTTCATAAAAATTAATATATTTATTAATTATTATCATACTTTCAATTTGTTATTTATGTTTATGTAGGAATTAATTCAGTAAAATATTAATTATTACACTCAATATTAATGAAAAAGAAATAATAGTTAAAAGTTATATATGGATAGAAAAAATATAAATATAATCTTAATTATTGTTTTAACTTTTATGTTATTCTCTCAAATGAACAGATAAAAAGATAAAGATAATATTAAGTATTGTTTAACTTTTATGCTATTCTTTTGTATTGACAGATAAAAAAAAGACATAATAGTAATTTGAATATCAATATGAAAATTTTAAATTTCCTATCTTTCGTATATGGTATGTAATTTAAACAATATTTTTATTTTATATAAAATTTGTTTAATTATTGTATATGAATTTAATTATAAATTTTTTAGGTAGGCCAAGGCCAATTTGATAATATGAGAATATTTAATAAATGTCCTTGCTAATACTTTTCGTGAATTGTTCTTTTTTAGAGAACTTTCCCTGAATTCAATCACAATCTAGTTACATCTTAATTTTTACTTATAAGCAGCACAACATCAAGAATGAGAAAGACACATCAAATTAACATTTTCAGACTCTCCTTCGTGCTTCTTTCTTGGAACTAATTCAAGACAATATTAATTATTACCTACGGTTAATGAGAAAGGAATAATAATTAAAGTTATATATGGATAAAAAAATAAAAATAATATTAATTATAAGAGAATTTTGTAATGCGTATGTTATCCTCTTAAACAATCAGATTATAAATAAAGATAATATTAAATAACTTAAATATGCTTTTTTTTCTGAAATATTTTTGGATTCCTTATGATTTTTTTTTTTAATTTTTGTTCCCTAAAAAATTTACTTTACATATAGTCCTACTTCTACATTGCTATATGTTAACTATAGAGGCCATCATTTGATAGAAAATATACACGTGGTAGTGATAAAAAAATTCTAAAACTAAAAAGAAAAGTTATCTTTTTTTAGAGACTACATAATACAGCTAACAAAGGGCAAAAGACAACATACAATTTTTCAGTTACCAACAAGTAAGAAAAAACTTATTAGAGACAAAATGAAAAGTTCAAAGCATATATTTTGAAGAAAAAAAATATTTAAGCCACATTAATTTTAATATCAACATGAAAATCTCATATTTTTTTATCATCCATGTATGGTAAGTCATTTAGATAATATTTTATTTTAAATCCCTTTAATTATTAAATAGAATATGAATTTAATTAACATTTTGATTTTGCTAAGCCAACGCAGGTACACTTAATTTTGTAATATGAGAATCTCTAATAAATGTTCCGACCAACATTTCCCTAAATTTAATTTAGTTACATCTTAAATTTTTTTATATAAACAACACATCATTAAGATTAAGAAAGGCACACAACTTAACATTTGCAAACTTTCCCTCTTGCTCCTTTGTTGTTCTTTTTTGGTCACTATCATGTCTAGAAAGAAGGTCGACCTTACATACATAACCAAGGCCTCAAAGAGGAAGACAACATTCAAGAAAAGAAAAAATGGTTAAAGGATTATTTTTCTTTAATTTGTTTAACTATGCTTTATTATTAGCCTTGTGTCATATATGTATGAATATTTATCATTTAATAAAATTTCAATTTCTAACCATTTCTCACTTTGTCTCGTTTTTCTCTTTATGGATCCTTCTATATATGTTTCTCAACAGGTTTGATAAAAAAGATTGATGAACTCACTACTCTTTGTGGAATTGAAGCATTTGCTATAATTTATTCTCCAGATGAACCTCAACCAGAGGTTTGGCCATCTGAGAGTGGAATCCAGAGTGTGATCTCAAGGTTTAGGGGAGTGCCTGAGTTGGAGCAAAGCAAAAAAATGTTGAATCAAGAGAGCTTTTTGAGGAAGGCAATAATGAAGGGCCTGGAGCAGCTGAAGAAATTGAGGAATGAAAATAGGAAGAGAGAAATGACCCTTCTCATGTTTCAACACCTCAATCAAGGGATCAACCTTGGCAATCTCAACATCATTGATTTCAATGATATCATGTACTTAATCAATCAAAGCTTGGATGATATCATAGTCAAAATTAATATGCGCCAAGGCCAAGAGGTGACACCTGTTGTTGGAAATGGAGGAGAAAGTACTATGCCTCAAGGAGAGCAAGTGTTTGTGAATTATGTCCCAATGCCTCACATTAATGTTGATGTCATGCAAAATCTGAATTGGGATGGGAGCATCAACACTCATGTTGGTGGTGGTGGTGGAAGCATCAACACTCATGTTGGTGGTGGTGGAGATAACATGTTAACATTGGAAGATGTTAATGTTCAAAGTGGTTGGCTTAACCATTTTATCCCTTGAAAAAGAATCGTGTGTTCTTCTTGGAAATGTTTCAAGGGTTTACTTTGTTGCTTATTGTTTGAATTATCCAATGTTATGTTCATCATATTTTTTTTATCTTCAAATGTGTTCATGCTTATATTCAGTCTCAATACCAAAGAATATTGAGAGTTTGTTTGTATTATGTTTTAAGGATTAAATTATCTATCAATTATGCAAAATCTTAGCAGTATTCATTACCTTACTTCAAATGTGTCATGGCATATTTAACTTGGGCTTAAATGCATTTAGTCCCAATAAAATAAATCAGTTTTGATTAATATTTACTGATAAAATCTTTTCTGATTTTCTTCCCTTTTAAATTTGTTCTTATAAGATGAGTTAATTTTTATTTTAGTCCTGTAAAATATTTGATATGATCTTTTGGGTCAAATTATTCAAAATAATAAGCATGTTTCCAAATAATTTGATCTAGAAATGAATTTCTTTTTTACCTTTCGAATCAAATAATATGAAATATATATAGCTAGTATGTTTTGGATAAGCTATTCAAAACAATACAGGTTTCTAGACCATTTGACATAGAATAGGATGTGGTTGTTTTGCCAAAGGAAAAATGTTGAGGAGGAGCAATAGGAAACACTAGAAGAAGTAGCCACACAGTGTGAAAGACACAATAATAAAAAAATAAATTTGAAAGTTTAAAAACATATATAGGCGTGTCATGTGTTTTAAATGTTTGGGAGGTGCTAATAACAATTTGGTGAGTGCAAACAAATTTCCCCTTTTCAATTCTATAAGTCATTGTAATTGAATTTGAAATTATAGTAGTTTAGCTCACTATAAGGTCTTTATTGTATTACAACATGTTAAGTCCACTATGAAAAGGTTTTTTTTTAATTACTGGTAAAATCATTATAATCTCTCTTGCTGTTAAATGAATTTAAAAACTTAAATTTCATTTTATTACAAAGGACTTAACCCATGTCTTTATTAGATAACTGTACATTAAGTCTGAGTATAATATAATGAGTTTATGATCCACTAAAAAAGTTCATTATAATAACTAGCATTCTTGTAGTAAAAAATTTCATTAGTGTTATTTGGAGACCTATGCACTTAAGAATGGAAACTTGCATTTGTGCTTTCAATTGACTCCTCAATAGAACACAGAACAAACTTATACAAGCTTTCCTATGCAATTTCATTAAGTGTTTTTGTCATCTACTCATCTTTAGTTTCACCTAGCTCCCATGCATTTCTACATCTTGTGAATCCATTCATTATCTCCTGTATTATTCGGACAAGCATGTCTTAACCTATCTTTTTGTTCAACATTTTTATAATATTTTTTTTTCCATCATTTCATACACCTACACCAGCCTAAACCATACCTTTGGTTACTAATGTTAATAACTTTTAAATTGTAAATAGTATTATTCTTATAATACACATATATTTGTATCAAAGTTAAAAAGTAGTTGAGTTAGTTAAAAAGAAGTGATTAGGTTGCAGATTCTATCTTTACAACTAAAAAAACACTAACTTCTAACCTTTACTATGTGACCCTTACCATTAACTTAAACTATAATGCACATGGTCGAATATGTTAGTTTATTCTCCCATGGAATCAATTCATTGTTTTTTGAAACTTCTAGTAATCTCTACATGCTTTGCACTATTCATGGATATAAAAATGTTCAAGTAGGTAGTCTCTATCTTCTCCCACACTCGGAATTCACCCTTCCTACTCTCCTAATCTTTTTTTTTTTTTTTTCATTTCTTATCAACCTCCTACCGTTATGTGGCCTAATGAGTCTAGTTTCCCACCTAACAAATAAAGAGCTTCATTTTATTTCATGTACTACACAAAAAGCAGGATGTATACTTTGTATCTCATTTTCCATCTCAATTAAACAATAAACGCTACATCATTTAATAAATTTTTTTTATAATTTTTTATATCTTATATAATTTATTAAATAACAATGTTTATTGATTGATTGAAATAAAGACTAAAATACAAATTTAAGATAAAAGATTTTTATCCCAAAGAAGTAACACAAAATCTAAAGTTGTTACTCAGAGTTAAATTTCATTGAAAATGTGAAAACTTATTTAAATTCATCCCAATTCAATACGTTTCAAACAATTGAAACACTCGTAATAATTTATTTCATCACAGTGCCCAACTAAGCTAACTCTGTATGGCCAACTTTACAAGCACATAATTAACGTACAATTAATCAATTGTAATAAATTTTCCACAATTTATAACCAATAGATATAAGATGTTAACATCACCTATATATGTTTTGTCCTTCCCCACACATCTTAAAGAATTTAACTGGTGTAGAATAATAAACTTATAAGGTATAGTTTTATTTCTTAAAGTCAAAATGAATTTCAGTAAAACTTATGCCAAAATAGTCCCAAAAGACTAATTTTCTAAAAGAGTATATCAATTTTCTAAACTCGTTAATTGTAATAAGAGAACCAAGCTAATAGGTTGAAATCCATTAAACAGAAAAATACTTTGCCCATCACATTATTTTGAGCAAATTTTTGAGGGATCAAATTATCAAATTAAAAACAAAGATAGGTGTTATTGAAAATCATAATAAATCTAGTTTTTGGTCATGTAAGTCATTTTTCAAATTTGTAAAATTGAAAAATACCTCATTGTGTGTGCCTTAATAGCATACATGTATACATATAGTTAGAATAAAAAAATTACTTCAATTTTCAATAAGATAGGTTTCTTACTTAGTGTTTATGATAAGGAGTGCTAACATAACGATCAAGAAAATGAATATGCGAAGGTTGAAGTTGCTCGAGTGGCTAACGAGCCGAGAAAGCAAAGTAAAGTTATTGAGAGAAATTCAAATGTGTAATCCAAATTAAAGTGTGTATATCTAACTTGTTTCTTAACTGAGGCACTTTTCTTGGCTATCCACGCACCCCGACTAGTTTAGTTCCTAAGCTATAGAGAAAAATAGGATGTGAAATTAAAATATGCTCAACCGAAAGTTCACTTGCAATAATAACAACATAAACAACCTTTTATTTATTTATTTATATATATATATATATATATATATATATATATATTTCATTCCAAATAAATACATAAAACAATTCATGCAATGCACACTACAAGATTTATTTTTCAAACAAACCACAAGAATATTGGTAGCTAATTTGTAGTTAATATAGTAAAAAAAGTTAACTACAAAAATACTACATGGTAGCATGAAATGAGTAACTAAAATAATCCTATTTAATGTGTAGTTTTTTTTTTAAATATAGCTATTCTCTAGTTAATTAGTAGAATACTAAATTTTAGCTAGAAAAATTATATTGGTAGCTAATATATAGTTAATTAGTTTTAAATTAAAATAACTACTAATTTTTTTTAGTTACAATTTGTCTTGAAAATTTTAGTATAACAAAAAAAAAATTTATATCATCACAGAAAGCTTATTAAGCTTTATCTGGCCAAGCATATTAGCACTTAACAATATATTCAATCTCAAAAATTCACGTAATTTATAAATTAATAATGTATAATAATATTTTGAATATTCGTCCCTAGCTAGCTTATTCCAACTCTTGAGACCCAAATTAGTCAACCTTTCCCTTGTTTTGTATTTTATAAGGAAATTTGATTAATTAGTTGTTAGTTATCAGTAATAAAACTCGAATCTGCAACTTCTAATTTCTCCATCTTCCTTTAGTTTATTATTAAGTTATCTTATAACTCCTCGTCAATCTCTTTTCCTTACCTAGATTAGTTTCATATCAACCATAAGAAAATAATTTGTTTTTCTATCCTTTCTCAAGCCTTCTGCGGAGTAGAACACAAGATGAATTATTAAACCTACCCATAACGCTAATTTTCTACATGGAACTTTCAAAGAAAAAGAAACAATTAAATTTGATGGAATATTGTGTGTGTGTTTCTTGGCAACTACATGCACAAAGAAAAGAGAGATCTATTACTTCTTTTTCTCTTTCCTTTCTTTTTCTCCTTCCTCTCTTAATCGCTGAGATGTTTTGAATATTTTTTGCGATCTTGTCTCTTCCAACGTATATTAGTAAATTTTATATATTTTTTTTACTTATGTTATTCATTATCGGTCAAACAATGTATTAGATATGAACTTGTCATGTAACTTAAGAGTTTGTCTTGTTTTGTATCGCCGTGGATATCAAAACACCTTGTTTAACTCGCAGCTCTTATATCAAGACTTCTAGAATGTGAGCAGTTAAAATACCTATTTAAAGGAAACATGATTGATTTGATGGTTGAGATGAGTTGGTTAAAAGGTGAATTAATAATAGAGAGGAAAGAAATTATAGGTTCCAATATTTCCATAACAGAACTAACATAATGGTAACAAAATTAACATTTGTTCTGGATAAAACAAAAAATCCGACCTAGGTTGGGACTCACATCCAAACTTTACAAGTAGAATACCTCTTGCACCACAAATAGACTCTTTTTCTATATTGTTAATTTCTATGTGAAAATGAATATTAATAAACCTCTGTTATAGTCTTATATATTAATAATCAATTGGATGTGCGTATAAGAATGATGGGTGATGAATATTTGCAAAAGATTGTAACTAACGATTATACCTTGTGTTGAGAATGTTTCGGTCTTTATTATGACCATGTTATTGGTAATTTATTCTCTTTAATACCCATATATAAGAACTTTGGTTCTGCTATGAATGTGATTGACTGGGATATTATCACTGGAAAATCAGAGTTACTTTTAGTTCTGATTTTATCTTTGGTTGGGATTTTATTTGGGATTTGTTGTTGTTTGTAACTAGTTAATTTGGAGTACAGGATAGTATACATACTGGTATAGTAGATTGATTGTTGTGTATAGGTGAATGGCATATGGTGTATCCGTGTATGCATGCTATGCTGAGGCTGATAAACATTTTTTTCCTTTTTATTTTTTGGCTCTTCTAGGGGTTATTTGATATTGAGATAACTTGTGGACATTTCAATAGCGGTTAATCCTTTGTAATTTCATTCTGCATCTCTTTTGCCTTAATATATCCATTTCTTACCCAAAAGAAAAAAAAAAGAACTTTACTGTGGAATTTTGTCCGATTATGATTGTTAATTTTGCTCCCTCTTAATTGATGGAAGGTTCACATAATTTTGGGTCGAATATGGGTCTTATTTAAATTATATCAATTAAGAACAACAGAATTGATTTTTTTTAAAAAAAAATCAGCCAGGTTAAAAGCCCAGAAACCTAAAAGGCAATAACACAGACCAAATTCTCTTCCAAACAACATCTAATTGGGCTACAGGATCATGCAAAAATCCCCCATCTTAGTTATTTTCTTTTAACATCCCCGTAATTACTGTTCGCTCCCATGGTTAATATATTTTTAAGAATCTCAAAATACATTCATATTATCTTTTAACATAAAATTTTATAACTTTTACTTGTACATAGGCTACATCTTTTTTTTCTCCTTATTCTCTCTCGCCAATATGTTTACTCTCATCCTATAACTTTTATATAACTTTTCTCTACACAGATAGGATGACATCCTAATCACCATTTATAGTGTTCCTTTTGTGACACATAACAAGTAGATCTTAAATTGATATTTTTTCTTTCTTAATTTATTATTTTATTTTCAATGCAACTTTTAGATCAATTGATCCGGATTTAACTTTTAATTTTATGTTATCCAGATTATATGATTCAAAAATTGTTTTAAAATATTAATTATTTTTTTAAATCAGGTGATCTGAAACACTTAAAAACTTAAATTCTAAATCAATTCCAGATATATTGATTTTTATGTGTTGTGTATCTGAAATATAAGATATGTGGGGTGTTTGTTTGTTATAAGGATGTGAGTAGTAAATGTTGGGGTATTTTCCCATCTTATTTCCATGCCAAATTCTCACATCATCCTCCTCTGGAGGAAGAATATAGCAATAATTCTTTGAAGTATCTCCTATGGCAAGACCATATTAAGGAGAGTTTTATTCTACTCTCCATTACTGTTGACCAAATCAGCAACACAAAATTTTGCATATGAGAAGGAATATCAGCTACATGCTCAGATAAGAT
Source organism: Psophocarpus tetragonolobus (assembly GCA_037954015.1). Lineage (NCBI taxonomy): Eukaryota > Viridiplantae > Streptophyta > Magnoliopsida > Fabales > Fabaceae > Psophocarpus > Psophocarpus tetragonolobus. The sequence continues at coordinate 33,245,256 of CM075694.1, forward strand.
TGTCACACCAAGCATTTATAATAGTACCATTGTCACATCTCAATTTCTTGAAAAGAGCATGACCATTCCTCACATATTTGGTTTCATCATTGTATAAATTCCATCCAACTAAATGAGCCTTTTTACCACTAACATTATAGCATAGTATGAATAGGCAAAGATAGATTTTTACACACATATTTTTACACACAATTTATGAGTGTAGGAAACAAAATCATTAGTTGATTAGTGAATTGCTGAATAACATAGCCACCCATGAAAACTTTCCAAAGTCACTCTTATGCAAACATAAAAAAAATAATACGCACACAATATGCGATTATTATTTTCCATATATTGACCCCACTTGGAGGCTTAGAATCTTTGTTATATATACTTAGCATATCAATGTATTACATGATTATGTTAAGGGATTTTGCCTATTGCCATGCATTTGCCATATAAAATCACACAGCAAAGTCCCACTGTATACTTCAATCAACGAAACTTTGCTAAATATTTTTCTATCAGATACTTAGAGATTATCTGACTTGTTTTCTCTGAAGGGTGGAATGCATCCCAAAATACATACTTATTTGCATCGTCGCATGTAAATTTAGGGTCACACAGAAAACCCATCTCAAATCTTCCTGTTCCACAGCATCCTGTTCCTGCTACCTCAAAACCTGCAAATTCAGAACAATGTAAATATATAGTGATGAAGTGCTCAATTTTATAGCCAACTCCCTCGGTTTTTAAGTTATCAAATTTAACAAAATAGATTCTCATGAAAGATAATTTAAAATATTTTATATTATTGGTTGATTCGTATATTAATCCTTTCATTAGTAAGATATTAGAATATCTATTTTAATTTTATCTTCTAATAAATATGATTGTGGTAAAAGATTCAGTGATTTTTTTTTTCAAACTAGCTAAGAGAGATAGAGTGAATGTATTTTCTACATAAGTTGTTTCATTTATGCTTAATCTCGCTTTGCATTAGGTATATACTTATAATATATACTTGTGTTTCATACTATTTTGTTACTTTGTTCTATGTCTATTATTTTGTTTTACATATATGATCATTTCTTGTTTCTTTCTTTATTATTTTGTGTTTTTATTAATGCTTGTTAATATGTAACTTATTTTCAAATCATAATAAAACAAACTATTAAAAGCTTTAAAATACATTATTTGAATGTTTTTATTTTTTTCATTGTAAAATATTTATTAATATTTTTATCTTATAAATATATTTTTTATTGGACAAGATAAATATTTTCAAACAACTTTTAATTAAAAAAATGAAACAGAAAACAATTTTTTAAGTTCTCATTTTTCATTTTAACTTAAAAATAGCTTTAATTAAAATAAATAAATAAATAAATAAATAGTTATTTTAAACATTCCTTCATGGATTGTTTGGTTAAAAAAAAAAAGAGTGGAGGATTTTAACAAGAGGAGGAGAAGGAGTTAGAGAAGAGAGTGCTTTTAATTTTGAGACATGTATAAGTTTAGAAGTGGGGAGGAGAGCATTTTAACAAAGGGAGGGAGAAAATATTTTCTTGTTTGGATCACAGGAGAGGGGAGAGAGGCTGTTACAATTAATTTTTGTCCTATTCTTCTAATTTTAAATTTAAAAAATAAATAGTTATATTTTGGTCATTACATTTTAAAATGTTTTAAATCACTCTTTCTTCCCTTCAAATCATTTCCGAAGAGACCAAATATTAAATGATAAAGAGTTTTGTTTCCTTGTGGTTCCTTTTCTCCTTTCCTAAAAATTAACCAAACAATTAATATTTGAAAAAATATCTTCCTTACTAACATTTCCATCAAACAAAATATTGTGTTAATGATGGACTTGTATACAAAGTGTGCATTAAATAAGGAGATATACGCTAGTGCAGTGACAAAGTCTATACCATGAAAAGAGACTACAAAAAACTATCAAAAACTAAAAACAGAAACATTTGCTTGGATCCAAACTAGATTGCCACATACATTAAGTAATATTAAGCCTCATAGTCATAGTTTAATGGTTTGATTTAGATCACACAATTCAAAATTTGAAAATTTTAATCCTACCGTTAACTTGTTATATGATATTTTATAGATCAGGTTGGTGATAACCATTTAAATGACAAATTGTTTATTTATATTATTCAAAATACAACAATGACACCAAGAACCTTATACACAGTACTCCAACCCTCCTCCCCTAGGTAGATACTAGTGGTTCTTATTTTTACAAGTTACATCATGGAATGTGATATATTAAATAAAGTAAAATCACAAAAAAAAAATAAATATTATACAACCGGCAACAAATTACCTAATTGTACTGTTACATTATCAAAATAATTCAAATTGAGACGTGATACACACATCCATTCATATAACAATTTATAACATTATTGTATCTATCTCTCTCGGTCTAGTTATTTATTCTGTTTTCAAATTCAATTTTTTTCTCTTTTTCTCTCTTAGTTGTATATTTTGTTTGACTGGTTCGAGTATCATTTCTCATTTATTCTGTAGACCCAAATTGTCTGTTTTTCAGATTTCTAAGTCTAAATTGAGAAATTTAAAAATATGGACCAAAAATAACAGTAAATAACGCATGCACGAATCTCTATTTTAAATTGTTTTCATGTTATAACTGCTTTGCATTTATGCTGTCAGTAGAATTTTGCTGAAAGAAATTGCTAGAACTAAAGAACTATAAAAAGGAAATTTATGCAATGGGAAAGGAATTTACTACTTGTGTGAAAAATCAGATACTATATAGCATGAGCAATAAATGGCGATTATAAAAACTTACCAAAACTAGAAGGGTGTGTAACTATTTGAAGTGTGATATCATAAGCATTTGCATCCACCAATTGAAGTTCAGGGAGATACTTGTTCAGCTTTGTGACTAACCACCCCAATTTTCCATTGAACTCCAAAGCTAAATTATTGTACTCTTCCACACAATTATGGTATTCCAAAATGTTTATTGCTCTCTCTAGTGGCAAACACCCCATAGGAGGCAACCCAGTGAGAGAAATTTTCCTTGCCCCAAGTCCATAAATTTCCTTAAAGAACCTTTCAGCAAGCCCTATGAGGAAGTCCTCATATTGCTCAACCACAGGGAACTCACACCTTCTTTGAGAGAATGTTGCATAATAGTTCTCAAGAAAATCATTGGTTCCTATGCTTACCAAATACAATGCCTCTCTTATTACTTCATTGGCCTTCTCTTCTCCAAGATGTGCCCTTAATTTCTTTTGGTACTCTTTGTAGTACTCTACTTCTTTCCATAGAGGTATCACATCCTGCAAAAGTCAAGTACATGGGTTTAGTAATAAAAAACTGAGTATTTTATAGTCACACTTTTTGAATTTTTATTAAATTATATATGATTTTGTTTTTTTATTTTTTATATTAATGTTCCCTAGAACAACTTGTGCAAACAGATCTCTCCATAAGGTTTTCATTTGTTGAGAGTTTTTTTGTCCTTCAGAGGAATTATTGTGGACTTCTAAAATTTCACAAATTTACATCATATCTTTAAATATTAAGAGTGGAAGGATTCAATTTTCATGAATAGACTAAGGTTTACAAAAATTTTAAAATGCTCACGCTAATCTTCATATAATTTTAAAAATATTATACTACCATCCATATTTATAAATATTTTACAAATACACCTTTCTAACTTTATCCTAATATCATACCAGGAGATGTAAAAATAATTATTAAAAAATAGAAATAGATATATAATTATACAAATTTTAAAAAAATATAGCAATTTACTTTGAAAAAAGTTACCTTTAAGAGAAAGAATGGTTGAGGTGCTTGAAGATAATAATTAACTTTAGCACACACATGGTAAGTTAAAAGAAAAAAATTATTTATATTTTGGGATAAGATAATTTTTTTCTCTCATTATTTTTTTAATTTAATCTTTTAATTTAAAAAGTTTTCACTTTAATTTCTGCAAATTAAATTAGTTCTTCTATCAATATTTTGCACAGTTTTTATTTTAAACTAACATAGTAAACATTTAAATGTTGTATTTTTTACCGAATGTTACTTGTTATTAAATTGATCAAATTAGTATATACTTCTTCCCGTCTCAAATATAACAAAAACATGCCTTAAGTATTGTATAAAATATAAAAAAAAACTTAATAAATTTTTTCTAATTTAATTACATTATTTCTAAAGTTTTTTTTTATTTGATTGACGTTTTATATTTTTAATATTATTACTTTATTATTAATATCAAATTTTAAAGAGTGATAATTTAGAAGAAAAAAGTTTAGTTTTAAATGAAAAAGAGATAATTAAAATTTTTAAGTAAGTGATTTTTTCTTATATTTGATATCATAAAGAATACTAAATTCATAGAAAAAGCTGACTGTGTCCAACAAAAATACTCTAAAATACTAAAGTAAAAAGATTTAAATTTAAAGACTAAATTGAAATCTAGAATATAAAATAAAAGATAAATATATTTTTTTCATGGATATGTTATCTGACCAAGTACATTTTTGTAAGCAAGTAGATAATATATTTGGACTTATTTTAACTCAAAAAAAATATGAAAAAGGTGAATTTTGTCTTGTTTAAGAAAATCTGTCTTTTGCATTTACAAATAATTACAAAAATATCAGTTTATTTTTATTTTTGAATGTTAATTTATACACTGAAAGTAATAAATTAAAAAAAAAATCTTATTTCATCCATTTCTTTTATGAAGACTTTAAAATAAAAAATAAATTAACATTTTTATAGTAGCTTTGTAAAATTAAGATATATAAATAAAACCTTTTCTTTAACCCAACTAGATCTTAAAGTCCTCAGAGAATTGTACGAAAAATTGATGATATTGTATTGTCCACCCTTAAATGGTGTAGATTGAGATGAAAATAAGAAAGATAAAAAGGCAAAAAATAAAGAGATAAAAAATAAATAAATAATTATGACAGTGTCCACCCTTTATATGAGCTATCACATCCTGCAAATTCAAATTGATGGGTTTAGTAATACAAAAACTTACCATGAGTGAAATTAAAGAATGACTATGGTCCTTGAGGATAATAACTTTGGCATTAATTAGATGGTATGTTAAAGAAAAAGTATATATGTAATTTTGGAAAAGATAATTTTCTTCTCTCTTCTTAATTTTTGTTTTAATTTTATCTTTTAAATTTAAAAAGTTTATACTTTGATCAAACCTCTTCGTATAAATCAAATTAGTTGTTCTATCAAATTTTTTTAGAGTATTAATTTTGAACTAACACAATAAATATTTATTTGATGTGACATTTTTACCAGTCTTTTTGTGTGTGTCTAATTAGTGCCTGTTGCTTGTCATTAAATTGATGAAATTATTATATTTTTTCATGTCTCAAATATAAAAAATATATATCATGTATGGTCTTATAAGCGAATATAAAATATACAATTAAAGTTTTATTTCCAATATTTTTTATTGATATTTAAATTTCAGGAAAGGTTAGTTTAACGAAAGAGCTTGTTTTTAAATGAAAATATATAATTAAATATCATTAATGGACTTTCTTAATAAACTAGAGAAAACGCAAGGGTTGTGTTACTGTGTATTTGCATTTTTATTGTATATTCATATTTTTTATTTTTATTTGACATATTTAATTATGTAATTTATAAATAATTATTATTTAAATGCGACAATATTTTCATTTGTATTCAAACTCTCTCCTCTTTTTATTTTTTCATATTTATTGTATATTTGACTTATTCATTGATGATATGACATATTTTTATGATGTTATCACAAATAAAAAATATAAAATTAATAAAATATATTTTAAAACATGTCACATAATAATTTTATATTTTAAAATATAAAAATTTACAAAACATATTAAATTAAAACCCTAAAATTGTTATAACATATTAAAATAGAAAGGGAATACATAGGTATGAATTGTGGTGTATTATTATGAGGTCTTTAGTTCAAAACTTGGTAGGACCTTTTTTTTCTATATTTTTCTATTTAAAATTGTCACATCATCATATTAATTAACTCTTAATTTCAAAACCTAATAATGTCAGTCACTAATTACAAAGTCAACATAATGGGTTAAAGTCCCTTACACGTATTTTAAAATATAAAAAAAAAACTAATTTGTCATAAGAGGTTATGGGTTCAAGTCCCTCTTATAACAAATTAGTTTATTTTTTAATTTTAAAATAGATGTAAGGGTAGAATAAGTATTTTGAAAAGTAGACATCAAAAGGGGGTATTCTCTTTATTAATAGTATAGATATAGTATATAATATAATATCATATATTATACATTATAGATATAATTGGACAATTATGTATGTTAGATATCAATATTTTAAAGTAATTTTTTGCTTAAAGTTATAAGGTTGGTCTCGTGGAAAAATATATGTTTGGGAAATAAGAGGTTATGGGTTCAAGTTCCTCTTATGAAAAATTAATTTATTATTTTAATTTTAAAATAGGTGTAAGAGTGGAATTGGTATTTTGAAAAGTAGATATCAAAAGTTGGTATTCCCTTTATTAATAATATAGATAGTATAGATATAGATAATTGGACAATTATGTATATTGGATATTAATCATTTAAAGTAATTTTTTGCTTAAAGTTATCCGGTTGGTCTGATGAAAAAGTATATGTTTTGGAAATAAGAGATTATGGTCAAGTTTCTCTTATGATAAATTAGTATTTTAAAAAGTATTTTAATAGTATTGTTTTTATTATTAGTATAGATAATTAGTTAATTAAAAGACTTTGCGGTCCTTGAAGATAATAACTTTAACGGTTAGCATTTGAGCGTAATTAAATTAAGCAAGTGTATATGTACTTTTGAATAAAATAATTTTCTTCTCTCGTTTTAATTTAATCTTTTAACTTTTAAAAGTTTTCAGGTTGATAAAGTCTTTCTGCGCTTATCAAATTACTTCTTCTGTCAATTTTTTGCACAATATTAAATTTGACTAAGATGATAAATATTTATCTAATGTGACACTCTTTATGGTAATCTCTTGTCATTAAATTAATCAAATTAGTGTATAGATATCTGAATCTTTATAGTCGCGGATATATTTATCTGAGCAAATGCATTTATGTAAGGAAGAAGACAACATCTTGGAATTCTTAACTTAACTGAAAATAGGTACGGAAACGGCAAGTTTTGTCTTGTTTGAGAAAATATTTCCTCTTTTGCTTTTAAATAATTACAAAAATATCATACTTTTTACTTCATTTTTATTTTTGAATGTTTTTACACAGAAAATAATAAGATTACAGTAACTTTAGTTTTCAACATTTCTTTTATAAATATTTAATAATAAATTGACAGTTTTATAGTAGCTTTGTAAAATTAAGAAATACAAACAAAACCATTTTTTTTCAAATCAAGATCTTAAAACCTATTCAAGAATTATAAAAAAGAAAAATAATGATAGTGCCCACCCTTAAAAAAAAATTATATATGAAAATAAGAGTAGAAATGGAAAGAAAATAAAAAAAAAAAAAACAGATATGAAAATATGTCATTAGTCATAAAAAAAACATGTATTTTAAGATTGATTTCGTGAACAATTATTATTATTATTATTTTACATGATATTAACTTTTTTTAGTTTTCAGATATTAACTAATTTTCCTCAAAAAATCTAACAAATAACTTTTAATATGATGTTTTTACTAATAGTTTAAATCAACTAAACTCAATACCATTCTGATCAATGCAATTAAATTTTAAAATGTAGTTGACAACTGCAATTATGATCCCAATAATATAAAGGGATATTTACTTATTAATTATAGTTTTTTTCACTATAACCACAACCACAATTTAAAATAATGGAAATAATATATACTTACAGCAACACTAGAAGTAGCATTGTCAAATCCAGTTCCAGCAGAAGCAAAGCAAACACCAGTGGCAAAATCTGAAATGTTATGAGCAGGATCCAAGTATGCAGGAACTGTTGGCTTAAGGCCAAAGGCCTCAGAGATGAAGTCAGGGGCAATTCTGCCATTAGAGAAGCGTCCAGTAGGGTTTCCATTGAAGAAGTCTCTGCCATATGGCTCAAAGTTGCTCCTAGCAATTGTTGGAATGAAGTTGTTGTTTCCTGAATCCACTGAAGAGTCTCCAAACACTATTATTGCAGGAACTTTGCCACTGCTTCTTGATGTGGGAAAATGTACCATCATTTCAGTAATCAAGAGCCATAGGGCATAACACCCTTTTCCCATTGCTCTCACAATTTGATGCTGCCAAAGAGGTATTGTATTGGGTACAGACACACCTAGAGGGCTTTCTGATAGATACCACTGCTATTTATGGGAGAAACTGTTATATGCAGTTTCTTTTCTATTACAAGAAAAAAAAAATTATATATTACCAAATGTATTGACTAAGTTTACATAACATTTAGGTTTCTTGAAAATGAGAAGTCATCTTTTTACTCTAAAATGTAAGTATAAGAATCGTTACAACAGTTAATATTAATTATTTATTAATGAAAGAAGATGTATACTTACTTTTATAATAAATGATTTTTCTTCTTGAAAAATAGTATGTTTTATTTTAGTCTTTTAAATATTTGTTTTTAATTTGGTTCTTTAAATATTTTTTCTGTATAGTTTTAGTGCATGTTTGTCTTTAGCTTTAAGTAGCTATTCATTTATAGTTCAGTTATTTAACAAATTATCAACAAGAAATATTTTAAGACAATCTGTATTTTTAACATATCTTATCTATTCAAAATAATTTATAACATTAGATAAATTTATAAATGACTCAAAACATAATTTATCTAAAAAATTATATTAGATTGATAAGTTAGATTAATAACAAAGTGACTATAACCAAATAAAAAATTTCCAGACCAAATTTAAAAAATATTTAATCATTATTTTCTAGACATCAAAATGAACTTAACTTTTATTCATTTTATAATATTTTTTAAATTATTTTTTCATGTAAAATTGTGAGAGAAAAAATAGTGGTGCATGCGATGAGTCAAACATGAAAAGAACATTTTAAAAAAATCAATAAATAAAATGAGAGTGATTAAAATTTGTTTTTATGTATTTTTAGAAAATTTTCTTGTTATAATAGAAAATGGAGGCAGCATACTTAGCTCATGTGATTTGAAAGTGATAAGTAACAGAAATGGAGACAAAAATTAATTAATTAGGTGGCAGGTTTAGCCATTAAGGATACTTGTAGTGTATCGACCTTGCAACCTCGAAGCTTTATTAAGCCGTTGAGTAAAGGACATGTTCCCTTGCTTTGAGATTTTGTAAGAGAAAATAAATAAAAAATTAATTAAGACAAGTACTCAAAAGTTTTTCCTTTTTTTTTTATTGAACACATGATGTTTTTCATTTGAAATAATCGTGTTCAAGATAAAATTATTATAAACAGTAAAGATTTTATTGAGAAATAAAAAGCTTTTATTAAAATCTTTATAAGAACAAATAATACATATATAAGGGTTATAAGATTGGTCTAATGATAAAGTATAAAGATAAAAAGAAAAAGTCGTAAGTTTGAATCTCTCTGTCGATAAAACTAATAAATTAACAACTAACATTTAACTTATAAATAAATAATACATGTATTTATTTAAATGTAAAATTTTTTATTGACATTTATAAAAAATTACTGTATATACTATTAAATTTATTATTTTAATAGTAATTACTTTAAAATGTATATTAAAAATGAATTCTAATTAGATAACAGGATAAAAAAAATTACACTCATAATATACATCCATGAAACTATATATTCTCACAATGATATTTTGAATGTAACTAAAAACACTGAATGATTTCTTAATTGTTTTCCTTTTGAGGACAAAAAATAAATGTTTACTGATAAAGTTTGAGACAACGATAATGGCATACGTGGAACGAATTAGATTTTATGCTCACCATGAGAACCCCATGCACCTGTGACTAGTGATGTGGATGAGATAATATTAATACACCATAATGCAGTTAAGCATTAAAGAAATAATTCTTTTTAATAATTTTTTATATATAATTGAGTCTTAAAATTAAATACAAGAGTCCACCATATATGTAAACCCTTTACCAACAATTCGTTATTTTCAACGGTATTAAACTTAGTTTTATTAAGTAAGGTTTTAAATTTGAGTTTTTTATATAAAATAAATAATGTGACTTATGAGGAGATTTTACCAAAGATGATGAAATCAAATTTTTTTATAAATATAAGTTATTAACAAAACAACTTGTGAATACTTCGCACAAACATGATATTAAAAAATGATTGATGGATCAAATTGGATCACTTTTTATAAAATACTTACCTAAATAGTCTCCTTCAAAATTATTGTCTAAAATAAGTCTGTAAATTTTTTTACTGTGTGACTGCCATAGTAAACCACATATCTGAACTTCATTTTTATCTGATAGACAAAAATATAAAAGGTAGCTAGGATAGAAAAATATGTCGTTTTTTATAAAGGGAAGACCATAAAACACCCTTTTAATGGAATCACGTGTGGGGGTGTATCACACTTTTATCGTACTACAGTTTAATAATTTAGTTTGATTGTGGAGAAGAAGATAGAGAGTGTATATCCCATGTGGAGTATTGATTTTACTTGTGTGTTAAAAAGTAGTGGGTTGTGAAATAAGCTAGGATGGGTGATTTGAATTGAATTTGATTATGAAGGAGAAGGTGACAGATGAAGCAAAGTTTGTGCAGTGAATTAAATAGTGATGGGACCCAAGAAGGTAAAAGGCAGATCAAGGTAAGGGTCATGCAATCATGTTCATGGATTGATGGATAGTATGGACCAGATCTGAATCCAGCTGAGGTTGTTCTAGTATATAGACAGCTAATATCTTCTTAAATTTCTCAATGTATTTATTAGGTTAGGACATGTTGGCATTCAATACTTAACCAACAGATTACATGAACAATACTTAGATAATAATATGTGTATAAGGATAACGAAAGAATATAACAAAGTCACTTAAATATATATGAAATAGAGGTAAAGATCACTTTAGATTTTATTACAATCAAAATTCGAAATAAACACTAAAACATCTTTAAATTATCAAGATTAAAGAAATTTTAAATTTCAACATAGTCTAAAAGCACTAACAGAAAGAAGAATACAAAACACTTCAGATTTCAGCATGACCCGAAAACCAAAATGTGAGATGGGATCATTCAAAGAAGAAGTAATGTCAATAATATAAGGGTTTCAGCCTCATTAAAAACCTTATACCTATAATAACTAATTAACTAAATTAATCACAAATTGATTAACATAATTACTTATTAATGCTAATCCCAATAAAGTTGAGTTAAGTAAACAAGACATTGAATATGTATTTGTTATAAATGGTTATGAGGTACATATCAATGATTCATTCCTAGATCAATTATTACTCTTTATTTCTCATACTTTACGTACTTTCTTACTTGAGGGTTGAAGTTCTCTTTTGTAGGTTTTTCTCCTTTGTGAAAAAAGGACACTTGGTGAGTTCACATGAATAATACCCAAGTACATTTCAGTAGGAATAATATGCATCATAGATCAAAACATTTTTACACAAGTTTTATTTTTTGCAAATTATTGTATGCATTATTCTTTGTTATTTAAGTTCAAAATGTCTTTACAAGAATTTGATGAGCACACCTTTTGATAAGTATATGAATAAATTACACTATTGAAATTTAGTATAATTACATATTTATGTCCTATTTTTTAATTATTACTTTCACATTTCTTAAGGTGTATTAGTGTAAGATTTGAGGTGAGGGCTAGTGTAATATTTTCATATATATAAAAAAGTGTTAGTGTAATTTTTTAAATTTAAAGGGAAGTTAGTTTAGGAAAATAAAAAGAAAAAGAGTAGAATTATATGTAATTTGATAAAAGTTGAGAGATGCATATTTTATTTGCTCTAGGTGTTTATATGAAAAAGGGAAATGAAAAATTCTTTAGTAATTTAGAATTTGTGTAGTTTAATGTTTGTAAAATTTTGTTGCTTAATTTTTTAAAGATCTACATATGTATAAGTTGATTTTAGTTTATAATTGTTTGAAATACATAAAATATTATTGTTGTTAGTAATATTAATTTTTATTAGTAACGAGGATTGAACCTATAATCTTTTCTCACTTCTCTTCTTCCTTATCTCTTATCTAATTGAATCACCTTATATCTCTAATTTTTTTAAAAAAATAGAGTAAATTATGGATGCACCCCCTAAAGTTTGGTATAATTACACATGTACCCTTATTTAGTTTTTTAATCATTACTTTTGAATCCCAAGAAGTGTTAGTGTAAAATTTCAGAAAGTATTAATATAATATTTTCAAACATATAGAATATACAACTATAATAAATACATAATAATAAGGAATTTTGTGTAATTAAAAAAAAATACATCTATAATTTCTATTAAACTTGAGAAGTACATATAGTTGGCTCAAAAAATTAAGTATTTGTTTCTATTTTTCCTATGAATACTTTGAGGTCTAGTTATATACAAAGATATTTCTTACACTATTAAGTGAAGTAGAAAAAAATACCAAAATTGAAGGAAATTATAATTTAGTGTGTATAGGAAACTTATAAATAATATCAAAATATATGAATTTTTGACAGAAAAAATATATTATTTTTTAATAATAACATATAAAATGTTATAATTATTAACATTTTTATAATTGTTCTTTATTTTTATAAGTTCAAATTTAATTTATTTATAAAATAAAAATTATCTAGTATTATTCAAATGATATTCTGTTATATTATATTTAATAGATTTGTTCATAATATATTGAATTCATTAAAAATCTACTTTTTTCAAGATAATAATATAATATTTCATTAACAATATATCTATATAAATTTATTTGATTTATATACATAACGTCATTTTCACACTCCATATATGCAATCTTGGATTTATATAATTATATTATATCTCAATATATCAAACAACTGAAACTGTATATAATTATTTTTATCTCCTGTATATTTTATTTTATATCCACATATTTCAAGAATTCATCTAATGAATTAAAAAAAATAAAAAATATTCCATCATACACTTAGATACATCATGTCATATAAACAATTAAAATAATCTCTATGCATGACTGCTTATGCCGTACCAGTATCATATATTTTGATAGGCTAAAATAACTTTTTCTTTTATATTTTTAGTCGTTTTCATTTTTATCCTTTATTTTAATTTTTTATTCTTAATTGACAATACTGGTCAGTTTGATATTGACGCTGTTAATGTTTTGAAATTTTAAATAATTAATTTTAACATAGACAATTTTTAACCATCAATCTTATAACTAAGTTTCAATTTATAACACATGTACTTAGTTTTTTTATTGTATTATAAGTTTTAATTTTATAATTTGCCTTATATATTATTGTTTCTTTTAGAACGTCTTTATTAATTTTTTAAATCACTTTAATCGATAAATAATGTATGTTTATTTTGTAATGTCCAATAAATATATTTGATGAGAAATTAAAATAAAAATATTATTTAAATAAGCAATTATTACTTAACTTAAAAACAAATATTTTTTTATGTCAAGTATATGACTTATTTAACTTAAAAGCAAATTTATTAAAGATGTACCAATAGAGAAAATAGTTATTTAAATTAAATTAAATTAAATAAAAATGATTGATAGATAATACGTAGAAACACTTAATTAACTTATGAAGATTAAACTAATAAAATTACTTTTAAAAAAATTACTATTAATGTTTTATGACAAATAGTAGTGTGTTAGGTGATAAGTTGATTGCAATGTTTAGAAACCTTCATCAGATTTGCTTCATATTAAGTATGGTATATATGTAATTCTCGAATCTCGAAAAACATATTTTATTAGGGTTGTATTGATTTATGGGTTAGGATTTTCAATAGTTTGTCAAGTTATTCTTTTTTTAGTCAGAAATGTCTTCATTGTAAAAAATGTGGAGTAACTTTCAAATCACTTAAGTTAGAAATGAAATTGGATTAAGCAGGGAAAATATTAAATGTGAACAACTTTTACCTATTGTACCTATCATTTTCAGGCTCTAGTATAAGTTTAGGATCCATACATTTGATTAGTAAAGATTCAATGACATATTAATTATATTTAGCCTCCATTAATTAAGAAATTAAGCTATGGTTGTATAGTGTGAAGATGTGGTATGAGTGAAGTCTGAGATGATATCGATGTCACCTTCGTAATGTGTTTAGTATAAAAATTAATTATATTTATTAAAAAAACTTGAGTTTGTAAAGTTGGAAGTTATTTTTAGAAACTAAAAAATTATTAAAAATTAAACATAATAATATAAAAATAAAAACATACCAAAATGAACTATTCTTTTTATAATAATTATAAATTATAGTATACCATAACAAAAAAATTTGATCTAGGAAGGGTTTTTATTAGGTATGACAATAAAAAGCATACTCATACTTGTTGATATAGTCTTGATGTTAACAAAAAATACATATATAGAGCACAAGTCATCTATGTTTTCTCCACCTTAAAGAGGTAGGTATGGGTTCGGTTACGTAACATCTCATCTTTTTCTCATTACCGTACTTGTCTCATTATACACATATATATAATTATTAATTATATAATTATATGTTTATCTAATTTAATTATTTTGTATATGATATATAAATATATGCAACTATTTTCATGCTTTTTATAATTATTAAATACAAATTAATTATTTTAATAGTTAAATAAATTAAAATTATAATAACAAAAATTAAATAACAAAGTCATATCATAAAAAAATAATTGTCGAAATTATATACTTAACTAAAATAACATCTAATTTTTAATATACAAACAAAATGATAAAATTGGTGGTCGTTCCATTTGTAAAACTGGTTCACTGCCCTCATCGATAATGATTAAAGAAATGCAAATTCAAAGTTGTTTTTTTTACATTTCTTCTTCTGTCAAAATTATTCTATTTGCTCCTCAATCTTCTAAAGATAAAATTGATAGTTCAGTCCTTTACAGTGGGTCAACTCTTCATTCTGTTTGTGATTTCTAAAAAGGGAAAATCTATCTCTTTATTTTTTTTCTTAAAGCGATTGATGAATAGAAACTTTAGCTAAGGTATTTTAGACTTTGTGAATGGTAATAAAGTTATCTCATAAAGGTGATCCTAATTAATCGGCTATTGTAAAGAAAAATCACAAAAGATCTCAACAGTAGGTAGAGATTAAATGTAACTCAATAGTAAGAAAAATACTATAAATAAATCTGCATTACCTTTTTACTTATCTCAATTTATTTATTTTTTTGGTTTTCAGGACTTCTTCCACCACCCAGGCATCTAATCAATGTTTAAGAAATAAGTTATTTAACCACCATGATATGGTTATTTCTCTTAATTTTGATTTTATACAAAACACACTTTAATTTTTTAGGTAAATTAATGCAACACTCTTTTACAAATACTTATTATTTTTTATCATTAATTTTTTTCTCTCTAAAGATCAATGTAAAATTAATTTAAAAGAATATAAGTGTAGTGTTTTTATATATATAAAAGTGTTAGTGTAATATTTTAAATTTAAAGATTCTAATGTTAAACTGGAAGAAATAAAAGAAGAAAATTAAAAAAATGAAGTCATGTATAATTTAAAAATTTTTAAAGAATATTAATATAACTTACTCTCCATTTTATTATCTCTTTTTTCTTTTTTAAACCTGGTTTCACATATTTTTGCAATTAATAATTAGAAAAAACTCTCAATCATATTTTAAACTTTATTCATATATTTAATAATTTTAACTAGTTATATCAATCTATCATCTTATACTTGTACCTTTATATTATCTTTAAAAAACCATAAATTAGTTGAAAATAAGCAGATAACTTTATATCACAATTTATATTATTCATTGTAAACTTAAAATATTATAAATTTATTTATATTTCAATATATTTATTTTTATAAATTTTAATTGCAGAACAATAATTTTTTTATTATGAATTTAATTATATAAAACTAAACTTATATCTTGTCATTTATTTACAAACATATGTATATTTCAAAAAAGAATTGATGTATAAAATAAGGTTTAAATCTAAATTATCACGCAAACTTTGAACCTTTAAATTGTATAATCTTCACTGCATTCAATGGATACTGTACTTTTTTTCATCACATCTCATATTCATACTTAAATTATCGGCGTCTATGGCTGTTTTTAGTTTCCTCACCAAACTTCCAGCAAAAAAAGTGAAATATTGGACAATAACATCAATGTATTAAATTAATATTGGCACTTTTATTTATATGATTTTGACTCTATTCATTATTTTTTAATGCTTTTATACTTTTTTCTCCATACATCTCATTCATAATTAAATTCTCAGCATCTAAGGCTGTTGTTTTAAGCCTCTTGCTTCACCAACTTCCCAACAAAAAAAGAAATAGATTAATTGGCATATTAAAAGCATCAAGTTCTTCACGTTCTCATATTTAATATTTATTTATTCTTGAAGATATCTAATGAAGTAGTTTATATATATACCGAGTGAAAATGGAAAGTTTTTATTAAAATATTTTCCATTCATATATACAATTTTTTTTATGCTTTAATTGGGGTGTGTGAAAGTGAGGGAGGTGTGATTTGTGAAGAATTCAAATATTATTTGACTGAATTTTTGCTGTTTAGTTACCGCGATAGTCAACTAATTAACCATGAAAGTTGTTTTTCAAAATAATAAGAATAATCATAAAATGAATTAATAATAATAATATACTAAGTAAAATAATAACTATTATTATATTAAATTAAAAAATACAAAATAACTTATTTTATATTTTTTATCTACTAACAACTTTAATTCCAATTGTTTCTCTTTTTCATCGTATTTTACTTCAATAAAATAATTTTAATTTTCACTCATCTACATATTCCTGCCTGTTTCCTCAAATTACTTAATTTTAATTATTTCTAAACGTATGTATTTATATTGAGGTAGAATTTTAAAAAAAAAAAAACAAGTGAAAGAAAAACCAAAAGAAAAACCAGAAAATAAAATAAAATTCCATTGCCGGGAATCGAACCCGGGTCTCCTGGGTGAAAGCCAGATATCCTAACCGCTGGACGACAATGGATAATTGAGTGAGTATATGAAGATAAAAATCTATAAATTAATTATATAGTAAGCAAAGGAGTTCATTTGTATCCTATCTTTAAGCTGTTGATCCCAATGAGAAAGTATTACCTATTTATAACAAGCAAAATAAAATAGTGTTTGATATTTCAATAATATCCAATTTTTATTGAATTAATAAATTTTAAACTAAAATATCCCTAATTAAATAAAATATTTTAGGAATAAATAATTCTTAAAAGAGTAAAAATAAGTTTAAAAAATTATATTTTTTAGAGAAAAATGCATATTTAGGATATATTTATTATTGTAAATTAAACCAATCATATTAGTAATTTTGGTGAATTAATTAATTGATTTTTATAAATAGGATTGAAATGAATATTTGATATTCAATATTATATACTTAACTATAGAGTTGTCATAATGGGTTGGTCTGACCCACCATAGATTGGTGAGTGGGTTATGTGGATCAGCCTACCAACCACCAAAAAATAAAAATCTATTTTTTAAAAAATAAAATCTTTTAAAAATTTTAAAATTAACTATTTAATTAAGCTTTTATTTAAAATTAAGAAAAATTATTTTATATTTGAATATGTAATATAATAATTTTAAATATGATTATATAAAGTACAAATTTACAAATTGAAATAAAATATAATTAAAAGTAGGTTCAATACAGGCTGACCCAAACCATCCAGGTTGAACCCTATATGAGTCGAGTCCTAAATAAATCAGGTCATTTTTTGTTTTCTATCACAACACAAATTCCATACTTTTTGTCGAACTGTATTCATGGTAGATCAAGTTGGGTCATGGGTTTTGACTCGTTTTGACATACCTACTTAACTACTTGTAGTAGAATAATAACCAAATTCCACAAGAGTGAGGTAAATCAAGTGATTTTAAGATTAGAAAGTTAATATTTTCAAATTGAGTAAAACATTTTAAAAAAATATTCACCATGTGTTCAGAGTCCTCCACCAAGTTTAAACATTGCTTTCAATAAACTAGCATGTACTAATGTCATGATAATACTTTGAAGTAGAATATGTTAATTAAAGACACTGTAGTCGTATAATAAGAAGGCCTAAGGAGGTTTTTTACCCCATAAAACATCTTCTTTTTATTTTAATCTTTTAATTTTTATTTTATACCTCAAAATATGTTTTGTTTGAAAATAATTATTATTATTGTTCAACATTAAGTAATGATGTGGTTAACTTTTTGTTAACTCGGCTGTTACATGTGATTGAAGATAATAATAGAATAACAACATGTGATTTTTTAAGAAAATATATAAAATATTAACATTTAAATCTTCAAAATATGTTGTTTTTTAAATAATCTCTATTGTTAAATGCATATCATTATATGATGATATCATTATATGATGATGTAACTAACATTTTGTCATATTAATTGTGCCATATCGTAATCGAAAAGAATAATTTATGATAAATTTATTATTTTTATAATAATTACCTTAGAAATCATAGTAACAATATTTTTATTAATTGATAATAAGAAAAATGACTAATTTTGGCTTAGTTCAAAGTGTCATTATTTTAACAATAATAATTTTATTTTAAAAGCCACATGTAATTATATATTATTATTATTATTATTATTATTATTATTATTATTATTATTATTATTATTATTATTATTTTCAATTACATGAATCATTACTTAACGTTGGAGATTTAATGGAATAGAATATTTTAAAACAAAAATATATGTTAGGAACTAAAATAAAAAGTGGGTATTTTTCTATAATTAATTAAGCCTAACAATATTATTTCTTTTAGAAAAAAGTCATATGTCGATTTTGTTTACTTTGTTTTCAATGACGTGGAACGAGTGACGAAACAAAATGTTAATCAATTCATCACTTAACATTGGACAACTAACAACAAAAGTTATTTTCAAGCAAAAACATATTTTTATACTAAAATAATAAAACAAACTTTAAAGATTAAAATAAAAAGTAAGTATTTTTCAAGGACAAAAAATTTATAAAGCCTAATTAGAATGTAATTTTATTATAAAAATTTAAATTTTTTTATTAAAATTTTCTATCACGTACCTTAAATGATAAATAAAATAAAACAAACTAATTTTGAGAAATAATAGGATTATGATCTTATTAGTTAATACTAAAGTTTCGGTTAGTTTTTACAATGTCGGCTAGAAAATTTATAGACTGTAAATTTTACAAGAAAACTTAAGTTTAAATTCTAAATACATAGTTGGGTTAACTATTGAGAGAAAGAAATTGTATTCTACAGTAATTTTATAAGATCTCCCGTGATTAATCATTTATAGTGTGATTATAAAAGTAATTAATTGTATCATACATAATAGAACATCTCTAATGGGAGATGCTTGTAAAATTGGTTAACATTCAATGAGTTGTTAGAAGTAATTTGTCTATGAGAGCAATGCTACATTACAATTCAAGTTGTTTAAAAAATAGATGAGTTGTTTCACCAAACAACTATTACTTATGGTTAAAAAAAAATAATTTTTCATCAAATTTGTACAAATTAATAATAATATACAATTGAAAAAAAATTCAAAAATTATAAAATAGTGATTTTCTTGAAGTTACTTATAGTTTTTTTTATTTGACTAAAATTGAGTATGAATTGTTGAACAATTACGTAACACATCAAACACTTTTAATGCAATAAACATCTTATCAGAGTTGGTCATAGTGAACTTAATATGCAAAGTTTTTGTGTTATCTATGAATTATTAATTATTCATTCTTCTTTTGTTTTTGGTTAAACCATGCAAGTGTGTAGGCTTTAATGGATTTGGAAACCGCATATTCCAAGGGAAAGGAAGGAAAGGACATGATTTATTAATTATTATTATTATTATTATTATTATTATTATTATTATTATTATTATTATTATTATTATTATTATTATTATTATTATTATTATTATTATTATTATTATTATTATTATTATTATTATTATTATTATTGATTCAACCACAATTCAATCCTAATTGAATCATGAATCTTAATAAATGTCTTTACCGGTTTTATGGACAATCTAGTTTATAAAACTTTACTAAAAAACATCTTTTAATTGGAGTTTGATTTAAATTTCTTTTAGGATCCATTTAATTTATTCTTAACCAGTTTGACTAATCTTAATTGGTTTTTGTCAATTCTAAAATATTTCTATTATGTATGCTAACTAAATTAACCAGTTTGATCTGGTTTTGAGAACCATACAAATACTACTCACCCTTATAAATTGCTAACATATTTATGATTTTCAATAACATCTACCCATACATATCTTAAGATGTACTTAAAATGAGTTTGTATCTTAACGATACATAAATTAATCATGTGAATTTTACAATTCATTATTTTAGTTTTATTTTATCAATTCTTCTTAAAAAATTGAGAAGTCATATAACTTTAAATTGTTAAACGAAAAGAATTAAAGAAATATTTCTAAATTTACACTAGATTATTATTCCACTACTTAATTACTTTCTTTTTTATAAAATAAAAGTTTCACAAACTCATATGTAACTAATAATTTTTTTATAAAATGTCTAATTAAGTTGTTTTATTATACATATGCTATATATAATTGTGTTAATTTTACCTTTTACAAAAATTTGTTTAAAAATTTCTCTTCTAAAGGTCCAAGTGACTTATAACTTTCAAGTTAAAGTGATGGTTTACTGAAAATCAAATCATTTCCCACATATAATTGTTTTAATTTTAACGTAAATCTTTTACTCTTTGTTATTAACAATTTTAACATAAAAGAATATTTTGCAAAAAAAATTAAAATTTAATAAGATGTATTATATTTATGTACTATAAATTATATATAGCATATTTTTTTGCTTAATATATATTACTATATTAGTAGTAAAATATAAAAAAAATATTGTATTGAATTCGGTTCAACTTTGGTTCAATCCTGATTGAACCTTTGAATTTTAAAATCATATCTTTACCAGTTCAATTATTGATCCGATTTTGAAAACTTTGAAAATAGTAGGGAGTAAAAAAAATGTAAAATCGGTGTAATTATAGAGTAAAAAGATTTAATGTTGTATGTATAGATAGTAAAAAGAAAAGTTATTTTTACTTACAGAGTAAAAGATAAATTTAATACAAATATAAGTAATAAATGAATTAATTTAACAACCCATAAAAAGGAGGAGAGTTTGGGTGATAAAGGGTATTGCTGGGAATAAACTACAGCAGGAGGTACATTAGTAACAAAAGGGAGGTATAAATATCAACAGGCTAGGCTACTACACGCATTCTCACAATGCCGCGGAAAGCATGATGACTCCGTTTCGGCCTTTTCTTTTTGCACCGCCATCTTTTGCATTTAAGAAATTTTGAAAATTCCCAAAATATCCTATAGGATTTCTAATCAACAATATATTTTTTAAAATGTACTGTGAATTGTAGGATCTTCAAAGTATTCGTTTCTAGTGTATTGTAAATTTTAAGATTCCTAATGCATTTATTTAATTGTATTGTAGATTTTGTAATTTATAATGTATTTTTTTAAATACATTATAATTTTTATAATCCTTAACATAATTATTAGGAATATAATATTTGTGTGCCACAGATTAGATGATCTGTAATTGTATCATACATTACGGATCACATAATCAGTGATAGGTAATTATATAAATGTGGAGTGGTTGGTGGGGATTTCTTTGGTTTTCTCCAATGAGATTAGGAGTTATTGTTATTATTTCTTGGGTTTTCTTGATGGAATACAAGAGCTAAGGAGAGATTTTTTTTTTAGTTTCGCGAACATATGACATATTTGGAAAACACAAAACGAGACCATTTTCAGAAATCAAAAGGTTGATGTTCATAAACTTGTATAGAGTGTCCAATTTCAGTCTTAGAATTGGTGTCACTCAGTTAAAGTTACATCTTATTCCCATGCTGAGTGGGTTATGAATCTACACTTTTGTATGAATTGATGTAACAACATCGCTTATTTGGTTTTTGTATTGTAATGACAAAGACATCTCTTGTGTTTTCTTATTTTTTGAATTTTTCAATAAAATTTTTTGGCTTTTAAAAAAAATTATATAATTATGGATCAAGTGATCTATAATGTATTATTAAATCAATATATTGTGGATCATTAGATTCGCAACTATGTTGCCTACTACTATAAATTTCGCGATCTGCAATGGAGAAAAAAAATCATTATGTTGTCGATTTCATGATCTGTAATAAAGAAAAATAATTTTTTTTTATCATGAAATTTGAAACTATGAAAAATTTACTAATTAAAATAACTTAGTTTTTTCTTACAAGGAAAAACCTACAATGTGACGCTATAAAACCTCTCCAAAGAAAGAAAACTAGTAGTCTAGCACACATCATTGTAGGTACACCATATTGTAAAAAACATTAAAAAAGAAAGATCACAAGAGTGTTTGATGATAGTGCAACAAGGAAAAATTAAACAAACAACCTAAACTTTATAAAGTGATAAGGTAAAAGTGTCTTTTTCAATTATGGGTGCAAAAAGTAAAATGGGGTTGCAAAAAGAAAAATCCCTCCAAGTCAAAATACAAGCAAGGAAATAAACCTAATTCTATAGTGAATCCTAGTATGATTTGAGATTTTTCTTTTCGCACATCCTATTCTCTATTCGAATAATTTAACATCCCAAGAAACATAACCCAACTATTTACCAAGGAACAAGAGTACCTCGCTTGATGATAATTATTGCTCAATGAGATATCTAAATCAAACTGTTCCAGTGAAGGAACTTTGCTTAGCGAGATACGTCGCTGAGCGAAAATCCAATGAAATTCTTGATAGGGAAAACTTTGCACTTGGCAAGACACCTCGTTGGGCACAAAGCCAATAATTTCCTTAATAGGGACAACTTTGCGCTAGGTGAGACTTCTTGTTAGGTGCAAAGCCAATAAATTCACTAATAGAGGTAGCTTTTCGCTAAACGAGACTTGTCGTCCAGTGAGATTCTCCAAATAACAGAACCTCAACTACATAATGTTTCTTTTCCAAGCCCAAAACAAACATTTCTATAACAACAACATTTAAACATTTTCCATTTTCATCTACCACATGCATATTCACATATATTATAGTACTATCTCATACATACATGTCTATTCACTCAAAATACCAAGTTTTTACAAGTTGATTTACTTATAAGCTATACATTGACTATTTACACCCTTTCTACAATTCAAAAGAGACACCAAAGTCCTTGACAAATGGTCATCTTCAATCTTGCTGAGCATGTCTTTCGTCCATTCCACTGTCATCTGTTTGTAAGAGTGAGTTCATAATAACTTGAAATCAACATACTATAAATTCTAATTTATATTCCTTACAAAAAACTACTAAGCAAGCAAATCACACTCAAACATTCAATCTTATGTTCCCAAAAAACATAAGCACTTAATATCACATTACATATAACAAGACATTTTTCGAAAAGTCTAACTATGTTGAATTCATATATCAAGGTGGTCCATCGGACTTCCCCCACACTAGTATCTGGTGTTTATCTGGCCCTTTTGATAACTAGTTAAAGTCTAGTCATACTCATGTAATATACAACTCATGTCTAGTCTATCTAACCCAATTCTGACATCTAGTTGATATGAGTATATCTTGTGGTGTATTATCACTCTAAAAAAGCCCTAACAATAGTGCATCATCACCTTAACAAGGCCCTAACACTGTATCATTGCTCTACAAAGCCCTAGCACCAATATCACTTCGACCAAACCATTTGTATCCCTAATTCAATGTACCACAACCAAGGCTCTCTTACCTTCTATAACAGCCCACATCAGAATTTAGTACTCAACATTTCAAACATTCACCAGTTCAATACATACAATATCTCAATCAAACTCAATTACCTAAAAAACACTCAAATCACAAATCAAATATATTTCACTGATCACAAAGACAATTGATCATCATATACATTCCAATTTCAAAACTATATTTGAAACTCAAATCAATCATACACAAATATTTATGTCATCAAAACTAAGTTCTATAGAAAATTGAACCAAGATTAATCCCCCCTTACTTATTTCTCCCTTTAAAAGCTAACTTTAACGAAGAGAGAGAAATCCAATTGAATAAATTACTCAAAACCCTCACAAAAATCCCAAAACTAAACAAAAAACTAAGATATTTGGATTTTAAAAGAATTCCATTTTAAGGAGAACAATCAACCGAAAATGAATAGAAAAAGGTTTGAGGAATTTAGATAAAACATACTTATAATGACGAACACTCAAGCTTAAGAGCAGAACAATTTGTATAATTCGACCAACGTCTAGCTAACCATGCAATGCAGACAATGTTTGGCATAGAGAGAGAGAGATTGTGAGGGAAAAATAAAATTGAAGGGGAAGAGAATGGAGGAGAAAAGAGAAGGGGAAAGAAGAAGAAATGAGGGTGTACTTACTAAGGTTAGTTTACTATTTGCACCCCTCCCTTATACAGATTCTGGAAACTTCTTGAAAATTAGTCCAACATCTCAAAATAAAATAAATAAAAATTATGCTAAGCCCCACCTTACTAAACGTAATATAATACAATCATTTAATATTTCTACCATAAATATAATCATTTACTTCTCAATTAATTATTAAACAAAACGGTACTTAAATTTAATTTCTCTTTTTATTTATTTTACACACTTATAACCTATTAATAAAATATTTCATTATAAATAATTTTGATTGTACCTTTTACTTTAAATTTTTTTCATATTGTGTATCCACTGTTCATCTTATAATATTATATTTTAAAATATTTTCAACCAAATGTATATAAAATAAAAATAACATACTTGTAAGTAGATATCATACTTTCACTAAGTTGATTAGTATAATGACTGAAATATCTTGAAGTATAATCTTACAATTAATAGAAATTAACGTGAATAGTATAATAGCTAAAATAAAAATTTAATATTAAATATTAAAAACAATATAAATTATTGTCTATTAATATCAATATAAAGTATAAGATGGAATAATTTATGTGTTAAATATCATCTTTTAAGGATAAGTGTATTCTTGGTATCAGTAAAAAAGTGATTTGAATATCGTATCCAAAAAATTAGTTGTCATTCCTAAACAATTGAATTAAGATTATTCGATGAGTTCTTCAAAAAGGTTTTGGTCCGAAACAATTATAAAATTAAAACAATAAAAAATATACGTGAATTGGTTGTATAAGTTTATCAGATCAAAAGATTTATGGTCATGATTTTTTATTATCCTTGTTTTTTCCCAACCTCCACTTTATTAATGTCTTTTTACCTTATTTAATTATTAATCATTCCTTAAGATTATTTAACAAACAATGGCCATACTATGAAAATTCTCTTTCCATACTCCCTTCTTGATTGTTCGTATAGGATTTAGGTAAAGAAATGTTTAAAAATTAGAGATTGATTAATGCTTTATTAATCGAATTAGAAATTATGGTTAATAATAGTTCACACATGTTAATATAATTGAATTATTATGTAGTATGTTGATTAAAAGTAGTTGATTACTATCAATCACTCAAATAAGGTTGGAAGTAATCAATCTCAACAACTATAAGCACAACGCATTAATTTAATCAAATAGATGAACATAAATTTTATTGAACAAGGAGAATTAGGATTTACATATATGTTATCCTATATCACAACCTTAGCCTAATGGTTTTAGCTAGCCATAGGCATTGAAAATATAAGACCAGATAGGAAAACATAAAAAGGTAACAGAGAACAAATTTGTGAGTGTTGATCCCTGTTTTACCTCTATGCTTTTCTTGATCTAAAGTCCTCGTAAGGTTCTCCATCTCTCAAGAAGAGAAAAAGAAAGGGTATGGAGTGTGTAAAAACTTCCATTTCTTAGATTTTTTTTTTTAAAAACACAATTCAAGTTATTTTAATATTAAATATCTAGATATGGATTTGAAAAAAAATATTATTTTATGTTTAGAATTTATTTAGATTTTAAAAATATTATTTGTAAAATAGATATGTGTTTCCTCGTTTAAGATTAGGATATTAGGTTTATAAATATGATTTATGAGATAAGAAAAATCATCCGATCTGAAAAAAGGGTCAACACACCCTAAGTGAAAGAGAGTTATGATATAGAATGAAGGTTTGTAAGTTTTTCAATAGTTTCAAAATTTTAACATAGATGTAGGCATGAGGTGTGAATCACGTGAATAAAATATGGGAAGAATTTGCAAGTTTTTCAATAGTTTTTAAAAACTTGTTGTGAATATAGGCATAAGAGGGATGACAATGGGACAGCGGCGGGTTTGACCATCGTCGTCCCTATTCCTGGAAAGTGCGAGGCAGGGGCGTGTATAAAGGAAGCGGGTATGAAATTTCAATCTTCATCTCCATCCTCGTCGGATTTTTAGGGTTCGACGCAGGGGCGTGTATGATTTGTTAATTAATTAATTTGAATTTACTTATATTTATTAAATAAATTATATATTAAGTTATTAACTATATTTAATTTGTTAATTAATTAAATAAATTATATGTTAATTATTAACTATATTTTAGTTTTAATGATCCACGAGGGTATGGATTTGTACACAAATATGTGAAATTAATATATATATATATATGAAATTTTATTTAATGTAAAATTGGACTCGGGTGGGGACGAGGTTGGGTGGGAACCAACAAACTCACCCCATCCCCATTCCCGATTTTCTTAGATGAGAAGGAGACGAGGACCAATAACGCATGTTTTTCCCGTTAAAATTGGGGCAGTACCCACGAGGGCAAACATAATTGTCATCCCTAGACATAATGTGTGAACGAACCACGTGAACAAAATAATTTTATTATTTTTTTTACTTAAAAATTATTGTTTATTTTATGATTTATTTTTTATCAATAGAATAAAGAAAAGTTTGTTGATTATGTTTTTTTTTTCGCAGCAATTTTTTTGTTCTTTTCCATAGGTTCCCATGGAATTTCTATCATGGACGATGCACGACCATCCTTCGATAAAATATGGGCTTCCCACTATTCATGCACAACAAAGCATATGTCAAGCATGACCATGCTTACTTTGGAAGTAGGGTGTTTTCCCAATTAGAGGCTCTTTTTCGCTCTTTGATCATAATCCCAAGGCTTCTATAGTCCTGCAACCCCATTAAAATAATTGGATTTATAATAAAATAAATGTATAACCATAAAGTTGTGTTTTACCTGGAAACCATCAATACACTTTGAATTTCGACATAGCCGAAAATCGAAGTACATAAACTATCGCATTGCTAAAGGGAACCCTTCCAAGAGACTTCAGATCTCAACATAACTGAAAACCGAAGTATATATATAAACAAAAGAATAACAGGAAAAGATAAAGACTCCAAAAATTAGATTTCAGATTTTGGCATATCCGAAATCTGAAATATAACATAAACATAAAACAGGAAAAGAAATAAAATCCAAGGAATTTCGGCCAAGCCGAAATCCGAAGTTCCCTGAAAACAAATAAACAATTAATTAAGTCAAGACTGGGAGATAAAATCAGCATAATCACCAATTAGCACCACTCCCCATAAAACAAAGCATGACCTACCAAATACCTGCCGGATAAAAGTCATGCCTACTGGGTACACCCACTGTAAAAAGTATTAACAGCCAGGTAATAATTGCATTTTTTACTATAAATACAAGACAAGAGGTACGTATCCATTACTCATTCAAAAAAATACATATCTCACTTTGACCTCTCTCTATCTTCCTTTTTTTCTCATCGATTAACTTGAGCATCAGAGTCCTCTTTTGCAGGCTCTCCCCCTTTGCAGTCCGTTCCAGAAGATATTCGGATACATCTTCAACCCAGTCTAGTGCATCTCGGAAGGTTCGTAGCGATTCGTACCCAGGTACATTTCAGTAAGAACATTTTGGCACCCACTGTGGGGCCCAAAGTAAAACTAGACCCCATAATCAATACTGCAAAGACATGGCCATCACCAAAAGTCACGGAGCGGCACCTCACAATCAACCCCACAACGATGAAGACACATCTCGACAACCTGAGGTCATGTATTCAAACAGCCTAACCAAAATCCTCAGACTACTCAGGGAGGAAATTCAGAACTTCGCGGCAAAACGCTGAATTCTGAAATCAGAGCTTTCGCAAAGACGAAGTTAGTAAGAAGAAAAAAAAAGGAGAGTCCCATAAAGGAGAGTCCACTGCCCCGTCTTGCATTGGCCCATCTATGGAACATGCTCTAGAGCATTCTCGCATCCAACTTCCTCAACCAAATCCCCCATCCATCCCAGAAGAAGTTTCCACCCCATTTCAAACAATCCCACCCTTCATAATCATAAACAATGGTCTCCAATTCACGGATAAAAAGTTCAACACTTTCTTGCAAGGGCTTGAAATCAAACACAAAGTTACTTCAGTTGAGCATCCACAAAAAAATGGACAAGCCGAAGCGGCTAACAAAGTTATTTTAACAGAGTTAAAGAAAAGACTCGACAGCGCAAATGGGACATGGGCCGACCAAATCCCTGAAATTTTTTGGGCATATCATTGTAATCCTCAAACATCCACGCATGAAACTCCATTTCTGTTAACTTTTGGCACAGACGCTATGTTGCCCGTCGAAATTGGGGAACCTTCACTTTGGCAACAACACTTCGACCCAATAGACAACAATGACGAACTTCGGTACGATTTGGACTGCGTTGACGAAATTAAGGACCATGTCTTTCTAATCGCCAAAGCTTCTAAACAATGGATGTCACGACGATTTAATTCAAAGGTAAAATCAAGAACTTTCCTCCCAGGTGACTTAGTTTGGCACGCAACAGGTGCAGTATGAAAAGAAAAGATAGAAGGCAAGCTCGCCGCCAACTAGGATAGACCTTTTTGGATCCACCTAAACCTCGGCAACGACGTTTATAAACTCGAAGATCTTACAGAAAAACTCATTCCTCGCACCTAGAATTCAACCCACTTGAAAATATACTATAGTTAATACCTGAGCATGTACTTCTTTTGGGGCACTCTTTTCCTTATTTCATTTTTTGTCCCGCAAAAGGGAATTTTCCGAAAAAGGTTTTTACTGAGGCCTCTCACCTATTTATAAAGAAACATATTTCGGCTCTCATTTGTTTACTTTACGACAAGTATTGGCTTTTATACAAGCCTCGAGAGTACCCTTCCGAAAATTTCCTTTTTCGGACCAGGCAGTACCTCCCTCCACAAATACGCAATCTAAAAAGGTCAGCATTTGACCCATACACCAAACACGCATAAGCAAATAAAAGAACCAATACGGCTATACTTAAACAAAATTCCTCATATATTCATCATTAAGCTTACTTACAAAATGCGTCCATGGATTACTACATTTTCTTTAAAAAAAAACAACAAAAAGAATAATAACAACAGTACTATGAGGCTGCCTCATCATCTTCACTTTGGCCTGTGACTTCTTCGGCCCCCTCCATATTAGTTGTCTCTTTAGCCTGAGTCTCCATATTTTCTTCAAACGCTGATGACTCTCGTGTAGTTTCCCCATCCGGAAGGTTATCTACATCAACATCATCCAGACTCTTATATTCACCACCAAAGAAGTCATGGTTTTCGGAAAATTTGAACCCCTCCGGCACAGTGCAGAAATGATGACACACGACCTGCCGAAAGCCCGCCGCATGTTCAACCATCACATCATCCTCAGCTTAAGGCACATATTTTTCATGCTCATCTACAACCGTCTCAAGGGCCTTTCTATAACCCTATCGGCTTTTTTCACTCTGAGACTCCAAAGCCTTAAGACTGTGTACCTCCTCTTCGGTCTCCTCCAGTTTCTCATCCCTTTCCGCTAGATCCTTGGCATGCTAGACATCTCTGGCAACAAGGGTCTCCTCTAGTATCTTTGGGATATCATTGTTTTTTCTTTCTCTTCCATCTCCTGCAGCCTGTCCGAGATAGCCAGGAAGTTATCTTCGATTTTTCTCTGCTTCTGCTTTGCTGCCATCAACTCATCAACAAAAAGATGTTTTCCTAGCACTTGTGCCGGCACTAGGAACTCACAGTAATTTTCCTATTTTAGGTTGAGCTCCATCTGTTCTAGAGATTTTCGGCCATCCGCCAAAATTGAATCCCTGAACCTGGTCGAGGTCACCATAGGATCTAGATCCTCGTAAAAGAAAGACGGCGGCAACAAAGTCGTGTTGATGGTTGATGTCTTCGATGTCGAGGACTCTGCCTTAGCATTTTTGGATTTGTTGGAGGATGATTTTTTTCTCCCTTTTTCTTTTATTCTCTTCCATCTTGCCACCTACTGCCACATATTCCTTCCCTTTTATTTTTTCTTCTTTTTCTTATATTCAGATATGGGAGGAAGGGTGTCCACTGGAGGAGACTTCGGTGGTGTACACTCTTCTATTTGGATTGTCAGGATATTGGCTTCACCTTTTGGATCTTGGCTTTGGCGGATCTTACAAAAACCTACGACTTTGCCACCAACTTTCATCATGATTTCTGCAAATACAATCCCCCATCAGTTATCAAGAATTCAACCAAACATCAACCAACACCTTCATTAACAAAAATACTCACCTTCAAGATCAGTGAAGGGAGTAGTTGATGCATACAGTTGCAATAACGCTGCAACAGGAAGCAAGCGAGGAAGGAAATCTAGGAATTCGTCATTGACTTTCTCCTGATCTGTAAGGAGGTCATCCGAGAAGTCCGTGTACCTCCTCGGCACAGGCTCCCAGTAGAAAGGAAAGAAGTGACCTCCTTGGTCATCATAAAAATGATTTCGGCCAAATACGGGATTTATCATTACCTTAAAATACCCGGATTTGAAACCCTTAAACGATGTTGTATATGACACGAATGGAAGGGATATCGACTTGATGGAAAAGGGACACCCATTTACATTTTTCATGAGGTCGTGTCAAAAAATGATGCAAGAACAGATTGGGCGTAGCTTTTGTGTGTGTAAACAAACACAGAGCTCGGAACGCTTGGATATAACCCCAAGCGTTCGGATGCAATTGACTGGGGGGCACAGTTCAACACGCTAACTATCCCTGTAATGTAGTTATCAAAGGGTAGCCTCACATGAAAAACCGAAAACATGCAGTTATATACATAAAAAAAATCCGTTTTCTCTTCGGGAGTTCGGCCCAGGAAGACAAAATCTGGGTTTGGAAGAGAAAAATCCCTACAACACCGAGCAAGACAAGGAAGCTCCTCACACTTTTCAAACTAACACATTTGCACCTTACCTACAAAATCACTCAAAATTTGCCTATTTCAATATCTAGGTGCAAACGTCCCTACTTCCCCATCTACCCAATGGTAGGAGGGAATCAAAATGGGGGGAGGGTATTCCTTTTTCAGATTATCCTTAAACTTGCGTTTCATAGCCGCCTTGGCTAGCACACTCGCTTTCCAATGGGGCAACAATTTTAGCCCCGTACGCCCAACACTGTCTGCTTGTACTCCTGGGTACCTTGCAAATTCGTTGTTACTACCTTATGCAGACACTGACACTTCAGCAGAATCAAACGGTACCCCCTCCCTCGAAGGGGTTTCGAAATCAGAAGGACTAGACATTTTAGGTTGAAAAATAAAACGAATTGACAACGTACCTGACTACGAAGAACATAGACCAGATATGCAAAAAACTTTAGAGGGATTTCGGCACAAGAGGAGCACACAAATGACAAAGTGAATCTGAACTTAATAACCCTTTCCCCTTATATACCATTATGAATCCAAAACTTTCACAACTCCTTTCTACCGTTGATATGATCCAGATTAACGACCCACGACACGCGACTGTTTATCTTCATTTTCCGCTACAGTAACACAAGGATGTGACTTTTCATTTTCCCTCCTTCAGTGTCACTTGGCAGGAATCCCTAGCCAACCCTAACACACTTTTTTAAACCTAGGGATTTCGGCTTCAGGGTGCAAAACCGAAATCCTTTCCCCCACTTTATTTTCCATTTAGACGCCAACCTCATATTTCACATTTCGGCAGGAGCTTTGGGGCAAGTGTATAACCATACAGTAGAGCTGCACCTGGAAACCATCAATACACTTCGGATTTCAGCATAGCTGAAAGTTGAAGTACATAAATCACCACATTGCTAAAGGGAACTCTCCCAAGAGACTTCGGATCTCGGCATAACTGAAAACCGAAGTATATATATAAACAAAAGAATGACAGGAAGAGATAAAGACTCCAAAAATTAGATTTCGGATTTTGGCATATCCGAAATATAACATAAACATAAAACAGGAGAAGAAATAAAATCCAAGGGATTTCGGCCAAGTCGAAATCCGAAGCTCCCTAAAAACAAATAAACAATTAATTAAGTTAAGACCCGAAGATAAAATCAGCAAAATCACCAATTAGCACTGGGTCCGAAGTATTGACTGCCAGGTAATAACCGCATTTTTTACTAAATACCTGCCAGATAAAAGCTAGGTCCACTGGGTAAAAGGAGTATACCCACGGTAAAAAGTATTGACGCCAGGTAATAACCGTATTTTTTACTATAAATACAAGACAAGAGGTACGTGTCCATTACTCATTCAGAAAAATACATATATCACTTTGACCTCTCTCTCTCTTTATCTTCCTTTTTTGCTTATCTATTAACTTGAGCGTCGGAGTCCTCTTTTGCAAGCTCTCCCCATTTGTGATCCGTTCCAGAAGATATTCGGATACATCTTCAACCCAGTCTAGTGCATCTCAAAAGGTTCATAGCGATTCGTATCCATATACATTTCGGTAAGAACAATAAACATTGTAAATAATATAATGATTAAAATAAATAGTGTAATATAAAAATATCCCAAAAATAATAAACAAATCATCTTATGTGAATAATAAATTCGTACATTACAGAAGAAAAGTAAAAAGAAAATATTACAAATATTTTGAGGAGAAAAGGGCAATAAATATAAAAAAATAAAAACTAGCATTTTAAAAAATGTCACTTGAAGAGATATTGTCTTAAAAAACATTTATAGGTTACTAAAAAAGTGTTTCTTTGTAAATGATTTTAATGAAGTCAAGCATGCTTTTTACTTTATTAAAAAAAAAATACTAGATGTTAATTGAAATGATATGTGAAAAGCTAGTGCTAGTGCTAGACAACCTTAAATGGAGTTGGGTTGGTATGCTTGTGGTTTGGTAAATTGGTTTACCTAGATTGATGTGTACTCAGAAAATTAAGAGAGTAAACGTGTTAAAATTAATAGAAAAGGCAAAGAATTCCTAGTATGCCTACCTAGGAGTTCTAGGCCACATATCTACGATAAGTTCTAGAACGAGGGACCTAATTACTAAAAATATATTAATATTTTAAAAGATAATTAATAAGAAAATAATTAATATTTATATAATATAATTAAATGATTAATTATTTGTAAACCTATTTTACGTTGTTAATGTATCTTATTAAGCTCAATGTCATATAATTAATCTTTAATAATTAAACTTAATGCATAATTTAATTATTTAATCTTTAATAATTAAAATGTTAAGCTCGTTCACTAATAAAAATAATTTTCTTTAATTAAATTATGAACTTAATTAAATTTTATTTCAATAATTAATTTTAAAACTAAATCCTTTCTATTTCTCTCAACCGTTTATGATATATATATATATATATATATATATAATACGTTCCATGTTTTTCAATATCATGTGGAACACTCTATCCAGTTGTTCCTTTTGAAAAGCAGATATATGATTTCATCATCTTAATTAATGTCAACCCATTGAATTAAGTGGCAGAACCATGTATAGGGTCAGCTTCATGCATTTCAATATCATAATACAAAACCCACTCACTTTTTAAGGAACTCACTTGGGAAGGTCTTATCCGGCTCAATAAATGACTTTTCCCAAGCACCCAATAGTCTTCTAAAATACATACATCAAGTTTAATTTGATCACCATATAAACTTTGCCTTTAGCAAATAACATATACCGGATGTATGTTGATAATAATTATTAATAAGTTAAAAAATATTTTTAGTCCTTATAAAATTAATGTATTTTATTTTAGTTGTTTTAATGTTTTCTTTAATTTTCACTCTTCTAAAGATTAAACTTATTTTTTAATTTTCACTCTTCTAAAGATTAAAATTATTTGAGATGACATCCGGCTTGAAGGTAAATTTTAGTAAGAGTCAATTTTATGGTTTAAATGTGGATGACTCATTTAGGTGTGCAGTGAATAGTCTGTTGAATTGTGTGGTGTCCTTACGGCCCTTTAAATTCTTACAGTGGAGTCAATCCAAGGAAGGCAGAAGTATGAAGGCCGGTTATTGAGCAATTTCAAAAGAAATTGTTAGGATAGAAGGCAACCCATTTGTCTTTTGCAGAGAGATTGGTGCTAGTTAACTCAGTCTTGTCAAATCTTTTGTTGTATTTCTTCTTCTTTTACAAGGTGCCCAAGAAGGTTTTGAAGGTAATAGCGGGAACGCAACGTTCCTTTCTAGGAGGGGGGGGGGGGAGGATCAAAAGACCAAAATTACATGGGTAAATTGGGATAAGGTGTGTAGACCAAAGGAAAAGAGGGGACTCGATGTAAAGTACTTGTGAAAATTTAATTTGAGTCTGCTAGCAAAGTGGCAATGGAGAATGTTAACAGAGGATAATGCAATATGGGGGCCGATTTTGAGAAGTAGGTATGGTGAGTTCTAGAAATTTACAAAGAGACTTGAAACATTCTCTAATACCTCTCAATGGTGGAGAGATATATGAGCTATTGATGGACCAAAGACGGTGATACTAAGGTGGTTCATAGTAGCGTGAAGAAAATAGCAGGCAATGGAAATGACACGTTGTTTTGGAAAAAAAATTGGTTAGGTGGTGGAGCGATCAGTACAATGTTTCCCAAGTTGTATGGGATAACGACAAATAAGTTCATCATGGTTAAGGATAAAGGGAGTTCTATAGCAGCATCATTGGGGTGGAAATGGGTATGACGGAGGGAGTTATTTGTATAGGAGGAAGAGTTGCTACACTATTTGGAAAGGTTGTTGCAAAGCGTGGTGATCCTCGAACAAGTCTCGGATGCATGGGGGTGGAGTCCATGTATAGATAGGGGTTTTTCTGTGGCGGAGGCATATAGGGTTCTAGGTGGTGAAATGAGTTCTCCAATAATAATAGATGTTGATCCATATATATTGCGAGGAATGTGGAATGATAAATTGTCATCTAAGGTAATAGCATTCTCTTGGAGTTGCTCTTAGATAGATTACCCACTATGGATAATCTGTTGAGGAGAGGTGTGAATATCCCCTTAAGTGATGCACAATGTGTGTTTTGTAAGAGTGACATAGAGAATAGAAATCGTCTATTTTTAACGTGCCCCCAGGCTCAATCGGTGTGGCACAAAATGATCAGTTAGCTGGGGATCCAAGAACAACTTCCAGGGGACTTATATGTTTAACAAAAGGTAAAGTTATAATTACAAATAACATATATTGAGTGGTAGTCCTACGCTAATTAAAATGTGATATCTTAACAAATAATTATTAGATCCCTAAAATAAATTATATTTATCCACATTTAAATGAATTTTAGTTGAGAAAATAGTAAATACAAAATATTTTATAAATATTGAAATCAAAATTTACTTATTTTATGGGGCTAAAATCAATAACTTTAAATCTAAACGGATGAAAAATAAAATAAAATAAATCACAGGAGCCAAAACCAAAATATATTTATTTTATAGAGATTAATATTATACTTAAATCTTATTAATAAGTCAGGAAAAAAACATTACTAATAAATTAAATAACTTTTTAGAGTGCTTACTTGATTTTTGATACATATGGAAGAGATGTAACTAGTACAATATCTAAACTTTTAAACATTACGGACCTTGGTATGATAAAATATAAATAATTAAGGATTTTATTTTATAACTTAATTTTATGTTTCTAAAAGTATTTTTTAGATAAGTTTATAAAATAAGCCAAATAGTAATAGTGTGAGTCCGAGGATATGACATGCATGCAGTGATGATTACATTAATGATTCAGTTTATTAAATGGAAAATGTGCTTAACGAAGTATGACTTAGCATTTGTTACGTCATTTTGTAATAACTTGAAATCACAACTCACAAGCTGACGATTACTCTTGTCATATAACGTAATCATACATATAATGCACGTTAGCAAAATTTAACGTATAAAATGGGTATCTTTATTTTAGTGTATTTACATGGACTGTTCCGTATTTTACAAGGAAACTAAACTTTAGACTTTCGGACATGAGCAAAATCTAGGCATCATCGTACGGTCAATTTAGAAATACAAAAGCTATATATAAAAAAGGATATATGTTTTGAGACAAATAACACCTGACTAGTTAACTTAGAAATACATTATAAATATATAAGTAAAAAACAAAATATAATAATGTTATTTTATTTATATAATTTGCATCTCGTGTATATATCCACATAATTTGCATCTTGTGTATACATCCATGACAAGTTGTTGAGACTATTAGAAAACTTACAAATTTTCCTTATATTTTATTCACTGTTTTGTACTTTATGCTTACATCCATGATAAGTTTTTGGAACTATTGAAAAACTTATAAATTCTACCTCTATAATATTGTAGCCCCTTTTTTCACTTAAGATGTTGACCTTCTGTTTAGGTTGATTGGTTATTCTCATATCAAACTATTTATAAACCCAACATATAATAATTTTAAATAAGAAAATAAATCTCTATTTTATAAATAATATTTTAAAATTAAAAACATTTTAAAGATAAAATAATATGTTTTACGAAATAATATCTATAGATTTAAAATTAAAATAATTTGAATTGTTTTACCAATAATCTTTCCATCAATTAAAATTTTTACTAATTTCATCTTTAATCACCATAGATGTTTGTCGCCACAATATACTTTGCTGTCACCATAGATTTTTTCTAATTTCATCTTCAATCACCATAATAAGTTTCTTTAATACTCTCTTCTTCTCCGATCAACAAGGTCGCAAGATTAATAGACTCTGATATTACTTGTTGGAACAAACAACATATAATCAACTAACTTCTCTTTATTTATATTATAATAAAAATACACCATAAAATAAACAATAACACTTAAGCAAAAAGAAATATAAAAATGTTATTTATGTGGTTTGCACTTCATGCTTACATCCACAACAAATTTTTTGGACAATTGGAAAATCTGCAAACTCTTTCTACTTTTTGTTTATGTGGTTCACGCCCTGTGCTTACATTATTTACATCCATGACTAATTTGTATAGCCTTTAATTGAGCATTTTTTCCTTCCAATTTTTTGGTTTTTGTATTTTTCTTCTGGTGCAAATTTGTTAGAAATATATTACTATTATGTAGGTAATGAACTTACCCTATCTATATGACATTACTTGACATAATTATAGTGTGATAAATAAATAGTTAAATTTTATTTAACCTTCTAAGTATTTTTGTTATGTCACTATTTTTTTCTCCATAACATATTTTATAATTTTGTTGATGGTATTCTTGTAAAAAATTTATGCTTTATTTTGGGATATATAAAGATAAACCTATGTCCATTATAAATTGTTATGAGAGTCGGAGACTATTTGTTATTATATCCTTAATATTTATAAGAATAAGTTTTATATTCTTCTGCTACTTGTAATCATATTTTTTCTCAAGCGTGTGTAGATATTTTTATTATAGCACTTGATTTTTTATATTATGAGTACTTGAAAAGTTGTAAATTATCTCATATTCTACTTAAAATTATTAAGAGATTCATTTTGTCATTCATGTGATTACTGTGGTGAAATCCTTATAAGGGCCAATATTATTAAAGGATTAATATGTGGTTGACTATGAAACCATTTTGCAAGAATTATTTATTCTTATAAATAAATTTGTAGGTCACATATTCTCATTTTTAACTATTTGTCTCATTAATCCTTATGATTTTACTACTTTCTAATAATGAATCAATTAAATAGAAAATAGTGAATTTTGATTCATTTTTATTATTATCTTATAATGTCACAATCTCATTGTTACTAAAACTTTTGATACTAGTGGACCATAATGATGTTAATCTTTCTTTTTTTATATTAAGGATTAGTGGAGTATATATATAACATTGTGTTATGTCTTAAGACTTATCTATTTTATAGTCATATATTCATGTGCACATTTAATTATGATATGACATATTCTATAGAACTTTTTTACTTATTATTGTCCTACTTTAGTTGAGATATATAAAATTCATTTTATCTTAATAGGCATCTTTAACGGATGTTAAAACCATTTTGTTTAGTATTACACATTAATCTTTTTTACATGTAATTATGTATTGTGCATATCTTTTACCTAAAATTTCACATTTTGTTTGGTCAAACTTTTACAAGTATATTATAGATAAAATTAATACTCATATCGAGTATATTTTTTACTTTGTAAAAGTTCCTATAATGATAATACTCGCATTGTGTAAAATTTTGCATTATTGAAGTACTTATGAATTTTTTGTTTGAACCATTTATGTAAGTGTTTACTTAATTGATATTTTGTGGCCACAATGATATGAGTTTTTTCTTTATTTAAATTATGTCTGTATGTGATCTAAGTGGGGAATTTATGAATTTTCTAATTGTCTTCGAATTTTTAAATAGTCACTCTTTTTTAAAACTCAAATTAGTTGAATGTCAAATATTGTGAAATATTTATTTATCTAGTCTATATGTAATTACATTTGTCGTTGACTATGATAAGTACTTAGATGCATGTGAATTATATTATTTTGGTCTTTACAATTTTTCAGGCTCAAATGGACACGGTGCTGAGAAAACATATTTTTGATTCACAGATTACGTACTTAACTATTGGAGTGTTATAACTGGTATGATTTTATTAAATTTTGATGTCTTAGATTAGTGGGAGTTTGAAAACTCTTATGAGAGATGTATGCAGTAATATCATTTTATTGAAACTAAATTATTCTATATACTTTATGAAAAATATTTATTAACACACATGATATATATTCCTATTAGATATTATTTTGTAGCTCTGATTTCGCATATTATTGTCTAATATAAGATTTATCTACAATTATCATTCTACTTAATTATTTGTCTTTTGATTAATAGCATCCAAATGAGAGAATGTTAGATATAATTGTGAATTGATATTAATCAATCATCTTTTATCACTATCTGCCATTTTAATATATGATGATTATCGTATCTTATCATATATTTGTAAGATTGACTTTGTGATTAAATATATCAATCATAAAAAAACTCATTTGAGAAGTCTCCACCTATCCTAAGGGATTATAAATTTATTATCTCATTTAGCAAATTAACATATACATTCTCTATAATAATCCCCTATAAGATATAGGTAAAAAACTCTCAAAAGTTCTTATTAAATTTATATTTCTACAATAATTATACAGAGAGATACTACTTGTAAAGAGTAAGGAAGGAACTTCAATTCAATATATAAAAGGTGCAAAAATCCTTTTTTCTCTTTTTTATATTTATTATTTAAACATACTATAATCTAAGGCTTTATTTTATTTTCATCATATTTTTTTATAAAAGACAAGTTGTTACAAAGATAATTTGGTCAATTCCTATAAGAAAACATTTTAAAAATGGGCTTAGTTTTAAAATAGGAGTTAATAAAAATATATACTTCTTTAATACTTCAATTAAATTATATTATTAACCCCTTAAAATTTAGAAATGAATATGTACTTATTTGAATGGCTATCTCGCTTTAGATCTTTCCAATTCATACATGCATGAACATATTCATCTACACTGATATTTCATGCATGTCGCTGTACTTGGACATCAACATATGAATAAAGAGTCAATAAACTAAACCTAATTCATCAAGTCATGCCACTTACGTCAAATTATGGGATCACTACTAGTTGCACTTAAGAATATTCTTTTACTAAAGCACCATTAACACACGAAGGTTATTATGGAAGAAGCTCAAAATCAAAGAGGGTATGTTCCAGTACTGCTTGTGGGTGAAAATGTTAGTTTTGTAGTTTGATTAAGTTTTGTAATTTGATTTTTAGTACCACATTACTTAATATTGTGAGATAGTGTTCTTCACTTTGTTATATAAGCAAACTTATATAAGGTTTACAAATGCACAAAAACAAATACTTCTTGGTGTTATTTATTTCTCTCTTCTCTCCTTTAGTCCCTTGTTCCCAACAAAGAAGAAAAAAGGTATGGAAAAGATTTGGACTATCAAAGCAATTCATAATTTCACCATTGTCAAGTTACTGGAGTAGTCTACAAAAGAATATAGATACTCAAAAGGATTTCTCAAGAGATCAAATATGATGCTAAAAAATTCAAAGTCTTTGCTTCACAACAAATCCAAGAAGTGCAAATTAATGTAAATTAATGTGTCCATAAAATATATATATATATATATATATATATATATATATATATATATATATATATATATGAGGTGAAAGAAAGATGATGAGTCTATATATTTAATAAAAAAAGGATTGGTAAATATTATTAGATTTATATAAACTATTTTAATAATGTATATATATAGGATTGCATAGCCTTTATTTTCTGTGAATAGGAAAATTTATGATTGTATAGCTAATGTGAATTTCTTTGAAGTTCATTTTGGTTGAAAGAATATGATAGAATACAATATAGAATAATTATTCTATTGCGTATTTTTCTAGTATTTGTAATTATTGCGCTAATATTTTTCAAAGAAATTAGCTTCTTTTTAAAATATTTTTCTTTTAATATCTTATTTTTTTAAGAATTTATACATAATTTTATCAATTATGCAGCTGGTACTTATTTAGTATTAATGTAATATTATAATATTTTACTGCGATTTTCTATTTGATTTATTATAAGGTTGTGAAATGATTTGATCAGAAAATTTTGTTAAATATAAGTTATTGACATGGTTTTTAATATTATTTTTATATTAAAGTTATGATAATTTTTTATAAAATTTTAAGTTTGACAACTTTATATATGATAATATATTAATTTATATAATATTATAATTTTATTTTTCATATTATCTTATACATATTTATATTTATAATAATTTTTTATACATAAATTTAAATTATATAATTATGAAAATATTAAAAACTAAATAATTTACATTCAAATATATTTAAATATTAAGTATAAGTTTTAAATTATATGTATTTTTATTTAGTTAACATTTTTTTATAAATTGTAAAAATTTATGAATTAAAATTCAATTAGAATTATAAATCATGAAATTTTAATAATTTAGTCATTTTTTTATTTAAATATAATTTATATTATATTTTATCCTTATCTATTTCATTATTTGTGTATACCAAACATTAGATAAGATTATTATATCTTACTAGGAAAAATGCGTGCTAATGTGAAATTGTATTTGTATTTTTATTACGTTATATCATTTTATTATGTTGAAATTTGATATATTTATTTTATTTTAATTTGGTGTGTATATTAAAAAAAAATGTGAAGTTTTTCTTTTTAACTAAGTGTAAAATTACTTTTAGTGACGTATTTTGTATTTGTTTAAATTTGTCTCACACATAAACTGAAATTAAAAGTTAAATAAAAGATAATAGATAATATTGATATTAATAAATGCGTAAACTAAATTTTCTTTTGACTGAGTGTAATATTACTTTTAGTTACTTACTTTAATATTTGTTTAAATTTATTTGATAAATAGATTGAAATTGAAAATTAAATAAAAGGTTATATTGATATTAATAATGATATAGATTATATATTTATATTCCTGTGAACCCAAAAAACGTACAGTTAATCTCTTATGCTTTTAATTCGTTAATTATGTTCCGTATATATATATTTTTGAGACAAATTAATGCTTATTAAAATAAAATTTTTTAGATAAATGTGCCATGTATATAATGTATTTCATCCAAAGATATTAATTAACTATTTGGTGGTTTTTTGATTTTTGAGACTGATATTTCTGATTTTAGTTTTGAAGTATATTTTGAAAATAGAAAAGTATTTAAAAAATAATTGTAGATACTTAATTTTATCTAAATTTTGTTTTAT
Organism: Psophocarpus tetragonolobus; assembly: GCA_037954015.1. NCBI lineage: Eukaryota > Viridiplantae > Streptophyta > Magnoliopsida > Fabales > Fabaceae > Psophocarpus > Psophocarpus tetragonolobus. The sequence goes on from CM075694.1 coordinate 33,287,650, forward strand.
GATTAAAATAAGGCTTTGTAATTCAAAAAAAAAAAAGAAGAAGGAAAATAAGAAAAATAAAACTGCATGAAAGTTGGGAGCTATGATAAATGTTTATTGTATACAAAAAACTATATTTTTATGACATTTATCTGACCAAAAAATTAAAGAAAACACTTTGCATGACCAACTTAATCTAAAGATAATTGGTAAATAAAATTATTTTGAAAATAGTATTGAAATTGTACATTTAACTCATGATTTATTGTGTCAAATCTCCCCTTAAAATACGCTAGAAGCAAACAGAAAGGAATGATATGATGTTAACAAACCAATCTCAATGTTGTTTGATGTGAATTGTAGGATGACGTTGTTTCATGTGATTTGCAAGATGACAAGTCAAATCTCAACCAACAATGCCAATGGATAAAAAGAACACGTTTCATGTGATTTGCAAGATGAAAGGACAAACATCAACAAACAATACCAATGGACAAAAAAAGGTCACTGATTCTAGTTAAAATTTGCTAAGCCACGAGAAGAATTAGGATTTAGAGGTCACTTAGTGAATCAATTTTCGCTAAGCGAAGCCCCAAAAATAATTGAAAATCATTGAAATTGGCTGAGTGAACCAAATTTCACTCAGTGAAGTTAACAGATGTTGTTTTTGCTGAGTGACGAATCTCTCACTCAGCAAATTTCCCGGGATTTTGGCTATAAATAAGAGGCGTAAATTCATTTCGAAAGGGAGGGACAACATTTATAACAAAATGACATGTGCGTAAATTCATTTAAAAAAGGGAGGGCGTAAATTCATTTCTCGAGATTATGCTAAAATAACAAATATATAGCGCCACTTATATAACATTTATTTGCATGTATGCTATATAAGAAAAAATGAAATGTTTATACAATGCTTATTTAAATAGGCACTATATATTAATGTTACTTATACAACATTTATTTGCATATGCACTATATAAGAAAAACAAAAATTCTTATATAGTGTTAGTTTATATAAGCACTGTATAATAACGTTATATGTATAACTTTTATTATATAAAGCACTATATATGATAATTTAACAAAGTTATTTTATATTATATTTAACAATCATATATATATATATATACACATTTAACATTAAATTTAAATTATTTTTCTCTTAGCTTTAATAAATGTAACATTTTTCCATCAACAAAATAAAATAAATGTAACACTATTGTAGAAACCACACTCTTAAATTATTATAATAGAAATAACAGAGAAATTTACTTTCAATTTTGATTTTTTTTCTAGCACATGTCTTCAACACTTTTCTCTTATCATAAATTTATAAAAAAAAAAAGAAATAAAAATAAAAAAGATTAAAATTCAAATAAAAAATATATATTTAAAATTTTATATTTAGAGAAATAATTTTATAAAATTTGAGAAATTTATTTTCTATTTAGATAAATGAACCATTAAAAATAATAAATTGCATTAATTAGATTTTTTTGTTATTGTTAATTTTCTCATAATTATTTAATATTTATTTTTAAAATTTGAAATATAATGTAGTAATTATTATCATTTATTTTTTAATATTTTAATATATTAGAATTTTTCTTTAATAATTTTAGAATATACAATGTTTTGATATTTTCTTATAAAGTATTATTTTAACATGGCATTTAAAAAAATTAAATATAAATTTAAGAGATCAAAGTATTTGTGATTTTTACTTTGGATTTACGTTCTATACAAATAATTTTTTATTTTTGAAATATACTTTGGTCTAATAAATTTATATTTAAATTTTTTAAATCTCATATTAAAATAATAAAAGAATATTTTTTAAGAAAATAGAAATATTGTATATTTTTAAAATTATTGAATAAAATTCTATATTTAATATATCAAAATATTTTCCAATTAAGCTTAGTTAGTTTCTTGCTTGGTTAATTAGTTTAGATGAGTAAACTAAAAAAAGCTAGCATTGTGCGAATGTTTGAGAAGCACCAAACATTTTACATGTGTGCTTTCCTCTTTTCTTCTTTCAGTTTACAAATTTCGTGCTCTTTTCTCTCCCAAACCCTTTCTAAGCCCTCTCTGCCCAAACCTCTCCCTAAAGCTCATCCTTTTTGCATCTCCATTGGTGGCACTATGCATTTCGTTTTGGTTTTTTCTCATTCCGATCATGGTGGTTTGCGTCTTCTACAAGGTATCAATGGAAAAAATGTTATATATACTTCTATGTTCTTTGTAAAATTTTTTTGGGGTTTGATTCCTTCCTAAGATGATAATGTTTTCAATTTTTTAAACGGTACAACTTTCGAGTACTTTTTTCTACATTTGGAAAGAGTTATTAAACATGATAAAAAGACTCCGACAATCTTTCTATGATAGACATCTGAATGAAAGAAGACATAAAAAAAACATAATCACATTTGTTATGTCAAATCACAAAGCATTCTTCTTTTTATCCTCACAGTTAACAACACATGAATTACCTCTGAATAAAAGAAGGCAAAAATAGATGATACTTTTGTTAACAAAAAGGTGATTGATAAGTTTGTTCCATGCAACACCACACACTCTTGAGCAACATCATTAGGTCATTGGATTGAGTGAGTTTTGTCAAATTAGAATTAAAAATGTGAAAGTAATGAGACAATTGTTACTTGACCAAATGCCATTAGAAAAAACAAGTGTTGGAAAGTGTGAGTGGAGTGTTTGGAAAGAAGAAATAGAATAAAGAAATTTGGTTTTTTAATAAAAAATGTGGTAGATTTAGATAAAATAAGTCACGTTACATCATTTAATAAATAATATTTTGACCATAAAATCAATAAAATTATATTTAATAAATATAATGAAATCATCTCATTTTTTTCATAATAAGATATTTTCTTACTTGTAATGTTAAATATGTGAAGTAAAAAAAATATTTGTGAGAAATAAAAGATTTAATAATAATTGTATAATTAAATTTAATGATGTTCATGATATTATTTATTAAAAGCAATAAACTGTTTAATACTTGTTACTTTTAATAAATAATGCAATATTAGAAAGATGCCTTCTAGCTTAACTAGATAACTCAAGTTCAAGTTTTATTCTTTGTAACGTTAAATAATTATAGGGAGAATCTGATAATTAATTCATTTTTTTTTAAATTATGCTTTGAGTCTTTGATTACATGAAATTTTCCCATCATCATACACTATTTATTGATTTGAGGGACCATAAATTGGGAACAAAGAATTTTCATCAATTCATAATATTCTTCTAGATATTTTGTGATTTGACTTATGTCTAATTTTTTAAGACTAACAACATGTCTTCCTTGATCTTTATTAGTTCAATTCTTTTTATATGTACAAGTTTAGGTTCTTTTTTCAAATGATTTCATAATTCTCTAAAACTTTTACATATACCTTATATACACTTATAAGTAATTAAAATAATTGGTACAATCTTTCTTTTATCCCCACACTCAACAACACATGAATTGTCTTTGAATGAAAGAAGACACAAATAGTTGATATTTTTTTTAACAAAAAGGTGATTCATAAGCTTGTTCTTTCACTGATTAATACATATCAATAATGCCTTATTTTAAATGTTCACTCTCTCTCTCTCTCTATATATATATATATATTATTTTTTTTAATTTTATGTCATTGTTTTAGTGGACATTGGGTCTTGATTATAATCAATCTTATGAGGGAAATATTTTATTATCTGGACTTATAGGAAAATGACATCAATATAAGGCAAAATATTTTATTAAGGTTGTTTACATTTATTATGTAATCAATTTGTAATATTAATATTTAGTTATAGTGATGTTTGTGTTTTGTTAGTGTCAGAAGCAACCTAAGAATAATGATTGTGGGTATTATATTTGGTTATATATTAAGGAAATCATTGAATATTGTGAAGGAAGAACTATCCCAATCTACTTATACAACGTTTATCTAAAGAAGTGTTATATCCATTTATACAACATTTAGCTAAAAAAGCACTTTATCTACTTATACAACGTTTATCTAAATAAGTGTTACATCCATTTATACAATATTTAGCTAAAAAAGCACTTTATCTACTTATACAACATTTTTAAAAAAAAGTGTTATCTGAACTTATATTTCGCCTACTTATACAACGCTTAAAAAACATTATATAAGCTAAAAAAATTCTATAGAAGAACAAATTTGGCATAGTGGATTTTGGAGGGTTGATGAGAGCTATTTTTGAGAGTTTGGGTAGAGTTTTGCAAGGTTTTTGGATTCTTGGGAGATTTTTTTAGGAGTTTGGTTATGGGGAGTTTTTTAGGAGTTTGGAAGGTGTGTTTGAAGGGGTTTTGGGAGCTTTTCTTAGGAGGTTTTTGGAATCCTATGAAAGAGCCTTTCTTGGGGTTTTCTTGAGACCTCTCTTAGCTTTCTTGGAGCTTTCCTTAGGACATATCTTAAGGAACCAATACCCATTGTTACAACATATACAGGTTCTCCCCTCAACATTGGTTATGCCACACTCTCTGTGAGTTTAAGATCATTTTCTTTACTTTAATCCTTGTTATTTCGTCTCATCATCTTAAAATACCATGTCATAATTATCCCTTCTATTTTTTCTTTATTCATTAAAAGATTCTACACTCGCCAAACATGTTGTTTTCTATCTTAACGTAATGCTCTTTAGAGATAAAAAGGTTGATTAGATGTGACATATATTTAATTATGAGATTTTAGAGTATAAATTATGACAACTTTTTGTTTTAGATCTCATCTCTAAAAAATAAACCACTGGTCAAAATTATTTCTAAAAATATAAAAATAATCCAAAAAGAAGAACTAAGTAAAATCTAATTCTTTATTACATTCGAAGATATGTAAGAACAGAGTGTCACTCCTGTTAAGCGAAATAAACTAAATAATAACAATATCAACCCTTTTTTGTGGTTACATAATAATCATAACAATATGATAAAGTCTTATTTTTTTAGATGAATATTTTTTTTAAAAAAATAAATTTGCTTAGCTAACTAGAAGTAATCGTGACGAATATTGTAGGGTGTTAATATCTTCCCTACAAGTAATCGACTCCCAACTCAAAATTTTGTTTCGCAAACCATCTTTTTAGAGTACAAGAATTATGTAGTAATACTAATTATCAATGTTTTGGTTTTTCGACTTATTAGGATATCTATATGTATAAGGTGCCGAATATAATAAATTAATATTCAATAATTTTTTATCTTAATAATGTTAAGTCAACTTTAAAATGTTTAGATATAAATGTACAGTTTTTTTTAATGATTGAAAAGTTACAATGATATATTTTTTTTAATTAATTGAATTTAAAATAATATTATTAATATAATTAATTTGTTATTTGTTGATAAAGAAATTTTTAATTCTATAAAACCGTATCCTATAAAAAGATACTCATATAATTTAAAATGGACACCGGAGAGACTTTAGTACTACACACATTAACTGTGTATTTCTTCAGACTAACTGTAAACAAAATAATTAATTTTATATTAATTAAAAAATAATCAGTACTATTTAATTTATCAATCTTAATGAAAAAAAATATTTTTAAATATTTTTAATTCGAAATTAGTATCATAAAGAATTATTGAAATATAATTTAATTAATTGAAAAGTGTTTCTCGAATAATATTATTAAATAGTTCAGATAAGTAGTTAAAATTTATTAATTATATTTAGGTCTAGTATTTTATAATTTAATCAGGAGGCGGAAATTAGTTAATGGCACCTAACATAATTTGTTACTATAAATAATTTAAAGAATAATTATACTATAAATAATTTTATATAATTTGTTAGGAGTGGTGTGTTGTTAGTGAATGGTATTTAGCATAATTTTATATATACTATAAAAATAATTAAAATTTTGTTAAACAGAGTTTGAAATTATTAGCTAGAATTTTCCTTTTTAATATTTATATTATAATATATATATATATATATATATATATATATATATTATGATGAATTTACAATTTGTATAAGATAAAAATTAATCTAAATAAATTAAATAAAACTATTATACTATATTGCTAGTATTATCGTATTTTAGTTTGTGTTGTTTATATAAATTAATAAATTTAAATTTTATTATTTTTTTATAAATTATTTATTATATAAAAATAATTATTTAATATGGAGCGGCACCAAAGTCCATTAACTTGTGATCAACATAGAATTTATGAATTTTTATAATAAAAAGATACATATAAAAGGGAAACAAATGAATGATAAAATGTTTAATGTGATGAAAAAAGACAAGGAAACAAATATTATTATAAATAAGAACTTTAATTTGCTGAACAAATATGCATTTTTTTTCACAATTTCACAACATCTAGGTTTTATTTAAAAAAATTTATTTACAACTTATTTAATTTTATCTTATCATATAAACAATTATATAAGTGTTTAGATAAATTTATAAAAACACTTATATATAATACACAAGTTATTTTAAGTTTATTTTAATAAGTTATTTAAAGTAGTTTTTCTTTTAAAAAATTATTTTGATTTTATTTAAGATTTACACTCCTTTCCACTCTCACATCTTATCTTTTTTGTCTCTTAGAATTAAAACTACTCTTCCTCCGTAACATCATCATGGTTATCTTCTTGCAAAGCTACCATGGATGGACAATAAATGATCCATTACCTAACAGAAGACTTTAAAGCCTATTCAGCCATTGGTCTACATCGATTCTTGATAAGAAACCTAAATTAATCAAATTGTTTTTGTTTTTTGGGTGAAAATTAATCGAATCGTTGCTCAACGTTCTTTTCTTGAGCCTCAACATCACTGTGGTAATTTGATTGTGGCAATCTCTTCCAAAATTATATACTCTATCTATAACATAAATATTAAGTAAACTATAATTTATGATATTGTTTCTTTAAACTCTCTCTATACTTAGTTAAAGTTAATGAAAATTAGCAATTTTGTAGAATTTAAGAGAAAGTCAGAGTTTCATTAACATTTTTCCTATGCATATATAAAAGGAAGTGGAATTCTATTATACTAGTAGCTAGCCTATGAAAAAAGAGGGTTGTGTTTATAGCAACACCATCTAGGTTATTACTTTATACTTCATATTAATAAAATGTTAATTATAAGATATATAATTAATTTAAAAATTTAAAATATTAAGCTATAATTAAGAATTGATATTCTGATAAATAAAAGTCATAAAAGCTTTTAATATATATTTAAGTTTCTTATACTTCACACGTATGACTATTAAATCACAATTATGACATAGAAAGTGATATAAATTAGTTAAATATCTTTACTGTTAAAATACTAATATTTAGCAATGATAATACTTTTTATAAGAGATAAATATTTAATGAATAATATTACATTAATTTCAACATAATGATAAAAAAAATTTCCTTAGATCTGCCAACTATCCAAAACACGGCCATGTGAAAAAGAATAAAAATAAAAGATGAAAAAGAGATTGAAACCTTCTTATTATATGTCTAACGATGTCATGTTAGTGGAGTTGATGCAATGAAGAATATATATTTTGTAGCAATTTTTGAACCTGGAAAATAACATATTTCTTGGCACATCCTCTATCCTTTCCACGTTTAGGGTGATAATTTTTAATTAGAGAAAAATTATATACAATATTTAGCCTTTAAATAAAAGGTTTTGTTGTATATTTGAAGTTTCTACTAGTACAACAAAAAGTTTTTATATTAAATAATGAACTTTCTACATCAGCGTAGGTCAGAAGTAGATATATGAGTGTTGCATAATGTACTTAATTTTTTATGCTATTATATTATAATATATATATAGTATATGTTTGATTTAATATTTGGAAATCTTCACACAGTCGTTAAATAAAAACTATAAGTTTATATTTGTTATAAAATATGTATAAAAATTAATGTTTATCTATTCAACTTAATATTAAACCAAACAAGCTACCTCTAACATTCTATGTACAGCTATACATGTTCACATAGTTATTCTAGTTATAATTGGAAAGGCTGGGATTTATTTTTCTCCTCTAAGTTTGTATACACATGTAAATGTAATTAGTCATTAATTTACCTTTAGATGCAATTTTAATATGTATAAATAAATGCCCAGCTAAAATTATTCAAAGATTCATACATATCGCTATACCTTACACTCATTAAGTCAACGCAATTATATACCAAGATGATCAACCATTTAAACTAGCTTTATGACCACTTGCACTTGAAAATGACTGAATGATAGAGTTTAATTTCAGCACATTTTTTATCATTAAAATTTATTGACAACTGTAAAATTATTGTTACTATGGTTCATTAAAAATATCGAAGATCCACGTTATTTCATATCTCTCAGTAAATTTCAATTATTGACTAAAAGTGTTTAAAAAAACATGTTACTAATATTACACTTTATTAACAGAACTAGCGATTAACTTAGGTTACATTATCTTAGCAATAATCATGAATATCAACCTGTAAATAAATTAATACACATTCATATATAATCTTATCTGCTTCCGCCCAACATAAAAAATATCATTTTTTTTGTGAGATAAAAAAATAAAAAATATTATTTTATAATATTTATTTAAATTTCAAAAAATATATATTATTTGTTAAAATTTTTATTTTAAACTTATATAAAAATGTAAACTTAATTTACTAATAATAACTATCAACCAATAGTTAAATTAATAAAGTAGAATATCTATAATGCGAGAAAAATTTTGTATCCAAATTGATATTTTATTTTCTATTTTTACTAATCAATAAATCTTATGTTTTTTTATAATTTATTTTATTCTATGTAACTCGTTAAATGATATATTGTTATTTAATTCTAGACATAACAGAAAATACAACACAAATTTTCATCCTAAAAAAGAGACGTTGACCAAAACTAGTTTTAAAATACTTATTTCTTGGGCAAGTGGGTGCATTAAGCACACACAGTGTTTCGAGTGTTCATACTAGAAAAATCTTGTATAAATATTGCTTCCACATCGTTTAGGCAGAAAGCACAATAAATTAAATTGAAAAAAATATCACAAAGATATGAAAAAATCTCAGAGTCGAAGAGGGTATGTTCCAATACTCGTGGGCACAGGGAAAGAAGGTATGGAGAAGATTTGGGTAACTATCAAAGCGATTCAGCATCTCACCATTGTTGAGTTACTTGAGAAGTATGCAAACGAACATGGATACCAAAATGGCTTGCTCAAACTCACATGTGATGCTGACAAATTCAAGGTCATACTTTACAACATATCCAAGAAATAGCTCTCTCTTCCCTCTCACAAGAGGATTTTTCTTTTTTTTATGTGTAAAAATCCAATATAGATATGTAGAGAATTGATGGTAACTCTTTAAGCAAGTTAAACTTAAACCCTAGACTCACTTATCTATGTGTGTAAGTGAGAACAATATTTCTAAGCATCTTTATGTACATGTATAGTGTTTTGTTTTGGAAAATATAAACTTGTATGAGAAATATATAGATATCTATGTAGAAATTGTACAAACTACATTGAGATTCTTCATACTGTTTGCAACTGCAATTTAGTATTAAAATTTTAGAATTTTATATCTATATGTATAGTGCAAGTTAATATCTTAATGTTACTTGTTTGTTAGTTCATGTTTGGGATGTGTTAAGCACTTTCCAGGCACGATTTTTTTGGCATGGGAGGTGGCGTGGAAAAAGAAATATAGATATGTGTTTTGACTTGTTGGATGTTAAAGTATCTGCATTTCTAAAAATTCAATAGTATTTGATAGACTAGCAGTAAAGTGTATGAATATTTTAATGATGATTAAGGTGATTTCGTAAAAATAGTTAAAATACTCTTTTGATTTTAACAAGGATGTGTTCTCTTTGATAAGTATAAAAACTCTAAGTTATGCATGTTAAATATGAAATAAGAGTTTCTAGTAGATTCACGTTGAAAAAAAGATTAAGTATTAGGTATAATTATGTTGATGGAACGGGTGAAATTTTTTTATTCATCAAACATAAATATATATAATATTTTATTTTGCTCTTAAAAGAAAAATACCTAAAGTCTGGTAGCTTAAGAATTAAAATTCATGGTGATTTATAAATACCTTCCTTGATTAACAAAAAACGAGTTATTAATTAAGTCTTGAAGTGATACAATTATTATCTAATCTATAAGCTTTCCTTAAGTGTTGATTAGAGATTATCCGTTGACTTAGAATTAAAATTCATTGGGTTGGTGGCATAACCCTGTGAGTAAAGATTTCAGGTTAGTTAATCATGGATTAATTAGTTTGAACATTATGTTCTCGTTAGTTTGAATATTGTGATCCCGCAATCGCATTATAAAATACTATCGTTCAATTTGTTTCCTTATATCTAGCAACTTAAATTAAATTCAACTATTTTTCAAACGTTTAGTTGAAGAAAAAAGTAAGAATAAAAAAATGAAAATAGAAAAACTTCTTTTCAAATTGTTTGAAAAGAAGAAAACAGTTAACATTAATTGCCCAGAATAAATAATTTTTTTTTTTATAATATTAAGTTTAAATATTGTTAGTTTATAATATTTTGTAATATTATAAAGTGATCGTATCTAATATTTTTAAAATAACTTTTTTAAGTTGTGATAAAATTTAGTAAAGAAACTAATAAGTGTCTCTTATGATTTTATAGATCTATTGTAAATTTTTCATTTGTTTTCCTGCACATGTTATTAACTAAGTCTTTGAAAAAACTTTATTTGAATTTTTTATTTTACATTAGCTCACAAAAAATCACTTTTTTTATGTACTAAAATATATTTAATTAAAAACATCAAAATTTCAGAACCAGTTAAAACTTTTATCCTTTTTGTCTGTACATCTAGTTCCTGACTGCTTCCTAATTAGGATAGTTACTTGAAACTATGATCTGGACACTTGACCAGTTTCCAATTGATTTTAACAAGCTTCCATAATATAGATATGTAGGATCACAAGGACATAACAAATAATGAGTATCCAATTTCCAATACATTACATTATTCTGTTATAATAACAAAAAGGAAACAATTATAATTTTGTTATAATTAACTAATAATAAAACAAATGGAACTTGGTCTAAAGGGATAAACTGAATGTTTTGTATTCTTTAATGAAAGCCATGGAAGAGAATGCTCTCTTCAAGATGTTCTACCAAATAAGAAAACAAAAGACGCATAAAGTTTTTCTATTCAATTTGTCAAAGATTATTATTATAAAGGAAAAAAGTTATGCTATTTATAAAGGAGGGAAAAAACTTGAAATGCAAGTTATCCAATCATGATTGGGTCAACCAAGCATGCATTTAAAACCATAAAATTCATCCCTAATTATGTCTATATACACCGTGTATGCAATACATGTGATATGAATAGATAGTTAGTGAGAAAAGAGTGAGATTGAGTTACGCACTGAGTGTGGTGACTAGGGGATGTGGGAGGAAACAAAGGAAGGTAAGTACATGTATACTCCCTTTCTTTGGACTTTTAACATACTTTTCGTAGCACACACAAACCCACATAGCCCAATTGTTCCAAGTACTAAGCCCAAAAAGTCCAAAAACTCTAATTTTGACCAAAATGCAAGGTCAACTACAAAAACCTATTTTAATTTTAATATAAAACAACCAATTCCAAACCATATTCTACTCTTTACAAGGAGATTAATAAAGAGATATGTTAATTAATCCCAAGTTCAACATAAGCTTGGACCTACTAACTCTAACTCTAGTCCACTCTTCGAGGTCTCTTATAAGACCAATGTAGTAGGTACACTATGAGTCTTTATCCCTTAGAAAAGGTCTTCAATTATCCTCTTGAGGTAGTCTCTAGATGGGCCTTGGGGAGGTTTTCACCACCTTATTAAGATTTACTCTATAAATAACTTAGTTTCTTCTTGTAAATTATATTTTATCTTAAATATAATGTAAATAATATTTTAGCAATATTTCCACTCAAAATTATAATTATATACTATTATGTAATATAATATGCTTAGCAAGGTGGGGGTGGGTACTAGAGAAGAAGGGGAAAAAAAAAGAGGAAATATCAAATGCATCTTAGAGGTATATTTAAATTTTGAAAATAAAATGGATGTTATTAAGTTGATCTAATTACAAAATCTACATGAGAGGTTATAACATCAAATTTTGTCACCAATAAAAAATTTAACATTAATGATTAATATTAATAAAAAAAATTTAAAAAATATATATGTATATATATATATATATATATATATTTAAAATTCATTTTTTATATTTACATACAAGTTGTTAAACAATTGGATTGAAGGTATGAGCATGACCTGTTTAAAAATTGAAAATAATATATATATTTATAATTCATTTTTTATATCATGCATTTCTTACTCAATCAATTAAGTTAGATCTCATTCATAGCCTATTATCCACTAGAAGGCATGACCATGACTTGTTTAAAAATTTGTTTATTCAAAACATATGTTTAAAAAACTATTTTAGATAAATTCTATGAGAAAACTAGAAGGCTTTATAAGTATCATTAATATGAAGGCCTATAAATAGGAAGTGTTTGACAATATTGAGAAGTAGATACAGGAGGAAAGAAGCACATTACAGACTTTAGATATTAAAGGAGAGGGGGTTAGAAGAAAATGAAAAAAAGAAATAAATAAGCAGAATGGTGAATGTAAAGAAATGAATAGGCAAGAAATGTTCAATGTTGTGGAAAAAGTCAAGGTCTCAGTGGCTGAAGGAGGGACATGTGAACTCAAAGTTTTTTGACCGGCTAATGGCTTCGCGAAGGAAGTAGAAAGAAATACTGAACCTTAATTTGAGGAAGAAATATCAGAGGTGGATCAATTGAAGTTTAAGGTGAAGGAGCACTTTAGGCAACATTTTCAAGGGAGAAATTTGTGCAAACCCAAGTTAGATAAAATACAATTTCAGAAGCTTAGTAATAAGGAAAGGGAATATTTGGAGCAACTCATCACAGAAAAGGAGTTTAGGGAGGCATTTTAGGATTGCAACGACGGTAAGAGCTCGACACCACATGGCCTGAACTTTCTTTTCTTGAAGGAGTTCTAGTACCTTTGAGGAGTTTTGGTACCTTTGAAAACTTCTGAATAATCACTTTTGGGGATTCTTTCAAGAGTTATATTTTCATAGCAAGCTCGTGAAGGGGTCCAATAGCTTGTTTACTGCTTTTTACCAAAAAATAATAATTTGGAAAAGATTGGAGGCTATCGACCTATATCCATCATAGGTTGTATATATAAGGTGCAAGCCAAGGTTCTAGCGAAGAGAATGCAATTGTTAATTGTTGAATACCAGACAACTTTTGTAGTAGGGAGACAAATCTTAGACGAGGTTTTAGTAGTGAATGAATTGGTGGCGAAAGCAAAGAAATTACAAAAAGAGCTTGTATACTTTAAGGTGGACCTTGAAAAGGCTTACTATTCTGTCTATTGGTGGTATTTGTGGTATGCCATGGAAAGAATAGTCTTTGGGTATCGATTAATGAGGTGGATTAGGGAATGTGTCAAGAAAGGGTGTTAGTATTACTAAATGGAAGCCCGACTGAGGAGTTTGATGTTGATCGGGGACTCAAGAAAGATGATCCATTATCACCTTCTTGCTAGTAATTGCTGTAGAAGGGATGGGTCAATTGGTAAAGTCAGTAGTAACCTCAGGGGTGTGGAAGGGGTATAAGGTGGGGGGTTTAGTATAAGTGTTTCTCATTTGCATTTGGTAGATGATACTATGATACTAGCTAAAATGGATTAGGGGTCAATGGAGGCTATGAAGGTTGTTCTGTAGTTGTTTGAGTTGGTATCAAAGCTAAAGGTGAATTTCCACAAGAGCAAAGTGTTTGATTTTAACGTGATGGATGATTAGTTGGTCTGGATGGCTGAAGTTCTACATTTTAAGGTGGGCTAGTCACTATTTTCTTACTTTGGATTACCTATAGGTGCAGTTCTCTCTGAGCTGGAGATGTGGGATCCGGTGGTAAAGGCAGTCAAAAGGAAGTTGTTAGCGTGTGATAACAAATACCTCTCATTGGTATGGAGAGTAGTGCTCATGAAAGAGATTTTGTTGGTCTTTCCCCTCTGCTTTCTTTCTTTTTACAAGGCACCAAAAGATATAATTGCTAAACTCATTCTCTATTAAAGCAGTTTTTATTGGGTGGGAAGAAGGATTGTAAGAGAAAAACAATTTGTAAAGAGAAAAACGCAGAGGATTCGGACTATGTCACTTGGTGGCTTTAATATTGCTTTATTGGGCAAATGGAAGTGATGGTTGCTAATAAAGCTAGATAGTTTATGGGCACGAATTTTAAAAGCCAAATATTGGCATGCAAATAATAGTTGGAAGGTCAAAGGGAAGACTACTCTAGATAGTGGGTGGACTTAAGCTCAATTGGGCAAGAAGGCCTGAGTCAACGAGATTGATGGGACACTAATGTCAGACGATGCCTCAGGGTAGGGAACAAGGTGGGGTTTTGGAGAGATTGTTGGGGAAGGGATCAAAGGTTGCAAGGTAAATATAACCGCTTATATAGGCTAGTAGTTGACAATCGTACCACTATGAAGGATATATGGGAGGGGAAGTCGGGGTAGAAGTGGGAGTGGAGAATAAGATTGCTTATATGGGAGGAGAGATTTTTTTTCGCTCTACAAAATGAGCTAAATGGTCACTTTGAAAATGGAAAGTTACAAATACATGGGTGTGGATTACAAAAGGGTTAGGAATGTACTTTGTCTCTTCTGCTTACAGGGAGGGTACTATCAGTAATTGGTGAGCAACAATATGATAAATTATTAAATATAATATGGACTAAATGGGTTTCTCCCAAAATTCATTTATTTGCATGGAGGTTGTGTGTTAACATGTTAGCTACTTAGGGGAATCTAGTGCATCTAGGGATCCTACAATCTACTGATGTGGCGTGTGGTTTATGTGGTAGGATAAAGGAGTCTAGGGAGCACCTGTTTGGTCAGTGTGGCGTGACTACCAGGGTATGGTCATAATTATGTTCTTGGTGGGGGTTACATACGACATTATAGAGTGTTGTTAAATGTCTCGCCTTTCAATTCTTTGGCTTAATTAGTGATAGCAGAGAAAAGCGATAGATGTGGTCTTTTTGTCTAATTTACGAGGCTCTGACAACTTTGGAAAGCTAGAAATACGTGTGTTTTAAAGCAAAGAATATTGGACGTGACAACTATTGTTCAACAAACACAATTAAGCTCATAGAAATGGTGTGTCTACTGAGCTAACTTCACAATCTCTTCCAGAATGGATGATGAATCCCTCTTACAGCATTGAGGGGTGAAGAGTGTAAGAAGAATTGGCTTTGATGCCTTTTTGATTTCATTCTCTCAGATAAATAGTACAAAGCTATTTTGAGTAATTTAGAACAGAATCATTCTAATTCCTAATTTGTATACTCTAAATTAGGAAATATAATTATGTGCAATAAATAAATTTATTCCTATATATAATAGGAAATAGTAATAGTAATTTGTTCCTTCATTAACATCCCCCCTCAAACTAATGCAACTGGTTAAGAAACATCAATTTGCAAACTACAAACTAATGTCGTGGACGAGGAACCGTCTTGGTAAAGATGTCTACAAGCTGAAGTTGTGAGGTGTCATGAAGAAGAGAGATAACATGATTATCTAAAGCCTCTTGAATAGAATGGCAATCCACTTCAATGTGCTTAGTGCACTCTCTGAATTAGCAACAATTTGAATGACACTAGTGTTGTCATCATGGAGAGGTTTTGTAGCTTTCTATTGGAATCCAAGCTTAACCAAAAGACCACAAAGCCGAAATCAAGGAAAGCCTAAGGAACATACAATAACCAGTGACAGATATCTGGGTATCAGGATAACTAGCCGAATTGGCATCACTATAGCCCACCAAGGCAGGTGGTGAGTTGATAAGAAAGAAAAGGCCACGAATAGAGGTGCCTTTCAAATAATGAATAATTCAACAAACAACAGCCAAATGATGATGACATGGAGTGTGCATAAATTGATTCACCTATTGAACTGTGAACACGATATCAAGGTGGGTGATAGTTAAATAATTAAAACTACCTACCAAATGTCAATATCGTAAAGCATCTAATAGAAGATAACCCTCATCATTGTGATATTTGACATTAATCTCAAGAGGAGTATCCACTGGGTAGCAAAGTGCAAATCCACAAAAGAAATCAAGTTTCAGCTAGAGAAAGACACTTTTGAAGTCCGTATAAACCTTGAGACCTAAGAAATAACAAAGAGGGCTTAGGTTTTTCATATGAACAAAGCCTTGAGCTGCTCTTTAAGTCGTGGGATGGATGGATTAGAACCTGTAATTACCATATCATCAACATAAATAAGAAGAAGAACACTACCGATGGTCATACTGTTAATAAATAAAGAAGAATCATATTGAATTTGAACAAAGAAGAATCCAAGAAGAGCATTTAAGCTTGCACACGCTAGTGGAAAGGGAAAAAACAAGCCCTGAGGGGAAGTCATGTAAATATCTTCTATCAAGTCACCATGAAGGAAGACATTCTTCACATCCATTTGATGAATTGGCCATCCTTGAGAGGCAATAAAATAAAGAACTATTTTGATGGAAGTCATTTTTGCTATTATGCAAAAATCTTTTAATAATCCACCCTACACTGTTGTTTGTTACTCAAACCGACCAACTGAGCCTTATAACGACTAAGAGAGCCATTAGAATTCAAATTCACATAATGCACTTATTTGCACTCAATGAGCTTAACACCAATTAGGCAAGGAATAATGTCCCATGTGAAATTCTCCTGTAAGGCTTGGAGCTCCTTTTGCATTGTTGTCACCCAACAAGCATCCTTAATTACCTATGAATAATACATAGGAATAAATATGCTAGATAAAGTAGCAGTAAGAGAAATATACCCAAATTCATACTATCTTAGGGACGAATAGTTTGTCTTGGTCGACATTATACTGATGAGGAGGTTTAGGTGGAGGATCAGCATCATGAAGGGTAGTGTAGGCCTGTGTCGGACATAAACATGACTTGGTTTGAAACGGTTTATAGGACGAGAACCATTAGAAAAATTAGGAAGGGTAACAAAGCCATTAGAAGTATAAGGACACTAAAAAGTATTTTGATGATGAGAAAGCCACATTCCAAGAAATGTGAAAGCGAGAAGTAGTGACATCATAACGCACCAATAAAGGCACATTGAACAAATTACACCCCTAGTTTATGTGATCAAGAGGTGGTAAATGGACAACCAAAAAGATGAAGATTGTGATAATCATGATGAGTTTTAAATAGACGAAAAAAAGTGGAGTCAAGCCAAAGAACCTGAGATGGAAGATGATTGATAAAAAAAAAAAAAGCAGTTGATATGGCTTCAACCCAAAATTTAGATGGAACAGAGCCTTCAAGAAGTAGGGACCAGATGACATCAGGCAAATGACAATTCTTCCATTCCACAATGCCATTTTGTTGAGGTGTATAGAGGCAAGGTTGTTGAGAGATAATCCCATTTTGTTGAAGGTATTCTTGAAATTGATGAAAAAGATACTCCTTGCTAAAGTCAATGCACGAGGTCTTAATATTGTGTGAAATTGGGTCTCAACATAAGCCAAAAAATTATTAAACATGGTGAAAACCTCCGCTTTGGATCTAAGAAAGTAAATCCAAGTATATAGACTATAGTCATCGATAAATGTCACAAAATATTTGTATTTAGCATGAGATAAAATAGGCTACACCTCCCAAACATTACTATGAATAATATCAAATTATTTATCAACACAATGAGCATCAAAGGAAAAAGGTAGACTTTTCTGTTGATGAGTTTTCACACTGAACAAGGAAGGTATGAAGAAGAAATAATATTTTCATTACCCAACAAACTAGTTTTTATTAAATGCGACAAAACAGAGTTTGGGTGTCCCAATTTTTTATGCCAATTCACAAATGTGTTTAGGACATTATTACAAACAAAAGAGGAAAAACTAGGAGAAATAAACTAGAGTTGAAACAATCTGGCGACCTTAGGCCCTTCGCGATCACTTTCCTTGACACATAATCCTGCACCAAACAACCAGCTCGAGAAAAATGAACATTACAATTATTATCCACTAATTGACCAACTGAGATTAAATTGGAAGCCAGACTAGGAGATACAAATACATTCCGAAAGAAAGAATTAAGGTCTCCAACAACAAATATAGAGAAGGTATTACCATTAGCAATTTGAATGTTTTTTGTGCCATTGTAATAATGAACATTGTTCAAATGTTTAGGAGAGCCATTCATATGATTGGAGGCCTTGGAATCAACAAACCAAAGGGAAGAAGCAGCAATACACTTACACATGATGCTCAAGGCAAAAAAAGGGGATAGTATCACTTATTGCACCATATCTATAGTCAAAACACCATTGTTGGAGGTCGTAGGAGCAGAAGAACGACATGTTGAACCAACGGTGGCAATAAAGGATTTCAAGGGACATTGTGTCGATCTTCTGGGCACTCAGTGATGATATGACCACGTTGCTTGCAGTAGTTACAAAATTTCTTAGAACAATTGCAAGCAAGATGGTCAAAGTGTTTGCAGGAGAAACACTAGAGCTACCTCATATCACAACCTTTGCCTCTACCTTGAGCAGAATAGGCGACTGTAACATCAGAAATATCATACATGGAGCCTTAGGTGAGTAAGCGTTGTTCCTTCCAAAGTAATTCACCAACCCAGGCTTGTAAAGAAGGAACCAGATTGTAGTTCAATAGAGCAACACGAGCAACTTCAAATTCTGGTCAAAGTTTCATGAGAAATTGGTCACGTTGACTGACATCATAAACAGCTTGAATGGAAACCAGTGACTTTGTAGTAACCATAGAATGTAAGATGCGGAATGCTCAACCCAGAAATTAAGTAAACCAAAGTAATAGTCATGAATGGGCAGATTACCCTGTTTAAACTTGAAATGTCAAGTTCTAGTTGGAAGTATTTTGTGACTTTATCTTGATTGTAAATTTGCTTCAAGTAATCCCACATGACTTTGGCAGTTGAAAACGAACACAAATTATTAACCATTTAAGGCTCAATGGAACCAAGAATCTAAGAAATATCTATGCATCCTTGGTCTCCCAAGTCGTCAATGCAGTGTTGTCAGTAGGGGCAACAGATGACTCGTCGATATGACCCCACATCCCTTTCCCTTTCACGAACATCCTAAACTGAAACTCCCAGGAAGCATAATTCTTGCCACCGAAATGGACACAAAGATTCTCCATAGCCATGAAGACACAAACAAGAACCCAAAAATGAACCTGAAACGAAGAACCAAGAGAACGAGAACCACAAAACCACGAGAAAGAGGATTGCACAGTCTAAGAGTTGAATGCATAAACCACAAGCAAGAGAAACTAACAACTTCTTTCAACACACAAACCAAAGAGTCGTTGATAGCATAAACAAAAGGCAATCACAATCTAGAAAACCTGACTCATGATACCATGTCATAAGAATTGGCTTTAATACTTTTCTAATTTCATTCTCCCAAATAAATAGCACAAAGCTATTTTGAGTAATTTAGGACAGAATATTCTAATTACTAATTTGTACACTTTAAATTAGGAAGTCTAATTACCTCAATAAATAAATTGATTCCTATTATATATAATAGTAATTGATTCCCTCGTTAGCAGCAGAGAGCAATTTCTGTTTTGTTTTTTTATTCAATGAGCTATTGTCTATAATTTTAGAAAGACACTCTTTGAACATTTTACTCTTTAATAATATTTTTTGTCTTATCGAAAAAATACATAATATACGCACATATATATATATATTTATTTGTAAATTAAATATAATAAAAATAAATTAGTTATTTATTAAGTTAACATAAAAAAAAACACATTATCTGACAACTTTATTATTAAATGAAATTTATTTTAAAATACAAATTTTGATGATCTCACATCTTATTTGATGTTACTCTATCCCTGATTTCAATAAATTTGCACCAATAATAGTCTTAACTAATATGAGATACTTTCAACTTAACTACTAGTCTCAAGTTTGAATATATACCACAACTATAACTTTAAATGAACAGTTTGTTGCTAATAGCTATTTTGTACATTTTTTGGTGATCAAGTTTATCCAAATGCGCTGTTGAGTCTTATAAAATGATGTTAAATATTATTTAAAATTTTTATAAATATTAAAAAAAACTTTTCATCAACAAAATACAGGATCAAATGATGATAGATAAATTAATTTTTGTTACAATTTTTTTTTTCAACAATGAGGAAATCATGTTACAAGGTAAAAGTATTCAAAAGACAGATGTAAACCCCCAATTTTATCTTGGTAAATTTTTGTCTTCTTAAAATTATACCTTAAAACAATTCTAAAAAAAAAAAAACCAGAATCATAAACTTTGGTAGTTACAAGATGACTTGGTCATATTTCACCTGCAAGTAAATTTGAGTAACACCGAATTTGCTGGGAAATAGAAAATGAGAAAATAAAGCAGTTACTGAAATATAACAGTCCTGAAGCCACAAGCCTAAAAAGAAATGAATCATGAGATAATAGATTGTTGGTAGAAGGAGATTTTTACCAGAGAAAAATCACAAGAGAAGAAGCAAAAGAGAATTCAAATAGAAAAAAGAAAAGCAAATAAATCTTTGTCAAGGAAGCACATTCACACCACTACAATGGCAGCATAACATCAGGTCTTTTATTCAATCTTCTTGTCTTACTTTCTTATCACCCATCATTTGTATTCTTGTCTCAGGATTTGATATTCATGTCTGATTACTACCTGAAGCATTAAGTGTTTTGTTTTTTTAAATTTGCTTCTATCAAATAATAATTGCTGCTCTCTAAAAAAAAATGATGTTATTTTAATTCATGCCTCTGTATGCTTCACCTAAGGATATATGCTCTTTTACGTAAAATTAACACAAAAAGACATTAAAAAGATCGTTTGGTTTTCCATATCTTTTCTATTTAAAAAAAACCATAGAATTAAATTTGTGACATTAATTTCGTAGAGTTCTATCTTTTAATGTTAGTTAAATTGGAAGAATTTAAAAAATATTCATCTTCTATAATAAACTTTGTAATTGAAATAGAATAATATTTTTATAAAACATTATTTTCAATATACAACAACTAATAATGTTAATTGAATAGTACTTACTATCTTTAATATTATTATGATGGAAAGAGTTTAATCACTAGTCATTTTGCTAGATTGAACCCTACAAAATATTTTTTTTTAAAAAAAATAAAAATATAAAATAAAACAGAAACATAAAAAAATATTTAATTTTTATTCGGTAAAATAAATATTTTGTAATTGAGGGTGTTAATACATTCTTTATAGGTAATTTGCTTTCAAACCGTGATTTCAACCTCCAATCTTAAAAGTTTTTCAGTGTTTTTTCTTAGAAATAATATATGGGTGGCAACTTCATTTTAAATAATATTTTTGTGTGGTTCCATCCTGAACCTATTTGGACAACATATATACCTCATTATATGCATTTTGAATGTTCATTATCTTTTATGATATAAGGATCTTACCGTTCCATATATTTTGAATTCATATTAATTAATGAGTTTAATTCTCATTAATTAATATGCACTGAAACTATAAAAAATATTATAAATATTTAATCACATTTTAAACTAAGGGTTGTGATAAATTCAATAACTTTAGCATAAACTAAGGGTTGTGATTGAATTATAGTAAAAAATTTGTTGTCTTATAAAGTGCAAGATTAGTTTAGCAAATATGTTCTCCTTGTCATATAGAGTTTCATACTTATGCTTAATTATAATTCTCTATTTAGATAACTTTTAAAATATTAATTAGTAAAATTAACAAATTTTTCTTATATAAAAAATTGTGATTGTATATTAATATAAAAATATTTACACTAACAGTGTATAATTAAACTCTTCAACAAAGTCATATATACTCATTATTTACATTTTAATTTTGAAATTACATTTGAATCCACATTAATTATTTTTTTCTACAACAATCCTATCATACTATCTATTTTGAATTCACATTATTTACTTGTAATAATATATCTTATCATGTCATGTATGAGGGTTTTGAATTCAAATTATCTATGCTGGTATATATTCTATAATTTGAATGCACATAATATATAATAATAATACAAATTATATTGATAATTAATATTAAAAAGGTATTTTAGTAAAATTTATATTATTTTTTTCAATTATTCACTGTTCTTCCAACAAGGTACTTGATATAAGAAATTTTCCAATAACTTCAATATTTTTGTTTTGTACTGCCTTGTCTAATACTGTTAGATTACCAAATAAAGTGAAACCTATATTTAAATTCTTTTAAATTTAATTGGTATACACTTTTAGTGTTAATTATGACTTTTCATTTATGTAACTTTAGAGTACTAACGAGTAAAGTCAACAAACTTACACTAAATAAAGAGTTATGATTGAATGTCAGTATAAAAATTTTTACACTGAGTGTATAGTATACCAATTAAACTAAATTATTTTTAGTATAAATAATTCAATAAAATATTATAAATTATTAAATTAATATAGAAATTTAAATTAATCTAGTTACGTAATCTCCAAAAGAATTGATTTCAAATTTTAGAATAAAAGAGAAATATAAAGGCTATTGATTTTAAACTTTGAAATAGGAGAAAAATATTTATTTTTTCTCATTTTAGAAATAGTTTAATGGGTATACATTGTCAACTTTTTATTTATGTGATTTTTAAAATATTAATTAGTAAAGTTAATAAACTTATCATGAATGAAGAATTGTGATTGAATGTCAGTGTAAAAGTTTTTACACTAACCGTGTATACCAATTAAACTCTTTTAGAAATACTAATATTGTTTTTATTTTCAAATAGGAGAAAAAAATAAACGCCATTGTTTTCAATCCTGTCAAGTTTTAAATCAGGAATTGTTTTCATATAAAGAAATATTAGATTATATTAAAATGTCTGATTCAATAGTTAGTTTTAAAAAATTGTTTATATTTGTATAAGGGATAGAAAATGGGTTATGTGCATTCAATTGTTTTTATAAAAGATAATTATATTTATTTTTAAGATAATTTCATAATAAATTGTATAATTTTTGTTTTCTAAATTTTGAAACAAGAGAAGAAAAAATGCTATTGTTTTAAAATTTTAAAATAGAAAAGAAACCTTTCAGTTTTCAAATTTTGAAATAAGAAAGAAACCCTTTATTTTTCTCATGAAATAGAATGACAAAGAAATATACCATCCGTGTTGCACATTTGTCAAAATTTTAAATCAAGTGAGAAAATAATATCCAAAGATAAATAGTCTTATTATATAGAAATAGAATAAATATTAGATTATATTATTATTTTATTATATAGATATTACATTAGATTAGAAATGATCAAGCTACCAATAGTTTTACACACATGTTAAAATTTATATTAAATAAGAAAAGTAATATTCATAAGTTATTTGTTTTATTATATAGATATTACATCAGAAAATATTAAATTATATTATTTTAAAAGAAATTCTAGCGAAATATTTTTTAAAATTCTTTTTATGAAGAGTTTAATTGGTATACACCATGACTTTTCATTTCTGTGATTTTTAAAGTAGTAATGAGTAAAGTTAACAAATCCACCATGAACGAAGGGTTGTGATTGAATGTCAGTGTATACTAATTAAACTCGTTTATGAAACTATTTTTATAGTTTTTAACTTTTAGTTGAATGATCTCTCCTCTTTAGAGATTTTACCTCATATTTTTCTTAGAGTTTAATTAATATACATTAACCATGCAAAAGAGTTTTTGAATGTCGTTCAATCATAATTTTTTTATTTATATGATTTTTAGAGTATTAATTAGTAAAATCGACAAACTTATGAACGGTTTTAATTGGATGTCACGGTAAAACATTTTACACTAGCAACATAATTTTTTTTTCTTATACGTCCTTAAATAAAAGATATAATCTTAATTGAAATACATTAAGTACTTAATTAATTAATTAAGATACATTAATTAATTAAAGTATATTAATTAATAAATTGCAATACATTATTAATGTACATTATTTTATTAAGTATATTAATTAGTTCTTCTGATAAAATATATTAAGTAAAAATAGAAAGATGATGTTTTTAATAAAGTTAGGCATGATTTTGAAAAGTAATCTTAAATTTAATGCTTCTAATTAAATTAATCAAACTTTCTTAAAAAATATTAATTAAGTATATGTGTATTTATTTAGGAACAAATGTAATAATATCAAGATTAGAATGTTGCTTAAAAAAATCAAAATTCAAATTTCTCCACTATATGTATTTGAAAAAGGATTTTTTTCCTAAAAAATTATGGGTGTTCACGCATTAGATGAGTTCTTTTAAGAGAAAGAGATTTGAACCAATTAAATGTAATTGATTTGGTTCGATTTGAATTTCAGAATTTTTTCCTGGACCAAACTGAACTATTGTTAATTGGGTTGGTCGTTCAGTTTACCAAAATCTGATAAAAAAATAAATAAATAAAATTATTTTCAATAAATCATAAATAATAATTTTATACATCAAATTTGCCAATTAATGATTAATCTACCAAATTCATGATTTTATCCCAAAGTCTTTCACACATACACCAAACTACAAATTGTATCAAAGCAACTCAATAATAGTTTAACAAATAACTAATTACACATAATAAGCAAACTAAATTGTCCAAATAAAAAAGAAATTATTGTTCAACATAAAGTCATAACATATGTACCTGCATAGATTGGTAAGTACTAGTGTTTGGATGAGTCTTTTTCATCATCTACCAACCCTAGCAAGAGTCTAAGTTGGTAAGTCTGGGTGTATACTAATGGGTACTAATTGAACATGACATTACCTATTTTCATTACATGTTAATCCTTTCGGTAAACCGAATTGGTATATAAGTCGATTTCCGGTTGAATTCATGAATTCGATTCAATTTTAATAACACTAAACACGCCACTCTCTTCAACCCTCCATAGAAAAGAAAGATGAAGTTCACCTTAGGTTTTGATCTTACACTTGGAGCAAGGTGATGGAGAAATAGAGGTGGCGCAATTGCACATATGGGTTACCTGCGATGACACTTCAATACTTAAGTCAATGTAAGCTCAACCTTAGGTCAGGTCAAAGATGTTGTCAAGTATCAATGAGAATAGTATGTATAATAAGTTATCAAACTTGTTCTTATTACCTCTACAGTGTTTACCTTTTTGGGTTTGAGCTTAGGTCATTATGATTTAGATTTACCTGAAAATGGTAGTTTAGACCTTTCACTTTAGAGATGATAGACTCTACCCAAACCGGGATACCTGGCCATATTGGGGGTAGGCCCAATTAGGAATGACAGCGGGTCGGGAAGGGTACGGGTAGTGGTTACCCGCCACTGGACCCGCTACCTGTTACCCGCTAAAAACCGACGGGTACCCGCTATAGAAATATTTGCGGATTTTTTTAATATCCATGGGTATCCATGGATATTTTAAAAAAAATAATTTTTTTTAAATTAAACATTTTTATAAGAAGTTTTATCAAATAAATAATTTATTTTTTGGAAAATCTAGAAATAAAATTATACTAGTTTATACAAGATTAATTAGATCTAAAAGTAGATTAGTATAATATATTATAAAAAAATATTTAATACAAATAAAATCTTTATTTTATATTATCGGTATTTTTATAATAAATAATTTTATTAACTATGAAATTTTCGTAAAAAAATAAGATTGATATAAATGAATTTTGATGATTAATATTTTAAATTGATTTATTTTAAAAAAATATTATCTTTTTTAACTTTTATATATATATATATATATATATATATATATATATATATATATATTATTTTAGTTTAGCGAGTAGCGGGTACCCGTGGGTACGGGTACTATGATATGGTACCCGCGTCCATTAAGGAGCGGGTAGAAAAAAATTGGTACTGGCAGGTAACGAGTACCCATTTATACTATTCGTGCAGATATTTCTGTGGGTTTTATCCATCGGTATCTGCGGGCGCGGGTTTTTTGCCATCTCTAGGCCCAATCATGTGGGTAAGTCTAGTCCAGAGGTAGGTCCGGTCCGATATAAAACATAAATTCATAATGAAGCTAAGTACTTAATTCAAATAACAAAAAATAAGGTAAAATACAAAGTAAAATAGAATAGTATATGATCGATTTATATTGAATTTAAAAATCCAAAATCCATGAACCCAATCAAACATGATTGGTTCTAAACCGTTCAGTTTGAGTTAAACTTGAACAAAACAAAAAAATCTAAACAAAATTTAATTGGTTCGGTTCGGATCACTAGTTCGTCGAGTCAATCTATATGAACACTTGTTTCAAAATTAGTCCCTAAAAGATGAAACACATGACCAAAATATTTGTATTTTATGTATCCCCTTTATGATACATAATATAAATATAAATTTAAGATAGTTAATTATCATTTATGATACATCATATAAATATAAATTTATATAAGATTGAATCATCATTTATAATACATTAGATAAATATAAATTTAAGATAATTAAATCACTATCTATGATACATCATATAAATATAATTTTATATATAAATTTAATATTGAAATCACTATTTATCAAAGTTTTTAAAACTGGACCGGTCATTGGACCGGTGAAGACATGGGTTCCGGGTTCAAAGCCTCAACTAAGGTTGAATTGGGGTTGAACCGAATTAATAAAATATTGTTTTTTATATTTATTTTTACTAATATAATAATATACTATGTAAAAAATAAGATATATATGATTTATAATACAAAAATATAATAGATTTTATTGAGTTTAAGTATTGTTGTTTTTATAATATTACAAAGAAGTAAAGTTTCACGATGCCTAAAATGAATATTAAAAAATATTTATATTCTAAATTGTAATCAACGTTTCGTAATTTGAAAAAATTCCTTTTAAGTATTTTTTATTTTGCAATACCTTATAAACTATCTCTCATTTGTGCACCTAAACCACAAATTTTCAGTTTCTATGAATGTTTATATTTTTTTATTTAAAAAAAAAAACAAGTTAACCCTTGAACCGGCCGGTTTTGGCTAGTTCACCCAGTTTTTGACTAGTTTAACCGATTATTGACTGGTTCCTAGCATATCTGGTTTTCTAGAAACAATGGATAGGACACTAGTGTAGTTCCCAGTTCAACCGGTTAAACTAGCCGATCCGGTCTGATTTTCACAGCTTGCTATTTATAATACATTATATAAGTATAAATTTATATTTAAGCTTAAGATCATTAAGCACCATTTATGATACATCATATAAATATAAATATAAATATTTATATATAAATTTAAGATTATCATATAAGTATAAATTTAAGATCATTAGATCATCATTTATGATACATAATATAAATATAAGTTAAGATGCACTCACACTCTAATATAAAAGAGTTTTAACACTAACGTTCAAACACAACTCTCATTTATATAACTTTTAAAGTATTAATTGGTAAAGTCAATAAATTTACCATAAATAAAATGTTGTGATTGAATGTCAGCGTAAATTTTGTACTGACGAGATATACTAATTAAACTCATATAAATTTATATACAAATTTAATATAGAATCACCATTTATGATACATTAAATAAATATAAATTTATATATAAATAAAAGATTATTGAATCACCGATTATGATACATTGTATAAATATAAATTTATACATAAATTTAAGATGATTGAAACACCATTTATGATATAAATTTAAGATTAAATCACCATTTAAGATACATCATATAAATATAAATTTGAGGTCATTGAATCACCTGACTGCATACACATTGTGACATCCATACACCATGCTCAAAGGGAAAGCCAATAAAAAGGGTTCACTGCATGTTAAATGGAATTATATGTGCTATGTAACGGAAGCAGGTTTTATGAAGCATTGGAACTTGAAGCAAAGTAAACAGTACCAATAAATAGCACTAAGCTATTCATTCAGTGAAAGCAAGAGTTTCTTACCGTTATTAGAACCTAAAGAACTAGAAGTGGTGGTTGTAACTGAATTTGCAAAGATGCTATCTGTTACACTTCCAATGTCTCTTACGTCCGCCGTGTCTCCAAAGGCCTCCCCACCCTTCTCCCGCCGCATGGTTCCTTCCGGCAGCCGTCTCACTCCGGCTACACTTACCAGCATTTCCCTCTCTCGCGCTCCTCTCACATTGAGGTGTTCTTCAATCTCAGGCTCTTCCCATGGTAAGTGTGTTATCTTTTGCTTTTGGAAGTCTTGTTTTGAGTGTCCCACATGAAATTATAGACAAAATGGAAAATGGGTAGCTCTTATTTTTTTTTTTTAAGACAACTTGTGGTGGTTAATATATTCTTAGTAGAAGAATTTAAACCTACTGTCTTTCATATTTTATTTTTTTTTTTTCACTAAATCAGCGTTATAATTATTAAATGTATAGTTATTTAGATAATAAAGATTCAATATTGTTTTTATTTTGATTAAATCCTCCGTGCATGTTTAATTTAACCTAACATAATTTATTCTGATGTAAAAATTGATTTTAGATAAATTTTTATATGTATGATATACCACTAAAACAGAATTCAAAATTGATTAAGTTGAAGTAATATAGTTTTTATGTTAGATAAAAAATTTTAAACCGAATTTTATTACTAACTCCGATTAAAAATATTTCAAAAATAACTCCTATTATCTAACATCTATTCTAACCCATATCAATTTGCTCTAAGATATATGTGCAAATGGGCACTTTGGAGATGTTTTCTGTTATTTTCTTTCTTTTTTTTTTCTTTATTGAATTGTGACCTGAATGTGCTATAACTCTAAAGGGAAAAATGACAAATGGGTATGTATCTTGATCACCAAGTTTTGATCTTTTCTCCATATTTGAATAAATTCTTTGATATCCTGTGGCAAATGGTAGCCATCATGGGATAAAGTTTTGATCAGTGGCTTTTGTGTTTTCATTATTATAACTTTTTTAAATATTTGACTACATATTTATGATGGATACTACTTTTGTAGTTGAGGAAGGAACAAAGTTTGTAGAGGCTTCCAAGAACGGGAACTTGATTCCTCTCTGTAAGTGCATATTCTCTGACCAACTTACTCCTATCCTTGCTTATCG
Organism: Psophocarpus tetragonolobus; assembly: GCA_037954015.1. Taxonomy (NCBI): domain Eukaryota; kingdom Viridiplantae; phylum Streptophyta; class Magnoliopsida; order Fabales; family Fabaceae; genus Psophocarpus; species Psophocarpus tetragonolobus. The sequence goes on from CM075694.1 coordinate 33,316,915, forward strand.
GGTTTTGGTTAAGGAAGACAATCGGGATGCTCAAAGCTTTCTTTTTGAGTCTGCAGAGCCTAGTTATCACGCTTCAAGTGCCGTGAGTGTGCTTTTTGGATTTTAGTGATTTTGAATTTGAGTTGTTTGTGTCTATTGAAATTCAAGACTGGATTGATTGCAGGGACGTTATAGTGTTGTAGGAGCTCAACCTTCAATGGAGGTTGTGGCAAGAGAAAATAAGGTTACAATAATTGACCATGAATCTGGGAATTTAACTAAGAAAACTGTTGATGATCCTATGGTGATTCCAAGAGAAATCTCAGAGAGTTGGAAACCCTCTCTCATTAATGAACTTCCAGATGCATTCTGTGGTAAGAGTTCTATAATCGTAATGGTTGTGTACCAAGATAGATATTGTGCAACTATGCCTCATTTAGTAAATCTTCATACAAAACATAATATGGACATGAAACCATGAGGCTGAATCATTTTTTATTTGACGATATTATTCATGTACTGAAGTATGAATGCTTGTATATGATTATTAACGTCTGCTAGGACAAACTACTGTTGATAACAGAAAATCCTAATTAAGATGAATGAGAACATTAAATCAGCATGTCAGTTATGCTTTTATAGTAGTATTTGATGTTGAAATCTTTTGGTTTTAGATGATTAAGATTTTGTCTTCCAAATCTTGACTTTCTGCCTTATTTGTTGTTGATTAACTTCTTATTTATGTGTGTGTTTGCATGAGCAAACATGTGGGTTTAGGTGCACATGTTTGAGTAAGAGAGGGTTGTATTCTTGACACAATTCTATCCATATCTAATGATATTATCTACTGTGGATTAACTTTTTAAGCTGCTCTTTTAGGTGGTTGGGCAGGTTATTTCTCATATGACACAGTTCGTTATGTCGAAAAGAAAAAGCTACCATTTTCAAAAGCTCCAGCCGATGACAGGAACCTCGCTGACATACATCTGGGCCTCTATGAGAATGTGATTGTGTTTGACCATGTGGAAAAGGTATCTGTTTTTGTATGTTTCGCAAATAATCAATGTTGGTACTTGGTATAATGGTATCTAGTTTGGTATTCCTCACATGATAGTTTTTTGTTTCTAATGTTAGTGTTACTCGGTATTTCTAATTTTCACTATAGTATAGCCTCTTAGCAGTTTAAGAAAAACTCAATTCAGATGCTTTATAAACAAAATGTTATGAACTTTTGTTTCTAATCTCTTGAGTTATAATGTCTAATCATTATTGAAAAGGTAGAAATCATGAAATGACTACACAATTATTTTTCAGTAATATGAATTACATTTAGGAGTCATTCATAACTTCAACATTTATTCTGCTTAACAGAAAGCATATGTGATTCTTTGGGTGAGGCTTGATCGGTATACCTCGGCTGAGGATGGTTACAAGGATGGAATGGAACGATTAGAAAAATTAGTGGCCGAATTACAAGATGGCCAACGGTAAGTCATTTATTGAAGGTTTCATCTTTGATGATACAGTTGTTATGATTGAATCTAAAATTAATTAAAAGTGTGCGTTTCCTAGTCCAAGGCTGGCTCCTGGTTCTGTGGATTTACATACTCACCATTTTGGTCCATCCTTAAAGAAATCAAGTATGACAAGTGATGCATACAAGGAGGCAGTCCTTCAAGCAAAAGAACATATTAAAGCAGGTGATATTTTTCAGATTGTATTGAGTCAGAGATTCGAACGAAGAACATTTGCTGAACCATTTGAAATTTATAGAGCATTGAGAGTTGTGAACCCAAGTCCATATATGGCCTATTTGCAGGTTTATTTCTGTGTAACATCTGAAACTGCTTCCTTCATTCAGGAAACTTGGTTCTGCTTTTCCACCATCTGATAATTATTATTTCTTAAACAGGCTAGGGGATGTATTCTGGTTGCTTCAAGTCCAGAGATTCTTACACGAATAAAAAAGGTAGGATTTTCTACAAACAGTAGATTTTTAAATTAAATTATGATTATTACTTATAAATCTTAATTGAAATTATATATATTAGGTTAGTTAAAATACATTCATTCATTTAAAACAGATAATTAATATGGTTTTTTCATGATCAGAATAAGATTATGAACCGTCCATTGGCTGGGACAGCTAGAAGGGGGAAAACACCCACAGAAGATGCAAGGATAGAAGCAATGCTGCTGAAAGATGAAAAGCAATGTGCAGAGCATGTCATGTTGGTTGATTTAGGACGCAATGATGTTGGAAAGGTTTGTTATAAATATATTCATTTTAATGGATACTCCTATTTGTGTATCATTTTCAAGGTGGCTTGAAGCAATAGCTTCCTCAATTATATTGTTTATTTAAAAAAATATGGCCTCTCTTGTTTCATATATTATATTTTCTCCATAATTTCTTTTATTGAAGTTACATTAACAGTATATATAGCCAATAATTGGAGTTGAAATATGTTGTTTTCTTTAACTGTAGTTATTAATCCTTTGTCTAAACTTGTGTATTAGTGTATGTGTTCAGTAAAAGTCAATCTGCAATGGTTATATGGTTCTGTTTGGATTAGTAGGAATATATGTATCTTTTAACAAAGTTGTTTTTTTTATAGGCCTTTAACAAAGTTGTTTATGTGATTATATGAAGAATGTCGCTTATTCTGTCTTGTTTAATAGATGGTTCATATTTGGAACTTTAAGTTGTGATGGTTCTGATCAGAGAAATTGTCTTTTGTAGGTTGCTAAACACGGGTCGGTTAAAGTTGAAAAGCTGATGAATATCGAAAGATATTCACATGTGATGCATATAAGCTCTACGGTGAGAATCTCTATCTTATCAAGTGCAAGTTGGTATTCTAAAATTGGTGTTCTAAACATGATTTTCTGTATTCAATTAAGTCAGAATACTAGATAGTATTATTTAATTGCATCATCTTTCAGTTTCAACAAAATGTTGATTGTCTATTTTAGGTCACTGGAGAGCTGCAAGACCATTTGACTAGCTGGGATGCCCTGCGAGCTGCATTGCCCGTTGGAACTGTCAGTGGAGCACCAAAGGTTTGTAATTTCTTTGGTCATCCTTTTAATCAACTTAGAGAAATGTTTTGTTTGTTTTCACTTTTAAGCTATGAAGCAGGGAGTCTAATATGTATATGGGACATGGATATGGACACTTTATACTTTTATTGTCTAAAGTATAGGACATGGACATGAGATTCTAATGAATAATGTAACAATTATTTAAATTTTAAAGTGGTGGTATATTTGTTTAAACTAATTTTTTATGATAACAAGTCTAAAAAACAAGTCAAACATTATTTTTTTAGTAATATTATGTTGATGTGTCAGCTAGGTATATGAGTTATGCATAAATCTTAGTTAAAAGTATTTTACATATGTCAAACAAATATAAGTGTCAGAAACCTGTTCGATATTCGACAGGGGACACTTCAAACCTATAAATCATGGACATCTCTATTGTTTGAAGTGTCCCCGTGTTAGACACACTTCAGATACCGACACTCTTCAACAATTGTCCGACACATGTTGGACACTTCTAATTAGGTCTCCAATGAAAAAATTATTATTTTTTGTTTAAAAACTTCAACTCACATTTATATACAGTTTAGATACCTAAATTGACATCTCAACATAGATGGATACACACTAATGTTATTAAAAAATAATGTTTGACCTATCTTTTAGCCTTGTTATCATATATAATTGGTTTATCTTTCAGCTTGTTATCATAGATTATTGATTTAAATTGATGAATATATCACCACTTTAGTTAATTTGTTATGTTACTCATCTTTTATCTCATTATTTATATGTATATAAGTCATATCTCCGTATCCTACATTTTAGACATTAACCAAGTTAGCGGGTCCGTATCCGTATCCATGTTCATGCTATATAGCTTCAAACAATAGAAGTTTTTGTGATTCTTAGCTTTTTAACTACAAAATTGTCAACTTGCTTTCAAACATTTGTACTTAAACAAGTAGTTTTAAGTAGAAATATTTTTCAAAATTGTGACCTTGATTCATTGTTTTGCATGCAGGTGAAAGCAATGGAGTTAATTGATAAGCTTGAGGTGAAAAGGCGAGGGCCTTATAGTGGAGGATTTGGATACATATCTTTCTTCGGTGAGATGGACATTGCTCTTGCTCTCAGGACAATGGTGTTTCCAACAGTAACTAGGTATGACACAATGTACTCATACAAAGATCTCGACCAACGCCGCGAGTGGGTTGCTCACCTTCAAGCTGGTGCTGGTATAGTTGCTGACAGTGTTCCTGATGATGAGCACAAAGAGTGTCAAAACAAAGCTGCTGCTCTTGCTCGTGCCATTGACTTGGCTGAGTCCACATTTGTGGATAAATGAATTCAGATATCTCATGAACACAATAATATAGTCATATTCATTTACATTCAGTGAAGCTTCTGTTTGTGTATACCAGCTAGATGGAGCTTCAAGTTTAAACTTCGTTCAGATAGGGCATATGTTTCTATCAAATTCAAATTTCATTTGTGAAATGAACTTAATTAGTTTTCTGACAAAATATGTTGATAACATTGATCACATATTCTGCTGAAAGTCAAGATCACATTCATGATGCATATTGCATAATGAGGAGTGCTACTGAATAGCTAACAATAATTATGAAACATGGATATCTCTATTGTTTGAAGTGTCCTTATGTCGGACACATTTTGGATACTGACACTTGTCTGACACATGTCAAACATTTCTAATTAGGTTTTCAATGAAAAAATTATTATTTTTTGCTTAAAAACTTAAAATTACATTTATATAAAACTAGATATCTAAATTGGCACCTAAATATAAATGAACACACACTGATATTATTAAAAAATAATGTTAAACCTATCTTTTAATCTTTTATCAAAGAAAATTGGTTTACATTGTTGAATATATATATATATATATATATATATATATATATATATATATATATATATATATATATATATAAAAGTTGTGTTCTCATGTCCTACATTTTAGACATTCGTTGTGTTAACATATTCGTATCGTTGTCGGTGTCCGTGCTACATAGAACAATATAAGAACAATCAACATATTCACCCCCAAATTTTATATTTTTTTTGCAAATTCCTAATATACCCTTATCCTTATTTGATTTTAAAATTTTGAATTTATTTTTTTATTGCCTTGTCTTGTTGTGCTTTATCTTGCTACTCTTGTATATCAAATATCAATTGTTACATTTTGCCCTATTATAAATTCCTAATCATTCTTGTAAGTCTTTAGGGTATTATTCGTTGATTTAAGCATTATTTGAAAAGGAAAACACAATTTTATTCAGGTTTAATTTTCTTGATTTAAAGTTTATGCTTTAGGATTTATGATTTAGGGTTTGTTTGCGTTTTTTATTCATACTAATGTCGATTCACGAGTGTTATAGTGTTTCGGATCTGTTGATCCAAAACTCACAATAATAAACGCATTTGATCCACTTCCGAATTAGTTGATCCAGAATGTACATAATGTCTTCCAGATCAACTGATCCGAAATGCATTATCTATATTCCAGATCATGTTGTCCAGAACATACTTGCTAAATCTCATTTTTCTTCCGAATCATATGGTTCGGAACATACTAGATGAATCCCATTTGCTTTTCGGATCATGTTGTCCGGAACATACTTGTTGAATCTCATTTGCCTTCTGAATCATGTTGTCCAGAACATACTTACTGAATCTCATTTATTTTTCGGATCATGTGGTCTAGAACATACTTGTTGAGAGGTACTCGAAGAGGTGATTGGAAAAATGCTCAAAGAGGTGACTGGAGAGGTGCTTGAAGCAGTGACTGAAAAGGTGCTCAAAACAGTAAGCGGAGAGGTGACCAAAGCGGCGATTTGAGAGGTACGGTGGTGACGTGCACAACTGTTGTGATGTGCTTCATTAGCCAAGTAGGGTAAGAAAAGGGGAGGATATTTTTGGGTTTTGAAAAAAATTGTAAAGTTTAAAGGGGTGCGAATAGAAGATAGGGGGATATTAAAAGCAATTGTCTGCATCTAGTTTACGTTAACTGGGCAAAAAACAGGAAATGGCCCATTTTGCTACTATTCTCACGATCCTATTTTACTTTCTGCACTTTAATGTGTAACAAGCCACATTTACTGGCTGCAGATCTCTTTTTATATTTTAATATCTTAGACCCAATTACTATTCTCTAGGCCCCCAATTATATATGCGTGTAGCAAATCATGTTTATTTAATTATCATACTAATTTAAATATTTAAACTCATAATTTTAATTAAATTATATCACCAAAGCTAATTTAATTCATTTCACACTATCACACTAAAAATCACCAAGTAATTCAATTCAAATAAAATCTAACCAAGACTAGAAATATTTCTTCATGAAATATTATTCATTTATTCATGAAAAATAATTATCAAATTCACTAGAATTTACGGCACATCAAATTCCTTTAATCAATCAAATTACATTCTACAAACTAATTAAATTTCCTAAAATATATTAAACAATTTAAATTCCTACATGGAAAAAATTTTTCCGTTAAATTTTACGCATATCAAACTTTATTAAACATTTTACAAGATAAAATATATCAAACATTTCTTATTAAGCTTTTTATAAATACAAGTATTCTTTTTTTAAACTAGCATTTATATCTATCTATTAATTATTAACTATAATCTAATATTTATCTATTATATATTTTTCTTTTCCTTACATAAGAAGATAAGATTTTTTTCATTGAAATATAAGGATGTATTTAAGAAGTTGACCATGTCCAATATATGTTTCTCGAAAGGATGGAATCTCTAAATATTTAAGAATTTAGACTATCTATAAAAAATGTTACATTATTTTTGTTTCTACATTAATTTTAGTTCCTAAGAAGAGATTGCTGCAATATTATTTATTTTCTAACAAAGAGAACTTGCCTATAAAAGGAAAGAAAGAGAACTAGTATAATGAAAGTAAAATTTCATATAATTAATATAATAAAAGTAAAAAGAAATGAAAAGATACTACATATAATAAAACCAAACTAAGATGAGTCTTAACTAAGAAAAGAAAAAAATTATAGATATTAAAAAATACATTTAAGAATTAAACTAAATATTGAAATGTGATAAAAATTTAAAAATACACTCATCATCCTTATTTGTACCTCTTATTTTTTTTTTATTTTAAATTTCATCACTCTTAATTGATTTGAAGAATCATTATGATCCCAAATTGTTCACGATACAATTATTGTAAGGGATATAAGAATAGGACCTAAACAAAAATCCCTATAGTCACATAAAAAAAAAATGCACTAAAAATAAGAGAAATACCTGCAAACTTTTTCTTCGACTCCGATGAATATATATATATTCATAAAACATAGCTAGCTAGTTGCATAATTTCTGGTGACCATGTGAAGAAATTTCCATCTCACACACTTCGATAAAATTAAATGTTCCCATTCTATAAAGGGTTCGGATTATTGCGGATAAAACAAAAAAAGGTTTGACTTGAATTCTAATTAGTTGCGTAGTCAAAATGTCAAATACAAGTTTGCAAATTGAAATCGAAGACTCACCTCTTTTGTTGAATTTGAATTTGCTATGATTGTGCAAGAGTAATAAGATACTAACAATTTGTTGGTCCCATATTTGGAGTTAGTCATTAATAGCCATAAATGACAACAAGTTTGCGGAAATACCTTGGCCATAAAAGCTCCAATAAGTAAATCTTGATCAATTATTATAGATATCGACATCTTACTTTTCATTGCTTCAAGCCAAGTTTCAAATAGCCATATAAAAGATGCTTCAAATTCATCTTGTAATAATGCACAACCAAATATAATTGATTGAAAATTATGGTTTAACCCAGTAAACAGAGCAAATGGCATGCTATATTTATTGGTTTTATTATGTAGTGTCAACTCCAAATTGTAGGTAAGCTAACCTTGATCTAGCATCAACCCAAATGAAATTTACCATTCTAGCATCATTATCAATTTGTATTGCATAGAATAAATCAAAATCTTGAGCTTGCTTATGTCTGCAATAATTAAAAACAGCTTGTGCATCTCCAACATCAAATTCTTCACACAAACATTTCTCATATGGTTCCAATAATCTCTATTAGAAAAAGCTAAACCACTACCATCAAACATTGAAGCAACCTTTCCAATAGGTAAACCTTCTTAATTAAACTTCTTAACAAGATTTTTTGCAACAATACTCATTTTTTATGACAAATCAAATAAGACACACTCTTAGGAGTAACCATGACATGATTATGATTATTATCAAAAGATTTAACAACTCATCTTTCTCGTTTCACATCCTTTGACATACTAAGTGACGCTTGACATCCCATGCGCATGGTTGAGAATTTTCTCTTAACTTCTCTCATGATGCCATTATCCTTTTCATTTTTGTCACTTCTCATTGGATGTTCACCTTCCCTAACATATACCAAAATGCAATAATTATTTTTTCTAGAACAAGTATGAATCCTAAATCCTTTTGCCTTTGCAATTGAATTATAAAATCTTACAACTTCTTCTAATGAATCGAATGCCATCCTAACATAAGGCTCAACATGGATTTCATCAACAAAAGTAGATTGTGGCAGTCATCAAGAGAGTTAGAATTTATTACCCGTATATTATCTAAAACAAGATCAACTTGCATATTCGTATGTGAAAAGTTGAAAGGATCCATATCCATTATTTGCTAACTTGAAACCATAGATTTTAAAAATAAAAATCAATCTAACTTGTACTCACCAAAGAATTTAAAATTAACAAATATATAAATCATAAAGATAATATCAAATAATAATAAAGAGAAGAATGAACACTACATATGAATACCTAAAATCAATCAGAGACATATTTTAGCAAAGTGACCAAAATAGTGATATTTTCTAGAATTGAAATAATACAGTTCCATTACTAGATGAATATTAAATATAATTATAAATATATCAAAAGTCAACACCTTTATGTCATAGAGGCATTTTTCTGCTTTATGTTTTCATGTTATAATTATAATAGACTGATAAAGAAAAATGCTTTCAAATAGGTATATATATGTGTATAAAGACCAAAACCATTAGTTTAATATTATATTTTGCATTTAATTATATTTTGCAACTTCCACAAACCACTAAAACATCCTTCAACTGATTTTTCCTCCCACTTATTTTTCCTTTAAATGTGACTCAACAAACTACAATTAAATATTATTTTCTTTCTCCTATATATGTCTCATCTATCTTTGTATTTACCCCCAAAATATATAAGTATAGGCAAGGAGTATATTCTACATTCTAAATTAAGAACAAATAAACAACTACCTAATGTGAAATATATATTATATACTATATAATATAATAAGTTAAATACAGCAAACAATGTCAAGCACACACACGTAGTATAAGTAAAAAATTTAAAGGGTAGGGTCTTTTTACATAGAAGTGAGAGCAGCATAAAAACCCTAGAAAAGAGGGGGAGAAATTACGGATCAGAATTGAAAAACTGAAAAAATAGAAATACACTGAAAAAGAAATTTAAATTTTTTAGCATTACATATCATAATTTCAATTCTTATTAAAATCAATAAAAAAACATAAATTTCTCCTTGTTTATAAAAGCAACACTTCAATCATCAATTTCATCGACACAACCAATTTCACATAACAATCAAATTAAGTTCAAAAGCTCAATCAATTATATTCTATACATTTCACACCCATTGAATTAAAACTCCTCAAATTAAAATCAATGGTTTATCTTCTCTTACTTATTTCTCCTTTTAAAAAGCCAACTTTACCAAAGACAGAGAAATTTAACTGAAGGAATCACTTAGAACCTACCAAGAATCCTAAACCAAATAGGAACCTAAAGAATTAGGCTTTTTAAAGAGAATTCTATTCCAACGAGAAAGATTGAACCAAAAACAAAAGGAAAAATACCTAAAGAATTAGGATCATACATACCTATACTGATCAACACTTAGAATCAGGAGCAATGGAAGTCAGATTCTGTCAACTCAAAGTCTAGCCTGCAACAAGCTCAACAGTGGTGGCAATGGAGAGAAAGGAAGTGATCGAGAGAAAGAAATGAGAAGAAAGAAGAAGAAGAAAAGAAAGAAGAGAAGAAGGAAGAAAAGAAAAGGAGTAGGAGTCTATTTAGTAAGTTCAGCTTGATATTTACACCCTTCCTAAATAAATTTCTAAAAAATTTTTGAAATTTAGTCCAAACACCTCGAATCAAAGAAATAACAATTATGCTCACCTCTCCACCCTCTAACCATAATTTAAATTCAATCAAATAGCATTGGCACATTTGATAAAATCAATTACTCCTCAATTCATTTAGTAATTTAAGTAAAACTTAAATTTAATTCCTCTTACTATTTATTTGACACACTTATCACATATTGTGACTAACCACTCAGGTTTTGTCGGCCCAAGTCACATGATAAGGTATATTGTGCCAACTGAACCATCTTGAGTTGCAACTATTCGTTTAGTCATGTTCATTAGTAACTTTTAATTATCATTTAATAGAGTTATCAACAAGGATATACAATAATTGTATTTTTAATTTCTTATTTGTTCAAGACAATTTATAACATTAAGCAAGTTTATAAGTTTTTAAAAACACAATTTTCCCTAAAAAGTTACACTAGGCTATCCATAGACTCTCTAGTGAAGTCTAAGTAAGGTTGGGCTTCTATATCTTTTGTTATATTTTAATTTTAGAAATATCTAATTTTGTACATTATTACAAGTTAAAGTCTTTATATTGAAATCATGTGAAAAAAAAAAACAAAAGGAGTGAATTTTTTGCTTTTATAAAATGAACATTAACATGTTTCTTTTAACATGGTCATGCTTAGTCACACATTGCAAGACTCACAGACTTGAAAATAAGTACACTCATGTTTGAATTATATATAAAACAAAAGTCAGGTTTACTAGGGACTCCTTTTTTAAGATTTCTTTCCTTTTAGTTTTATATTTTATTGTTCTGTTAGTCTTTGGAAGGTTTAACCCCCAACTTAGGAAAGACCCTTAAGGATGAGGAGTAAGATTAGGTAGAGGTTAGTAAAGAACCTTGTTTATGAGGTAGTTTTACTATTCTTTATCTTTTTCTTATAGTAATTGTTTTGGATTATAATGTATCTTTGTATGAAATTTCTCTATTTGATTTTTAATTAATTGTTGCATGTTTTTATTTTAAAATTATGTCATTTTACTATTTTAATAGTGCATCAAATGTATGATCAAACTTCTAATATGTGAGTTAGTGCATATTGATTAGGGTGTAATCTACTCCATATTGGTTAATATGTATATTGTAAAGAAGTAATCAAGCTAAGATTCAATAAAAAAACTATGTTTTTTAGCTTTCAACATGTGTATGACCAAACTTTTCAACCTCATTGCTGTTAACCCTACCCAGTATTAGATTTCTATATGACCAAATAAGGATCTCTATTGAAAAGGTTAACCAATTTTGGTTGACTACTGGAACGGGTTATAGGAGGGAATTGGTAATTTATTAATTAATTGGAATAGAACATAAAGGCAATAACTACATAAGAAAATATGATTCTAACCTTCCAAATTCAAGACCTAGTTTCAACCTAGTATTTTCTTTTCTTTACTTTCTTTTCATTTTATAAAATTCAAACTTTATCTAGTTTACCCACTAAAAAAACATGAGAAAACTTAAATCTTAATATCTCATGTCCTAGTTCCTTGAGTACGATATTCCTACTTAAGGTTGACTCTTAAAATTGTTTAGGGTACGTTTGTTCTGTAAATGTATTTTGTATTCATCAAGTTTATGATATTTTAAGATAATTCTAACATTAAAATATAACAAAAGACATAAAATCTTAATATAAAATATCCTAAGAAAATAACTAATTTGGAGTTTATCATTGGGCTACCACAGTCACTTCATTAATATTATTTCTTAACAATAAAAATTGTAATCAAACAAAAAATATTTTTAAAAATTTTAACAAAAAAATAATTTATAAAGAATTTTAACCAAAATTGTCATGTTTCTCAATGGATGAAAAACTTATTTAAGACTTGATTTAAATGTTAGAAAAATCAAATTAACATAAACAGTTTTTAAATATTAATTGAACTCAATAAAAAAGACTAAATTAAGGATTTTAAACCATAAAGAACTAAATTAAAAAACATGAAAATGTAAAGAAAAAATTATTTTAGCCTAAAAAAAGTTGAATGTCTCATTTCCTATCTAGATATTAATGTCTTTGGCCAAAGTTTTTACTCAACCAATAAACTACTTTACAAGAATGACTAAAGTGTGAACAAATTTGTTGTGTTTTGAACGCTTGCTTCCCAAGATAGGATCCACTGTAATGAGGATGGAGTTAGTGATGTTGATTAACATTATGTTTGAATGAACTTCTTTACGATACCAAAGAAGTTCAATCCTATTGTGGAAGTGATGAATTTGTTTTTTTTTTAAAACTAAAATAAAATTTAGACTTATATGACTGCTTGTTAGAACTATGAGTGTGACATACTAATCTTTTAGACAATGTAATGTCTTTCATTACAATAATAACCCATAATAAAATTGTAAAGCATTATTCAAAAGAACAAATTTTGAATTAAAGGGTCTAAAATAATTCTTAGTAAAAGTTTTAAAATAAGGTAATTAAATATTTTGATCTTACAAAACATAATTCTCAAATATAGGTGTCTCTAAAGAATGAACTAGATAATTGAAATAACCACAACGATGTTCATTCTAAGTGACTACTAAGTAAAAGGAAGAAAAAATCTAAGTTGTGAACTAAGTTTTCATGCCTCCTGAGTCTCAACAACTTCTTCCTTTTTGGTATCTGAAAACGAAACTTTTAATGAGATGAAAACTCCAGTAATAAAACATGTTCCAAAAGGGTTTGCAAATAATGTTGTTTTCAGTCGATGTGAAATTCAGAAAAATCTAACCATGGTACCTACAGTAAAAATGTTTATGCACATGAAATATAATTTAATTCAAAGAAGTCTCTCATAATAACTTATACGCGATAAAAAAATATAGTTTTTTTAATTACGCCTCATGCATACACACAATTCACATAATGATAATGATAATCATGATCACTATCACTCAGTCACTCCCACTTTTTGGTTCCTCAAAATCAGGTTTTCATAGATTCGTAAAAGGTTTATGAGCTCATATTCCTTACAATGGTGTCTCATTGCCTTTTCCATACTATTAGAGATGTATCACACCCTAGCTCTAAAAAAAGGAAGTTTTACAAGCCTTCCCACCATATGTTATCAAACAACTTGGCTCCCAAACTTTATTTGTGACACCTTTCTGCCCTGAATGATTTGTCTTTAATTATAAAATAAGATAGAAATTTTTCATTTAAATAATAAAATCGACACTTAAGTAAACTGATTCACATCTTAAAACTTTCTCTCTAAAACTATAATAAAATAAAAGAGTTCACATATAAAAGTATGAACATAGACACTAAAAGGACTTTTACAAGAAGTCTCAATTAATAAAGGTTATATTGAAATCTTAAAAAATTCATATACATAACAAAAAGCTATTAACTAAACAATTTGGTTCAATGTTATACCTAATTAGAGCATCCCAAAGGAATAAAGGTAAAGAAAAATTGAAATTTCATCACTCAGGATCTCATCAAGATCTTGCTCACCTAAAAGTGACGTTCAAAACAAATAAAATGCAACAAGCAACAAGAGGTGAGAGTACATTTCAAACATGTTAAGGCAAATATAGAGAGAATTAGTAGTCAACTAAAGCACAACACAAATACATCACAAGCACATACACATAATGACTTAAGACTCTTGACTCATGACAACTTATGTTCTTAACTCTATATCATATAATACCATAACTCTTAGCACAAAACGCATATACTATGTATAAGGTGTCTTACAAACCACCTAGGACATCCATTTCTAGACCTCATAAACCATAAGAGGTAGATTAAACACTAAGTCTCGCAACCACCTTAGGCATTCATTACTAGTAAGCATAAACTATAGGAGAACCCAAAACACATAATGGGTCTCACAACCACCCTAGGCATCCATTACTGGCAAGCATAAGCCATAGAAGAACCCAAAATAGATGAATGTGTGCATGCACTCTCACACAACACATCACACATATAAAGTGCAATAACAAGACTTAAATAATGCTAGATAAGGTCTAGACTTCACAAATGACCAAGCAATACTTGGAGTTTATGCACTGCTAAGCAACAACTTAGATTTAACTTTTGACACAAATAAACTCATCAGTATAAATTACTCAAAACACAAATTCTCATGACACAAAATCTCACTCATAATTTTACCCTAAGCTAACCTTTGGTTGAACTTCTAAAATCAAACAAAAATATAACTTTCAGACCATTTTATCCTTTTTATTTATTTTTATTTTATTTTCTCATAAAGCTTACTCTTAATTTATTTTAATAAACATAAATTAATAAATTAATTTAATCCTAATAATATATTCAATTTTATTATTAATATTTATTTGTTATTAAAGCATGATATTACACTAGTTGTAAAGAAGTGGATAAGAAATGCAGGAAGTTTGTTTGGGGAAAATGACACTACTAGGAGAGTGCATACAACAGGCTGGGATAGTTTATGTGCCCCAAAGAATGTAAAAGGCCTTGGTTTGAGATATATGAGGTTGGTCATCCAAATTGTTGTGATAAAAATGAAAGTCAACTTATTCATTATAACAATAATTTGTGGGTGAAAGTTACTTGATCCAAGTACCAATGTGGGGAAGATGTCATTTCTGTCATTAATGGTAATCGTGTGAGCTCAAACTTGTGGAAGGGCATAAAGTTCTGTTGGCAACATGTCCATAATAACATCTCTTGGAGAGTTAAAAATGGTGAAAGGGTGAGATTTTGGATAGATTATTATGTGCCAAATATTAGAAAGCTTTAAAGCCATTGTGATTTCTCCTTTATCACCTAATGACCTTGAACTAATAATGACTTACTTTAAGACAACCTCTTAGGAGTAAGATGTGAACATGTTGCAAAACTTGATTATTCTCGATGCTTTAAAGTAAGTTCGTAGGTTGTTGGCACTTAAAGTTTATTTAGGAAAAGTCATTCTAGTTTGGAAGGAACAGTTTGTTTTCTTCTTCAAGAGCTTATTCTTCTCTTATTTAGCATAACATAGAGGCATAAAACCCCTTAAAAGGATTTTTTATTTGATCTAGAAATTAAATGTAATAGAGATAGGCGATGTATTACTAAAGAATGCTTGTCCTATATGTGGAGCTTAGTAGAGACCATCTTGAAAGCCATACTTTATTACTCTTATCCAAAGGTAGTATGACATAAAATAATTGTTAGTTAGACTCCTATTGATTTTTTCTCCTTGAGTTTGATGGACTAGAATATGGCAAACTTATTTGCTAAGAGTCTATGTAATTGACATGAGTTGTCTAGTTTGGCCTTGAAAAGTTTCTAGTTTAGAAGGAATGAATATTTCTTCAAGAAGTGGTGGAAAGATTATGATGATCTTGTGGTAAAAGTGGTAGTTAGGGAAAAGCTTATTAAGGATATTTGTACATCTACCTCATGTAAAAAGCATTATGTTGCTATAGAGAAGTTAGTAGGGTGAGATTAAATTGTAAAATGTTATATGCTGAGATTAAATTGCTAATGGATTTGGCAGTGGAGAAGGAATTCTTGAAGTTGGAAGTGAAGATTGATTCCAAATTGGCTAGTGATATTATTTTCAAGAGATCGATGTAATGACTCTCATTTATGTTATTCTATAGTCCAAGACATTTGTTGGTTGTCTTCTATAGTGATGTATGTTATTTTTCACCATGTTTATAGGGAAGGGAATAAGGTAGCAAATGTTCCAGACAACCATAGAGTAAGATTAGCATCATATTCTAAGGTTTTTTATTTTTTTATCCAATTTTGTTCATTTCTTGTTTTTTTATAGGTTAAATGTTAGTTATTAATGTATTATTTTTTTAGTGGAAATATTCAAACTCATGACCTCTCTCTTTCCTATTCTCCCCACATATGATCTTTGTCACTAGATAAACCTTATAAATTTTTTGTTCCTTTGAAAAATGACTTCATTGGAGTCTAATTTAATAAAAGTTTAGAGTTGGAAAAACATTATTACTAAGAATAGAACATAATTTATGGCAACAAAAAAATTAATATTGATTACTAATATCATAATCATAATAATAATAATAAAAACACAGTTAGGAAAGTTTGGTAAACTTTTGAGAGTGTAAATGTGGCTCTTAGCATGAATCACAGAGTCAAGAGATGGAAACCAAGGTTGAAGAATAACTCCCACACAGTTGTGCCGTTTCGCACACCCCTTCCCTTTTTCTATTATTTGACCATTATAGGTAGTTATTTTTCTGTTACAACTGTTTCTCTCTTTTCTGTTTTTCTGCACTTTGGGCTTGGGCTTTCGAGTCCTTCCCTCAACTTCTCAATTCATTGTATATAACCTCAAATTGATTCAATTCAATATCAAAATGGGATTTTGCACCTAGTTTGAGCCATTCTCTTGTTTTACTTACCTTTCTTCATCTCTTTAGCGTTTTCATATGGTATAAGAGCTCTTCGTCTAGAAGAGCTCTACTGCACCAACTCTGGTTTTCTAATCATCCATGGTGTCCACTTCCTCCAACATGAGCGAAGAATTTGATCCCACCATGAATATGCACAATTACCTTATAGAATTCGGTTATCGTACTCATCTCTCCACTTCTTGATGAAAGGAATTACAACGCGTGAAGAATAAGCTTGAGTTTATCAACAGAAAAGCGCAAGAACCTGATGAAGGAGATAGACTTTACTCAGCTTGGCTCCTTCATTCAGTGACTCCACAAATCTACCAAAGCATCATTTGGATGAATAGGTCTGAATCGATTTGAAAGGACCTTTGTGCTAGGTATTCCTAAGGGGACAAATTCGTATATCCAACCTATAATTGGAGATAGCTTCAATCAGACAGGGAGACTCTACGGTTACTCAATATTTCACAAAGTCAAGAACAATTTGGGATGAATTGGAAATTTTTAAACCTAACCTGATTTGTAGATGTTCGATCAAATACAGCTATGAAGTTGTGGAAGCCATTTTAGAGAGGAAAACAGAAGACCAAGCCATGCAATTTCTCACAAGGCTGAATGAGCACTTTGACAATGTCAGGTCCAACATCTTGATCATGGAACCCCTACCTTTAATCTCTAAGATTTTCTCTTGTGTGGTGCAACAAGAAAGGCAGCATGAAGGGAACAATTTCACAGCAACAATTAGTTTGGGAAGCAAGAACTCAACCAACAATGAAAGATCAACTAACTTGACCATTTGCACTTTCTGTTGAAGAACATGGCATACTAAAAGTGTGTGCTATAGAAAGCACAACTTTCCCTCTGATAAAAGCAACGGAAGAGTTCAGCAGAATAATGGTATGAATGGGGTTAACAAAATGTGTACCCACTGCGGCATAATAGGCTACACCATAGACGTATGCTACAGGAAGCATAGCTTCCCTCCCGGGCACAGGCTATATGGCAAAACTTCTAGGATAAATCAAATTGTGGTTGATGAAGTGAAGGCCACCAATGATGATTAACATCATCAGCAAAATCCCAGTTCAAGTGAGGTTCATGAGCATAAGCTTTCATCAAGAGAGTATCAGGCATTAATGGCCTTAATCCATCAATCTAGCAAAGGAAGTTCAAATGTCCTAGCATCACCCAGCACTGCTCATGTCATAGGCTCGGTCACCTGCAATACACAAACTCAAGGTATTATCACACACTACACTTACAACACTTCCTCGCTGAAATTCTTCACATGTTACATAATTATTGATCCCATTACTGTTAAACTTCCAACATGTCAGTCTGTTCAAGCCACACACTTAGGCACAGTGATTTTCACCAATGATTTTTTTCTTGAAAATGTCTTGTTTATTCCTTCTTTTAACTATAATCTAATATCCATCTCTAAACTCGTAAAAAACCCTTCCAGCTGATATTTTCTCCATCACTATGCATCATCCAGGATGTGAGATAGAGGAAAATGATTGGTACAGTTGAAGAATGTGTTGGGCTCTACACTTTCACTATTAACACCATTCAGACTCCATTTGTCATGCCTGCCATTACTCAACCTATATGTAAAATCACTCTCATTCCCTTTTAGCACTATAGATTTGGTCATTTGTCCCAAACCCAACTACATGCTATGTCTCTCTATTACAATTGCATTTCGAATCATGATTTGAATAAAACTGAACTTGCTTATAATGTTGGTCATCATGCTAGACAAAAGAGGCTTCATTTTCCCTTGAGTGAATCTCATGCATCCAAAACATTTGATCTTGTTCATATAGACATTTGAGGCCCTTGCTCCAAGTTCTCCATGCAAGGATACAAATACTTCTTAACTATAGCTGATGACTGCTAACAATATACCTAGATTTTCTTCATGCGCACTAAATTTGAAACAAGACAACATATAATGAACTTTGTTAATTATGCTGCTACACAATTTAATTCATCAATTAAGATAGTTAGATCTAACAATGGTAAAGAACTTAACATGATCAAATTTTATCATTCTAGAGGAATCATTCATCACACAACTTGTGTTGAAACACCCCAATAAAATGGGATTGTGGAACGCAAACACCAACACCTACTTAATGTTACTCGAGCACTACTGTATTAGAGTAACCTCTTTACCACATTTTGGCCCTTTGCATTGTCACATGCTGCATTCATCATCAATTGCATTCCCACTCCATTTTTGAAACAAGTAGCACCATATGAAATTCTTTTTGGGAAGAAGTGTGATATTGAGTCCATGAGTGTATTCGGCTGTTTGAGCTATGCATCAACTCTAATTGCTCATAGGACCAAGCTCACTACTTGAGCTCACCCTTGCATCTTTCGTGGGTTCAAAGAATATAACCAAAGGCTTTCTCTTGTTTAATTTGCATACTCGCCGAGTTGAAACTTCTCACAATGTTGTGTTTCATGAAACTAATTTCCTTTATCTCACTGATCAACAACCTGTTGAGTCGCCTTGATCTCATGCCAGCACCTAGCACTAATTCCCTTATACACATGCCTCCCCTTTAGCCTCTTTCTTGTTCCTTTCAGCATCATGCACCTCCACTTGTTTAACCCACTGCCACCTCTCCATCTTCAACAACTACTGACCCACCTGCCTCTTCCTCTATCCCTCTTCAATTGCCACATATACCTACTGAAAACTTACCCACTCCTGCTCCTACATGTCATTCCACTCGCACCAGGCTCCCACCCATATCTCAAAGATTTTCACTGCCTAGCTACTTCTTCTGTACTAATTCTTCCTCTGTCACACCACACAGGTAGCAAGCACCCTTTAGCCTCTTTTTTTCGTATGCACAATTGTCTCCTTCCTTTTTCCATTTCATTTTCTCCATATCCACACATGACACTTCACGGACTTTCATTGAAGGTTCCAAGCAGGATTGCTGACTTAATGCTATGAGGGTCGAATCGAATGCTCTTGAAGCTAATCACACATAGACCCTCACCACTCTCCCTCCCAACAAAATTGCTATTGGTTACCACTGGATATTCAAAACCAAATTCAACGCGAATGGCTCCATTGAATGCCATAAAGCTCAACTTGTTGCAAAGGGTTATACCCGGATGGAAGGCTTTGACTGTATTGACACTTTCTCTCTTGTGGCCAAACTTACCGTGGCCCGTGTTCTACTAGCTATGGCTTCCATCGATTCATGGCATCTCAAATAGCTCGATGTGAACAACGCTTTTCTTCACGGTGATCTCCTTGAGGAGGTATACATGCAAGTTCCCCCTGGCTTGTCCTCCCAACTTGGCCAAGTTTGTAGGCTCCAAAGGTTTCTCTATGGTCTCAAATAGGCCAGCCGCCAATGGTTTGCACGTTTGTCTACTTTTCTCTTATCTCATGGTTATAACCACTCAATTGCGGATTATTCTCTCTTTCTCATGTTCTCTAGCTCTTCCATCACAACTTTACTGGTTTATGTTGACGATGTTATTCTCTGGGCAATGATCTTTTTGAAATACAATACATCACTTCACTCCTTGATTCCACTTTTCGCATCAAGGACTTGGGGGATCTCAAATTATTCCTCGGCCTTGAGGTTGCTCACACTAAACATGGTATTCACTTATATCAACACAAATACACCCTCGACATTCTCTCGGACATTGGCATGCTTGCATGCAGACCTACTTCTACACCTTTGGATTATAGTTCGCACCTTCATTCTTCTTCTAGGGACCCCTTACCTGATCCTTCCCCATATAGACGCCTCATTGGTTGTCTCATTTGCCTTCCCACCACTAGGCTCGATATCACCTTTTCAGTTCAACACCTTAGCCAATTTATGTCCAAACCCACTAACTCCATTTCAAAGTTGCCTTTCAAGTTTTGCGATACCTTAAACAGGCTCCTGGCCTTGGCATTTATTTTCCAAGCTCTAGCTCTCTTCAGATCAATGCTTTCAGTGATTCTGATTGGGTTGGCTGCTCGGACATTAGATGCTCCTTCACAAGGTTCTCCATCTACATTGGTCACTCTCTAGTTGCATGGCGTTCCAAGAAGCAGGATACGGTGTCCAAAAGCTATTCTGATGCTGAATATCGGGCTATGACTTCTGTAACTTGCGAAGTCCAGTGGTTGCACTATCTCCTTGAGAGTTTCAAAGTTCACTTCAATCGGCCTTTTCTTCTTTTTGTGACAATGATAGTGCTCTTCAGATTGCTACCAACCAGGTCTTCCATGAACGAACAAAACACATCGACATAGACTGTCATATTGTGTGAGATAAAGTCAATGTGGGCTTGATCAAGCTTCTCTCTATCTCTTCTCCCATGCAACTCGCGGATCTCCTCACCAAAGCCTTGTCCCCACAAGTTTTTTGCCTCTCTTGTTCCAAGCTGGGAATGCTCAACATCCATTCCTAACTTGAGGGGAACTCTAAGCGTGAATCACAGAATCAAGAGATGGAAACTAAGGTTAAAAAATGACTCCGATAGGGTTGTGCCGTTTTCTATATCCTCCTTTTTGTTTTTATTTGACAGTTATAAACAATTATTTTTTATTACAGACGCTTCTTTTTTTTTGTTTTTCCATGCTTTGGGCTTGGGTTTTCAGATCTTCACTCAATTTCTAAATTCATTATATATAACTTGAAATTGATTCAATAATGGATTTTGCATCTAGTCTGAGTCATTCTCTTGTTTTACTTACCCTCCTTCATCTATCGCGCGTTTTCATATTCCATCGAAATAATCTAAGCCAGAAAAAAGTGGATTTGTTTTTCTCTCTCCCTTCCATATTAAGTCGTGGGACAGGGACAGGTTCACAAACTCTGACCAAAGACCAAAGAGTTCTAAACTTCCTATACTGCAAATGTGGAAATGCTTTAGAAAAATCCATTTCTCCATCTTGACTTTTGTATTTGCAGCCCATACTGGCAACACTTACGTTAAAGACCAAGAGTTTCCATAAATACTTGTCTATCCAAAATTCTTTAAGAAAAATTCAGTGCAATCCATGTATGAAAAATGTTATTTTAACATATTTTTATGTAACTTTTCTATATACTTTATATTATTAACTAAACTTTATTTAAAAGCAAGTTGAAACATTACGGGGTTGATTGAGTAAAACAATCCTTAAAATAGGACACCATCACCTTTTTCTAAAAGTTAGTTATAAAAGAAATATTTACAAGATTAAATATATTTTGATGATGATATATTAACAAAATTTTATATCGGTCTCCAATAAATCATTGTTAAGTGATGAGTTTTAATAATTTTATTTTATTTTATGTTAAATTCTTAAAACACTATTTAAACTACTTTTAGAAGTATTTTAAAGTAATTTTAATCACTATCTAACTGTATTTAGAGACTCGAAATAAAATAAAAATCTATTAGTCATCTAACATAAAAGGAAAAAATAATTAATTAAAGATTAAAAATAAAATTCACTACTTTACGAGAAACTTGAAACATATTTATGTCTATTTTATATAGAAAATTATATTTATAATTCAGTAAATTTTAATGATAAATCATATTAAAAAACATATTACAACAAATATTATACTTTAATAATAAAACTATATTATGAACAAACTTACTTTTTTTTATGAAGATGAATAAACTTACTTAAAATATAGTGATAAATAAAATAATTTTATAATGAAAAAGTATATTTCAATAGATTAAAGACAGAAAATTATATTCAATTTTTTTTATAAACTTTTGTCTATTCAGAGTCTGTGAAAACTAATTTTCCAAATGTAACACATTCCATACGTTAAAGTATTAAATTTGTAACATGGGTCACAAGCAATACAAAAACATGCCAATGAAGCAGGAAACTGAGAGGAAAATACCCTGCAAGAGAAACAACTGTTATTATATATTCTATTAAAAATTGATTTTCTTTGTGTGTCTTGAAACCGATGAGTTTGTTTATTTAACTACTGTAATGAAACCGCGTTTTTGGTTTTTCACACTTGTTCCTGTTCTTGACAGAGTCACCCTAAAACAAGCCTAAATTGCCCTCTTGTTCTTCTTCTTTCTTTCATATTCTCTTTTCTCTCTCTATTCTTTTGGCCTTGAAAGCTTCAATTTTTGGCATTTTTCATTTCCCTTAAAATTTTATTATTTTTTTGGAGATTTTGTGTTTTGCTCACTTTCCTTGAAGTTTGTTCCTAGTCTGCTTTTTCTGGCAATTTCTGATTGGTTTGGAGTGTGAATTCTCACACCCTTGTCCTTTATTCTGATCTTCTGTAAGCTCAGAGTTTGTTGTAAAGTTTTGGTCTTTCTGGGTTTTGTCACTTACACCACCCTGAGATTCTGCAAGGTGTTTGATGGTGGTATCATCATAAACTATGGTTTTAAGGGTTTCTCTCATTCTGGTTCTCCTTGTGTTACACAACTCTTGCACTGTGGAACCCTTTTTTGGGCATCACAGTCACAATGATCTCAACAAGAATGGATCTTCTCTTGCTGCAGTCAAGTTTCCTGATCATGCAAACTTCAATGCTGTTTCTTCTTCCGCAGAAACTGGTTGTAGTTTCTCCAAGTCAGAGAAATTTGAGGCTTCTTTGGCTACCATGACATCAAATGAAGACACTGATGATAAAGAGGGAGAAGCTTTTGTGGCAACAAATCAGCACAAGCAATCTGTGAAACTCAACTTGAGACACCACTCAGTGAGCAAAGATTCTGAGCCTAAAAAGTCTATGGTTGATTCTACAGTGAGAGACTTGAAGAGAATTCAGACCCTTCACAGAAGGGTCATTGAGAAGAAGAATCAAAACACAATTTCAAGGCTGGAGAAAGCACAGGAGCAATCAAAGAAGTCCTACAAGCAGGAGGTTGCTCCGGCAGCCGCGCCGGAGTACTTTTCCGGTCAGCTTGTGGCAACCTTGGAGTCAGGGGTGAGTCTTGGCTCTGGTGAGTACTTCATGGATGTGTTTGTTGGCACACCTCCTAAGCATTTTTCTCTAATACTTGATACTGGTAGTGATCTTAATTGGATTCAATGTGTACCTTGTTATGCTTGTTTTGAGCAAAATGGACCATATTATGATCCTAAGGATTCTAGTTCTTTTAAGAATATAACATGCCATGATCCAAGGTGTCAGTTGGTGTCATCCCCAGACCCTCCTCAGCCTTGCAAGACTGAGAATCAAAGTTGTCCATACTTCTATTGGTATGGAGATAGTTCCAACACAACTGGGGATTTTGCTCTTGAAACTTTCACAGTGAATCTCACCACACCTAAGGGAAATCCTGAACTCAAGATTGTTGAAAATGTTATGTTTGGTTGTGGTCATTGGAATAGAGGACTTTTTCATGGGGCTGCTGGATTGCTAGGCCTGGGGAGAGGGCCATTGTCATTTGCTACTCAGCTACAATCTCTTTATGGCCATTCCTTTTCATATTGCCTTGTGGATAGGAATAGCAATTCAAGTGTTAGTAGCAAGTTGATATTTGGAGAGGACAAAGAGCTTCTCAGCCACCCCAATTTGAATTTCACTTCTTTTGTTGGTGGGAAAGATAACCCTGTTGATACATTTTACTATCTCCAAATAAAGTCCATCATGGTTGGTGGTGAGGTGCTAAAGATTCCTGAGGAGACTTGGCAATTTTCAGCACAAGGTGGTGGGGGTACGATCATTGATTCTGGTACCACTTTGACTTACTTTGCTGAACCTGCCTATGAGATCATCAAGGAAGCATTCATGAAGAAAATCAATGGGTTTCCACTTGTTGAAACCTTTCCCCCTCTAAAGCCATGCTATAATGTGTCTGGGGTTGAGAAAATAGAACTTCCTGAATTTACAATTCTGTTTGCTGATGGAGCTGTGTGGGATTTCCCTGTGGAGAATTACTTCATCCAGATTGAACCTGAGGATGTTGTTTGCTTGGCTATTTTGGGGACTCCTAAATCTGCACTTTCTATAATTGGAAACTATCAGCAACAGAATTTTCATATCTTGTATGATGTGAAGAAATCAAGACTTGGATATGCACCAATGAAGTGTGCTGATGTTTAACTTCTTGTTATGGGTGTAAGGTGTATAGTAGTACAAACCATAAAAATGGAAATTCTTGAAGTTGATTTTTTCTTTTTAGGGGTTTTTCCCATGGTAACTGATATACAGTGAATGAAGAAAAGAAAATCAGATTTTGTTTCTTCAGGTGGTATAGAACTAGGCCTAGCTAATTACAGGAACTAGGTCATTACAAACACAAAAGTTTCATTGTTTTGTACACATTTAACTCTTCAATTTTGAGTTCATTGTCTCTTTCAATTCCATATAATATTTTATCTGACTCTCATGCTTATTTTACTTTTCTGTTTACACATTTTCAAAAGGAATATTGCCCCCTGCATACATAAAACCTGGCTTACACGTTATGATTTGCTGCAGCAATATTTGTTAGTATTCAACTTTCTTGTACACCATTTACTTCAATCGGTACATTTCTTTTTCCATAATCTGTTTTAAATCTCCCTTTTTCTTTGAATAAATGGTCAAATGGAATACTTGCAAAAGCCACCAATTTATTATTCAATGACTCATCTGTTAGGTATGTCAGCACAATTTTTTAACAAAAACAAAGAAAACAAGCATGCAAACAATGACTAGGTCAGCTTTATGGTTAAGTGCCTCGGTATTGTACATTTTAATCTTCATCTGTTTACTGTCTAAGGTAATTTGATGGAAACTAAAATAATGAAAGAAATTTATTTTATTATACTATCATTCTATTATAAGATAATAATATAAGTTTATTTATTTTATAAAAATTATTTTAAAAATCATTAAATTAATTAAAAAATAAAATAATTAAAGTTTAAGCTTTAGTCCTACTAATCTAAAATCGTTTTATTGTTTCTTTAAAATAAAAAAGCCACATGTAAACAAATATTCCTTTATACATATAGTTTATTTAAGTAAAAAACA
Organism: Psophocarpus tetragonolobus; assembly: GCA_037954015.1. Classification (NCBI taxonomy): domain Eukaryota; kingdom Viridiplantae; phylum Streptophyta; class Magnoliopsida; order Fabales; family Fabaceae; genus Psophocarpus; species Psophocarpus tetragonolobus. Next base: position 33,342,551 of record CM075694.1, read on the forward strand.
TTGTTTATTAAATTTTGTTTTGGACCTCATTAATGTATATAAATTATTTTACTGTTGTTTAATCATAAATCTTTATGGTAAATTTATTTGTATATTATTAAAAATAATGATGTGATTGGATGATAATATAAAATTATTTTATACTATTAGTAGATAATAATAAAATTGTAATTATAGAATTTAATAATTTTTATTTAAGTAATAATTTACAATGGATGATAAGATGTATTCTAATTAAGTGTTTTTTTAACTACAATTTTATTTAGAGAAAAATGTGTGTACATTATCACTATAAAAAATTTTAATATGATATTCAATCATAATATTTTATTTATGATAAATTTACCGATTAATATTTTTAAATTAGTTTTTAAAATTATATAAATAAAAATTTATAATTAAATGAAATGTAAAATTCTTTTATATTATGAGTATCTGTTAATTAAATTCTTTTATTTAAGTTGTTAAAAAATATATGAATGTTGTCCATACTCCATAGGTGGGTACTTTTTTATCTAGTTTTCTTTTGCTATTAATTTTGTTCCTCACATCAAAGACTCGTATTATTTTATTTTTTTTCCAAGTTGATACAGAAAATTATTTATAGAAATCCACTTCTATATGAAAACAGCGTTGTGACAATGACGTGGGAAATATGATTCATCTTCACTAGTGACCTATATATTTGATGTAGTGTACATTCAATTGGTCGTGTTGTATGTGGAGAATAATCCAGTTTGACTACTATGCAGCATAAGCATAATTTCCTCCGCCAAACAGCACTTGATTGCAAAAGCATAGGTAAGCAAATAGTATTTTTCAACTCCTGGGACACGTTTAACTATGAGTTGAGTGAGTCATCAATCAAATCAGTTAGGTGAGTACTAAATTTAATCCCTTTTTATGGTGGGATACACGTGAATTTTGAACTCTCACCAAAGAGTAACACATCACATGCATCATAAAATACACTACAATGTATTTTTTGTTTTCCAAACATCGGTTTGAACAAAATTTAGAGAAATTATTGTTTTAGAAGACTTTTTTTATTTTATAGTTTTACGTCGCTTAGAATGGTTCTTTTAGATATGTTTGTTACAAATAATTGATAAAGAGATTAATAAATAAGAAAAATCTCGTAGAGATAAATTTGGATTTTATGGATTGGAGTGTAAATTTGTGGATTTATCCTCTTGTGCACACATTATAGGGCCTTTAGAGCCTCCTACTAAAACTAATTAATTTGTAAATATATATACTTTTTTATGGACGTGAATCTCAGACTGATATTATCTTGAAAAAAAAAGTTGAAGAAGTTAAAAAAATAAAATAGGTATATTCTAAGAAAATTATTTTTTTTCAAAAAAATTATATTTGTTAAAAAGGAAGAAAAAGTTTGTGAAAGCCAAAAATAATAAAATATATATAGCAATTACAATTCTTTTATAAAAAATATATATTTATTAAAAGGAAAAAAAATTTGAGGCTTCTGACGACTCTAAAAAGATCCTCCAATAAATATTATGATTTTTAATAAATTAACAGTGGATTCTTGGTTTCGTTGCATGAACATAACTCAACTCTCCTTTTTTTTTCTTTTTTTTTTTTCTCTCCATTCTTTATGGGTTGTAGTTGGTTGTTAATTCTAAAATTTTAGTGCATGTTAGGAGATTCATGTTGAAGTTTTAGGAAAATGTCAGAAACTCCTTATAAAATAGATTTATTACTTTAGAAGAGGATTATTTCTAATATGGTTAATCAATATTATATAATTAAGTGAGATGCAAAATTCACTGTATAAGTTATTTTTGCGAGATTAAATTATATCTAATTTCATCAATTCTAATATAGTATCAGAGTTTATATTAGATCTCTAAAAAAGGGGTCAGATACCATATTAATATTTTATTTACACAACAAGCCTAAAAAGGATCACACCCTTTAAATTATTATTCACTAAGGGTGCGGGATTTATTGTGCAAAAAACTCAAGTCCTACATCGACTAATGATATGATCAAACAATAGTATATAAGTGAAGTATAATTTATTCTACAAGTCGGTTTTATGAAGTTGGGTTAGTCTAATTTTACAAATTTTGATAAATTTTAGGATGACATCTGATACACTTTGTAAAATAAATTTATTATTTTAGAGGAGAATTTTTAGCATAAATAAGGTTTTGCATAGATTATATATAGACTACCTTTCTTTGCTGACTAAAGAATTGTTTTTGAGAAAAATTAGGTTTACGTGCATTTTACTGATTATGCCAAAACCAATATGAGTCTCTGTCTAGTGTCTATATTATCGGAAGAGTTTTTTTCTTCTTCAATTTGGAATTAAGAACATATTCAAAAAAGAGCAGCAACTTCTCATATGCATGCGTTATATGTTTATAATATATATAATGAAGGACAGCACCTAGTGTCTCCATATATAGGGGCCGTGGACCTCAAAACTTTTTTTCAAATTCTATATTTTATAGTTTAATTATGCTCAAATTCTTTTTAATATTTTTCCATGAACATAGCTCTCTTCTCTATCACTCAAAGAAATTCTCTTGTCTTGCTCCAATCCAAATGACCGTTGCATCATATAATTACATAATGCAAAAATGGTTTATGAACACCACAATTGTATTTGACATGTAATGTAATGATAAAAAATTTGAAAGAAAAATAATATAAATATATTAAATTATATGATGTGATAAAAAAAGTGATGAATCTTAATAAAGTATTTCTACACAATAACATACATAGAGCTGGTGTTTTGACTTTCGTATTTTATTTTTGAAAAACGAAACATAACATGGAGATTATATGTTCAACACTACACCAAAATTATTTGACACTTTTAAGCACTAGTGTCTATTATTTCTCTCCACATGTTGTATATTTATAATTGTTTTAATTATTCAATTAATTCTGATAGTTTCAAGATTTTTTTCTTTTTATTTTTATTCTTAATAATATTTTATTTTAGTCTATATATATAAATTGAAATTAATTTTTTATATAAATATATATAATAAGTATATATAAAAATCCTCTATAAACAGAACATAAGGATAAAAAATTACCACCTTTATCTATGTTGAATAGTGTGTAAGTTGTAAACCCATAATATATGTTCAATTTTTGTCTGGACAGAAAACAATGACCACCTTTATAATAGGCTTTTGTTATATACATCTTCATATTTACTATTTACACCCCCTTTACCTTATTATTAACATCTTCTTTTAAACCTTATTTTTATCCTCTATATTATTGTTATTATTTAAATCTTATTCTCATTTGTTTTATCTTTATTTTTCTTTAAACCATAATTTAAATCCCATTTCTCTATATTCATTATATAATATTGTATTTTTCATTAAATTTATATATACTACTGTGATATTCTGTGCTTTCTTTCACGTGTGTCAAATGTATGTTCTAATTAGATTTATATATATTATACAATGCAAATAAAACTTCATATTTTTACGCAATAAGACTAAACATTCCATAAGCAAATAAAACTTTAATAACGATCACTAACTATGGTGGCTTGTATTTTTATTGATGAGAAAATTTGATTATTCATTAATATCTCTGTCGTTCATATTATTTTTTCAAAAAATTATTTTTTAAAATTGGTATATATTATTCTAAAAAGTTATTTTCAAATACTATGCAAATAGCCTCACGATAAAGGGAGAATCAAAATATTACTTAAAAATAAAAGGTATTTGTGTGACGGTTTAAATAGCCAAAGCCTTTTAATTTTAGTAGTGCTTGTTATTTTGTATATGGTACATATCTGTCTCTAAATACAGAATCTTTCCTTTTGCATTTTTTTTTTCAGTTTTACCTTTCAAAATTCCAAAACTGCCATTAATAAATATGTAATATGAATATGCAATATTGCGAATCAACTATGCATAATATAATATGATATATATATATATATATATATTATTATCGATCTCATCATTGACTATGTCGAATGAAGAACTTTATTACCCATAGTAATGTTTTGTAGACAAAAAAATATTTTGGGTTTTTTTTTATCCAATATATATATATATATATATATTGCAAATCATTAAATTGGTGATATACCTATACCGAATACATTATTATAGATGATATGATTCGTAATATGTAATTATATAACTGTAAATGATGTCCGCAACATTTCATAATTCATATATGTATTATGGACCATATCATCTGTGGTTAATTGTGGATGATGTGATGAAACTATATTCTTTTACCCACTTTCACGTTTGTGATTCTATACATTCACATTTCAAAATGAGTGTGTTGCCTATTCAACAATTTGCAAGTGGGCCAATAAATAATGAGGGATTTATTGCAAAGTGCAGATTGTGAAGCGCAGGATATAGGCTCATTTATAGCGGATCAGTGGTTTTGCAAAAAAGAAGGAGGGTAAATTAGGGATTTTCTAATAATGGGGATATCAAAGAAAAAAATAATGCAAAAATAAAAAGCCTTAAATACATTGGTTCCTGGTTTTGGGCTCTTTTGCTTTATTCAACCATTGACAACCCAAGAAATGAAAATGCTAAACTCACCCTTCAGTTTAGGGTTTTACATTTTGCCTTATTTTATTACACAGAGAAACTAGACACAACAGTAAGCCGTAAGCAGTGCCGGTTGCTACCATGGTCACCTTCAGGGTAATCCAATCATGGGTTTTTCACCATTTACCCATCTTTTATTTTGATTCGTTACGACCATTTTATTTTCTTTCAATTTTTCCATGCAAGATGACACTTTTTCTGATTTTTTCCTTCAAAATTGTCATTTTTTAAATTAATTTTTGGTTTCTAGCGGATGTTTTATTAAGCTTTGAACAATTCATAATGAGTGGTACTAACAATTTTTTTTGGGCGTGTTGAATCAGTTTCACCAGTACCAGGTTGTGGGGAGAGCACTTCCTACTGAAACTGATGTGCATCCTAAGATCTACAGGATGAAGTTGTGGGCCAACAATGAGGTCCGTGCCAAATCTAAGTTCTGGTATGTAACAACCTTAACATTGTGTTTCTTTTCTGTTTGATGATGGGGTTGTGTAAAAATGCTTTAAAATGGTTAAGAATTTTCTACCTTAGACTTTTTATCTGTGTGTGGTTGGTTGGGTAGGTTAAGGTTAGCATCATTGACGGGCAAAGATAGTGCATTTTGGTTTCTAGAAAAAATGCATAGTTGCTATGAGTCAAGTTTTCTGTTGGGCATGATTCACATGAAATATTTTTGTGGTGTGGAGTTCAAAGGTCTTGTCTTTAATTCCATTTATTCTTCTTTCGTAGTATGAAATTAGGAACTATTTGAAGCACATTCCAAATGGATGATTATCATCCAGCATCCAGAAAATTGTGAAAGTTAAAATTTTCATCACAAGATGGCTAGCTTTCTAATCTATTGCTTATCACACACATGTTTGATGCTTTCTGTCAATGGAAGAAAGGCCACTTTGGTGCAGCTTTACAATGCCAAACGGGGTTACGAGAATGTGATGCTAACTATTCCTTTAAGCTGGGGTTAATAATGTTTTGTATCATGTGCTGCAACAAGATTTTACACTGCTCCTCTTGGATGAGATCAAAATGTCGTTTCTATATATTCATTACATAATTAAAATATTTTTATTTCTGAAAAGCATGACTACTGACTGTGTTTTCTTTTTCATTTTAATCTTTGCAGGTACTTCTTGAGAAAGCTAAAGAAGGTCAAGAAAAGCAATGGCCAAATGTTAGCCATCAATGAGGCATGCATTCTCAATTGTCATATTATATTTCTCTTCAAATCACACTGATTATAGCAACAGGTTGCAAATAAGCAAAATTTCTACTTGCAGCTTCCTTCAGTAGTTTTAAATAAAAAAAATCCCTACAAAAATAATTACTTGGTACGTATAACTTCTGCTATGAAACCCTACCATCCAAGGGGCAAACAACTTTTGTTAGGTTTTATAAATTATAAACATCGTAAGAAATGTAAAATAACAATGCCATGTGGTTTTCTATGCATGCCTGTTGGGAATTTGTCTTGGCAAAATTATTTATGCTTAACTATCTGTTACGTCGGATACATTTTGCACTATTTTTCTCTCTTTCATTGAATAACTCTAATTAATTGGACGTTGTTAAGACTAAAGAGTACTTGGGGATCTATTTGCTTTGTTTTTTAGTTATTAGGCAGGGTATTTTAATTTTAATAATGTCTCTTCATGGATATTTCTTTTCAAATACCAGTCTGTGAAGTGGCTGGAAAATGGTGTCAAGTTATAAAAATTGTAGAACATGGTAAAACTTAAAAGAGGAGCTTTGAGCATGAAAGTTGTGAGATATTTTGGTAATTCAAGATTGTAACTGACTTTTATGGTCTCTGCCTCAGTTGTTTAATTTATACAATTTGTCAGGTAGGAAATTTTGGTAGGGGTCATTGAGGGAATATTCAAGTTTGAATATAGGTTGATAACACCATTGCGTGCCACTATCTCATAAAATATTTTTCATAGATTTCACCCTTACTTTGCTCTGGATAAGAGTACTTGGAGAGAATTTTTTTTTTCTTAGCTTCATAGGTTGATAACAGCATTGTGTGCCACTATCTCATGAAACATTTTTCATAGATTTCACCCTTACTTTGCTCTAGATAAGAGTACTTTGGAGACAATTTTTTTTCCTTTTCTTAGCTTCAATATTCTAGTGTCCAATTGCAGATTGTGATGTATAATTCTTTATGCTGATTGCAGATTTTTGAGAAAAATCCTACCAAGATAAAGAACTATGGAATTTGGCTGCGATATCAGAGTCGAACTGGTTATCACAACATGTACAAGGAATACCGCGATACTACTCTAAACGGCGCCGTCGAACAAATGTACAATGAAATGGCATCTCGCCATAGAGTCAGGTTTCCATGCATCCAGATCATCAAGACTGCCACCATTCCAGCTAAACTTTGCAAAAGGGAGAGCACCAAGCAGTTCCACGACTCCAAAATCAAGTTTCCATTGGTGTTCAAGAAGGTTAGGCCCCCAACTAGGAAGCTCAAAACAACATACAAGGCATCCAAACCCAATCTGTTTATGTAATCCTCAGTCAATCACATTTACTAGTTGTCATCTTGAGGCTGCTTGATTCATCATTATTATAAACTTAAGAACTAAGAGCATAAAGAGGGTAATAACATAATAACAAAACATTATATGAAAACCACAGATTGTGTGCATTATTTCAAGCTTTTGGAGTATTGAATTTTAGAAAGTTGATGTCATTTTTTACATTTTTTGTTATGCCAATATTTTGCCATTCAGAGTTGGATTTAAATCAAGTGATTCCTTTTTGTTATGAATGCTGGTTTTTCATTTCTTATTTTATTTTTCTATTCTAGTGACTGAAAAGGGGGTATTCTTTGACATAATATGAGTATATGACACTTTTGAAATTTTCATTCAAATAGTAACTATTGTTATTTCCCAGAAAATGATGTTATGTGGTTTTTGCACTAGGGGTGTTCATTGAATTGGGTGATTCGATAACCAAATCCGACTCAATCCAATCCAAAGTGATTGAATTGGTTTTTTTTTAGATTGAGTGAAACCCAACCCAACTCAATCCCTTACGGGTTAGGTGACGGGTTCAGTAAGTTGAATCGAGACTCAATCCAACCCGATAATAATATTCTATTATTATTATTATTTATTATTATTTTAAATTAAAAAAATGTCTATGGTAGTTTAATTTGTAATTCATGAATCAAGATTGTCACGCACTAAGGCAAGCACTGGGCACTGTAAGGGCACACCGTCACTCTAATTAGCTCATGTTTATTGGTAGATAAAAAACAAAAAATGAGCTATCGGTCAATAGTTTAAACTTTTTTAGGAATTGATTCTTCATACTATCAGAGCCAATAATTTATTGTTTATTTTTATGTTACAACCAATGTTTTAAAATTTGGTTCGGACGGCTGGTTCAATCAGGAATCGGCCATATAACCAATCTGAGTCACTCATTGGATTGAAAATGCATCAGAACAGGATTGACCTGGAGTGACTCGACTAGACTTAGCTGAGAACTGGTGACTCGGGGGTTCATTTTTTTTTTATTTTTTTCTTAATGGTGAAATGACGTTGTTTTGAATGAGGGAAAAAGCTAATAGCATTCTCTGCATTCAGTTTTCACTTTCTGTGGCTCAGTGCGTTTGCATTTTGCTCCAATCTCAGCGACTTTGTCTATCTACGATTGCAACTTGCACTGAAAATTAGCATTAAATAATCCAAAAATTTGGTGTTGACAATGTCTTTTTTAATTTGTGCTCTTGATTTTTTATATAATTTAATTGTTGATGATTTTTTATCGTATAAAATTATATAAGTTATAAAATATTTATATTTTTTTAATGAAATTTGAATCTTAGCAGAGTTTGATAACATTGGTTACAACAATGATATATTCTATTCTTTTAAAAAAATATATCCTAAAAAATATATTAAAAAAGTTCTAAAAATTCAATTTATTCTTTTAAAAAAATATTTTTTGAAATGATGACCCAACCTGTTAAATGGTGGGTTGGATTGGGTTGTGTTTAATGAGAAAAAAACGAAAATTGAACCTAATATGATGAGTTGTGATTGAGCTAAATCTTGGATTTGCCTAAACTCAACCTAACTCATTAAGTGAACACCATTTTGATCCTTTGTTGCCAACATTTATTTCTAGTCACACTTTTCAAAGCTAGAAACAAAGAGCGAATCTCTTTGGTCAATTAAAAAAATGTGCGTTACATTCATGTTACGCACACTCATGTTAGGTAACTTGCCTTATTAGGCTTTGATAAAAAAATATTTTATGAAGTTATGTTTTTCTTACTTGATGTGTATATGAAACATTATACAACGTCTATTGGGATGCTTTTCATTTTCAGTCTAACTTTATTTGTAAACCAAATAAATTGACAAATTTACATACATGGAATGACACCTTTTTGATTAGTTTGATTTTATTTTCTAGTTTTTGAAAAGAATTTTCAAAAACTACTTTTTAGAAGAAGAGAAAAAAAAAACTTGTTTGATAAGTATTATTTGAAAATTTTTTTAAGATGTCAAAATGAAAAAACATATTTATATATACGGGAATGTCATTAATGAAAAAAAATAATATTATATTTTTATTGTATTTTGAGTTTTCATGATAAAAATAGAAAACTGAAAAATACAACTATTTACAACTATTATTATTTTTTAGTTTTTAAAAATTAAAAAAATTAAAAAAAAAATTAAAAACTATTTTAAAAATTAAGTGTTATCAAATAACTACGCATGTATGCATTTTTGCTGTAGTGTTTTTTTTAGGTACTTATTGATTTTGTTTTTGGAATATTTGGTATTTGAAAGTTTGATTAGACTTGATTGATATGAATTGTGTTGGATAGGGGTGGGTACAAAACCGTGACATGATCCAACCAAACAAACCCACGAAAAAAATTTGATATTTGATCAGTTTTGGATGAGTTGACCGGTTAAAACGGTTTATATTTTGGTTACAAATGAGTTGTCGCGGGCAGGTGTGGATTTGGTTTTCACAATCCATCAATACTTGATCCGACCCGCCTATAATATATATATATATATATATATATATATATAATTTTTTTGTTTTAAAATTAATAATAATTCTCTTGATTTTTATTTTCTTAAATATTTAATATAATTCATACTAATTATAATAATAGAAAAACACGTATCCAATATATTATTTTTGTAACTTTTTTCAACCAATAGTAGAAACATTAATTGTTTAACGTTGATCTTCTTTAATTGAAATATGTATATATGTGTGTGTGTGTATATATATATATATATATATATATATATATATATATATATATATATATATATATATATATATATATATATATATATATATATATATATATATATGTCACAAGTCAATAAATTTACTATAAATGAAAGGTTGTGATTGAATGTCAGTGTAAAAATTTTTATACTAACGGTGTATACCCATTAAACTCATTCATATATATATATATATATATATATATATATATATATATATATATATATATATATATATATATTCACTCTAAAACATATTTTAAGATTATAACATCATTTTTTTTTATTTTTATATTTCAAGTTTGGTTTAAAATTCTATAATTCTTAAAAAAAAAAAAAGTAATAAAGCAAATTGCAAACCATGTGAACCTGACCAATCCATAAAAACAAATGATAAAAAAGGTGTGAACAAATTAAAAGAACAAATTAATTTAGGTTAAGCGGAATTAATCTAAGCGAACCATTGCTCAGTTGGGACAGTTATTAACTGTTTATTTGAACTCGATATCTTTTGGTTAAATTCCTTGTTCATTGAGCCTACAGGTTTAGTAGTGTTATTTTTTATTATGATTTATTCAAGATAGATGAGAATTGATGGAAAAGATATATCCGAAAAGAACTTAATTCTCTAGCTAAACTTGCTTCAATACATGTTTTTTTGTTAAAATATCCTTTCATTCAGCTAATAAACACTTAAAGAAACTTTAACTCGAGATAACCTAATAATCTTTAAAAATAATTAAATCTAATAATTTTTCATAATATTACAAAATAAAAAATGAATCTAATAATTCAATTTTGTGTGAATTAACTTGCTAATTTATAGTCAGCGGAAAAACTTAATAATTTATCATAAAAAGAAGAAAATGACAGGTAATGTTGTAAGAAACATTTTTAATTAAAAAGTTCCAAATTAAATTTATGTATATTTTTAAAATAAACCTTTTAAAACCATTTTAATTATTGTTCAAAAACTTAAAATAAATGTGTTAAAGATTTAAAAATAAATGATATTCTAAAACAAATGTTTTATAAAAAAAGCAAATTCACCTCTGCAGCTTAATAATAAATATATTTTTAGAACACTTTTTATTATTTAATAAATTTGTGTGAATAAAATATAAAAAAAATTGTGAGCATTTTTTATAATAAAATACATTAAAAAAATATTTTTTTTTTACATTTTTCTTGTGTGAAATAGCGCATTGATAACTGTGTCAAATATCTCAGTGTGGGGTTGGTGAAGACCACGAGGAAGCAAAAGTGGTTTGGTGGAATTAAATGTAAACTATTTATTGGGTTTCTTCCTATTTCCCTTTAATAATATATATTTCTTTTAATAATTTAAAGGGTTAGGTGGAGTCCTATTTGGCTGCTATAATAACTTATATTTTTATACCAGCTCTAATAAAGAAACAAAATTATAGGTATTATTAGTGTTTTTCTTTAATTAAATTTGAAGTTTTACTTTCAATAATACGTGTAATAAAAACAATTATTATATATTTTTATGTACTACGGGTATAAAATCCTACATTTGATTGAAAAAACATAATAAACCTTTTTTATGGTACTATATATAAGTTTTGTCCATAAAATAATTAGTAAATAGTTCTTGTCACAAAATAATTGCAAATAGCTGATACTAGAATAATGTGTCCACTTTGCAGTCCAACAAAACAGCAAATAGTGACCTATGTTTCATTTAAAATATAAAAGAAAAAGTAAAATACTAAGAATGCAAATAATGCTCACATGTGACATGTGTAAATTAAAATGGTATTTGTGCAAATATCATAATACTATTTATCTACTTTGAAAAAATATTAAATCTTTTAAACTATTCATGTTTTATTAGTTTTCATTTATATTAAAATATTTTTTATTTTAATAATAAAATATTAATTTTTGAAAATTATCTTAAAGTTATAATTAATTCATCATTATATTTTATCGCTTTAAATTAAAACATTTTACTATTTTATATTACTATTATTATTATTATAACTAATATTTTTCTTAAAATACACCGAGCAAAGGGAGTATATCTTCTTATGTTAAATTTTCAGTTGAATCTTCTCACTTAAAATCTTCATCATCAAAATTTTTTGTCTTTATTTTTTATTATTTAAATTTTTCTCTCTTAATTTTAATCAATGACGAAATTTTACTTTACCATAATATCACATGAAAAATTTATTCTCTTGAGCAAGTTACATTATGGATTTATGAAGGGAAAATGTAATTATGTACAATACTTTTATTTTAATATTTACTTCATCGAATTTATATATAAGCAAATATAAGTAGCTTCCTTTTTATTAAGAAAATCGGTTAAAAATATTTAATTTTACTAATTTTAATATAAAAATAAATTTATTTTTAAAATAGAGTCTCAATTAATTAATAATTTATTTATATTTGATTTTATAAGTATAGTCCGGAACTTGTTAACAAACTTTATATTTATATATTATCGTAATGAATCTTTAATGGTTGGTATATGATTAAAATACCATAAACAAATGTCAAGTGTGACGATAGAGGTTTCATTGACTATATTGAGTTCACTTTGCTTCCCATTAGTGGTTGGTAGTATGATGCAATGCACCTGAAATTGGATAAATTGATACAAGCAATAATAATTCATTATAGTTTAATTATATGTGATTTACCATAAATGGATTAATTTATTATATATCACATCATAATCCATAATTAATATAATAATCTGAGATTGTGTAGTAATTTCTTCTGAAAAAGTTGTAAAACTATCATGGTTGAGAGAAAAATTGTTATTTAGATTATTAGAAATAAAAGAAAAGGAGCAAAGAATTATTTATTTGTTTTAATAAATGAAAAATTATATAAAAACTATTTTAACCAATTAAAATAGCTTAAAAAATTAAATTATTTTAATAATAAATTATTTTTATAATTAAATTTTTTTTATTTGGATAAATTTATTGAAAAGTGAATTGAAAATAATTAGTTTTTTAAAATACAACAAAAAAAACCTTTTATTATGTAAGAGAGTGTGAAAATAAATTATAATGTTTCAGTTTCATACAAATAGCATTTTTAAATTTTTATTCCAAATTTAAGATAAATTTTTAAACATCTTGATTTTTATATAAGCATATGACATGATCACAAAACAACTGAAATTGTTGTCTCGAAAACATACTGATCTTAATCTAAAAATATTTTCCCCTTCCAATTTCTTCTAAGAATTAATCATTAAAAATTTGGGTTTGGAAGCATTATATATATATATATATATATATATAACTCAGTAGCTACTGGTTGTAGTTCAACTTCCTTTCTCCATTTACGTTTCTTCCATCTGACTTTCCTTCATACTCACCCTTATTACAGGTTAACTTCAACTTGTTAATTTAACTCCCTATCACTCTTTTTATTTCATTTTATTAATAATAATTTAATTTCTTCTTTAGGGTTTAAAATATGATTCACTTTATCAACTATGTCATTTATTGTTTGATTGTGCAGCACTTAGCTCAATGGCACCAACATCTGCAGTGGCAGATGAACAGGTAAGTCCCTTAACTATGCTTCCAATTTTTGATTTTTATGTTTCATTTTGTTTTTGATTGAGCAGCTTCCCTTCTCTATTGAAATTTCAATCCTTTTTGGTATCAAAAGTGAAAAATAGTATTTGCAATTGTTACCTACCTACCACCAATAATGGATTTCTGCAATATTTTTCAAACAACATAAGGTGGTAAGTAATTCATGCATGTTGTTGTTGATGTTAAGGTTGTTGTTGGAGAGGAGACAAATCATGTAAGGGTGGTCACTTTGAACAGGCCAAGGCAATTGAATGCTATCTCACCAGAACTGGTAGATCCAATTAGCTCAACTTTGAAAGTTTTTCCTCTCTGTTGGGTTTATCTATTGCTGATACTATCATAAAAAAACTTAAATTTCTTTAAATTGTTTCAGGTTTCTCTGCTAGCTACATATTTGGAAAAGTGGGAGAAGGATGAGAAAGCTGAGCTAGTTATCATAAAGGTTGATGTTTACTTAATTATTACCCTCGGATTTTTTATTTATTTATTTAATTAAAAAGTAGAAAAGTTTCTTATACTATTATGTAATCACATATTAGCATTATAATATTATTGATTTTTATCATCATTACTTTAATTCATATTTAAAGTGATTTCTAATTGTTGGACAGTCAAAACTTTTTTATGTTGTTGTTCTTGTTTTTTCTTTTGGGTTCCTGCACATTCTTGCTGTTTGTGCTACAATGCTACTCCCAAAAATTGTTGAAATACCCTTATTCGCATCTATTTAATGAAATTTTATTTTATTTTTCCTGAAAGATTCTGTTATTATAACCTACCAAAATGAAACAATCTATCTTCATCTTTCACACTTCACTCAATTGCTGTGCAATTGTTTTTCCAGGGAGCTGGTCGGGCTTTTTGTGCTGGAGGTGATTTGAAAGTGTTCTATGATGGAAGGAAAACAAGTAATTTTATGTTTTTCTATACAATTTTGAGGAACATGTGCAAACAAATTCACATAGAGATTTCATTCTTTTCTTCATATGAAGAAATGTTTACACACGGTCAAACTCAAACACACTCTTTTTAACACATTTTCTACTATTGGATGAAATTCAAGCGAAACCAATTTAGTAAGTCTCTATTGAATTTCACTCAATAGTGGAGGCATAGAAAGTAGTGTGTTTCTAGCGTTCATATATTTCTTTGCGTGAGCATTAGTAGATGATATTTAGGAGAGAATTTACGTTACCTTTTCTCTTTTGAAGAGTAATGCATTTCTGCTTGACAGAGGATGCCTGTCTTGAAGTGGTCTACAGATTTTACTGGCTTTGTTATCACATTAGTACCTATAAGAAAACCCAGGTTCGGTTTAGGAACTTAATTACACTTTGTTCTTAAAATTTTAAGACAATATGTTCTTATGAAAATTCAGTCAAACCTCATGTTTTCAAGAATGGTGCTACTATATTATAACAGGTTGCTCTTGTTCATGGAATTTCAATGGGTGGAGGTGCAGCTTTGATGGTCCCGCTGAAGTTTTCAGTTGTAACTGAAAAAACTGTGAGTATTTATCTTGTTAGAGATTATTTTCTAAATCCATTTGTAGTTAGTTTTGTGGTATAATTATTGACGTCTTATCATCCTTAATTATTTTGTGGTGCATTCAACCGATGCTTTGACAGGTTTTTGCCACTCCTGAAGCAAGTTTTGGATTTCATACTGATTGTGGCTTCTCATACTACCATTCTCGTTTACCTGGTTATTTAGGTAAACCACAGTCTCAAAGAGTTCCTTTTACCTTCTCCACTTTCACTGTTTAGAAAATTTCCCCTCCTAACACTTCTATCTCCCTAGCTGTTTATTCTTCCATGACAGTAGAAATGTCTTTGAAATTATACTGAATTAGGATGAGATGAAGAAAAACATTTCAAAAGATGATACATAGAAAACTTTGAAGATGATATCATGCTTGTAATAATTTACAGGTGAATACTTGGCACTAACTGGAGGAAGGTTGAGTGGGAAGGAAATAGTTGCGGCTGGACTGGCAACTCATTTTGTTCCTTTTGAGGTTTGATTATGATTATCTTCAATTTCTCCTATAGCTTCCTCTTTTTATAAAGTTTTCATCCCCAAAAAAAGAAAACTATATTATGATAAAGTATGTTTATTAAATTAAAAAAACCTCATTTTAAAATTTGTTTGAGGCCTATGGTAAGCGGCTCTAATATGTTTTAGATTATCAAATTTTACTGAAAAAGAAAAAAAAAAAAACAACCAGGATGTTTTTCTCAAAAGTGCTTCTAAGGATTCCCATTCTTGCTGCAGAACAAAGACATGTTAATATGTGTAAAGATGAACATTACTATGAACATGAAGTGACTAACTGTTTGTTACAAAATGGTATGGGTTTAAATGTTAATTTGAATAATGATGCATAAATTTTTGGTGTGGCAGAAAATTGTTGAGCTAGAGAACCGTCTGCTTAGCTTGAATTCTGGTGATGAGAATGCCGTAAGATCAGTAATTGAAGAATTTTCTTCAGAAGTTAAACTTGATGAAGAGAGTATCTTAAACAAGTAATGCCTTTTCCATCAAAGATCCAGTAATTTATTTTCTAGTTTTATTCTCATTGTTACCAGCAATTTCCCTATGCTCAAGCCTTTGGAGATTTTTAGGCAGTCAATAATTAATGAGTGCTTCTCAAAGGATTCTGTGGAAGAAATTATAAAATCATTGGTAAGTTTCTTGGTATTTCCATAGGAATATTATTATTTTATTGCATGCTGAGTCCTTTCTTGGCCATTTTACATATGACTATGTTGTTTTTATCTGAAGGAAACTGAAGCAAACAAGGAAGCAAATGGATGGATAGGTGCTGCTTTAAAAGGAATGAAAAGATCATCACCAACTGCATTGAAAATAGCATTAAGATCGGTAAGGGTTATATAATATGAAGATCTTAGCGTGGATTCTAGATACCGAGTTCTTTAAATCATGATTGGAAGATAAAACTCAAGGTTCAAGCAACCAAAGATATATGAAATCTCATCTGGCAGACTGCTAAATTTAAGTTCTCCTAAAGTTTTGAGACTATGATTGTCTTTTAACTTTATAATGGGCATGAAAATACACATATTCATGCATGCATATGATGCAATTTTGTTTAAATTTAACTAATACAATAATTTTCCCTTCAATACCTATAAAACTACTCTTTCAAATTCTGTAAGAAAATAAGTCGAGACAAAAAACTGAAATCCTAAATGCATAATCTAGTTAATCACCAAGCCTTCAGACACAACAAAACTGATTAAGGGCCTGTTTGGGTGATTTTTTTCCAAAAGCACTCTTATAAAAAAAATACAAAAAAAAAAAAAAAAATCAAAACAACCTTTCCATAAGTTTTTTTAAATTGTGTGGGACTTTTTATGGACTAATTTTTAAAAAATCTCACTTTTTGAAAAAACTATATGATAAAACTTTTACATGCTAAAATTAACTTAAAAAAAAAAGTTGTCTCTTAAAAAAGTTCTTATAAAGAAATTTTTTAGACTTTTTTCTTTGTATTTTATCTCCTATAAGTGCTTTTAGAAAAGCTTTACAATACATGTCCTAAATAAAGATAGTAAGGAAAAAGCAAGTTGATCTTGTAAGAGTAAGATTTATATGGTGTTTCTCAAATTTCATGATTTCTATATACTGTCTTGGATATATACAGATTCGTGAAGGAAGGTATCAAACACTACCTGAATGCTTAAAAAAGGAATTCAGATTAACAATGAATATACTTCGAACTACAATATCTGAGGATATGTACGAGGTAAATGGTGTTTGTGTCATCGATAGAACAAATTTTGCCATAAGGCAGCTTAATGTTGGTAAAATTTTATGAATTTGTTCATTGCCAAATTCTGAAACAAACTTTTACTGTCCTTTGATGAGAAGGGTATTAGAGCTCTCACCATTGACAAGGATAATACTCCAAAGGTATTCTCTCTCTGTTCTCTCCTCTTCCAAAACATGCACACATTCTCCTTCTATATGTGTTAAAAATTTTTATGACTTATTGGAGGTGAAAGGAGTAAAACTAATTTATTATGAATTCAATAGGCATGTAATATTAATTTAAAATAAGCTTTTACACAATCAATCAAATATTTTAACATAACTTTTAAGGTGGTTATTATAAAAATTAAGCTGTTTGTGAGTTGGTCAACAGTGTAAAATATCTTTGCACTTTTATTGTGATCTAAGTCAACTTTTTTTTTTTTTTAAAGTTGAAAAAAATATTTTTCTTTCTGTTTGCCATTAATACTAAATTCCAACCTTGTTCAGTGGGACCCTTCTTCGCTTGACAAAGTAGATGATGGAAACTTGAACCTGATCTTTCAGCCATTTGAAAAGAATTTAGAGCTTCAGATTCCAGAAATTGAGGAATGCAGGTTGGTTGGTGTTTGAATTTTCATTCAATAAATATTTTTTTCTTAGACAAAATTTGTCTGTATAACCAAAATTTCTCTCTGATTCCAAGCAGGTGGGATGGTAAATATGAGAATTCAGCTTATGCTCATTCAAATTGAGAAATTCCATTCTCTACTTATGTTGCTTCTATTAAAATTCCTCCAAAAACATGACATGAACTTCTATAATTTCTGGTATGCATTTATCCAGGGTACTTTCTATAAATGGAAAATGGCTGTCTAGGTTTGTTGTTACTATTTTGCAGGAAAACACATATGTACTTTCAGATGTTATATGCATAGATGAATTATGATTTAAAAATATATCTAATGCTCCTCCCATTTATTTCAAGAAACTTTCCTGTCATCTTTATACATAAGAGTTTAATTAGTATATATTATTATAAAATTTTTTATATTAACATTTTAATAATAAATTTATGGTAAATTTGTTAATTTTACTAATTAATAATTTAAAGATCATATAAATTATGTGATTAAATGTAAGTGTAATATTTTATAAATAATTCATGCGTTTAGTTTTTTTTAATAAAACACTTAATTAAGCCACTGAACCAAATTTCCTCTAAATAAAATTTTTGGAAGTAAAAAATGATTCATAAAAAATTCAAGTGATATAGTACAAGACAGTTTCTCAATGGCATGTAGAGGTAGTTAATTATTTTGGTACGCACATAAGAAATCCATCGTTTGTCGTTAACACGACATGATAAGATAAACCTATTATTGTTTGGCGTTAAACGAGACCGTTTCTCAATGGCATTATCCTATATTGTCATTATTCTATTCTTATCTTGGCATTAGAAGATAAGATAAACCTATGTTTCTCTCTATATTATTATATAATAGAGTTTAATTAGTATGTATGATAAATATAAAGAATTTTATACTGAAATTTAATCACAACTTTTCATTATGGTAAGTTTATTAATTTTATCAATTAATATTTTAAAATTTATATATATATAAAAATTATTATTGAACATTAGTGTAAAACTATTTTATACTATCAATGCATATAATCAAACTTTATATAATATATTTAATATTAGAATAACCATTGTATAATTACACTATATTATATAAATTATTTAATACTATAAATTGTAGTAATTGCATTCTACTATATATTATATAAAAAATATGCCTAATAATGTGTCAAAAATATATCTTATAAAATATATATATTACTTATTATAATATTTGACACATAAAAAATATATAAGATTTTATACAGTATATATTATATAATAAAAATAATATATTATAATTTTTTGTTTACATATATATTATCTTATGTATACATTTATATTTATAATAATTTTGAAATATAAATTTAAATAATAATATCTATTAAAATATTAAAATTAAATAATTATTATTCAAATATCTTAAATATTAATTACAAGCTTTAAAATTTTATACAACGTTTTATAATTTAAATAAAAATATTTGCATTATAAAATAAAATTTTATATAATTATTTAAAGTTATAATTTTCTTAATTTGTAAAAAATTATAATTAAAGTAAATTTTTAGAATTAAAAAAATATATGTAATTTTACTTAAATATTAATTTTTAATTTTAACATAATTTATATTATATTATACTTTATTCTTATACGGTGTACATTATGTGATAGGATTATAACTTATCATCATACTCTTGTCTGTATTATATCCATGGAAAACTTTAATATTAACAATTATGAAAATACTAGCTAGCTTAATAACTCATGCCATATATGGGTGTTTAATTTGTTGTCTTTCGAAACATTATTTTTTTGTCATATTCGCTAAATGAGCTCTTAAAATAATTTGTCAAATATAGTTGATTATTATTTAATGAATTCTAAACATACATCATTGTTATTCTCATAATCAATAGTGAAAAAGTTATATCAATATGGATTGATGTGAAATATTTACTAATTTTGTTAAAAATCAACACATTATTTTTAATAAAATATCTCTTTTAGTTATGTTCTTTTATCTTTGAAGATTTGCATCGAGAGTTAGATAAAGGATTTGAATTAAGTTATTTAATTTCATTCTTACCCATGAGTTTAGTTACTATCAATAAGTGTTTAATAAGATGAGAAAAAATGTAAATGAAATGATGAATTTATTTCTTCACCTCTTCGCTAATAAATCCGAAGTATCATGTAGTACACAAAAAAGAAAAATCTAAAGCAAAAAATAAGTACCATGACATCTTTTATTGTTTGAAATTGGCATAAATATTTTCGAAATTGATAATATTACAATTCTATAATTTTTTTTCCTTTTTGAAAATGTATAATGTTTTTGAGAAAAAACACTTATACATGTTCAATGTAAAAAATTTTACACTTACAACTCATATTTAATTACAATCTTTACATATGGTAAATTTATTAATTTTATTCATTAATATATTAAAAATTTTAGAATTATGATGAAACATCGTAACAGTGTATAAATGTTAAATTCAATGTTTTTTAAACATAAAATGTATAATGTTATTATGTAGTGCTTTTCTTTTTTTTGAAAGAAAATGTTATGCAGTTAAAAGTTAAAACCAAGAAAAACTACGTTATACGCACAAATAATTGGTGAATATATAATTATTGATTATTGGTATTTGGTATGAGTGTAACTAATTTTTTAATAGTTTTACAAATATACTTTTATGATTAAAATAGATTATTTAAAACGAATTTATTAGAATTTATATTTCAGTTGTTACAATAAACTAGGAAAGCATGCATATCAATATGACATAGGATATATAATACGAGACGGGATCGAGGATACGAAGCGTTTAATTTAAAAAAAAAGAAAAAAGAAAGAGCTTTTTGTTTGTATTTCATGTGTCACTTTATTCTTTGGTGTTTAAAACTTTGCATAAAAAACTTTATCTTTTTTACTTTTTTTATTTGTTCAATTTTTAGTCTTTTAGGTTTCTTTCCATAAGTAAAAAAGTTTAATTATTATGCACTATTAGTGTAAATAATTTTACATTCAACTACAATATTTCATAGTAATAAATTTGTTAAGTGATAAATTTGTTAACTTTATTATTAACGTTAATATTTTCCGGTTTCAGTTTGAACTATTTACAGATAATATTCCAAACTTTAATTAAGAGAAAGGAATGGTCCATCTTCGTAGTGTCCTTGGATCATTTTGATTTAGGTTCGGCCAAACCCATTATCTAATCCAGGCAGAGTTTACCTATTTTTCTATTTGCACCGCTAATATTGAATTCTCCCAAATACCCTCATATTTCACCATCTTCTGTCTCCCCATCTGCGTGGCGTCGCCACTCCATCTGCTCGCCAGTTGCAGTTCACAACCCCATTCTTGGGGACGCAACAAAATATTTGACATCCGAATCATGTGATTCGCAGGTTAAAAAAATTGCATTGTAGATAATACGTATAATTTTGAATCTTGAGATCCGCAATGTATCTACACAATTGTAAATCATATGATTTGCAATGTTGTTTTTTTTTTTTTTCTTACATATTTTACCGTTGGGAATAACATGATTCACAATTGCGTAAACATATTATACATCCTAAGATTTGGAATTATATAATTAGGGATCAGGTGATCCTGTTTGTATCTTTTGTTCGATTTTTTTAGCTTGCGAATCACATGAACCATAAATCAAATCAAATTTACTATTGTGAATCTAAGTGCGGGCTGGAAATTTTGTAAATCGGTAAGAGGGGGGATGGATGGGGTGGCTGCAGAGGTGGGGGAAGGGGAGGCGTAGTGGGAGGGGCTGGCAGGGCTGCATGCAGGGTGGGGTGGGAGGCAACGCCAAGAGATGACGATTTCAAGTAGTATTTTGATGGTGCAAATATAAAAAATGTGGTTGCGAAAAGAAAATTCTTCAATCCAATCAAATTTCAATAGATTGGGATAGATAAATTTTTTTCAAAATTTTGGCTCCTGTAATATACACAGGCTCTTTAAAATAGATATTTTGTATCTCCAAGACCAAAGTTTTTTTTTTTTCTTTAATAGGTTCACATTCGAAGCAATTGAAGCAAGATATTGATCACAAAAGAGGTAAAAGTTTTCCCACACTTAAAACTTAGTTTTGCAAAGCTCTTATCCTGGTAGACCCAAGTAAAATTTCTAATACACTGTTAATCAATAATTTACTTATGGCGAATGAAATTGAATGGATGAGTTGTATTAGTTAATAATAATTATAAACTCTCTAAACCCAGACGTACATAAAAATACTATCTTCTAGAATAAACAAATAGTTAATTTTCCGATTACATATTCCCTATCTTAATCTTACTTTGGAGTGACAAGAAATGAACCCTCTTATCCAAAGATTAAAAATCAAGACACATCAAAATAGTAGAATTTAACAGTTAGACAGATAGGAGGCAAGGTATTTAAAATTATCATAATTATATATAAAAATAAAACCTTAGAATTGTTTTTAGAGGCAAAAGGCAATTTGTATGCTGCAAAAGCCCATCACAAATTTTTATTATATTCACTAGTTATGTCCCAAAAATGGGCGTGAATTTTTGTTCATTGACAATACCCTATTATTCAGGAACCTTCCACGTCCCTTCCAAATTTGGAACTGACATTACCATAAAGCCGCCTTAGTTGGAATGATACACAATGTATAAAGATTTGCTAATCCATCCTATAATTCATCCAAATGTGAAATGTTGAATAATTACGTATATTTCAGAGAGATAATGATTACGCCGTTTGGTAAACTAACATTTTTACTATCTGTATCAGTTGGCCAAACAAACAAAATGAATTAAACAAGAACCTAAAAATACAATGAACAAACTCAGCTGTGGTCACTAATCAATGACAAACTGTATTATACAGGTACATAGATGATAAAACAAGCAAAAATATACGAAAACACGAAAAGTGAATGGCCTGTCGCAACTAAGGGGGAAAAAGCAAAGACACATTTGAGCTCATTTACCTCTAGACATTAACAGATAAGATATATTTTCTTTTTTTCTCACAATATACACGATGAAAATTCCAAAAGGAGGACCATAACAAGTAGGGAACAATATAAAGGAGCATAAAGGTCAGGAAAGAAAACTAAGCACCTTGGAAAGACAACCGATCTCGGAGAGTATCAAATATTGATGAAGCTGCAGCATTTTGTGCAAAAGTCAATTTCAACCGACCAAGTAATTCACCATCTTTTGTCTGTGAAGCAGCATCAGCAGCTTCCTTGGCCATACCAATTCGAGCATATGACTGTCCAAGATAGAGAAAAACTATATGTAAAGCTGCCATATGCACCTTAAACTAGAGCAAAAAAATATAGTTCTAAAAAGGAAAAATATTTTTGTTATATAGTTGGCAAAGCACTAGTTTCAGATGGTCTCTTTTCCATTGCAAAAGCTCTAATTCGTGCTACAATTTGTACAGCGTACACTTATGCAATCCTTCTCCGCAATTAAATGGATAACAATACCAACATCCTTACAGTGTGAGATAGTCATTAGTTACGACTATTGCATGGCATTCTGTTCAAGGCTGTTTCAACGGAGTTGTTATTATTTCTGATCATATGTAGCCTTTACAACATTTTTTAATCTCATCCAGCTCCTTGCAATTAGAATTTTCTTGAAGGATATCTTATAATCTTCCTAGCAGTACTTATTGTTTTAGAATAAAAAAGGCTTAAATAATATTTTGAACCTTTAAAGATTTATTTTTTAGAATTTGGTCCTTTGAATATTTTTTCGTTTGGTATTAATCCTTGTTGCCAAACAACAATTTTGCTTTTACTCCTTATTTTCAAGCAATAATGTTAATCCAATGACTTAACATGTTATCAGGGAATTTGAAGGGGATATGGTCTTGTATAATTTTTCAGGACAAACTTTTTTAAAATTTTATCTGTTCAAAATAGTTTATAATATCAGATAAATTTATAAATGATTAAAAACATAGTTTACCTAAAAAAATTATACTAGATGATTCTATCAAATTCCTTAATGATATGATAATCATTGGACTACTAACGTCACTGGTATGTATCAGTCAATATTGTTTATAGTTAGTTCATTTCTCTTTAGAAGCATTTATGATCCCCTTTGCTATGGTTTCTGGCTTTCTTCAATATTTTGTTTCAATTTCAGCTAGGCTATGGTTTCTGGAGATATGATGATTATTTATGAAACTGGGAAAATGGTTCAAGGAATTCCAAGGAATAACACTGATGAAGAATGAAATATGAAATTGACTTACTCCAAGATTTGTTTATCGTCACATTTCAATTTATTAATTCTACCAGACTAAAAATGAGGCAATGTTGTTGTAAGGATACATGTTAAGCAGAAAAGTAAAGAATTACATAATGTCTACTGAGACAAGCTTAAAATACCTCGGCTCTTTCTCGAGGGTCTGCAAGTTTTGGGATATATTTGATAGCTTCGGCCTTTTCATCTGCTTCAATGCATGCCTCCACAAATGGCCTATAACCTATAGATAACAGAACATGGGGGAATTGTATGTTAGAGTAGTAATGTGTTAGTAGCTAGCATAGCTGAAATATAGGAAAAGTTATTTTCCTCTGCACTGAAACATAACAAGGAGTAAAATGTTTGATTTGCAAATTGCAACACACTAATATTTCATAAATATCCAAAACTTCTAAGTATAAAGCAGAATTCTATATAGTGATGATCAATATTGGTATATCACCCAATCATTGCAGATTTGCAGTCTAAATTTAACAACTCCCTACAAATTATAAAATAACATTGAGTCTAAAAGCTTACCAATTGGAGGTTTCTTCTCCTTCGAAAATTTCTCTAAGGCAACCCAATCCTTAATTGTAGCCAAAGCAAAAACTTTAAGCCAATACCATCTCTTCTCAGACACCTGAAGTAAGAGAACAACAAAAATTGTTTGCATAAAGAATTAATTTACACTAAGAAAAAGGCACAAATAAAGCATTCTTAGAAATAAGGGCATAAAATGTGATCATTTTGCAACACTTTTATAAATCTGTTTTCAATATTTTGGTAATTAAAAACTAAAAAACTCGTTTAACTACTATTTTCTTAAAACAATTTTAAACAGTTCTGGAAAACTAAAAAACAGGTAAGTAGTTTTGTTTTTCAGTTTTTTATTTTTGTTTTAAAAACTCAAAACATAATGAGAATATATTGTTTTTTGCTTTTCAGTAATGACATTTCTGTAAATATAAACAAGTTTTTTTTTTTTTAACATCTTCAAAACAGTTTTTAAATGACACTTACCAAACAAGGTTTTTTTTTCTTTTCTCTTCTTCCACAAAACAATTTTTTAAAACTATTTTTGAAAACTTTTTTCAAAAACTAAAAAGCAAAATCAAACCAATCAAGCCCTAAGTCTTTGTATTTTTTAATATTTTTGGACTTTCTTCTCCATAGATTATTCATAGATATAGGCCCAAATAAAGCATTCTTTTCCTTTAGAAAACCTAAATTAAAGTACAATTTACCAACCTTGAATTCTGTTTTCACTTTCATAGCAGCTCGATGATTTCCCAAGACAATACAAGTACGTATTGTATCGCTTATACTTGAATCCACAAAAATGGCCTGCTTAGTAGTCACTTCAAGTTCGTGCTGAATTCTGCAGTAGCGACAGTGTCATAATGTTCTTCTTAATTGCATGACATAAATATTTCAAACGGTACCACAATTTAAATCTAGAAAGACATGAATAATAATTTCTTCATAAATATATGGAGCTTATTATCACAACAAACCACTACAACAAGCATAACAATGAAATGCTGAGATTTATTTTATGGTCTAGTGATTTGACAAAAAATTAATAATCACACCTTAACAGTTTTGCATGCTCTTCAGCTGCCTTTAATTCAAAAGTATGCTCCTTGGTTTCAGCAAAAAGACTCTGTGACTTCTCAATAAGTTTTATGCGAGGACCATGAAGTGGAGATCCTTTGCTTGCCATGGGATTTTTCCCAAGTTCCCATGATTCTTTCCACAAAAGAAATGCCACATCCTACGTGGATTGATTCAGAATAAATTCCAGTATTTAAATGAAAAACATGTAATTGAACTTACAAGGATATGAAATATGATTTGGTAGCAATACTTAAATCCAATACAACAGGCATAATAAGAATGAATATTAACTTTCAGACGATAATGTATGTAAATAGTAAATCATATGAAAACAGCAAGGCAGAATGACTAGTATACTAGTGCCTGCCACACCTAATGTAAACAGCATATTAGAGAGAAAAACAAAATAAAATAAAATAAAATGCTGTTGGGTAGTCGGAGGAAGTGTGGATTGATAAATTGTCAATTCCACACAAAGATTACAAAGATTGAAAGAGCAATAATCAGTAATCTGTGTACAAATATTACCCTTATGGTATTATTAATATATGGGAGGAAAGGGAAGGGAGTAAAATTCCATTTCTAATTATCATTCCCTAATTTCATAATTTTATAAAATAAAATGATAGATTAGCATAAACCTATTGTCGTCATCATTTTTTTTTATAGATATTATATATAACTAACAACTAATAACTATTAATTTGAAAATAACAATTTTGTCCTTCTGTTTCCTTTCAAAATCACACTCCCATATCTACCCTAAGGTATTGCAACCTATGACAAACACCAGATGTTTACTCGTATATACCGATTCCAAATCAGAAACACACATATGAGGTAGATTATTGAAAAGAATGAAAACATACTTGAAGTTGCCCAGCTGATAAGAAGAAGTCCTTCAAAAATTCATGTTTATACAACCTGAAATGAGATGCATTCATTAATTCCTGGATGACATCCATTTTTAACATTGAATACTTCAAATATGAATACATGAATACAAATATTCCTAAGCTAAACACATGACCATCAAGGAAAGAGAATTACTAGAAAAAAATAACATAGTCAGATAGTTGGAATGACCATTAATGAGAGAGAAAATTCATGGCTAGCAAAGCAAGGTCTGTTCTTCTTGAACCACATTTAGAAGCTTCAAACCAACGTCACTAGAATGAACATCAGGAGGAAACAAATCACCACTAATATGATTCATATGTGGGAAAAGAATTACCACTGGAATAATTGTCAGTGGAAAGGAAGACACTATTAATATGAATCTTCATCAAGGAAAGAGAATTACTAGAAAAAAATAGCATAGTCAGATAGTTGAAATGACCATTAATGAGAGAGAAAACTTATGGCTAGCAAAGCAAGGTCTGTTCTTCTTGAACCAAATTTGGAAGCTTCAAACCAACGTCACTAGAATGAACATCAGGAGGAAACAAGTCACCACTAATATGATTCATATGTGGGAAAAGAATTACCACTGGAATAATTGTCAGTGGAAAAGAAGACACTATTAATATGAATCATCTGTGAGAAAAGAATCACCACCAAAATACTTGTTGGTGGGAAAGAAATCACTAGAAATATCCAAGTCAGCAAACAAATCACCAAAAAATCAATCATTAGCAAACAGTGACTATCAGAAAAGTCACAAAAAAAGAGGGAAGCAGGCATTGAACTGAAGTGTCAAGTTGAACAAATAAGGAAACATGCTGGAAAAGTTGTGACATGACAAGATGGTGATAATCATGGTGGAAAATAGAGACATAGCAGAAGAGGTGACAAATTAGAGTTCCATTTTTTTGGACTTGATAGCAGAATAGTGACAAAACAGTTCACGGAGGATGGTACCACTTTGATTCCATGTTGAAAGAGAGAAAAATATGAAATAGATGATGAAACCATGTATGTTTGACATGTATGTGTTAATGTGTTTGTAGGATAATTACACTAATTACACATAAATAGACGATAGTTTGTTTTCAAAGAATTTGTGCCTATACACTGCTATTATTAACAACAAAAACCAAGTTTTATCCACTAAGTGAAGTCAGCTACATGGATCACACAGACGCCATTCTGTTAAAGACCAAAGCTGCAGAAATATTATTTAACCTTAAATCCGCATTGATTAGATCCTCCAGCGTCCTCTATTGTGTTCTAATTTTCAACATAACTTTTCCATGACATTAAATATATATATATATATATATATATATATATATATACATATATAAATAAATAGATCTTATTTTCTTCATTTGGTTAGGAATATGCAGTGACCTAAATATATATAATCTGGAGGATCCACTGTCTTGACTTCCAGAATATGGCTCAAGATCATACCGTGCATAAGTTATAAATAAGTCACGTGCCAATAGCCTGACATGTATGGTGCTAAAGAACTCCAATGGCTGCCTCTGCATCATCATCATCCATAGAAGAATAGTGCATTAGGGTTGAGCTCATGTTACTCCATATACATCATAGAAGTGTCAAATAGTTAGTTTTCCACAGCCAATACCTTTTGCCAAATATGAAAAAGTACAAGGTAAACAAGATCTGTGTCACCACATTCAGTTGCCTTCGTCAAGGCTATATCTTCTTCTCCAATGCTTAACAGGAGAGGAACCTAACATAAGAAATAATGAGTACAATAATAAAATAGCTCACCAAACAAATTCGATGTATTTCGACAAAAAGTAGTAGACAACAAATACAGGACAACAAAATGGGTTGAGAGGCATGGGGGGATCAAAGCTTAATCAGCCATTAAACATGTAGTCATAAATACAAAAAAGAGATGGGAATAACACCTGTTTGGATGAACGAGGCTCGTGTTCAACAAGCAAGGCAGCTAACTTTCGTCGTCCATTTTTGTCTGCATGAGCAGCAACCGCTGCATAGGATATGCCTTTACACAGTTTTAACTGAGTAAAAGAATGCAATTATCAATAATTATTGCAAAAGATAAAATGATCAAACAGCGCTTGAAGTCAGGGAAGGGGAACCTTATCCAGCAGAATCTCCAGAAGAGTGGCATCAGAAATTGCCAGTGAAGCAGTTATCTTCGAACATGCCCAATGCATTATCACCACCTCCTATGCAAAAGCAATCACAAAAAATATAAACACACGTTATGCTTAAAGAAGACTGCTAATGTACTGATGATATTAATGGGGAGACCATCAGAATAAAACAATCCATGAAATAAGTTTCTGTTTTTAGATCCACACATCATTTTCACACAAGCTCAGTTAAATTATCAACTTGTACTAATGATATTCCTTTACCATACACACACACATGTATAAAGAAAAGTAGTGATTACCATACCAGAGAAATTCTACACCCAGCACACAAGGTTAAAAATGAAAGCATGGTAATTTGATATTGTTATACACGTGCAAATATGGTTCTCTATGCCTCACAAAGGATTAAGAGTAAACGCACGTGATTATATACAAAATTGAAGTGTCAGTCTTGAGAAAAATGCCATAGAGTGTGTGAGCTGCCAAGATGTCAAGTTTCAGGGGCAGTGCTATGATAGGGACTTGGGTATTATTGGGTGCTTAAGTCCCACATCAAGTTGTATGGGATGCTTAGTATATAAGTGTTTGGTTCTCCTTCTCCCACCTTAACAACTAGCTTTTTGGGGTGAATTCCCCAAGTTATTGGATGCTTATCACAAGATTAATACATCACTGTGTAGATTAGTAGATACATTTGATATGTAACTAACTTGTAGTTTAGCT
Source organism: Psophocarpus tetragonolobus (assembly GCA_037954015.1). NCBI lineage: Eukaryota > Viridiplantae > Streptophyta > Magnoliopsida > Fabales > Fabaceae > Psophocarpus > Psophocarpus tetragonolobus. The sequence continues at coordinate 33,372,083 of CM075694.1, forward strand.
AGGTCCAGGTAATGGGAAATCAGGATCTGCATATTCTGAACTTATTCCATCATTTCTTACGGGGATTTCTTGGAGGAGGAGCTACTTTGGTAAGATTAAGCAATTCGCTTCTACAGTGTAAGCTGTAAAATATATGGTTTTTAATTTTACGAAAAAATCTTCCTAAAATATGTTGAGGGATTAGGTTGTTAGCTTCATTGACGTTTTCTTCTTCCTTTATTGTATGTATTTCCTTTTGTTATAAGGAAAATATTTTATCATCCTAACTCTTTGTAATCACCTTCTTTTGTCTTAACGAATTTCTTCTTTTTTCCATAAAAGATAATGGCAATAGGATCCAAGACTTAACAAGTGATGCATGAATTTTTCATCATATAGTAGGGGAGGTTTCAATATTGTATTTAGTCATTAAGTGCCACACGGCTATCAAAATAAAATGCAAATTCCAAAATTATACAATATACACAAACTTACTTGATTCATTCCAAGATATTCTGATATTTTCAGTGCAAGCAGATGTCGGTGAGCATTAATCAGGCGACCAATCAGAACAGATGGTGTAAGCAACTGATGGCAATAAGCTAATTCAGTACAATGTCAATACACAGGCAATTTCAGCACTTAGACAAGTAAGTCATAAAAACCTTGTATTGCTGAATACTAAGTGGGATGCCAATCTCAGAGCTGTGCACAGCATTCAAGACCCGCAGAATTTTACACATCTCTTGGATACGATCACGTTGAAAATTGCTGCCAAAGTCAACTGGATATCATTACCGAGAGCAAATATCAGAAAATATGTTTGTCCCTCTTTAAGTCTTAAGACATTCAGCATCAAAATGTACTTCGACAATAAAACATTTTTATAGGAATATCACCAGTATATCTAACAGAAAATCAAACAACAAACTCACCTACAAAAGGCTTGCCCATAACTAGCTGCCCTTAGGAGAGTTTGCTGGCGGGAAATGTCAAATTCGTGACCTGCAGCATCAACACAAGCTTCAACAGCCTCAGGAAGAGAAGATCTTATCAATCTCAAATTTTCATCAGCCTGGGGAATGACAAAAAAAAAAAAAAAAAATCAGAAACTCATCTACAAGCATGAACCATTTGATGATGCCATAATTAAAATACAAATGAAGACCTGACACATCAACTAAAATCCAAATATAGCAAAGGTTACCCCCCCCCCCATCATTTTCATACAAAACATGTCATGAATCATCGACAAAATGATTGTTTGATTCATCATTTTCCTTTCAGTTGCACTTGCGCTTAATTAGAAAACATAAATTAACTCAGATTCAGTCAGCCAAATATATCTACAATTTCATTACAGGAAACAATAGTCATTCTTCTTTTCCTTCAAAAGGTCGTCAAATAAGGGTATATTATGTTGTCAATACAAAGCAACGCCTACGCCCAACATGTCCAACACTAATGATTTAAAATATACTTTGATAGTTTGATTAAAGTAGAGAGCTGTAAAAACCTACAACTATTAACATTTAACAATTATTAAAACATATTTGAGCATTTGATTGAATCATTTACTAATAGAATAAAATAAAATCAAAATCAGTTTCCAATGCTCAACAGTGCATAAGCTAGTTAATTTATATTTACATTTGACATTCAAATAAAAGACTACACCCAAATGATTAAGATGATGGACTCTTGGTAAGTGGCCTACCAATGAATGACTCAAGGGCTACTTAGTAGCTTCTAACTACAAGAGACAAGATGAACAAGCTCAATAAAAGAAGAAATACCACAGTAAGATTCATTGATAGAGCTACAAAATAATGTTGTTTTCAAATTCTTAAGAGTATTTTTTATCAAAACAAAATAAAACTAATGCTCAATATAATGGTTTTAGGCTATGTTGAATATAAGTCAAGCCCTAGAGACAAGTAAATAGATTTTCCAGATCTTTTCTATTTACACACACATACACATATATATTGCAACCTTTCTTTACCATAGGCATATACCCTTGAAAGAATGAGACAAATTCAAAGTTCATTCGTTGGCAGTAACTAAATATCAGAATTTAATCGGTGGTACACATTAGTTGACACCTCAATGTTCCTAACATATAAACTCTAAACACAATATGAAATTTAGAAACCTAAATTGAAAATAACATACAGTAAGCCTTGCAACAGTAAAATAATTGAAGGAATAGAGTCTACCTTGGCACTTCGCCTATCAAAATGATCCAAGGCATCATATAGTAAAGCTGCAGGTGATGTACTTCCAATTGTGAAGATTGAAACAGTGGAATCGGGCACTCGCTGTAGAAATTCCATACTAGTGTTGGACAATATCCTCACTCCATCACACTCAGGTATAAGAATTATTGGTTCATCGTAAAGGTAGTGAACTGGATCTCCATCAGGTCCCATCATTAAAAGCATATCATCCCAGTAAAGCAGCACAGCATCCATTCCACACCAAGCAATCTGCTGTGGAGGAAGAGCTGACTGCAAGTACAAAAGCAATTATCGAATTAAGAGCATCACATAAACTGCTGATCCAAACCTAACCTAAGACTGCTGTTCCAAACCTAACCTAAGACTGCTGTTCAAAGAAGTGTTAGTCAGTGTATTGCTAGCATTTATCTAACCACAATTCAAATTTAACATCACAACTTTCAAAAGTAGTGTTATCAATGGTGAAAGGTGGAACACAACGGAAGGTCAAAATTCAGCTATAAAAGCACGCCATTGCACCTTATGGTACTGCCATGGCTAACATTTCTTCACAAAATTTGTATAGCGGTTTGCAAAAAGTCCGCCATGCCATGGCGCTATTGTGGTGTCATAGCAGCTATTTAACAACAATAACCAATTCCACACTCAACCAAAATCATGCTCATGGATTTTTCCTTAAAAGTTAAAACCACGATCTTGTTCCACAAACCACATAAACACCTTCCCCAAAACCCATCAACAATAACATGCATGAGGACAGCTAGCAACACATTTGTTTTGTCACACTTTCTCCTACAGGTTAAAAATGATTAAAATACATACTTGTTTTGTCACACTTTCTCCTATAGGTTAAAAATTATTAAAATTTACAAACTCACAAGTGAGACTAATTAAATAATAAAGCCTGTGTTACTATCATTTTCCAACATGCATTTCAGCTTTAACCCCACAGCCAATCCCACACTGCAAGACCACACCACAACAAAACCTACAGCTATCTTAACAACAAGGACAACAATTTTAGTGCATGTTTGGTTGAAAGTTACAAATGTGCAGGCTTCTCCCTCAAACTTAGTGCATGCTTGGATTTAGGTTAGTAATCTTGTGCACATATGCAAATCCATCTAATAAAAAGTAAAATGAAAATAAAAGCAAAGATTCTCATGCTTTTGCAAAAAAAAAAATTGCCTCAAACTTAAGTTTCAACCAAAAACCAAACATGCAGTGAATCCAATTTCGAAAGCATGATCCCATACCTCGCACTCCCTCTCGATGATAACTCCAGTCAAGTCGGAAGTGGTGACCAAAAGCCTCCCATCATGCGTAAACGAAGCGAGCCACTTGCCATCCCTGGACACCACCATCTTCTGCAACGGTCCACGCAACACTCCCTCTCCGAGCCTCTGCACAGCGTCCTCCTCAACAGCAAGCACCACAGCATCATCCACACCGAGCAAAACCTCCACATTCCCGGACACGGTATATTGCGGCTCAATCACCGCCATACAATGCGGCATCTCATCGATGCCAGGATCCGCGAGCTTCACCGCCCTAGGGTTCACGAAATCCGCAATGCAAAACAACTGGTTCGCCTCCGTGATGCAGACCAAACCATTCCCCCAAAACGCGCAATCCGCAACGTTGTCTTCGAAGCACTCTTTCCCGAGCGAGAGGTTCGGCTCGATGAGGTTGGCGTGGACGTCGTAGCGGTAAACGGTGCCGTCTTGAACGACGCAGAGGAGCGTCTGGTCGTCGGTCCAGGCCATGCCGACGAGGCGGCCGCCGGAGTGGCGCCATACGGCGTCGGCGAGGGGGCGGCCGGAGGAGGAGAAGAAGCGAAGCTTGCGGAGGGCGGATTCGGCGTGGAGCTGGACGATCTTGGAGTCGTCGCGGATGACGGCGACGGGGCCGCCGAAGGGCGCGACGGCGACCTTGGTCCGGGCGAGGTCGACGTGCTTCCACGGCATCGGGTAGAGCTCCGGCTTGCGGTAGTAGCGGTTGTAGAGGAGCTGCCACTCGGCGGCGACAGAGACGTTGGCCATTGACGGAGGTGGCAGAGGAAATGCGGTGGAATTGTTAGGGTTTGGGATCAGAGAGCGAACATGGATCGATTGTCGATATCGATCGCTCTGTTGAAGTTCGGAGGAGAGGAAAGTTGTGTTGGCGATGAGGACAGGAACAGTGACAACAACAGATCAAGTTTTTTCGCTCAGTTTCATTTTGAAGAAAATTAGTTTATTTAATTTTTTTAAAAAATTAAACTAAACATCAATGTTGGTTATATGAATATGAATTTATTAATTAATTATTTAATAAGCTTGTGTTTGAAAAATTAAAATTATATATTTAATAATCAAGTTTAGCGAAAAGTAATTTAAAATAATTAATATTGTTTAAATGTAATAAAAAAATATTTTTTATAAAATAAAAAGTGTGAAAGTAGCTCAAAAAATAAATTGTTGAAATTTTTTTAATTTTAAAAATAACTTGTTTTTAGACAGTTATGTGTAAATAACTTATAATAACCTTAACTATTAGTTTCTCTTATTTAGAAGTTGTTTTTCTTTATTTTATTTAGGAGTTGTATAGATTTTAGAGTAACTTATATCTTCATGTATCAAATATGAATGTTCGTGTATGTTAGCTGCAACCAAACAGATGTTTAATTTATTAAATGAATTACATTTAAATAAAATAGCATTTATAAGAGCTTATCGCAGCTTTTCAAAGTTTATAGAAGTAATTTATTTATTTATATATAACTCATGAGAGAGATGATCCTTTGAGTAGTTAACAAGAAAAATGTAATGTAAGAATAATGAATCAATTAAAATCTTATTTTAGTAAGATCAATATAAAAGAAAAAAAAGTTAATCTCCTAAAGAATAAGCAAAATCAATCTATTATTTAAAAAATAATAATTTTTATTATTTCTCTAATCAACTCAATATATAAAAAACAAATGATCTTTTGTTAAAATAAAAAATAAAATAAATCTTTAAATGAGTTAAGATAAAAGAAAAAACTTATCCTTTTTACTTGATATACTCTTAAAAAACATCAAGATGACTTAAAAAATAAGTTTTTATTAAGTTGGACTAAGAATCAAAAACAAAAATTTTAGTTCTTTATATATGGACAATTTTGTGTTTACTACTTAAGAAAATTATTATTATACTAGATAAATCTTTTAGCTATTCTTTGATTTAATTGAAGGATATATATATAAAGAACATTAAGCTAAAATCTTATACTCTTCAGATTAATTAAAGATATAAAAAAGGACATTAAGTGGAAACTGCAACATGAATACTTGAGGTTGAATAACTTCAATAACATCACATATATGAAAGTAGTTCAAAAGAGAGTTTTATACACACATTTAAATTAAAGAGTTTATATTGTTGAAGTCATAAAAAGTCTCAGCAAGATTTCACAAACATCTCAATAAGAGTTCAGTCAAGTTTAATTTAACAAATTTAACTATAAATATGTAGTTAAACATAATTAGGCTAGTTTCGGATTAATTAGAGGTAATTCTTAATTAAAAAACCCAAAAACATTCATTTTATACCTATATAAATAAAGAGTAATTGATAAGGTTTGATCCAATTTTTTATTTTTTGACTTGGATTAATTCCATCATTATTACCTAAGTCGATACCTTTGAACATTGGAATGCTTTTTGTGAATAACTCGTTCTCAGTTTAGAGAATCACATTTAGCATATATGCATGTATAATTATAAACAAGAAAAATGGTTAATTTTATTTACTAAAACTTCAATTATCATGAAATTATTAATGTTAACCATTTGAAATCGAAATATGAACATCATCAATATTTGCATACTTTGATAGGTGTGAAAACTTCCATGAATGTCAAAGACAATGTTGAGTTAGGGTATTTTGTTTCTTGTGCAAAGGGAGGAAAGGACAACAAAATCACTTAGACATTTTGACTCTGACTAGTGTAGGGATAGAAATAATAAAAGGAGCACTACTAGATACTTGTTCCAGTTCTTAGAAACTTCAATCTCTTAGTGCTCTAAGAAACAATTTGCAGTAGCTCTATCTACATTGCAGATCTTGTCAAGCATTTTGAATAAACTCATTATTGCATGAATTAAAAATTTCTGTTGAGAAGTCTATGAAGCTATTGATTGACAACAAATAAGCTATCAATCTAGCTAAAAACCCTATGTCTCATGGAAGAAGCAAATATATTGAGACAGACTTTCATTTCTTAACAGAGCACGTTAATAGTGGAAAGCTGGAAGTAGTCTACTACACAACTGAAGCTTAACTGGCAGACATTCCAACTAAGTCACTGAGGTTTGACAAATTTGTAAAACTGAGGAATGAATTAGGAATTCTTTCATTTGATAACTTGGATTAAGGAGGAGTGTTGTTGTTAATCCAAGTATTGATAGTTAGTTATGTAAGTCAATTTCTGTTTTTAATTGTAATTGTTTTCCATATTTGGTTAGCATTATGTATTATAAGAGTTAATCTTTAATAAAAAAAATAACCATTTCATCTTTCTGACTCTTATCCATTCTCCTTCTTCTTTACCAACATGTGAGTAAATTCTCCAACAATAATTTCATCATATTATTTTATATCTTAATAGCATACACTTAAGTTTACAAGTCTTTCATTCTCAAATATGCATTATTCCATGTTTTACGGACATTTGTGATTTCGCTCCTCACCTTCGTGATCTTTGCGGTCATGGAGATTTAATTATTTCACAAGATGGTGTTTGTCATTGTCAATAAAATGTATTCATGAAAAACGCATGTAAATGGTGAAACATAATAAAATATTTTAAAGATATTTGTTTTAATGTTATGAGATCAAGGGTTTCAAAATAAAAGAGTCTATGCTAGTGTGAACATGTTTCAAAGTGCAGAATAAAGAAAACACAGTTTTTATTATTTTTTAAGTGAACATTTGGGCACTCAAATAAAGCTATAAATGTGTAAAAACTTTAGTGAAACAACCGTTTTTTCTTTATGTCTCTATAATTCAATTAGAAAAAAAAAACTATAAATTCATTAATATAAATATAATTGTAGAGTATCTAATAATAGTGTATTATTATGGTAAATTTTTTAAGTTCACATAGACTAAAAATATTTGGCTTAGGATTTATTCTGTTATTACCTTGTCAGAGAATGTAACCGAATTAGTTATGAGTAGAGATGCTATCTAAGTGTATATAAGTCTTGTAGCGTGATTCTATTAAGGATAATAATGACGGATACTAATTCAATTCATAATAGATTGGTATACAGAGTTGAGGTTATTCTTTCTTTTAGGTGTTCTTTGCTGGAAAAAGAAAAATGGGTTTCGCAAAGTATGATATTGAGAAGTTTACAGGCAAGAACGATGTCGGTCTATGGAGAATCAAGATGAGAGTTCTATTAGTCCATCAAGGGCTAGAGAAAGCTCTTCAATGAGAAAATAATTTGTCCACCACAATGATAGACAAAGAAAAGAAGGAGATGTTGGATAAAGCTTATAGCACCTTGATTTTATCCTTTGGTGACAAGGTTCTTAGGGAAATCTCAAAAGAAAAGACCGTTGTTGTTTTGCTCAAATTGGAGAACTTGTATATGACCAAATCTTGGCCAACAAGTTATTTTTTAAGCAAAAATTGTACACCTTCAAGATGCCACCAGGGAAGTCCTTGGATGATTTCAACAAGATATTTTTTTATCTTGAAAATATTGAGATCAAGATTGATGATGAAGATCACGCGTTGTTGCAATTGAGATCATTGCTAAGTGAATGTCATAGCCTCTTAGATACACTAATATATGGCAGAGATGATTTGGCATAGGATGAGGTATAGGTTTTTCTATCTTCAAAGGAGTTGAAGGGGTAGGAGATTAATCAACAAAAGGATTATACATAAGGGACAAGTAAGAAAAGAGAGATTCTAAGAGCAAGAAGGGTTCAAGATCCAAGTCAAAATAGCATAAAAAGAGGAAGTGTTTTATCTGTAGGAATGAGGAGCATCTCGAGAAGAAGTATCCTGAAAATAAGAAGAAAAAGAAGTATCAGGAATCGAGAAATCATAATAGTGATGTTGATGTTGTTTTAGAAGGATATGAGAGTGTTGGAGCGATGTGTATTTCAGAAGAATTGAGACAAAAATGGATTCTTGATTTTGGATGCATATTCCATATGTGTTCCAACAAGAACTAGTTCATTTCCTACAATGAAAGGCACAAAGGACAAGTTTTCTTAGGCAATACAAAGACTTGTGAGGTGATTAGAATTGGAAACATAAAGCTGAAACTTGTAGATAGAGCAATAAGATCTTGTAAAGGGTAAGACATGTGCCTAATTTGAAGAGGAATTTAATTTCTCTTGGGATGTTCGATAAATAAGGTTGTAGGTACAAGGCTGAAGGTGGAGTTTTGAGAATCACAAAAGGATCCATGGTATTGATGAAGGGGAAATTGGAAAATGGTTTGTATTTTCTTCTAGGGAGCATTAAGGTAGGTACTGCTACTGTAGTTTCTAAAATGGACCAGTCTCCAACAATCCTTTGGCATAGAAGGCTTAGTTATATCAGTGAAGGAAGTCTAAGGGAATTGAGCAAACGAAATTTGCTAGGCAAAGATAGCATTGAGGCACTAGAATTTTATGAACACTACATCTTTAGGAAGGCAAAGAGACTACCAGTACTCCATACAAATGGCATTATTGACTACATTCATAGTTACTTGTGGGGGCCATCAAGAGTTCCTTCATATCCTTCATTGATAATTTCTCAAGAAAGGTATGGATTTAAATTCTTAAGAATAAAGGTGAGTCTTTTGCAAAATTCAAGGAGTGAAGGGTTTTACTCAAAACTTAAACCAGGAGAAAGATAAAAATGTTCATAACTATAATAGGTTAGAGTTTTGTTCTAAAGAATTTGATCTATTTTGCAAGAAAAATGGGATTGCTAGGCACAAGACTATTAGATGGACCCTCAATAGAATGGTCTTGTTAAGAGAATGAATCAGACTGTCATGGAAAGGGTTAGATGCTTGCTATCTTATTCCAACACATTTTTGGGCTAAAGTAGTCATGATAGTAGCTCGTTTGATAAACAAAAGCCTATATACTATTATTGGAATGAAGACACTAGAGGAGATGTGGTTTGCTTACCCTCCAAGCTTGGAGAATTTGAGAGTATTTGGATGTGTGGCTTATGCTCATATAAACCAAGGCAATCTTGAACCAAGGGCTATAAAGTACATGTTTCTAAGGTACCCTCAAGGTGTGAAAAGGTTCATATTATGGTGTATGGAGAATGGGCAACCTTGTGTGTGGATCAACAGAGATGATGTGTTTAAAGAATATGAAATGTTCCACTCAAATGAGGATTTTACTCAACAACATGAACTACCTGCTGAAGAGAAAGTTCATTTAGAGGTGGAGCCATTGCATAAGTCTAAAATTCAGAAACCTGATGCAAAATCTAAAATTGAAGACCATGAGCAAATTGGAGGCACTGCTCAACAAGAGTATGTTTTGGCCAAATATATAGGTAGAAGAACCATTAAGCCACCAAATAAATTTTGTTATGTTGATATGATTGCTTTTGCACTTGCTATAGCAGAGGAGATTGGAGGAGATGAACCTAGTAGCTATGAATAATCTATGAACAACAAGCAATCTCTGAACTTGATTGCAATCATGAATGAGGAACTAAATTCCTTGAACAAGAATGGTACTTAGGTATTGGTTGATAAGCCTAAGGGCAAGAAACTTGTCAGTTGCAAATAGTTATTCAAGCTAAATGATCGAATTCCAGGGGTGAAAAAGGCTAGATTCAAAGCAAGATTGGTGGCAAGAGATTTACACAATGTGAGGGCATTGACTACAATAAGGTGTTCTCTCCTATTATAAACATTTTTTTATCATAATGGTTTTGTCTTGGTTGCACATGAGAACATGAAATTGGAACAACTTAATGTGAAAACAACTTTCTTGCATAGAGAGCTAAAAAAACAAATTTACATGACTCAACCATAAGGATTCATGAAGAAAGGTGAGGAAGACTAGGTATTCTTACATAAAAGGTCTCTTTATTACCTTAACCAATTCCCTCGACAATGGTACAAAAGGTTTGACACCTTTATTATGAAAAATGGATTTGATAGGTGTGAATATGACACCTATGTTTATTTAAAGTAAACTAAGTATGAAGCTATTGTCTATTTAATCTTATATGTGGATGATATGTTGATTACTTGCAACATTAAGAAAGAAGTTGAAAAGGTAAAAAAGATTCTTGAGAATGAATCTGAAATGAAGAATATAGGGGCTACCAGTAAAATACTAGGTATGCAAATCATAAGGGATAAAGTAAAGGGAACCTTTGTAACATCCCAAGAAACATAACCCAATTATTTACCATTTGGAATAAAAATAAATTCATTACTTATCACATTACCTTTTCTCATCAAAATTTAAAACTTTTAAACTTAACAATTAAAAGTACAACTTGCACACTCTCACTAAGTGAGTAAAGTCGCCCAACGAGGAACAAGAATACCTCGCCCAATGATAATGATCACTTAGCGAGATACTTGGATCAAATTGTTCTAGTAAAGGAACTCCGCTCAACAAAATGTGTCGCTAGCCAAAAATCCAATTAAATTCTTTATAGGGGAAACATTGTGCTAGACGAGACACTTCATTGGGCGCAATGCCAATATATTCACTAATAGAGACAACTTTTCATTGGGCGAGACCTGTCACCCAACGAGATTCTACAGATAATAGAACCTCAACTGCATAACTTTGCCATTCCAAGCCTCAAACCAACATTTATATAACAATAACATTTAAACAATTGCCATCTTAGTCTATTGCATGCATATTCACATATATTATAGTTCTATCTCATACATACATGTCTATACACTCAAAATACAAAGTTTTTACAAGTTAGTTTAATATAAACTGCACATTGACTATTTACATCCTTTCTACAATTGTAAAGAGACACTCAGGTCCTTGATAGATGGTCATCTTCAATCCTACTGAGCATGTCTTCCGTCCATCCCACTGCCATCTGCTCCCGTGTGTAGCATGATCATCATAGTCATACAGAATAAACATATAATGTAAGGGTGAATTGAATTCATAATAACTTGAAATCAACATACTATAAATTCTAATTTATATGCATTACATAAAACTACCAAGCAAGTAAATCTCATTCAAACATTCAATCTTATGTTCCTTCAAAACATAAGCAGTTAATATCACATTATATATAACAAGACACTTTCTGGAAAGTATAACTACATTGAATTCGAATACCAAGGTGACCTATCTGACTTCCCCCTCACTAGTATATGGTGTTTATTTGACCCGTTTAGTAACTAGTTGAAGTATAGTTAGACTCGTTTGGTACCTAACTAATTAATGTCTAGTCTACCTCAACCCAATTTTGACATTCAGTTATTGTCTGAGTATATTCTGTGGTGTATTATCGCCCTAACACTAGTGCATCATCGCCCTAACAAGGCCTAGCAACTGAATGGAAGAGATTTGGATGCAATACACACTCAAACTCAAGAGCAATGGAAGAGATTTAGTCCAATTCTGTTAACATTTGGCTAACCATGCAATGTGATAAACGAATTTCTATCCTATTTTCACTATGGTTAATATCTATTTTTAACATAACTATTGATGGCTAATGAATGGTGGAAAGCAAGTTGGCCTAGACGAGGTCACCTATGAATACGTGTTGAGTTCTCGGGATGACCTTATGAGGTCAGGTGGATTAGCGAGACTACCTATAAGGTTAGATGGTTTCAGTAGGTAGTACATATATGATAATTATTATTAGATTTATTTTTTTAAATAAATTATTTCTACTAGTCTCACATCTTAGATCCACCACTGGTTATATATATATATATATATATATATATATATATATATATATATATATATATATATATATATATATATATATATATAAAAGACGTATCTAGTGAAAAAAACTAAATTTATACCAGTGAAAGGAACAATCTCCGCCATTGAGAAAGAAGAGAACAAAATACTGAAAAATCTCAGCCATTAAGAGAGAAAAGAGAAAAAATAATGACAATAATAAATATTGGAAGAGAGAGAATAAGTGGTTGATCTCAATCATTAATTTTTATTTCAATGGTTGAGATTTGTTCCACTCATTCTCATATAAATTTGGCTTTCTCACTAGGGTAAAAACAGCCACGCCAACCAGCCAAAAAATGCGCAGGGTGGGGCGGGCTCTGCCCGCCACAAAAAATTAAATAATTTAAATTTAATTATTATTAATAATTATTATATTATAAATATAAAATATAATTAATCAAATAAAAATTATGATAATTTAAGATTTTATAATTATAAATTTATCAAATTATTTAAAATTTAATTTAAATTAAAATTAAAATTTATATAAGTGTATGAATAATAATATTGAGTTATTTAATTAATAATGAGACACCAAACATATAGTTTGTTTATAGTTTTTTATAAATATAATACAATAACACCCAAAAAAAATTCCAAATACAATAACAGGGTTAATATTTTAAATTTTTTTAAATTAAATAAATAAATCAAATAATAATTATTTATTTTAAAAGAAACGCCTAATATACTAATACTACTGCTAAAAATTTAGTCAATCGGCTAAAAATTTGTAACTTATATTTTTTTTCAAATAATTTTTTTCTTTGCAACAATTATCATAATTTTTACTATATAGAAGTTGATTTTACTCTCTCTCCTTCGGTGTAGTCAATTTCAATTTTTCTTCCCTCAACAATTATGAATGTGACTTTGGGTAAGAGAACCAATCAAACATCTGAATAAAAAACAATCTCATTGTGCGAGTCAGATAAGTTATTGAACCAGGAAATATAGTCACAAAAAGATGTCAACAATATTTGCAAAAGATCTATTCTGGATGTCTACGAACAGTTTTAATTGGATTGAAAGAAGTTTACACATAAAGTTGCTCAATTTTATACATTCAATATTCCCTACTTTTCCTTTTTCACAATATTGTCAGTTGTAGTATTGTACTCCATTAAAAAAATAAAATAAAAAAATAGAAGATGTTAGATAAGTTTGTATACACTTTTACTAAAAGTTTTCACTTTTTATACATTTTGGTTTTTTTTTTTTAAAAAAAAGTAAAAAAAAAAGTGGGAAAAATTGGTGGGTCAGCCCGCCAGCCCACCTATGAGCAGGGCGAGTCAAGTGGTTGGGCCTGTCCTTTGTATGGTAGGCTAACTTGCCTATCCCGTTTTTGGTGGACCACATGCAGGCTGGGCCTAAACGGGCTAGACTAACCCGTTTTATTATCCCTATTTCTTACTAGATGTGTGTCCACACACGTGCGTGTGTGTGTATATATATATATATATATATATATATATTTATATTTTGATATATTAGTTTGTATATGATGAGAAAAAAAAATGAGACCTTCAATTCCAACATTATTATCATCCTATCCGAACCTACCTATTATATCATCTAAATGTTCTTGCTTAACAGTTAATTATATCTTGAGTGATCATCAATCTATCTCTTATTTATTGATGAGAGATATTTGACTCCTAATTATTGAGAAATTATTAAATAATTCGACCACCACATCATAAATATTTTATTTATTGAAAGAAACTTACTAAACCAAAATTATTAAGAGTTTAATTGGTATGTGTAAAAGATTTTTATACTGACATTCAATCATGAGTGTTCATTTATATGACTTTTAAAGTATTAATGATTAAAGTCAACAAATTTACCATGAATAAAAGGTTATGATTAAATATTAGTGTAAATGTAAAAATATTTACACTGACAGTATATATCAATTAAACTTTATTATTAATTAATACTTCTTGAGTAAAAGTGTAAATCAAACTTTTGGAATTTTGGATTTTTTTTCCTTAGTCTTCTTCCTCATTCACCTTTCTATTCTTTACTCTTTATTAGTAACTTCGTTAGACTTAGAGATGGTTATTTACAATCTCTCATGTAACCAAAGTCACTAAGAACTATTTTATTTATGAAAACCTTTGAAAATAACTATTGATTTAGTAATTTATCATTGTCATGTTGGGCTTAAACTAATTATTCACCAAGGTTGAAATTTAAGAGAAGCTACTAATACTATTTTATTTATGTCATATTACAAAGTATTTGTTATTTAGAAATAATTTAGTAATATAATTTATTATAGTTAATGATTGTACCACCTCAGTCCAACAGGCAACACAGTAAGCACCTCAACAACTTAACTGTAGGTTCTGAGATATCTCAAAATCCCATATATGATATCCATACTTAGGATCTCGTGTATTTCGCATAAGCAATCACCAACCCAAAAATATAACCTCCTCTTTGAGATAGCACACCCACACCACACATCATTCCTTATATATACAGAGTAGAACATGAATCTAGGTATCTATCTTACTCTACTTTCTCCTAAAACATTTCTTAACTTGGGCATAAGAGTTTTTATAGGTACACACCTTCTCCCACTTATCTGATAGAATTCAGAGACCACCTTGCTCAAGGAAGAAAAGAAGTTAATAAGAACAATGACTAAGTATTTGATTGAGTTAATATTAAGTGAGCTCAAATATAAATTTATATTGTGTTTGGTTTTACATTCTTGAATTCACGTTTTAGATTAAAAAATAGAAACTCAGAATAACTTTAATTTGGATGTGGGATTATGAATGGACATTTAGATGAATCTAATGTAAAATCAAACATACACTTCCAAAAGGATATTTATCCTTACTTTTCCGTTCATATGATAGATACACATTTGAATTTGAAATACATAACCACGTTTCCAACAACAAGATAAACATATATCTTAAAGATACAAGAGATTAAACAAGTAACTTCTAAAAATTTCCATAATCTTTACCTCGAAAATTATTTTCAAATAAATTGGTAGCCATTTTTTTAATTTGGAGTTAGTCATGCTTAAAGCAAACATTATTGTGAGTTTGGTTGGATTTTTGGATGGATTTGAATTAAAATGTTCACCCTAATTAAAATTTGACTTAATTATATTTTGTATCTTTTTTTTTATTAATTTTTGACATTTTCTTCTTCTTTTTTTTATAAATCATGACAAACAAATGTTAACTAACACATGACAATTGTTGAATTTGTATCTAGCCATTAGTGGATTAACATTAACTGTTAAGTGACAAATAAATGTTAACTAACACATGACAGTGATTTAATGATGTAACATATCCTAATTATGTGATTCAAAAGTGATTTAATTAATTATAATTATTTTCTTATTATAAAAATCACCTTTAAATTCAATGATGTCGGTACAAGGGATACATGATAGATGAATTTGGACCCTAGATAGGTCTGGTGTGTACTCTATCTCCTTTACTTACAGGGTTTTAGCTTCAGAAGTGGAAATGACTCCAATGGCTTTTTCAAGTGGATATGGACGAAAGACGTACCTCTAAAGGTACAACTCTCGATACAACAGCTAGACATAGACAGGTTACCAAAAAGATTGAACCTATTGAAGCAAAAAATCTTATGTACTAAAGAAGAGGTTTGTAGGTTGTGTGGCGTGGCAGTGGAAACAAATAACTGTACATTCTTGAACTACATAGATTTTTACTGTAACTAGAATTTTGTTGTTGGTGGAGCTATCATCAATCATAGCAGGTACTGGACAAAGTCACAACTACCAATTTTTGGGTTGGTCACTGACCTTTGACACAAATGCAGAGTTTGGTCTTTTGTGTGGTTTGTAGGGATCTGACATATATGAAAAACTTGTAATGTAATGGTGTTTAGACAAATGAGGGTAGATTGGTAGGACATAGTCCAATGCAACTCAACTCATGGGAATCGTGTCACTTTGCAAACTTAACAATACACTCCTATGCCAAGTGGATGATGAATTCTCTTATTTGTGTCAACTTCTTAGTTAGCCTTACTTTTCATTATTGTTGTATTGCACTATAACATTTTTTGCGCTTTTCTCTAATTATGTTTCTACACCTTGAGGAAGGCATACCATTTGTTTTCCATATTTCTCTTAGAAAATTTCTTTGACTTATAAAAAAAAATCACCTTCAAATCATTGGGTCTATTACGTAATTAAATACCATCATGTGTTGGTAAACATTTGTCACTTAACAATCAATGTTAATCCGACAGCGACCATATACAATTTCAACAATCTTAAAAATTGTAAAACACAATTTGATGATTTAAAAGTAAAGAAAAAAATTTCAAAAATTAATAAAATAACACGTCATAAATAAGCCTTGAAATTTAAAACACAATGAATTGTAGTTATAGCTAATCTCAATATATGTTAAAGGGATTTAATTCAGTTGGTTGAACAAAATGTGTATGAGTTATTGTAAATTCTTGATACCCTCTTCAATTTTTATCAGGAGAATCAACAAAATACTCCTAATTGTCTTATCAAATAATGACCAAACTTAATTGGATTAATTTTCTTTTTCTACCTTAACAAATTAAAGAATTTTTAATAAAAAAAATGTTAAGTACATGAACTTATCATATTTAACCCTCAATTATTTTTCTTAAAAATTTGCCATTCTGTAAATTTTGCATAATTAATAGAGTACGCATTAGTAGAGTAAGTTTTAGTTTTACGAGATTGTTAGAAATACAACTTTAATTTATATAATTTTTAAATTATTAATTAGTAAATATAAAAAAATTATAATTGATTGTTAATATAAAACTGTTTAAACACGCATAACTTTTTTTTCTCTATGTATAAGGGAATTTAAAATAAGTCTAAATTTACAAAGATATAATCTTTTCAATTTTCAATAGAATTTCAGGTTTTTTTTACAGATTTTTTTAGGATGAAAAATTTTTTCAAAATAATTGTAGGTTGTTGGCAATGCTATAGAGTATTTAGGATGAAAAAAAATTTATAATAACTTCGGTTGAAAGACAAAAATAATCATGCACATGAGTCACAATTGTTCTCATTTACGGCCGACCTTATTTAAAAAAATAAAATTTTTAAATTTCTCAAAAATAAAATATTAAATATTAATATTTTTATTATTTTTATAAATTTTATAATTTTTTATTAAAACTAATTACTTATGGATTTCAATTAATAAAAATATATCTAGTAAATATATTTTTAATTTGATTAATTTTCATCAAATTAATTTAATAAAATATTATTATTAATTTAAAAGACTTCATTTTATGTTATAAAAATTAGAAAAAAAAAACATCTTGATAGTTTGCTTTAGGTCCAAACCAAAGTCCAAGAGCATGTTGCACCGACTAGGTCTCATAGTTGAGAAAAGGATAATGGTAAAAAACAAAACTCCAATAAAAACAAAGGGAAGAAAGTGAATATTAAATGGAGCTTTATTTACGGCAGGTAAGAAGTTTCTCAGTTACAACTTTCTTGCCACAAAATGATTAGTATTGTGACTTCAATTGCAGGGAAGTTTCACTAAGAAAAACTTTTCTCTATTCCTATGGGCTTATTTTTCAACCTTTAAGACTAGAAAATGATAAGATATAAAGAGACCCTAATCAAGTTTCTGAAAGAAAGTTGATGCAAGGCTTCAATCAATTTTAACTTTTCTTAACATACCCTTGACATAAGGAAAGCAATTTGTTGAAAAAGGTGACAATCTTGTGTACTTGACTTTTTTTTGGGTCATATAACTAAATTACCAAACATTGAAACCAATAGAAGAAATCATCATCTTTTACGGTTGACACACTGCTATCTTATTGATTAATCATTTGGCTTCATATGGCAATAGCAAAAATTGATGGAGAAAAATTCTATTTTGATTTCTGAAAATCCCATTTTGGTTTATGAAAAAAAATAAATATAAACACCATTGATTAGATCGTTGAAAAGATTTTCAAATAAACTAGTTCTAATAATTTATTCAAATATAAATTAGTTCCTTAATATTTTACACCATTTTTTTAAAGTGTTTTAGAGTAATTTATCGGTTAAATTGCATAACAAAATTTCAAAAAGATAAATTTGTTTGAATCTTTTAAGATTTAAATATTAATACTTATAATTTGAGAGATAAAAGATCTAATAAATGTAATTCTGTAAATATTGTAGGAAAAGATGTGAGTTGGATTATTATATAATACTCTTTTAGAGAAATAATAAGCTTTTAAGTGTGACTGCATTTTGAAGTGAGAGATTAAGATATAGTTAATGAAAAAAAAATTGTGATAGAAATGAAGATGTAATGAAATTTGATGAATTTTCTTTGAAGGAAATGATTGTTAATGGGAAATGTTTGTTTTGAAACACATATGACATCTCAACAACCTCATATGCTGATAGAGTTTTTTTATTAAAAAAAATATGTATGATGGGCTCATGTGTTGAACCTTGATGTCATGGACCCATTTAGTTTTATGATGATCCAATGGTGGTTGTGATATAATTCTTGTGTGTATATAACGATAAGATATTAACCAACATTCCAGATTAGTTTAACTAATGCAATCAGTAATGTCCATGATTTAAAGGGCAATAATACCTTCACACTTATTCATTCCTTACCACATTTCAAATTACAACACATTGTAATGTCATTTTAATTTTTAACTATGGGCACACTTCTCAAATAGTATTATATCTTAATCATAATTGGTTCTTTACTAGCTTGTTTTAACTCCTTTCTAATAAAAAAAAATACACTTACTTCGGGTAACTTTTAACCACACGTGTGCATATGTGAAATGATACAAAGAAATTGAATACTTCAAAGTAGACTCCCATTTCGGTTTTTAAATATATAGATGTTAATAATTTAGTTTTTTAAAAGATATTTAGAGACAAAATAGTCTTTGAATTGTTTTTAAAGTTGGTACACGTTAATCTTTCTTAAAACTAATTTGGTAATAATACACATGGTTTATCACATTTAAGAAGTCCTCTCTTATTAATAAGGTTTTTTCTATATACAAAACTTATACATGAGACTTTATTTAGATTTTAGAGAGATAGTCCAGGATCATTTTCTATCAACAACTTCTTAGTTTTTAAATGATTAATTTAGCAAAATGCATAGTTTTATAGAAATTATATTAATTTCCTATAGTTATATATTTTTTAAGACTATTTTCTCAATATAATTAATAAGAGTGATGAAATAACTAATGTGTCAAAGGAAAATTTTAAGGAATATTTTGTCTGTAAATTTTTTGAAGGACTAAATATGTATTTTAGAGGGGGGGGGATAGGAATTTATTCCTATAATTAATATTCAGTTTTATTGTTTGAAATGTTAAAAATAAAATCAAATAAACACAATTGGATAAACCATTCCTTTTAATAACTAATATATTTCTGTTTTAAGTTTCAAAACATGAAATGTGGCCATCCCTAAACAACGTACAAGAGAATAGGGATAAACAATCCCAATAAAATATAATCAGAGAAGTAGTATACAATCCTTTGGGTGGATAAATATACTAAAAAATAAAAGATATATTATTTAAAATAAAATTTAATATAAATTGATCTTAATTCCTTTGTGCTTAATACTTTAACTTGTTTCTATTTATGATATGCTAGCTTGGGACATTAATTATATATTCGATTGTGATATGCTTTATTAAAAATCACTACACCCTTAGTAATCCAAAATAAATAAACATTTGATACATAAGGATAAGCAATAATAGAAGGGGTTGTGTTGTTCAAACTTTAATAATAAGCCATTAATGGTGAATCACGTGCAAAACAGAGCTGTATAAACTTAACTATCACTCTAAAAGTACAATTTAGCAAATGAATATCCTCACATATAGTTTTCAATTTATCATATGGTGTGCATGATATTTCATGAAGAAGGACCACGTTGCTTTTCCTCAAGGCATCTTGGTTCACTCATAATTAAAAAACTAGCACTAATTCATGCTTTGATTATGTGTTGTTATTAGATTTTAATTAGTATAAAAATTTTACATTCACATTCCATCACAATTATAAATTTATTTATAATTAAATTATTATTATTATTATTATTATTATTATTATTATTATTATTATTATTATTATTCACTCGTGGTCCACTATTTATATACATGATATATATGGTTATGCTTTTTCATTTTCAAGAGTCTTCCTTTACTTTATTCTATTCTCAACGCACACAGGATAGTACGAAAACGGTATCACATGCTTTGAATTGTCACAAGTTTGAAATAAAAAATTGCCCATAAAGTTCACGGGGACAAAAAGTAATGCCAGAAAAATTTTAAAAGAATGAATTTCAATCACATAAAAATCACCCTATTATGTTGTACAACTACATTTATTCATTGTTGTGCCCATGCACATGCAGGTAGTCAAATAATACTAAAAACAATTCAAATTTCTAAGGTTTAGATTTAAACATATATTATCGTATATATTTAATTATGTCTTTTATTTCTATAAGTTGAGGAAGCGTTTTCAGTCTTGAAATTAAGTTTCTTTTTTCAGTAAGTGTTATGAAAATATTTTTTTTAAAGTGTTTTAAAATGTTATTTAATGAAAATGCTTAATTACAGGAACTATATTTTTACAAATATTAAAATTGAAAATACATCAGCCTAAAAATATAATCAAACTATTATTATATATTTAGTTATTTATTATGTGAGTTTTTCTTTGGATAATAAAAATGAGGTTTAAGATCTGATGTAGAAAAATGAAGAATAACCTAACTTTGGAAGAATTTAGTTGACATTGAGAAAATATTTTTTGTTTTTATTTTCTATTTTTATTTTTTTTAAAAAAATATATTTTCAAATTTTTAACACTTATAAAATATGTTTATTTTCACTTTATATTTTTTATTTTCAAAAAATAAAATTATTAAATTTAATCAATTTTATCAAAATAATTATAAAATATTTATGTATATAATTTAAAATACATTTATATATAATTTATGTTATAATTACTATATTGTTGATAAGTTTTTACATAGTTTTAGTTTTTGAAAACAATATTTTTTCCATTTTTTGTTTTTAGTTGATTTTTGAAAATATTTTTTAATATAAACAAACATATTTTATTAATATCTTCTATTTTTTATGAAAATAAAAACAAAAAATACGGTAAAATAAAGGCCGCCTTATTGAACAACTTTTTAGTGTGTTGAAACATATTTTTAATCCTTCTAATTTGTATTTATTTTTTAGTCTATGTACTAAAAAACTTTGTTTTAATCTATGTACATATAATAATCATTTCCAATTTGGTCATCACTATTCTTATTTCTTTTAGAAAAAATATGGATTTCTCCCCACTAAAATATGAATCCTCACTTTGTTTTCTAAAAAAATTACATTTTAAAAAATTTTAAAATACATTATATTATTAATTATTTAAATTACTTTTTATTTTCATATATAAAAGTTATTTAAATTATTTGCAGATAAAAATGATATATTTTAAAATTAGAGAAATAAAAAAATTTACACTTTTTTTTTTGTGAAGCAAAAAGTGATTATATTTTTATTTTAGAGAAAGGAAAAATATATTTTTTCACAACTTCACTGTTGTTTATTTCAATTTTAGCGCACAATGAAGTCCACATATACTAGAAATATTATATTTACGTTCATTTTGAATTTGATTTTTATAATTTATAGTAGTTTCATATCAATGTCAATGTTATAACAGTAACATATGGGATACTGTAACAGGATTAAAACTATTTGTAGTAAAAACTATTAATTTTTATAAGAACTATATTAAAAATGAGTTAGTTTATAGAAAAGCAAAAAAGCAATATATTATGCTTTTATTTTGCTTAATTATTTAGATAGTTAGCACTTGCTAAGAGAGAATGGTTCTGTTTTTTCCTCTATGATTATGAAAGATTGAAAGTTATCACAGAGTTACCTATTTGCTCACAAAAAAATAGAGTAACTAAAAGTTTTATGTTTAAAATAATTTTAGTATAAGATAGATCATTAGAAGTTTCAATAAATTAACACACATATTATATTAAAATGAAAATAATAAACACTCACGTGGTCGACAAATGATTTGTCTTTTAGCGTCTTGAATCTCTACAAGTTTTCATGATTAGTGAACAATACACAAGCCCATTGAATCACAGACTGTCGTGGCAATAAAATATTTTTTTATTATTAAAGGAGTAAAAGTGCGATTTAATCCCAACAAATTATAAAGTCTGACTCATAACACTCATCCTTAATTAATGGCACTTAAATGCTTGATTTTTTTATTGGCTAAATATAGTTATTAAAGTTGTGTTTTTTGTTAATAGAACGATTTAAATTTACTATTTTTTTTTCACTTATGAGTTTTGCCACTTATAATTTCTGCTTGATTTTTTGTTTTAAAAAGTAAAGTGTTATATGTCTATAAGTCTTAAAATTAAAATGAGAATTTGATCATTATTAAAATGTGAATTCATCTAGGAACTCAAAATGATACGTATATGAGAGATATGTTATGGGTGTCTGCTGCATATTTTGAATTTTTTATTTCCCATATTCCATGACGTCTTTTTAAGTCACCTGCCAGTGTCATAAAATATAATATAATAATAAAAAAAGGAGACAAATAATGTTCTATTTATATCTTTTTTGATAATTAATACCAACATTTCCAAAAAAGATAATATATAATTAGCCCACGTAATCATTCACAAGATTTGGCTCTTAATATATATGAAATGTCAAGTGTACTCTAAGGTTATGTCTAATACACATGATAACAAGATAAATTTTGAAGATACAAGAATCTTTTATCCTCTTTTGGTTGTTTGATGGACAAAATAAGAGTTTACATATTAACATGAATCTTACGCTAATCATTTAATTATAACTCATATTATATATATATATATATATATATATTTTGATAAAGTAAATAAATTTTATTATATCTTATGAGTTATGATTGATAATGCTGTAAAATTAGTGTATAAATCTTTTTTTCATAAAATATTATAAGATTTAATAAAATATTTTTTAATATTAATAATTAATTGTCTTAATATAATTCAAAATACATGACGTAATAATTTTGTTGTAAATAAAATATATTGTAGATTAATATACAATTATCAAATACAAGACGGGTCTCTTAAATACTTTGTACTGAAACATAAAGTTTCTACATGATTTTTTAACTAACAAAAAGTTAAAGTTTTTTTGTTTTCTCTTCATCTAATTTAATTTGTTCTTTGTTAATTTTTTTAAAATTAAACACACAACAAAAATATTTATCTTATCATACCTTAATGTTTAGCCCATCAAACCTAAGTAAGAGTTCCATCGGAAGAAAACATTAGCTAAGCAACATAAAAGTGCAATAAGATTTTTGTTATGAACTGTGTATGAAAGCAGAGATACTCTTTATTCAGAAGTTGAAAATTTTTCTAGAATCTGATTTTATTGACCCACTTTTAGTAACCAAATTATGTATATTGGCTCTGTATTTGGTTGGTGGACAAGTCTATTCAAGCTTGTTATAATGATGTGTATTCAATAGTGGGAAGCATAAGATAATGTTTACCATGTAAATCTAGCACAACCCACTATGTCTCTCTGTATATAGATGTATAAATTTTAACCCCTCACATTGAAATCTGACACACTTTAGCTCTGCAAGTCCACATTCTCCTCCATAAACACAAAAAGCCTGTCAAAGTGAACCCCACAAGTTTGAAATCTCATTTAACACCACCTCCATTTATTATTTATAAGATCTTCTGGACTAAGTACTAAGTACTAACTACAATCAATTTTCATGTTACAGACCTTCAGAAAATGTCAATTTGGTGTGAAATGATTTGTATTGTATTGTTAGGAAGGTTAAAGTTTATACTCTTTCTCTATCTTGGCCTTCTGATGAGCTTTCTCTGACCTCATATTGATCTCATATTTTTCTTGAATTGGTGCCAACTTTTTTGTACTGTCTAGATAAGAGTGCTCACTACTCAGAATCCTCTCACACACAGATACCAAAAGACACACACAAAAAAAAGGATAAGCTCCTTTAGTCCACGACAAAGCATATTCAGTTTTTAGAATGTGATAGTTTTTCTGCCTTAAATCTTCACTTGCATTGAAGGTTTAGTTTGACCACTTTGTCATATTTTCATCAAAAGAAAGAACTAAGGAGAATGGGAGCTAAGCAAAAGCTCATTTCTTTCCTCTTTCAAGCTTCTCTTGTTTTCATCTTGTTTCCCTTTGTTATCTCATCCCAAGAGCACCACCAAATCAAAGGCAGTAATTCAAGAACCAAAGATAGCAACCACATTAAGGTATCTCATTTCTGTTGCATATTCTTCTGAAAAGTTTTATTCAATTAAGTTGGTAGCATCATCTGTTCAATATGCCCACATTGACTAGTTTCTAATCTTACCAGTTCAATCTTTTATTTCATAAATATGAGTTTTTTCTGTGAAGCTAACCTCTTTTGTGGTTTGTTTATGTGTGAAGATGAGTCCAAGGCTTCAGTTTCAGATTACATTACATGGCTTTCTCCTGTGGGCTTCAATGGGGTTCTTGATGCCTGTTGGTATACTTGTAATTAGACTGTCAAACAGAGAGGAGAATCCAAGAAGGCATAGAATTTTGTTCTATGTTCATTCAATTTTGCAGGCAAGTATCTAAGTCCATATTACATCATAATTCAAAATCAGATGTAAGATTTGGTTGTGTATACTTTTAGTTCTTTTATATTTTAATTTCACTTTTACTTGAAAACCAATGATCAACACAATAAAAACCAACAGTAGTAAACAGGACTGGCCTAGAAAATAATTAAGTGCTATGAAAAGGGCCAACATCAATAGTAAATAGTAAATTAACTCAATCCTTTTCAAATGAATGCATAATTCTACAACTAGTTGACATTTATTGGAAAAAATTTCAAGCATTATTTTTCATGAATAGCTTATCTTATTATTTGGTTCACAGTTCAGAAACAATTTGCATGTGTTTCTTTTATTACAGATCAGGTAAAGTATCATTAAGTTAGTAATACGTTAAATACACATGTAGTTCTATATGTCTATATGACTAGAAGGTGATAAAATGAATTCAAAATTTTTTGTCCCTTTTAAACTTGCATATAATTTCAAAACTAAAGTTAAAGCATTTTGTCAATTAGTGAATGATTAAAGTTAATATATGATTTTGGAATAAAGTAAGAGTGAGTACAAAATAAGCTTAAGTATTTTAGATTAGGATATAATAACTGAATGAAAAATAGATTAGGATATAATAAGATATTTGGTCACCTTTGAGACAACTTTATGTAGAGACTAGTTAAAATTTTGGAAAAGGGGATGTCCTGGCCCCCTTTTAGATCCGCCCATGATTTTAAATTACTTTAATAGGGGCTAGTTGCACCTCGTATTAACTTTTAATGATGATGACATGAAGCTAAAAGCAGCAAGATTCAGATTTTAAGTTATTTTTGCCTAAGGCTTATTAGTAGCTAATGAGATTATGTAAGGGTGATTGCACCTAGTTTTGTTGACATGGACTATAATGGATACTTTGAGGACAAGAAAGGCATTTTATTAAAATAATCTTTTATTTTATTATAGATTTCAAGCTTTCTCCATCTAAGTTTTGAAACACAGCCTGTGAAGAGGACAACAAAATTATGTTGTTGGCCCTTTCAGGTACCAAGTCATAGCTATAATGAAGGCCAGAAGTTAATATAGCCCATCATTAACAGAAATATTAACTAACTTTGCTAAAATATTTGTTGCATCAATTATCTTTCCCTTTTAACATGATATATACTTTTGAATTTATGTTCAATAGATGATTGCTGTGCTACTTGCCACAGCTGGAGCAATCATGTCCATAAAAAATTTCAACAACCTCTTCAATAACAGCCATCAAAGATTAGGAGTTGCACTATATGGTATAATCTGGCTGCAAGTTTTACTTGGCATTTTTCGACCACAAAGGTAAAACTAATGAATTCCCCTTTTATTGAGAAAAGGTGTATCTGTTTTTCTGCATGATTTTACTTATTGGTTAGAAATTTATCCATGTTGACCTGAAATTCCAAGTTTATAAACCCATTGAATCATTTTATATCTTGGGATTTTTGTGGAGAGTTACTTTTCTAAAGAAGAGTTATGCTAAACTCTGTACAGAGCTGAAGTGTAACACAAAGCTCAAATACTAATAACCTATTAATCTTAAAATCAATCTTAAAGTCTAGATGATAAGAATAATATTCTAATCTTATCTAAACATCCTAAAAAATTTGAAAGACAATAAAAATTCCTAAAAACCATTTTCAAAATTATTGTCACTTAAATTTTAAACCACATCCCTACAATTATTGAGTTTTTCATATTCTACATTCATACCTTTAAGCCAGCAAGTATATTTATTTAAAACACTTTGTGCTTTTTTCTTTTCAGTTCATATTTTCAATGATAGTTTTAATATTATTTTGTTAATAAAACATGATGGATAGGATGTTTTCTTGTTCTTCACAGGGGATCCAAAAGAAGTGTGTGGTTCTTTGCACATTGGATGCTTGGAACTGTAGTCACATTCTTGGGTGTATTGAATGTGTATCTTGGTTTAGGAGCTTACCACCAAAAAACATCAAAAGGCATAAAAATTTGGAACATACTTTTCACTGTTCAAATATCTTTGATTGTGTTTTTCTACCTTTTACAAGAAAAATGGGTCTACATACAAAACCAAAGAGTGGTCTTCAGCAAAGAAATGATGGCTCCTAGTTGTCAAGAAAGTCATCCGGATGAAAAGGGGAAGGCATTGAAGGGTGACACTTGTTGAGGAAAATGAATCAATGCCTCATTATAATTGACCCTTGACTTCTACATAAGATACAAATGTTTAATGCATATAGAGTACTGGTGAATTTGAATTTCATGCATCAGATAAGAAATAATTTCTGTTTTTTTTTTTTTCAGAAAAAACAAAGCCATCCAAAGCTTGTAATTTATACATTTGGTGGCTTATATAGTTATATTGTTTTGGTCTGGTTAAGATGCAAATCAAGAACTTAAAAGTATCATTCGTAGAGACCATAACATTAAATATCCAATATATTTATAATTGATTTTTTCCTAGGTTAGGTCCATAAAGATGTAGTAGGGAAGAAAAGTAGAGAACATGGCATCTAAGGTTTTAAATAAAGGTCACTGTTACATTGTATTTTCTGATATTTACGAAAGATTGTGAACAACTATAGTTGATGTAACCACAACTATGTGCAAACTCCGAAACTCTTGATGGAAAACGTTATTAGTTACCAGGTTAAAATATTTTTAGACTCTACTAATTTTAATTTAAACATGCATTTAGCCATGTTAGTTGTGATTGCATTTGAATTTTAATAAAATTTAGCATTTGAAAATTTAAGTCCTGTAGAGTGATTTTACGTTCTCTTATTTTAATTTTAGAAAAATAAATTCAATTTTATAAAAATAAACACTAATCTTAATTTGAAGTTTTTAAATATATAAAAATAATATTTTTTAATCCTACATCCACGATGACCAATAATGAGTCGTAACCAATGATGGAAGGTGATTGTGTGATAAATAATAACCATTAGTGATTAAGATAACACCTAGTAGTAATTGATAGTTAGATATGACAAGTATCCAATTCATATTTTTACCACAAAACATAATTTTAATGAATACAGAATAAACAATTCAGAGGCCTTTTTCCCATATAAATCCGAATTACCTAATTCATACATGTCGAAACACAAAATTCGAATTACATAGTCTAGATGTTTTCAATTTCAAAAGGGTGTGCATGCTCTAGAATTAGGAATCCTAACTTATCAAAATACAAATCCGAATTATCCTTTCCAGATTAGCTGGAATGACCAATCCAGGTTGACTTTTCGGAGTTTATCTTTTCACAACATCTAGAACACCGAATTTTGACGGACATGCTCACTACTGTTACAACTTCACTGAAAGATCAATGAAGAAGATGAGTTTCATGTCCCTATGGTAGTTGTTCGAAGCACCCAACCAGTTAAGCTACATTGTGGAGAAGCGTAGGAGCAAAGACCAAGCATAGAAAACCAGTGACTGTTGCAAGGACCACCACCAACCTTACCTTTCCCGCTCATATATTTACATAAACATAATTTAGTTATTTAAAAAGTGTGAAGGTGCATGGAACAAAATGAGGAGTGCAGGAGTAAAAGCCCTTATTGTAATATCATTTTTATATTCAGATGTATAAAAAAAAAACAAAAGACACTATTTTTGTAACTGATATATACAACTAATAGGGGTGCAATTTACAACATTGACTAATTAAAAAGTTGTTACTTTTCTAATTCATCATGAAGAAATCAATTTCATTTGTGAAAGAAAGGATATATATAAGTGATATAACCGATCCATGTAAGTGAAGTGTAAACTTTATATTATAAATTAGTTTAATTAAGTTGAGGTATACTCAAATTTATCATTTTTAATATGATATAAGAGTAATACTTTATACTCGCACGACAGATATTCAGTCCTATTAATATATCTCGATATGAGGTAATATGTTGAAGATCTCACCTCAACTATTTATATATGTACATATCTTATCTTACAGATTGATTTCGTAACACGGTAATTTAGTCTGAAATTACCATCTCTAATAAATTTCATTTGCGAAACAAAAGATATATATACTACCGTGAGAATTTTTTCTTTAAAAAAAATGATCCCAAACTTATTATCAGGTTCTTCAGTTCTTTGCTAGCTTGTCATTATCTGCAGGAATAATTTCACCTTTTAAAACAAAGGATAGACTACTGTGGAAGTTTTTCATGATCCAGAGAAAAGAATTAATGATGCCAAACTTCTTGTTCTATTCTAGAATAATTCCTTGCCAAAGTTAAACCAAACAAAAGATCCCTTGGTCATTTTCTGAAGCCAAAATATTCTTATCATTTTCTTCCTTCATCATTTTTATGATCCTAGCTAATTTAATAATTAAAATTCATTATTTTTTATGAACTTTTTCTACTTTTAGCTCATTAAATAAATTATGAACTTCAGACATAAGATACAAATAACTGACAATTTAAATATAGTATGTACTTTTTTTTTATCATAAACCTTTTTATTTCGCTGCCCTACAGTAAACTATCACCTGAAGCAAAATTGTTCTGCTATATATGTACGAATTTTATAAATTTATATATTTTTTGACATAGTCAAAGACATATTTAATTTTAAGTTATAAATTAAGTCTGTAAACAAATTATTATAATTTTGAAATTTAATTATAGTCTAACTTATAATTGAAATTTTATTATATAACATATTGAAAATGATCAACTTTAATTATAAATATCTATTGATCGAGTGAACACAAAATTACATCATATATAATCGTAGAAAAGAATAACTTTAAGCTTTTTCCATTTTATTCCATGCAATGATTATTTAATTTGATTCCATATTTTCTTGAAGCTATATATACAATGTTTCTTTCGTCAGTTTTTCACAAACTCTCATAATCAATCTCCCACCTATTTTTCTATCAATCTTAGTAGAAAGTTATATTGTTTCCTTCCTCAGTTTTTCATAAAAGCACAAAATTCCTATCACTATTTCCCTCAAGCTTATATCTAAAATATATTGTTTCTTTGGTTAGTTTTTTCATAAATTCTTAATATCTCCCTCCACTCTGTTCATCAATCTTTAATGGAGTCCATTCGAACAAATCCCATTAATGCAGTGCCTTTATTGTTGGAGAGTCTAGTGACTGTGGAAGAGCAAGAGAATCTGAAGGATTTGAAGTCAGAGTTGATTAAAATAAAGGACCTGTTTTCCATAGTGAAGAAAAATGAAGAAGAACTCCTTGACACATTAACGGTTGTGGATGACTATCTATGCAACTTAAACTTACAAAAATTGATGGAAGTGGAGGAAGAGATTTGTAAGAGAATAAGGAATTCATCTCAGAAGTTGCTGCCAGCTGGTAATAATAATAATGAAGCAGTTCAGTCATCAGAAAAAACATTTCAGCATTTGAAGCTTGACAAGAGAGACTAGGTGCAAGGAGCACTCACTCCTTGAAAATGTTTAAGGTAAATTATAATGATCTTTAATGGTCTTCATTTTGTTCTTGTTTCTCTTATATTTTTCCCTGAAAACACTGTTATATAGAAAAGCATTATTAAACATATTTGGTAGCTGCCATTAGGGGGAAATTTGAGTGTGTTCGATTATCATTTGAATAGTGAACTGATTGTACCATATGGTAATGGCATTAAACTCACGTAACTAACCCATATATTTTGCATTGTGGTAAGATGTATAGAACAACTTGTGCAAGCAGACTCTGTAGATGGTCGACAAATTTTAGAAGTCAACAAATTTGCACCAACCTTTTATTAAAATTGTGCTTTTATTTTTAAATATTAGGAGTGCAGGGTCCTCTTTTCATCTGTAGTTTTGGTATTTGACCAACAAAGAGTTAAAATGTGTGAGTGATAGGTTTGGTTTTAAGTTTTTAATTGGTGCATCTTAATTTCGTATCTCAATAGATGGCTAGCTAGCAAGAAGAGTTTGGAGGTGCTTCAACATGGTTGTGGGCTGCAAGATTCACCAAAACATCATATTGCAGTGGAGAGTGAAGAATTCCTGAAGGAATTACGGCATCAAAAGTATTAGAGGTATCTTAGCTTTTGTGGAATATTAATCATATCCAAGTGCCACCTTCTATTTTTCAATTTGAGAACCTAGGAACTCTAGATCTCAATACCTGACCACAATTTTGAACACTGCATAATGATATTACATCCTTCAGAGGACTCAAATATTTGGATTTGTCTCAGTACTTGTTGGAGAGAATTCCAAAGGGGATTGAGAAGTTCAAGAGCTGACAACTCTTTCAAGCTGTAAATTCCTTATCTTGGATCATAGCCCCACAATAATCTATTGGAGTCCCTCTAGTTTTTCCTAATATGGAATCTGATATTCTGCATAGAGTCCTGCCAGAACTAACCACTACAAAATAAATCCCTCAAGTACTTGGAGCTGAATAGCTGATGAGTGAACTTCACATTCCCTTTGGCATGCCTTCCAACAAGTAACACTGGGATAAAATGAGATGTTTGAGACTTTTGATTGATGCAATATCATTAGGCAGTGTTTCCAAATTGTGGAAAGCTTTGAGATCAAGAATTTCTAGGCTCTCAAGTTGAGCAATGGAGGGTGCAACTCAGATATTCTTTATATCCCACAAAGACTAGGATACTTGATCAAACACTTTTGATCCCTCAACTCCCTGAGAAATTCTTGATTCCCACTTCAATGTGAGGTGAAGGTGAATTACTTACCAATGACCAAATTGCAAAACCTCTAAATACTTGTGGTTAGCCAACCATTGAGATGCAAAACACTACTTATCCAACCTAGTATAACTTTGCCTTGTTCAAGTACATAAATATTATTTATATTTTTCACCATGAGAAACTTGCCATTACAATGTTGTACAATCAGAAAAGCTGGTAGATCAATCACATCCCTCACCTACTTCCTCTTTGTTTTCTATGATATTTTCTTCAGGGGAAACCGTGTCATAAGCAATATCTTGCTTTGGAATTTGGATCCTGGCTTGCAGCAATTTCAAGAATAATAAGATTCAAATATGAATTGATGATCCAGCAACTCTTTCTAGTTTCTTGTGTTGGCTAGAAAAGGGATTTGTATGCATGTTTCTCATTTCTTCATATTCTCCAGTTTCACCTCTCTTGCTGTTTACACAATTGTGTATAGACGTTCTAAAATTAGATTGTGCCTAGCTATCAGAGTGCAAATAAATTGAAAAAGAAAAACAAAGAAATATGACTTATTAATGACAGTAACCTATAACCTGTACATTTATTGTGCCTAGCTATCAGAGTGCAAATAAATTTATTTATTTATTTATTTGGTAAGGTTTCTCCCTCAAATGAGGTGCAACATGAGGATTTGAGGTCACTTATAAGAGTAACTTTCGTCGAAGGACATTTATGTTTGAATAATTTTATATAAAAGTATGTTAAAAAGTAAAATCAGTATGACATTCTTCGTCCAGGAAGTTACCTACTTCAAATTGTTTTAATTTAAAATCAATTTTAAATTTTTCTAATATAAAATCAAACATGAAAATGATTCAAAATCAACTCTGGTCCATAATCAATGTGAAACTAAATATACACTTAATTATAATAAAATCCTAAGGCTTAAATAATTTTTTAGTAGTGTTTTTTTATTTGATTTTTATTTTTTTTTTAATTTGGTCACTTGAAGATTACTTTTTGTTTAGTTTTAGTTTCTATTGGACTCAATATTTTTTTATTTTAGTTATTTTTTTCAAACAACAATGTTAATCAAACGAATTTGAAAATATAACAATTTATATGTCATCAGGGAGTAGGTGTGAATAGTCATGTATAATTTTGGAAGTAACTACGTTTTTATTTTCAATAAATGCCAAAATTGTTTTAGCAAAAAATTAAATTCATTTAGACCAGGGCTTTTATTATTGTCGCAATCCTAAATTGCCTTGTTAATTTCCATATCTGAAATGCCCTTTTGAGTGATCTTTGAACATCTGCAAAGATCTTCTCGAATTGTAGACTGCTTAGTTTAGGTTGATTGACTTCTGCTTTCCTAAAATACTCCTGGAAATCATCCTTCACCTTTTCCTTCAACTTTGCCACATCTCATACACATTTATTGAAAACTGATTTTGTGGCTTTTTTTTAATGAATTTCATAGAAATAGTAGGCTGCTGAAAAGGTCAAATAGTTCTTTTATTACTCTCATTCCAAAAAAGCCCTGTCCTTTTAAGATCGGTGATTATCGTTCAATTTCTTTGTTGGGTTGCATGTACAAGGTATTGACTAAAGGGTTGACTGTGGTTATGCAATACACAGTATCAGATGCTCAATCAACTTTTGTGAAAGGAAGACAAATCCTTGATATTGTGAATAAAGTGATAGAGGAAGCAAGTAGAAGAAAAAAGTATCTTGTTTGTTTAAAGGTAGGCTTTTAAAAAGTGTACGATTTAGTAAACTGGAAATACTTATGGGATGTCATGGAAAAGATGGAGTTTGGTGATAGGTGGATGAGTTGGATGAAAGAATGTGTGGAATTAGCACAAATGTCAGTATTGATTAATGGTAGTCCAACAATAGAATTTGGGATTGAACGAGGTCTCCGACAGGGCAATCCCTTTCTGTTTCTTTTTCTCATTGTTGTGGATGGGCTCAGTCAAATGGTCAATGCAATTGTGCAGAGGGTTAAGGTGTGGTTATTATGAAGGAATGGATTCAATTTTTGTCTCCCATCTTCAGTTTGTTGTTGATACAATTCAACTTTATGGAATGAATGTTCCTAAAGAGTGATTGACTGAGGCAACTGTGATGTTAAACTGCATAGTGGGCAATTTTCCGTTCTCATATTTAGGATTGCCTATAGGGTCAAAACCAACATTGTTGGGTATGTATGTGATAAACAGTGTTGGATACAATTTGGAAAAGATTCTCTTTATGGACACAAGCATATTTCAATAGCAGAGAGGGTAGTTCTTATTCAATTAGTTCTCTCGACCTTGCAAATTTACTATCTGTTATTTTTCAAGGCTCCAAGAGGTATTTTATCTAAACTTAAAAGTATCTTTAAGAATTTTTTGTAGGGTGGGAGAGAGGATCCTAAGAAGGTTAATTGGGTAGCGTGGGAAAAATATGTTAGGAAAAAGGGATTGGTGGTTTGGGGTTGCGGGATATCATGAAGTTCAATTTTGTCTTATTGGGTAAGTGGAAGTGGAGGATGATTGCTAAAGCTAATAAAATGTTAATTGTAATTTTAAAGTCAAAATATATGAAGGCAGATGGGACATGAGATGCAGATGAGAGGAAGTGTTCAAGATGGTGGCGGGATTTAAACAAAATTGAGTCTGTAGGCCAAAGGCAAAGAGGATGATGGACTTCTAATATTAGAATAAAGTTGGAAAATGACAGTGTAATGCAATGTCTAAGTTGGCAATTGACTGCAAATAGGTTGCCAACAAGAAACAATTTGTACAGGCAAGGAATTATTCAGCAGTAAATGCAAGGTGTGTTTTGTGGTGCTCTTTTTGAAACAACAAAACATTTGTTTGTAAACTATGCTTTGACTACTCAAGTTTGATATAAACTTTGTGCTTAATGGGGGATTCTCAGAGCCTTTCACAATGAAGTTTGTGGTCACTATTTTTAGTACTTAACTTGTCTACGTGAGCTTGAAATTTTATTGGTTTGCAGTATTTGATACATTTGAAAAAGTAAGAACGTTAAGGTATTTTGGGGCCAAACTCATAAGATAGATGACATTGTTCAAGCAATTCAAATGAGTTCTTGAGAATGGAGCAATGCAGTTAAGTTAACATCTCACTCTTTTATAGAATGTGTGAGCTTTGTATTTTCTATAAACATTTATTTCATTTTTGTTTTATATTGTACCCATATTTTTGAACTTCGCACACCTTTTATGCTTTCTGTTTTGACTAAGCATCCTTGATAA
The DNA here is from genome assembly GCA_037954015.1 of Psophocarpus tetragonolobus. Taxonomy (NCBI): domain Eukaryota; kingdom Viridiplantae; phylum Streptophyta; class Magnoliopsida; order Fabales; family Fabaceae; genus Psophocarpus; species Psophocarpus tetragonolobus. The sequence goes on from CM075694.1 coordinate 33,406,940, forward strand.
AATTTGTTTGACTTATAAAAAAGAAATCATGTTTTTATTTTTTTTTTATGTATTAAAAGGTGTTTATAATATCAAACAAATAATTGATTAAAAATATAGTTCATTCAAAAAAATTATACTATGTCATTCTGTCAAACTTCTACGTGACCAAATAAGTCATTAGACTCAACATCAATGGAAAAATTCTTTAAAAACTTAAAATCAAATAAAAAATCTTGATAAAGGAAACACAAATTTCAGAAATCTAATCCAATATGATAATGTGATATATGGGATAATATATAACATGACTACACCCTTTAACCTGGAAGTTGATCGCTAGTTGAGAAGCCAATAATATGCACATATAAGAAATTTAATATATTTTTTAATACACGTAAAAAAATAATTATATTAAGTATAAAAAATACTAACCAACAAGTTCGATCGCACAACGTGCTACACTCAATGAGCAATACCAAATAAAATAGAAGAAAGTAATAACAATGGTCTTATAAAAAAATAACAAAAAACAGCACCCTTATCTTATAAAAAAATTAGTGTAAAGTATATAAAATGAGTGGAAAGTATTTTTCTTAAACATTTTTTAATCTAAAATATATATCAATTAACCAAAATAAAATTAAATTAAATATTGATGCGTTTTGCTTAAACATATTTTATGCAAATAACTATTGAAAGTATTATAGTTAATAATTAAATTGTGAAAAAAATATTAATAGTTTATAAATAAATTAAAATTCCCACTGTTTAAATAGCAATAAGTTATAGCAAGAACAAGATACATAAGTAATATGCAATAAACAAATTTTTTTTTTTGGTTGATGAGTTTGAGAACCAAAAGTATAAATGTAAAATTCTCAAAAAAGTGTACACAAGTTTTCACTTGGTAGTGGTTTGTCATGGAAGAAAAGATTATATTTAGAAGATATTGAAAGGTTGATGTGTAAATTCATATCGACATGAAGAAAATGGTATTAATTAATTTAACAATTCTAATTATTTTAATAATATTTTTCCATTGCTATAATTTATTAGATGACTTCACCTGCTCTTAAAATAGTTGAAAAATATAAAAAAAATATTTATATTCAAACTTAATATAATAACCATAATTACTTGTTTCAGAATTTTGTTGGTAAAAATGTATATAAAAAAAAATTAACACTTATACATTATTAGTGTAAAAAAATTTTATATTGACGGTTAATCACAACTCTTTGTTTATATGACTTTTAAAGTACTAATTGAAAAAATTAATAAATATATTATATTGATTAACTCTAATGTAAAATTTTTTACACTGACAGTGTATAAGTGTTTTCTAAAAAAGAAAACACCTTTTAAGTAAATTGTATGTATAACTAAGAATAGTTAGTTTATTTTTATTTTATATTTTAAAAATGTTTAATTATTTTTTTGTTTCATTATTTTTTAAATAATCAATTCCTTTGACTATATATTAATTATTTTAAATTTAATTTCATCCCATAATTTTTTAAATAACAGGGACAATGAAGCCAATCAAAGAATTGTTACATGAAATTGGATCTTGGAACGAAATTGAATATTTTTAAAAAAATAATGAGATTAAAAAGGTAATTAAGACTTTTAAAACAAATAGAATAAAATCTCATAAATTTTTCCATATTATACTTAACATCTTTCTTTTTGAACTCTACAAAAAATATAGAGAACCCTACTAAAAATCTAGAAAGCTAAAAGTAATTTAAAAACATATAGAGTATAGTAAGTATAGCAAAGACAAACCTAAGTTTACTCTTAAATATATTAGTAAAATATGAGTTTAATTAATATTTATGGTTAATTTAACAGATTTTATATTAATATTCAATCACAACTCTTTTTATTATGATAAATTTATTAACTTTATCGATTAATATTTTAAAAGTAATATAAATGGAGAGCTGTGATTAAATGTGCTAATTAATTATAAGTTACATGAAAACACTATTATGTGAAGTAATATATATGTATCAATAAAAACAACATAAGTATTAATTGAAGTGTATGGACAAATAAGACAAGAAAATTAAATATTTGAATTGCTAAATATCTTGTAAAAATACCTTCAATACCTATCATATGCTACTTTATATTAAGTAGTAAGAACTAAAGAAAATATTTTTTTTTCTTTATTTAGACGAAAGTATTTTACTAGAAGTAATCTTAATTCATATTTGAATTGAACAGAACCATTATGGACGATGACAAATGATTCTTCTTAATCTTTAATGCAATAGTTACAAACTAAATTAACTAATCTCGAGATAGTTAAAAAAGAACATCTTCGGTCGCAATTAATCTACACAATCAATACTGATTTCTCCAATTGTAAATTGTGAAAGGTGAAGAAGCTTCTCACATGAAGTTAAGATAGGTAAGCTTTTCTTAAAATACTTCTAAGAAAAAAAAAATACTAGAAGAAACGATACACCACTATGTCATCAATTTTTATTGGAAGAAAAGAATGATGTCAAACTTGTTTTTGGGTTCTGGAATAATTCCTTTGCCAAAGTTAAACCAGATCCAAGATACCTTCCATCATTTTCTGAATCGAAAAATATTCTTATCCTTTTTTCCTTCACCATTGTTAATCTAATTTAATAAATTATTCATTTCCTATGAAAATAAATTTCATTTTTATATCGTGTTGTCACCGTAAGTTTGATTTTTTTTTTTATAGAATTCTTGTATGTTTAATTTAATGTTGGAAGATCTCAAACAACCGTTTGCATAAGCAAAGTTATATTTATTTTTAATCTATAAATTGTAGTCCTAAAAAAATTGTAGTTTTGAAATATAATTAGAGTTCTAAATTTTATCATATAACAGCATATTGAAGAAATTTCAACTTCAATTTTAAACATCAAATTGAGTGAACACAAAAAGTAATTACATTAGACTTCCATGTTAAGAAAAGAATCACGTCAAGCTTTTACCATTTTATTCCATATAACCCGTTCTTAGTTTATTAATGTTATACATGCATTGTTTCTTTCATCAATTTTTCATAAAACCACACAATCTTCCACTACTTTGTTTCTCAATCTTATTATAAAAAGGAGTACAAAGTCACAAAATCTCCCACTAAATTACTCTATCCCTTAGTCTTATTGCAGGAAAAAAAATGTCTATTCGAACAAATCGTATGAAAGCAGTGCCTACATTGTTAAAAAGCCTAGTGACTGTAGAAAAATATGCAAATTTGAAGGATCTGAAGTCAGAATTGATTAAGATAAAGGACCTGTTTTCCATAGTGAAGAGAAATGAAGATGAACTCCTTGACACTTTAACATTGGTTGATGGTTACATTCGCAACTCCAACGTACTTACGTTGATGAAAGAGAAGGAAGCTATTTGCCAAAGAATAAGGGATTCAGCTAAAAAGTTGCTGCCAGCTATTGCTACTGATCAATCATCAGAAAAAACATTTCAGGATGAAAAGCTTGATAAGGGAGAAGAAGTGCATGAAATTAAACTCTCTCCAGAAACGTTTAAGGTACATTATAATGAACTTGATCGTCTTCATAAACGTTTCTTCTTGTCTCTCTTACTGTTCCCTAAAGATGCTGTTATAAAGAAAAGCACTATACATTTCTGGTGGGCATCTGTAGTGGGTTACATCATGATAGGCCAATTTGAAATTGTGTTTGAATATCTTTCCACTCGTAAGCTAATTGTTCCACATGGTAATGGAAAGTGCCCAGTTGTGAATAAATTTAAAATTAATCCTTGTGTTAGTGATATGTCTGTGTGGCCATTGGTAAAAAATGATGAAGAGCAACTTTGTGGAATTTATTCAAAACTAATAGCCCCATCTCATCATCACCCTAATACTTCCCATCGTAGTTTGGTACTTGACCAACGAAAAGTTAAATTGGGTGATGAGTTTGGTTTCAAATCTACCCATTGGAGAGCTGTTTTTAATGTTGGTGCTAGTTATCTTAGTTTGGCACCCCAATGGATTGCCAAAATGAAGCAATTGGAGGTGCTTCAACTTGGTCGTTGGTTGCATGATTCACCAACACATCACATTGAAGTGGACAATGAAGAATTCTTCAAGGAGTTAAGGGATCAAAAGCATTTGAAGTATCTTAGTCTTCGTGGGATATCAAGAATATTCGAGTTACCACCTTCCATTTTTCAACTTCATAGCCTAGCAATTCTAGATCTCAAGGCCTGTCACAATCTAGAAAGACTACCTAATGATATTGCACCATTGATAAATCTCAGACACCTAGATTTGTCTCAGTGCTACTTGTTGGACAGAATGCCAAAGGGGATTGAGAAGCTTACCAATCTTGAAGTTCTCAAGGGGTTTTTAATTGGTAGCTCTAGCAAGAGTCTTTACCAAATATCAGATCTTGAAAATTTGAAAAATATAGAGCGACTCAGCATACATATAGGAAGTGGAGCTGTGATCCAAGGAGGGTCTGAAAGCTTGGGAAAGTTATCAAAACTTGAGCATCTCAAAATATCATGGAGTGTCTCTGGCACAAAGTACACTGATTTTAATATCAATTTGCTTTTAAATTTGAAAAAGTTGCATCTTGAAGGCTTCCCTGAAAAAGATTTTCCAAGATGGTTTGGGCCTAGCAATCTACCTGTATTGAAAGAGCTCAATTTAACTGGCGGAAAACTAGAAAGTATGGGTCATGCAGAATTAGGTCTCTCGAAATTGGAAATTGTACGTCTTAAGTACCTAAAATGTTTGAATGTTGACCCAGAAAAATTGCAAGCCTTGTTTCCTTCATTGAGGTACGCAGAAATAAAAGATGTACAAAACCTTCAATATCGTGAATGGATTAAACAATGAACAAAGGTGACAGTATGGAAATGCGCTATCCACCAATCTCTATCCACTTATGGGGATTGAATATCTGTATGCACATGATAGCTAAACGAGTAAAATATGTTTTTAATTAATCTTTTATAATATTTGTAGTTTTAGTCTCTAAAGAACGTTTCTAGTTTTTATGTTTAGGTCTGACACTTGTGCATGAAGAAAACATAAAAGAGAGATCCAATAAAACATAATAGCAATATGCAATAAAGAAGATACACATCTCATTTCACTTACGGGTAAATATGGAGCTACTAATCTCCTTATGCCAATTTTTGATAAAAGCGGATAATGATTCTCTCATAACTACACATCATCATGAAAATTATTTAGAACACACTACATAACTCTTATTTAGATGGTGTGAGGTTCCAAATCTACTTAACTTGCGACCATGAGATACAAACTTCAACTTCCCACAATCTTACATAAAGTTAAATTACAACTATTATCATATACAATTTTAGAATAATATAAAATTAAATTAAAAAAACTAATTGACATGTTCATTCCATAAACTATGAGTAACATGATCAAAATATAAGGTCAACACATAAGTGTCTTGTAGTCCACTATCATAATTCTCCATTAGAGGTGATAATGATATTGTCTTGGGTTGTTCTTCATGATCACCATCATAAAGTTCTTTATTGCTTTGACCTAGTTTAAGTCATACAGATGATGTTGGTCTTATCTGTTCTACATCATCATGATTGGCTTCAACCCTAGAACCACAATCTCTAGTTTGTATCATGTCTATATACAAATATAAATGAGATAGTTATAAGATTGCATATGACAAAATTATAATAAAATATAAATTTTGATAAAGTCCAGATCGGGTGTTGTACACTGTGTCTGAATTGGCTATTCCAAACTCCTTCACTAGACACAACTTTTTTAATCTGGATTTGCTTATTTGAACTATTTAACTACATAAATCAAGATATGTTGTGATACCTTTAATCCAAAGCAACAACCCACCACCATTAAACATTGAATCCAAATTGATACCTCCACCAATCCGGATTGCAATTGAGTATACACGAATATGGAGTTTAATTAGGGAAAAGCACACACCTAGTTTTCCTTCGATGAAGGAGAAGGATGGAGATGGAAATGGAGTGTACAGGAACAAGAACCAGCTTTACCAAGTCTGGATTTAGAAGAAGAAAAACATGAGATGGAGACAGAGGTTGTCACGCCATTACCATAAAAGAAGAGTGAAATGGAGAGTTACAGGATTATGTGGATTTTCACCTAAGGGGCAAAATATACGGAGGTGCAAGAAGAAAACTCTTTTAAAGAGGAAAAAAAAGAGTAGATTGTTATCTTGTTATTATAAATTAATAGTAATTGTTCTATAAAAAAGGGAAGAAAAGAATTATGTCCATTCATATTTACACATTTAAACATTCTTTTTATTTTTACATATTTCCTGAAATGTCCTTTTAATTAAGTTTTCAAAGTTTTTTTCTCGAATAATTCACCCTTTATCTAGATTATATTTTTTTTTTCTTCCTCACCTAAAACCAAAACCCTTGATATACCTCCCAAAATCCTAAACCCCTTTAGCTACTCCTTTTCACTTCCGTTCGCAAACTCACTGCCTACAAGTACCACCTTTCCTCCCTAAGCACCTCCTTCCAGCACCACAAAGTCCCTCCCCCATTATTCAACCCCTTCTGAGGCACTACAAACTCCATCATTTTCTACACCCCCTATACCCAACAAGACACACACCCAAAGGTTTATGAGTTATGATCCCTTTCAAAAATATTAGAAATTAAAAAAAAAATAAATCTTAGGCATCTTACTATGGTTTTGGAAAATGCATTTTGGAACATATATATTTATATTATTCGAAAAAGTACTTTCAATCATTTTTCCCCCACAGATTTACGGAATCACATTTAGGAAATTTGAGACCTTAAACAAACTTTTTTTTTATTTTATTGATCATCAGACAAAAATAAAATTAAAATTGCTTAATTTAATATTAATAAAATATTTATCCCTTGTCAAATAATATTATTGTTAGCAAATTCTAATATTTTTAATAGTAAAAATATTTTACTATTTTGTGTTACTTTCTGTCGTATGATTGTAATCCAAAAGTCATACTTGTGATCAATTGTCTCCATGTTTGATGACATAAAAAAACTTAGATACATATTAAAATGTTTGATGATTTCTGTTTATTGAAGTGTTAGTTGTTAATTTTAACTTCTAATCCTTTGGACTTTTAAATCAATTATATATCTTATAGTTAACACTTTTTATTGAACATGGAAAAAATGAAAACTAAAAAAGAAATTACAAAATATGTCTCAAACAAAGAATAGCTAGAGATGAAATCAAAATAGAAGTAAATAGTTGATGAAGGGACAAAAATAGGATTTAAAGAATTAAAAAAAAAGGATAGGAAACATGAATTAAAAATAATCAAAATACATAAGTACAAAATTAGGGTTAAAGAATAGCGAAGATGAAATAAAATTAGGGTTTTATAATAATTTATAAAAAAAGGTATTTTAGTAATAATAAAATATATAAAAGGAAACAGGAGACACACTTATTAATTCTAGAAATAATATGTTGAAAAAAAAAATTATAAAGACATTTTAAGAAAAAATTATGATAAAAAGTGTACTATTAAACATTTCAAAACCTAAGTCATCTCGGTAAAACATTTACCATATGAAAAGAACTTCTATTATCTCGATAAAACCCATATTATCTCATAAAAGGACAAGCCATGGGACCACATCGTTCTACTGAGGAACTTAAACAATCATACCTAGACCACCTCGGTAGACTTGTAAAGACTTCACTACTATCCAACCATGAATCGTACAACTAGTTTGATCTCGAAACTTAAGATATCCATGAGTTTACCACTTAATATGCGCTTACTTAGAGTTAATCTATGATTAACAGTTCTTGGACCTAGATTAGCAGGCCCATAAGAGTTAGGTGTCACGGAAATTGTTTCATTTAATTCTCTTATATATTTGATCAACTTGAGGGTGAAAGTCACTTTTGTAGGTTACACTCTCGCCACTTTGGGAGAGGTCTCAGAGTTGGACTAATTAACTGAAAGATCTTGGGACATAGTGGACTGGTAAGAGAGAGAGGGAGACTACCGATATTTGAATAACCTGTGTATTCGGTTTTGAGACAAGAACAAAGAGAAAACATAGAGGTATATCTAGAGAGATGTGATTAATATTAGGAGGTTCTTTGTCTCGAACTACCTTTTATGTTTTCAATCACAACATCTGGATCCCCTTTATATGTTGCAAACTAATTAATAAAGCTCTCCTCTTAGTTAATACATCTATACATGGCTTATACATCCAAAAAAATAAAAAATACATGGCTTATACAACTATAAAGTTTCAAAACCCGAAAGTCCTGCCTTAGTCATTGCCTTGATTTTATTTGGGTATTCATTTGTCATTCCTATTCTCAGTTGGTAAAATTTAGTACGAAAAGGAAAATGGAATCATAAGATCTTCCAAAGGATCAATTTCAACTCAAAGTGAAAGCTTCAAATTCCTGCCAGTATGTAGAAAGATATGGAATCAGTGAACAAAAAAGTATGCACTTTCTTTAATGCATGGTACAAAAATAACCTTTATGTATAGTACAAAAATAACACGAATTCCATAGTAATTCAAATATATGTCAATCAGATTTGTAAGTGTCCTTCTCCCCAGAAAGTAGTTTTGAAATTTGGATCCCTCTACAAAATGCTTGGTTGAATAGCAAGCGGGTTTGGAGCTCTGACACATATGGGATCCATGACAAAATGGCTATAGGCAAGAAGATTATGAATCCCATTGTATATTCATAAGCTCTGGATAGCTCTTTCACTGAGTCCCAAAGTTTGAATCTTTTCAAAGATAACCTGCATACTTGTGCAATCTTGAAGGCGAACAAACGAGGAAGCATCAGTATTACATATGGGAAATAGTATAGGAAGGTGTGCAAGTAGAATAAATTGCAATATTTCTTCAATCTGCCTAAGACATGTTTGACAATAGTAAGTTGACAAAAAAGAGTAGAAATTGTTCTTAATTTGTGCTTCTCTGGGATGAAGTTCTAACTTACCAGAATAATGGCCCATCCAGTGGGCATGAAGGCGATAATGGCAGCTAACAAATCTGATGTGGTAAGTCCATATACCGCAAATAATAAAGTAAGGACTGACAAGAAGCTAAGAAAGAGAAGTGCCTTGAGAATAAGAAACGTTAGCCGAAAGTCAGTTCTCAATCTTCGTCTTGCCAAGGATACCATCTGAAATGCCATATGGAATTCATACAAACAGTACAAGACAAATTCATGTGTATGATTCATTTTCAGCATTACTGATGTTTTGCTTCTAGTTTAATTCAGTATATGCGAGCTATTTTTAATAAGTCTTAAAATAATTGTCTAAAATTTAAACTAGCAGCAAAACATCACCAAGTTAAAATATAATGGTTTTGTATCAAACAATTGATTTGGCTGAAATTGAAGCAAACATGGTTTATAGGAAATCACTCTTGATCCCCAGCTAGCATTTACACACCTTCAATACAATAAGTATTACTATTAAAACTGCCCAAGAAAGTCCAAATACCTACAAAGGAAAAAATGATGGTAGTAAGATGGTGCCAATAAAACATGTAACCATGAATAGGATTGGAGAATGCAGAAAATGAGTTACTCTACCAGCAAATCTTTGTTACGATGAGTAATATCCATGTGGTAGACAATTCCATATTGGTACATAAAGAAGCGAAAAGCAAGAATTATCTCAATTATTTTTCCCCTGATATTTGAATATTTCATGTGTTCATTTTCTTCATCCCACCAAGATTCCCAGCTTTTATCAGCTGAAATACCAATACCACCACGATTTCCCATCCACCGCTTCCAATCTGTCCAATCATCCACTGTTTTTTGCCAGTCAAAGCCAGAAGGATTAAACAAGAAAGGAGCAAACAGCCAGGAAGTGACCAAAAACCACATTGAGACTGTGATGAAGAAATAAAGATGTGAGCTGCGATAAGATTCTCCATAGACTTCATAAACAATCAATAGTATGAGTATCTCTAGGCCTTTCACAAAATGACTTCGAGAGTACATCCTGTAGTTATCAGCAAACTTCGCATGGAAGACAACAACTCCACGACCACTTGGTCTATATTTAGAGCCCCCATGTAAGAGTGTTCTTCCATAATAATGAGCTTTTGTTCCAAGCTGGAAAGTAAAGAACACAGAGGCTAGCTGCAGCTGCATGATGATAAAATCACCCAAGGCGATGCGAAATCCCTTCTCCAAGCATATTTCCATAACCATGGGCAGGACAAGCAGTAAGCCAAACTGAACAACAGACTGAGTTGCCAAGGCCTCTTCAAGGGCTTTGCTCTGATGTATGTTTGGACTTTGAAGAATTTCTTTGTCAACTCCACTCAAAACCATATATAAACGTCCATATAAGAACAAATACACTATCAGAACAGTTATCTGAAAAATTCATAACGTCCAAATACAGGTGTTAACACTAGGCATAAGACCATTTTACACATTAAAAGTAATGTGTTCTTATATTCAGTTTTCTAGTGATATCTGATTGTATTGTACGTTTTACATTTGCAATATAATATTATAATGGTCATGTAAAGCACCCCAACTCAAAAATTATGTTGATTATTATATATAATTCTAAAATTTAGGATTTTGTTGGTCATGCAAAACACCCCAACTCAAAAATTATAATTTTAAAACTTAGGATTTTGTTCATATCTAATACTAGCTTAAGCAATGGATTTTGATATAAGATATGCATATTGTATGTCCTCCACTTTCCAAAACTCAACACAATCTCAAATGACCCTTAATTTGGTTCTTCAAAGTTACTTGCATGACCATATTAGAGCTTCGAAAGTGTTGGACTCCAAATTGATCTTTCAAAATTTTAAATTGTTTCCATGTTATTCCTCCAAAGATATTGTCAAAAAATACTTCCTCAGATCCAAAACATCAATATACAGGGCAACGTGGAAGACTAAAGTTATAGCAAAAAGAAGTTTTGAAGGACTAATTAGTATTTAGTAATATAGTACCAAAATTTTTAAAGGACTAATGTGGTGACATATACAAGGAGTTAAGGACGAAATTTTGGGTTTTCTCTAAACTAGCTAAATGAATCATACACATTAAATAACTATTAAACATTCTCTACCCTCCTTGTTTTACATTGTACAAGTGTCTAGACAGCAAAGATAAGTTTAAATTAAGTCTTAAGAACACAACCATTTCATGCAAATTTGCAGATAGATTTCTATCCAGATGACCTTCTCATATCGTGTTTCATTTAAACCATTTTGAGTAGTAGATCTATCCTCAACAGCAATTTAAGATTAACAGAGCTAAGGTCACAATACAATCTTTTCACAAGTAGATCTATCTACATAACTTTCCCATATCTTGGATGTTATTCTATACTTTAACTGTATTTAACACGTTACTATATTGGAAGAAAACAACACCATATACTAAAACCACCCAAAATACATTCCAGTAATGTTCTACTGATAATAGTCTTAAAGTATGAAGGTATTATCCCAAAATGAGATTTGATTAATTACCATGCTACTGAAGTAGAAACCAACTGTTGTGAAGTACAATGACAACATTCTGTAGAAGTCAAATTGTTGGCCAAGTCGATAGACATCACGGCTAAGTGTTTGTTCTCCATTTCCTTTTGCAACCCGAGCATCAACGCATGATATCTGCTTCATGCTTGGATCATACCCCTTGCCTACTTGTATATATTCATGATGTGTGATAAATCCTTGACGTAGAGTTGAATTGAACCCTGTATATGTTAAGCACAATTAGTAAAAACTCCCATACAAATCCACAATATAAATTTGAATTGAATTCTATGGATGTAAAGCATAATCAGTAGAAAATTTAGATTCGTCAGATATTATTTTCCACTCAACCATATAGTACCTGCAAATATATCATCATCTAAGTTTATAGTTCTTGATGCTTTGCTTACACCACCTCTTGTTATGTGGAAGATTCTGTCAAATATATCAGCACGGCCATAATGAAATCGGACCCTGCAAATTCGAGAATGTAGAAAGAGCTAAACATGCATAAATCCTTATGTTGTTCCACAACCAAGGAGATATTATATATATATATATATATATATATATATATATATATATATATATATTGTACAAAAAGCAAATACAAGAAAATGGGCTTAGGCCCATATATTAACCTACATCTATCACTCCCCCTCAAGATGGTGCAAATAAATCATATGCACCAAACTTGTTAGAAATATAATTAATTCTAGGACATCGGCTAGTTGATCATGAGAACTAACAAACTTGGAGAAATGGTTCCAAATACAATCTTCTCACAAATGAAGTGACAATCTACTTCAATGTGTTTGGTCCTCTCATGAAATACTGGATTCGAGGCAATATGCAGGGCAGCTTGGTTATCACAGATTAGAGTCATTTGTGTAACCTCTCCAAATCTTAATTCATCAAGGGGCTGTTTGAGCCAAATAAGTTTACAAATTGCTAAAGCCATAGCTCTATACTCTGCTTCTGCACCAGATCTTGTCACTACATCCTGCTTCTTACTTTTCCAAGAAATCAAGTTGTCAGCAATAAAGACACAATATCCAATAGTAGATCTCCTATTAATGAGAGAACCTGCATAATCTGCATCTGAGTATCCCACAACTCGAGTATGATTATTGTGCTCATATAACAAACCTTTTCCTGGGACTCTTTGAAGTACTTCAGAATGCGGATGACAGCATCTCAATTTATCTTTAATTAGTCCTATATTTTATCTATCTTAATTCCCATTTTTTTGTTTCCTATTTAAAGTAAAACATTAAATATTATAATGCTTTTTATAAATTTTTCCAAAATCGATATTTTTTTTGTAATAGAAAATACAAAATTAGTTAAAAAAATGAACTAATTTGAAAAAAAAATTATTATTGAGTTATGGCATATAAATTCAAAAAAGATCCAGTACCGGGTGAATTAAGGAACTCACATTGACAGCAAAGGATATGTCAGGACGAATGACTGTGAGGTAGTTTAGTTTCCCAACCAGTCTCCCATACTTCTCAGGATCTAAAAGTGGCTCCTCCAAACATGGCAGGAGTTTAACATATGGATCCATAGGTGTGTCATTGGGCTTGGAATTCATTAGCTCAGCCTCCTCTAAAATGTCAACGCATACTTTCTCTGAAAAATCACAATCTCATTGCCAGATTCTGCTATCTCAATGCTCAGGAAGTATCTAAGTTTGCCAAGGTCTTTTGTCTCAAAATGATGACAGAGGTTTGTTTTATCTGTGAAATTCCATGGTATCACTATTGTAATAACAATGTCATCAACATACACTATCATGTAGATGCACCCATCTCCTGAATTACGATAGAACACAGAATGGTCAGCCTCACTACGATTCATATCGAATTGTTGGACTACTTCACTGAATCTACCAAACCATGCCCTGGGAGATTGTTTAAGACCATACAAGGACTTGCGAAGACAACATACCAATTCAGAAGAGTCCTCCTGAGCAACAAAACCAGGAGGTTGCTCCATGTAAATCTTTTCATGCAAATCACCATGAAGGAAGACATTTTTTATATCCAACTGATTGAGGGGCCAATGTCGTAGCGCACCCATAGCTAAAAAAAGTCGAACAGAAGCCATGTTGGCAATAGGAGAGAATGTGTCAGTATAGTCTAACCCGAATATCTGAATATAAACTTTGGCAACTAAACGAGCTTTGAGGCGATCAATAGTGCCATTAGGGCCCACTTTGATTGTAAAGATCCATTGACAACCAACAACAGACTTTCCAGGAGGCAAAGAAGTAAGATCCCAATTACCTTTGTTCTGAAGAGCACACAATTCATCATGCATGGCCTGCTGCCAACCCGGATGGGATAAGGCATCACCGACAGTTTTAGGAATGAACATAGTGGAAATGGAAGACAGACAAGCATAGAAAGATAAATACAACTGATGATAACTCAAATTAACATAAGGAGGGGAGGGATTACGAGTGAAGCGTGTACCTTTACGAAGAGCAAAGGGTAGATAAGACACACATGGAGGAGCTGGAGGAGATGGAGAAGGTGGCGGCAGAGTAGAGTCAGTGGCTGGCCCAACAGGAAGTTGAACATGTTGGCGGTGATGATAAACCCAGAGAGGAGGTGGAGGAGGTGGTGGGTTGGTGGGTACAACAAAGGTATCTATGGGATGGAATACAAAAGGGGACGAGGGGGGCGGGGAGAGACAAAAATAGGCTTAGAAGAAGAGGAATTGGACGAAAAATAGAGAGAAAACTCAAAGAAGGTAACATCAGTAGAAATCAAGCATCGACGAAGGGAAGGTGAGAAACACTTATACCCTTTTTGAGACCTAGGATAGCTTAAAAAGACACTTATGAGATCGAGCAGACAATTTATCAAGACCAGAACTAAGGTTGTGAACAAAACAAGTGGAGCCAAAAATTCTAGGGGGTAAAGGATGAAGTGAATCATGAGGAAACAAAATAGAGTGAGGAATTTGGTTATTGAGGACAAAAGAAGTCATGCGATTGATAAGGTAACACACAGTGAGAACAACATTCCCCCAAAATTTTGGAGGAACATGGCCATGAAGTAAAAGAGTTCAAGTTGTTTCAAGAAGGTGTCTATTCTTAAGTTTTGTGACCCCATTTTGTTGAGGGGTATAGGGCAGAAAATTTGATGAAGAATACCATGAGAAGACATGAAAGTCTGAAAAGGTTGAGAAAGGTATTCACGAGTATTATCACTACGAAAAATACGAATAGATGCACCAAAGTGGGTTTTTATTTCATTATAAAAGGCCTAAAAGATGGAAAACAACTTAGAACAACTTTTCATTAAAAATAACCAAGTACATCGAGAATAATCATCAATGCAAGTTACAAATTAACACGACTCGGACCCCAAATATCCGAGTGAACTAAAGCAAAAGGAGATACAACTCGTTTGGGGACACTCTGAGGAAAAGAACTATGACTATGTTTTCCTAATTGACACAACTCACATGACAAATTAGACAACTTAGATAGATACGGTATAAGGCACTGAAGTTTGACAAGACTAGGATGACCTAATTGAGAATGAATGAAAGCAGGGGAATCTACAACCGAGCCAATATGAGCAGACGTCTGTAAGAAAACAGAATCTTTGGTAAAAGAAACAAGACAATCTAGAGAACGAGTGAGTCGACTAAGGGATAGTAAATTAAAAGGAGACCTAGGAACATAAAGTACATTATTAACAGAGAGAAGAGAAAATAAGGACAGTACCAACACCATGAGAAGGGGCCCAAGAGCCATTAGCCATAGTGACAGAGGGTAAAAGACCAGAAGTTACAAGAGAGGAGAAAAGAGACTTATTACCAGATATATGATCGGTGGTGCCAGAGTCAAGGACCCAAGGGCCAAAAGAGGCAGAGTGAGTGAGACAAGCAAACGAAAGGCTAGTGTGCGCAACAGAAGCAGTGGAGCTAGAGACCTGACGTTCCTCATACCATTTTAGAAAATCGTTGAACAGAGCTAGAAGTCCAGAACTACCAGAAGGAGTAACACCAAAATCAACAGGGGCAGTGGGGATAGTTTGAGCAGCAGCAACAGTAGTAGTAGTCGACCGTGGAGGACGACCATGCGACGCATAATACCGGTCAATGGTGTGACCAAGTTTGTGACAATGGTCACATCAAGGGCGACTTCGGCTAGGTTTGCACGAATGATTACGATCATCACGTTGAGAGACCTAGGTAGAGGAGTCACTAGGAGAAACAGAAGGAGATACGTTCGATGATAACTTGCATGGTACACACAATAGGGTGGACCAAGCAAAGTTCAGAGTAGGCACCATCGGAAACCCCAAAATCTTCTCACAAATAGAAGAATACTCATCGGAAAACCCATATAAGGTCATCAACATAAAGAATGTCTGGCGTTGCTCTAGTTCCTGGGCAGGAGTGGCAGCAAGGGGCAATAGTTCATTGAAGTCATGAAGAAGATCATGAACCTTACCCAAATATTCAACCATGGAACTATCAAGGCGGCGAGGGCGAATGATGCTCAGTAGATTTTGGCACTTTCGACCAGCGTGGACGATCTTTCTCATTGATTGAGGCAGCTGTCTGAGTGAGGTGATCAACATAGTTTTGGCCCTTAAGGAAGGGCTTGATGTCAAAGGCCTATGTGTCATAGTTTGTGCCATCTAAGTTGTCAATGGAGAGAGGCACATTGACATAGTTCGTAAACAAAGACGAGTCAGACCTCACGGAAGCCATGAGAGACAGATCGAAGGGAAAAAGCTGCAGGAGAGAAGACAAAAACACCCCAAATGAGAGAGAAGACTAAAGACGAGGCCCAATAAAAGATCCGAGACCAGATCCCAAGAGAGGACAACACGGCGAGTCAAACGCCGGTAAGCACCATCGAAGAAGCCACCGAACGCGCCACCACGCACGGCTACCAGAGACGACAAGTGAGACGACAAGTGAGGCTTGTCGGCACGCGTGAGGGCGCGTGGAAAAGCCAACGGAGGAGCTGATGGAAGAGCTGCTAGTGGCACCAGAGACATCGGAGGATGGCGAAGCAGATGGCGAGGTTGTTGGCCTGAACGGCGGCGGCAGAAACAGCAGGAAACGGCCGAAAATCGGAAAGAAACACGATTTCCGGAAAAAAACATAGGCAAGGATCCACTTGACTCTAGATACCATGTAGAAAGAGCTAAACATGCATGAATCCTTGTGTTGTTCCACAACCAAGGAGATATATATATATACTGTACAAAAAGAAAATACAAGGAAGTGGGCTTAGACCTATATATGGAACTACATCTAACAAAGAATATGGATTATTAATTAACTGAAGTAAATAAAAGAGTTTAGTGCATATATGGAGAATTTCTGATACTTCATACTTGTATGTATGTTTATTTGAAATAAGGATTTTGTTACGAATGAATCGCAAGGTGAACGATGATTTCCTATGATTAAAGTTGGTGAGCTCCATCATACCCACATTTGGGTCTTTCATCCTTTTGGACCCAACCTTGTCTCTTGGTGGTCTTGAAAATAAAACATTGTGGCTAGGTCCAACACTGAGATTATGTACCATAACCTTTCTCCAACTTATTTTCAATATCTTAGAAACAACCTTTAGGTGTCTTGTAGTCTTACTTAGTCAGCCACCTATAGCTTAACCTGGGAATGTCCCCTAGAACTCAATTCTTTTTCTTTCTCTAAAATCATAGAAGGTGCTCTAGAAAGGCCTCTAGTAAGATAGATTAGAGGTGACCAGACCATTATGAAGGATATGTTCCAACACCAAGTCCAACATTCATGCCTAAGGCTGGTCTTGGGTCATGACAATATAGGTGATCTAACATTGAATTTAGGATAAACTTTGATACCATATTAGAATTTTGACCTAAGCCGTAAGTCAACCCCACAAAACTAGTTTGAAAGGTGAAAAATTGCCTAAGTTTTGTAAGGACTACATTAGTCATCTCTAGTAGATGTGGGACAAAACAAACCACCTCATACCCATGGTCAGCATAATGAAGGTGCTCCAAAGAGGTTGCGATTAAGTCAGCATTCAGACAGTATTAAGTGAAAAAGGTGTGAAATATGATGAAAATCCCAAGGGATATATAACAATAACTAAATGCAGTATCACATGACAAACAAATTGGGTCTAACCTTAGAGGATTTGCCATAATTCGTTGGTCAATGGTCACAAAGCTGGTTTTCTGGTTTGACATAAACCAAGCAAGTGAAGAAACACTGCAGAATAAGAAATAAATTAGCAAAGTTGGGCCAATTCAAGTTTGATGATAGAAGTATTTATTTTCTTTGTCATGAAATAATTTATTCAAACAAAAATTAAGATTAGAGATCGTCACAAGGCAGACCTTGTTGTAAATATATGCTCCCTTATACCCAAAATGGTGGGTTTTCGTTGCCCACTATGTGCTTTTCTGAATTCTTCCAATACATTTCTCATTTTGAAAGATTCTTCATAATAGTTTTCCTTCACAAAAAAAAAAATTATGAAAATTATTTTATATAAAAATTACCACTCTTAACACATTAAATGGAGCTTGTAAAAAAAAAAATTTAAATGGAAGTTCAAGGAAAAGTTACCTGATTCATGTGTCTAGTCTGCAAGGCTTCTCCTCGTGTAAAAATAATTGCATGATTTAGGCTTTCTGGTTTCCCTTCACCAATCCTTGTTGGAGGACCAGGCAGCTTGATGCGATAGATTTCCTAGAAATGCAATATAGAATCATTTGAATTAAAATTGAAGGTTGTTCCAAGCCCTGAACCAACTTAAGACGCATCATCAAACTATTTCGTTATACAGTCAGTCACAACAGAAATACAGAATAGAAAACTCCAAATGGCCCTCTAATCATGTCTCCTACTCAAAAGCTTCTTATTACCTTGGTAAAGGTATTTAGTTCATTCACAACACTAATACTAAATATGGTTGTACTCTTTATTGTCACAAATTATCTTCTTTCTATTTTCCTTTATATTTTCTTTGGATTCTATGTCTATTCTTAGTATACAAGTGAAGTTATGGTTGATCTACGTTGGCAACAAGTAATGTTGAATGCCTTACAGGCTAATGGCACATGGGAGTTAGTCCAATTGCCTATAGAGAAAACTATTGATGGTTGTCCATTGGCTATATATAGTGAAGGTTGGACTAGATGGTAATATTGATTGATACAAAGCTTGTTTAGTAGCTAAAGCTCATGGTTTTAAATTACAGTTGCGATCAGTGCAGTTGTGGGCACTGTGGCTACTGCAATGCGGATTGCGGCCATTGCAATGTGAAATAAAATCATGTTTTCATAAAATGAATAAAAAGCTATATAATTAGCGATACATATTTTATATATGAGATTGTAAAGATTTTATTTGTTCTTTAAGCTTTTGCATGAGTATAAAGAAAAATTATTACTAATAAACCAATATATAAAAATAATTTTTAATAGTTTATAAAAAATTATTAACGATTTTAATAAAAAATTGCTATTAATTTACAAAAAAGAAGCTAATTGCTAATAATTTTAAAAATAAAAAGGTCCAATATGATGCATCCCATCTCTCGTGACAAATTCTCATTTTATCAGTCAAGCATGACTCCAACTCACACAACAATACTTGTTAAGAGTAATTTGAAATTACTTTACTACTCTCCCTAACACCCTCCTGCTCAAACTACTCTCTCGACTCTCATAGCTCATTCAACCATTCTTATTGCCCATCATTGATATTGAATCTACATTGGGAAGAAACACCCCAAGGTGGCTCACATGGAGAAGTAAAAAAAGAGAACAACTGCAAAGGTAAAAAAGTTAAGCCATATGAAATTTATGACAATTGAGGTGAGTAATGGTGTTTATTTTCTAACCTCAAAAAGAAAAAATAAGAAATTGGTCATAGCATATGATTCTTTTTCCTGCAACTCTGAGCTCTGAAGAATTATTTTTTTGGACCAAAAATGGAATTGAAAACACTAAGATTAAAATTCTGTCATGCTGCAGATACAATGTGGTTTTGTTATCTGTGTAACAGTGTTATGTTGCAGAAAATTGCGTGATTTTAAATCACACTGCAATTGTGGCATGATGCAGTTGCTGATTGTCATTAGAATGTCATCATGTGCATCCTTCGTTGTATCAAGACAAAGTTGATTCGGAAATTATTTATTACTCTGATGCTGCTGATAGGGTAGGATCACCATCAGACCAAGGTCTACTTCTGGTTATCGTGTTCTTATTGGGGGTAATTTGATTTCATGTAGAAGCAATAAGCACAGTTATCAGACCTGGTGCTAAAGCTGAATATCGTGTCATGGAAACAGCTGTAAGTGAAATTACAAGGCACTAAGTTATTTAGGATAATCAAGTTACTTTTCACATTGCATATAGTTTGATCTTCCATGAACGAACTAAACATAAAGAGATAAATTGTCACTTTGTGAGAAAGAAAATGCTTTAAGGGAAAAATACTATTGATATGCTCACAAAATTTGTTAAGAGATCTAGCATTGATTATATTTGTAACCTTGGAACATAAGACATATATACTCCAACTTGAAGTGAAATGTTAAAAAGATATAATTTGATTAGACTAAATGTAAATAGGGAAATAAAGTATACTTGACATATATGTAGGGTTGATCATTATTTTGTTTCCTTAATTAAGTTGACAGCTGTACATATCATTATAAATACATCAGTGTGTGTATGGTCCTTTACACACAATTCTATAAAATGAATTTAACGGAGGATAAAAATAGTGTACTATAGACTACTTAAACAAGGTCCATAATAGTATTTATCAATTAAATTAAATAGTCATTATAGATTTCACAGTACTTAGTTATCTTTCCTATATGGCACATGAATGGTAAGTTTTCAAAGCAGAACGGAGTAGAACTAAGATTTAATTCATAATATTTAATATTTAATAAATATGTTGAAAGCACAACTCACAATAAAACATCAAATGAAAATCTTTCGTCCATACCTCATCATACTTATCCCCTCCCTTGACAAGAACAGAGTACCACACTTTCTGAGATTTTCCATTCTCTGTCTCTTCAGTTTCATCTATGTAAGCAACACGAAGGGCTGAATGCCTGATGGAATGTTCCATTTTACCATTGTCAATCCCATTTTTTTTTTTTCACAAATACAAGGAACTTATAAAGTTCAGCAAATGGTTGTATTGACTCACGTTAACATAAGATTGAGAATGTTATTATAACAACTTCTATCTCTATAATTTTTGGACTTCTTTTGAGAACCGTACAATTGACAAGAAACAACATAGGTGAACTTTAAATCAGCCATAGCTTGTGCACCTTCAAGAAGCTTCTTATTTTTGTGGGAATAGCCTTCAGAGAGAGCTGCAAGAGAAACATTGTATAGTTTATTCATATACAAAACGCTTCTGTCATATCTCAGGCTTTGAACTTGAACAGAATATGCAAATAGAGAAATAACCTATGTCTCCCGCAGATTCTATGAAGCACTGAAGGATCAAAGCCTTCCAATAGTACATCATTCCTCTCACTATCAAGCACAAAAGGTTGAAAAGTCACATTTAAATTGGAATGGATATTCACATCTAGCAACAAAAATATTGTTCATTACAATCAAGACCTGTTCGATAGAGTGTCTGCCCTCTGTAAGATGCCCACTGACAAATTAACTCCTTATCTTCTTCAAGATTTTCACTTTTCAATCGTTCATGTAAATTGGCCCATTCATCTACAGTTACAGTACATTAATTCCATAAAATAAATGAGTGCACATGTACAAAAGATGGGTTGAAATGTAAGTGCACATAAAAATACTCACCAGGATATATCTTGGTTAGGTAGAATAAAATTGATATTCCATCTTCATTTTCCATATTGAGTTCATCATTAGAGAATAGAACATCTTCTCTATAATACGGTGTCAGAACACTGAAGCAAAATCCATGAGTTACACACATAGTAGTCAATAGCGAATAGCAGCATGGAGTGGCCACCCGTAAAAAACACTAGCAGGATGGCGGTAGTCAGATGACTGCTATTTAATTTATTACATTATATATTATGTTTAATTTAATTTTTATTACTGTTTATTTTTTTATAGCACACTTGTGCCACAGACAAAGAATGACGAGTGGGAGAACAACAGTGGTGTGTCTGCATCCACATCCCACACTTAACATCATAACCCTCAAGATCCTTATCACCTGAATTCACGGTGCATTCGCATTGTGCAATACTAGTTCCATGACGTAGGAAAAAAAACAGCAGAATCACAATGTTTTGATGATCGGCAACTATTGCTATAGCAGCAGATGACTAACCTGATGGACAACATGTCCCGAACTTTGGGAGCGTTTGGCATATTCATAAATAAGGAATTTGCAAAGAATGTAATTCGGCGTCGGGCTTCTACGTTTTGGGGCACATTTATGGCTGATTCCTTGACTGTTAAAAGCAAATGAATCCTAATAACCTAGAGAGAAAAACACAAACTCATTACCAACTGTACATTCAAAAAGTATAATGTAACGTGTTCCATTAAGTATAATTGTCAAAACAACCTTCCCCATCACTGATCTATTGTGACTAAAAGAAGTGTCAATGTTGACAAATCTCTGCCATTGCTGAGGTGTTTGCAGAAACCTGGAGAAAGCAGAAACAAGCCAATATTGTAAAGCAGTGCTTACTATAGGGTTTAAAAAAAAGAATCATAAACCAAATTTCCAGTCTGTTTCAAACATACAAATAGCCATCGACCATAACATCTAGTATGATAACTTCTACAATATCTTGCAGGGCATAGACTATCTCGGACTTTAGTTTTCCATCTTCAGATTGCTGTCAGTGGGAAAAAATGATATTTATTAGACAAGAATAAGTCTTTCAAGAAGGAACTGAAATGTTCTTAACTAAAGGAAGCATGACGGGAAAAATATACCAGTAGAGTTAAGAATTTCTCTAACTTCTCAATAAGTAAAGGCAAGCTACTCATCTTGAATTCCTTGACAAATGTTTCTTCTCGTATGCACCGTTCTACTTTAGTGCATATGCTTCTTATAGCCCTGTCTCGTACATAGAAGAAACCCAAATCTCATGAGGATTCCAACAAGAAAAATAAATGGGTGAACAATGTTTCTCTCTTACTGCCTATCTTCTTCGTCTAGCAGAAGCTTCATTATGATGTCCTTGAGAGTCTCATAGCATTCTATAACTGCGGAAAACATATATTCATCGCTCCTAATCTTTTTATATAAATCATCATCATTCTTCTTGTAATCTTTGGCCATGTCAACAGCTATAGGAATCTATCACATATTGAAGCAATTTAGAAAGAAAGCAAAAGAATCATCCATTCAATAATGATAAACATTTGGCCGTATAGGAAGTGTAGAGGATTTGGGTGAATTAGGAAACACAGACTAATGTATTTATAATCATATATACAAGCTAAATAAAGAAATAAAAATAAAATCTCTACATATTTGGTCTCTATTCCCCTATTTAAACATAATCAAATCATATTTTTGACATTCCCTCAAACTGGAGCATATATGTCATATGTTCCCAACTTGTTACAAATATAATCAATGTAAGCTCCCTTGAAAGATTTTGTGAGCATATCTACCAGCTGGTCACCAGATTTGACAAAGTTAGTCATAATTTTTCTTGAAAGCATTTTCTCTCTTACAAAGTGACAATCAATCTCTATGTGTTTAGTTTGTTCATGGAAGACCAGATTAGATGTAATATGGATAGCAACTTGATTATCACAGATAAGCTTAGTGCCTTGAATGTCTGTCAATAGGAATTATTGGAGCAATAGTCGTAGCCATGTAATTTCACTTGCATAAAGTAGACCTGCTATCGGATGGTGAACTTGCCTAATCAGCGTCATAATAACAAACAATTTTGAAAACACCTTTGTCTTCATATAAGAGTCCACGACTTGGTGCCTTCTTTAGATAACGAAGGATGCATATAACAACATTCCAATGACTATCATAAGGGGCATTGAGGAATTGACATACTACACTGATTGCACATGCAATGTCGAGCCTAGTGATAGTGAGTAATTGAGCTTGCCAACCCATCTTTGATATCTTTCCAGACCTTTCAAAGGTTCCCTGACCCAGAAGGAACTTGAGATTTGGATATTACCACTTGGAGGACATTCAATCATACCCATCTAAGTGAGAATATCTAGAGCATACTTTCTCCGTGAGATGACAATATTTGAAGCAGATTGGGTAATCTCAATGCCTAGAAAATATTTGAGAGGACCAAGATCATTCATCTGAAACTAATTCTAAATGTGAGTTATAAGTCAACCAATACCCTTAAAATCATCACTAGTAATGACAATATCATCAACATATACCACCAGATAAAGGCACAAACCAGAAAGAGAGTGGAGGAAAAAGACAGAGTGGTCAGCTTTACAACGAGTCATACCAAACTGTATTAAGGCAGAGCTAAAATGACCAAATCAGGCACGAGGATATTGCTTCAAGCCATACAGGAAAGTCTAAGGCGACAAACAAGATGGGAGTTGCGAGAAGCAACGAAACAATAATTGATCCATGTAAACTTCCTCTTGCAGCTCACCATGTAAGAAAACATTTTTAATGTCAAGCCGATGAAGCAGCCAATGACAAGTAGCAGCCATGGCAAGGAACAGACGAACAAAAGTAATATTGGCCACAGATTTGAGTATAGTCCTTAGCCACTAAACCTGCTTTGTACTTGTCAATGTGGCCATCTGGTCCAACCTACACTATATATACCCAACGACAACAAACAACAGTCTTCTCTTGGGGCAATTGGACTAGTTCCCATGTGTCATTGGTCTATAAGGCAGCCAATTCATCCTACATCGTCTGGCGCCAAAGTAGATCAACCATAGCTTCACCTATAGACTTAGGAATGAACACAAAATGCAAAGATGATATAAAAGAGAAATAGGAAGGAGAGAATCTTTAACAATAGAGAGTACAAGCATATTTAGCACTAGTATTGCGAGTGGATTGGATACCTTTCCATAAAGTAATGGGAAGCTCTTGAATAGGAGACGTGATCGGATGGTTGGTTGGAGCAGAAAATGATGTTGGGGGATCATGAGGTGGAGCCTTTGGGGGGGTTTCTCAGCCACAAGTTGATAGATGAGCAACAGTGGTGGATTAGTGACAGTGGCTGGGGTTGGAACAAGAGGTGAATCAAGTAGAAGTGTGTTACTAATAATAGTGTTCGAGAAGAATGAGGTAGACAAAAAGAAAGTGACATCAACAGAAATAAGATAACGTTTGAGTTGTGAACAAAAAAAACAGCGATATCCTTTCTATAGGTGAGAGTAACCAAGAAAAACACAATTTAAGGACTTGGGGGAGAGAGTTTATCCTTGCTTGGGGTAAGATCATGGACAAAACAGGTGCTACCAAAGACATAGAAAGGAACAGGGTAAAGGTCCTATTGTGGGGTACAAAATAGAGTACAAACTTTGGTTGTTAAGAACAGATGAAGGCATGCGATTAATAAAGCAACATGCAGTAAGAATCACATTACCCAAAAAATGATAAGGAACATTAAAGTGAATGAGAAGTGTATGAGCTGTGACATCAACAGGAGGTGAATCAAGTAGAAGTGTGTTACTAATAATAGTGTTAGAGAAGAATGAGGTAGACAAAAAGAAAGTGACATCAACAGAAATAAGATAACGTTTGAGTTGTGAACAAAAAAAACAGCGATATCCTTTTTATAGGTGAGAGTAACCAAGAAAAACACAATTTAAGGACTTGGGGGAGAGAGTTTATCCTTGCTTGGGGTAAGATCATGGACAAAACAGGTGTTACCAAAGACATAGAAAGGAACAGGGTAAAGGTCCTATTGTACAAAATAGAGTACAAACTTTGGTTGTTAAGAACAGATGAAGGCATGCGATTAATAAAGCAACATGCAGTAAGAATCACATTACCCAAAAAATGATGAGGAACATTAAAGTGAATGAGAAGTGTATGAGCTGTGACATCAACAGGAGGTGAATCAAGTAGAAGTGTGTTACTAATAATAGTGTTAGAGAAGAATGAGGTAGACAAAAAGAAAGTGACATCAACAGAAATAAGATAACGTTTGAGTTGTGAACAAAAAAAACAGCGATATCCTTTCTATAGGTGAGAGTAACCAAGAAAAACACAATTTAAGGACTTGGGGGAGAGAGTTTATCCTTGCTTGGGGTAAGATCATGGATAAAACAGGTGCTACCAAAGACATAGAAAGGAACAGGGTAAAGGTCCTATTGTGGGGTACAAAATAGAGTACAAACTTTGGTTGTTAAGAACAGATGAAGGCATGCGATTAATAAAGCAACATGCAGTAAGAATCACATTACCCAAAAAATGATGAGGAACATTAAAGTGAATGAGAAGTGTATGAGCTGTGACATCAACAGGAGGTGAATCAAGTAGAAGTGTGTTACTAATAATAGTGTTAGAGAAGAATGAGGTAGACAAAAAGAAAGTGACATCAACAGAAATAAGATAACGTTTGAGTTGTGAACAAAAAAAACAGTGATATCCTTTCTATAGGTGAGAGTAACCAAGAAAAACACAATTTAAGGACTTGGGGGAGAGAGTTTATCCTTGCTTGGGGTAAGATCATGGATAAAACAGGTGCTACCAAAGACATAGAAAGGAATAGGGTAAAGGTCCTATTGTGGGGTACAAAATAGAGTACAAACTTTGGTTGTTAAGAACAGATGAAGGCATGCGATTAATAAAGCAACATGCAGTAAGAATCACATTACCCAAAAAATGATGAGGAACATTAAAGTGAATGAGAAGTGTATGAGCTGTTTCAACAAGGTGACAATTTTTTCATTTAACAACACCATTCTATTATAGTATGTGAGTGCAAGAGATTTGATGAAGAATTGCCTGTGATTTTAGAAAAGATTGAAATTAGTAAGACAAATATTCTTTGGCATTGTTAGTGCGTAAAACTTTAATGGGTGACCCAAATTGAGCAGTAATTTCATATGAAAAAGTTTAAAATATAGAGAAAATATCATAACGATTTTTCATTAAGAAAACTCATGAACGGGAAAAATCACTAATAAATGCAACAAAATAATGATATCCTAAAGATGACCAGACTCGACTAGGACCTAAAATATTAGAGTGAATTAAAGCAAAAGGTGAACACCTTTATTTAGTCTAGCGCCACACAAATGACGAATATGTTTTCCTAACTAACATAATTCACACTGCAATGACGTAAGTGTAGAAAGGTTGGGAATTAAGAGATGCAACTTCTCCAAACTAGGATGCCCAAGGCACTGATGGGCAAAGATTGGCAGATGACAGTAGTAGTGGAGACGTAGGCAACCGATGGTGAAAGATGATACAATCCCCCAGACTCATATCTTGCTCCAATCATCCATCCGGTACGTCCATCCTAAACAAAAATGAAATTATTAACAAACAAAATAGAAAAGTTAAGGGAGTGAGTGAGTTTACTAGTCGAAACCAAATTAAAAGGACAATGAAGAACAAACAGAAAAAGTGAGGTTAGGAAGAGGGTGGATTTGGTCAATGCCACGAACTTTAATGTGGAAGTTGTCTGAGAGTAACAAAAGGCAAAGAATCTAATAATGTTAATTAAGAAAAAAGAGATTGGTTACCAGTCATGTGATTTGAAGGCACCTGAATCAAGTATCCAAGGTCCAAGGGAAGAGGACTCGAAGACAAAGGTTACACAAGTACTAGATAGAGCCACAACCATAACCAGGGAAGTAGATTCCAGGGTTGCCCGAAACTGGACAAACTCATGATAATTGGTGGCAGAGATAGTAACATCCTCCAAAGGGGTAGGATTGGTAATGGTCTTAGCAACATTGGTTGAGTTCAACAGGTTGCGGGCTTTGGTGCGACAGTTAGCTTCAATATGGCCATAATTCTTATAATAATGTGTAAAAGTCAAAGCAAGCATGATAGAAGCAGGATTTGGGCAAGCCATGAGAAACACCAAAAAATTGGGCACATGCAAGTACAATGGAACCAAAACAAGCCAAATAGGTCTTTGCAATTGTATTACGAATACGGTTGGAAGAATAGTATATTGATAAAAACATCAATGGGTTCATGTTCAAAGAACAACTATCCATGATCAAGAGAATAATATATGGTAAACTCTTTCCAACCCTTTTGAATGGAAGCGGCTCGGCGGTCTGGGTTGCTAGAGAAAGGCGACTTCAATGGCAGTGCAACCCTGACAAAAGGTGGTGGTGGCGGCATTGAGGAGGGTATTTGGCCCTCACGGGTACTATTCACCCAGGAAAAAAATGAAAAAAATAGATAAATCTCAAAAATAGAAAACCTAAACTACTAATACATTGATGTATTTATAATCATATGTACAAGATATAAATAAGGAAATAAACATAAAATATCTACATATTTGATCTTTATTTCCGTATTTAAACATATCAAATCATATCTTTAACAAGCCATACAAAACCACTCATATGACACACCTTACAAGCAAGCAAGAACACGGGCCACTGAATGACAGAAACATCAGTTGAACTGTATGGAATTAGAAGAAAATCTCTGTCCCTGGAAAATTAGTAATTAAGAAATATAATCAGAAGCTTGAAATTCAGGCATTTAATGCAAGATGTGTCATGCAGGCAGCAGCAGCTTGGACCTGTCACTGATGAGGTCTTCCTCTCTCATAGAATTTATAAACTCATTCCAAAACTGAGAAAAGTATGAAATATTATTCCGTTCATATGTCTCATCCTGCCATAGAAACTCCACTATAAGAGAGTAGAGAGATATATTTAGCTTCCATGCAATTATATAATTTCATTGTACACAATACACATACCAATTCAACCTGTTTAGTTTTTCTGTCTCTTCTAGTCCAAAAGTGCTGACTGAAAGCCCGAGGCACAGATTGAAATCTGGAATGGAGCATCTCAAGTGTTCTTATCTAAAAGATGCAAAATGTTAGGAGAAAATCACCAAAAACTATGTTGCACAGGTATTTATAGGTATAATACAGTTAGCAAGAGAGTATAAATTAGTATCTATTATTAGAGTTTATTACAAATTACTTAAGAATCCTACAATCATGAAGAGTTTTTGTTATTACAGGAGTTTATGAGCTGTTAGAAATTTATGGGTAGTTTATTTGTCATTACTTTCTAGTTATTCATCTCTTGTATTTAAATAATGCTAGTATGAAGAAATGAATGAGTTTCAGCCTTCATTATCATTTGCCTTCTCTCTGAATTTTTTTTCCTATATCTAATAAGGGGTATCCGAGGTCAATTGTACTTATGGTCAGGTTAGAGTTCCACTAAACACCCAAGAATACAGTCCAACAACTCACATTGTCAACTTTTTAGGATGAGAATGATTACTTACGGTAATTCAGAAGGGAGGCATAGCTAGATGGTAGTAATCTTTGCAACGTAATTAGAGAATTAGGAAATTGATCCATTACAAGAAAATCCAACAGTTGCACATATATGAAAACACAAAAAGCAGCAAAAAATTGAATGCAAAGTTCTATCTATTTCCATTGTTAATTTTTTAGGATGAGAATTATTACTTATGGA
This sequence comes from Psophocarpus tetragonolobus, assembly GCA_037954015.1. Lineage (NCBI taxonomy): Eukaryota > Viridiplantae > Streptophyta > Magnoliopsida > Fabales > Fabaceae > Psophocarpus > Psophocarpus tetragonolobus. Next base: position 33,436,090 of record CM075694.1, read on the forward strand.
AATTCAGAAGCAAAGCATAGCTTGACAGTAGTAATCTTTGCAACGTAATGAGAGAATTAGGAAATTGTTCCATTACAACAAAATTCAACAGTTGCAAAAATCAAGAGTCATATATGAAAAAATAAAAAGCAGCAAAAAATTAAAGGCAAAATTCTATCTATTTTCCATTGTATCTCAAACAATCTTTACCAGAAAGGATATATGGGATTTTCTCAAACAGTAGTGTGAATATGAAGAAATGAGAAAGCCAAAGGGATGCAACTGGTGAATTGATAAAAAACAATCAAGAAGTATTCTGACTTTTATGCATTGTTAACAAGGTGATGTTGCTTGGAACTAAGTTTCCTGATACAGGGATAGTTCAAAAAATCCTTGTTACTATTCTCGAGAGATTTGAATCTACTATTTCCTCTTATTAAAATTCTAAAGATCTATAAAAAATTACTTTGGCAGCATTGATGTATGTTTTGCAAGCACAAGAACAAAGAAGGTTTATGAGGGAGGAAGACATGATTGAAGGTTGAAAAGAAAAGAAGAAAACAAAATAGAATGACTTTAGAAAAGGAGAGATTCCTGTAAAGGGAATAAAATTGGAGATGAGAAGACAATTCACAATCCATGGCAACACGGTGCAAAAAGGAATCGCCTCATGTGCCAAGGTGAAAAAAGACAAGTTATACAGAATGGCGGCAGGAGTCTTTATTGGCTATAACACAACGTCAAAAGCTTATAGAATTTTTCAACCACAAACTGATAACATTCTAATAAGCAGAGAAGTTCAATTTGCTGAAGATAAGCAATGGAGGTAGGAAAAAGATGAATGAAGCAAGTTTCTGGTTTTTCTTTTATAATAGATGAAAATGTTGATGATCCACATGTTAGAGGAACCAGATTTCTCTCTGATACTGTTGTTGTGTTAGAGCTTGAATTTTTCACAGAAGTAGGGAAGGATCAAAAGTGTATAGTTGTGATAAAAAAGGTGCTTAACATGATCGAGAATGTTAAATTCCATCCTAAAACCAATTGACAATAACTCACTGAGTGAAGTTGTCTAATAGATATATAAGTTGCACCCCAAGAATGATGGGCAGGAGATATGAGTGGAATATGCAGTGCAGATCTTTGAAATAACATTGATAAATTGAGGAGAAATGGCTCTCTTTCCCAAATGGAAGTCAAATAGAATGAAAAAGGAAATTTTATTGGCCAAAAGAAACATGGAAAAGGCATTTTGAAAAAATTCCAAATTGATGGAGAATTGTAAACTTTTAGGATTCATTAGGTGAATGGGATAGGAAAGCATAATGATCCTATCTTGTATCAATCCCCTATTTGTTGTGCACACTATCGTATTCCTTATCATCACTACAGTTTATCCTGGGAGGGGAGTTGGGTTAGGAAGTAAAAAGATAGGATAAGCTACTTTTTCTCTTTATATTATATAATATATAATATGTTTAAGATTAAAATAATCATCTATAACATATATAACAATATATAAACGGAATTACCCCATTTGGTGTACACATTTGTTATTTTCAAATTTACCCTTTAAGGGCATTGTCAACATTCATGAAAAATAGTTCAATAAAACTAAATGAAATCTTCATATAAATATAATAACATGAATTGGTGTAATACAAAATAATTAATATTCTTAATAATCATGTTAACATAGTAAACAAAAAAAGATAAGTCACAAAATCCATTACAAAACATATTGAATTAAAATAATTATACACAAATTAAAATACAAATATGAACACACAAGCGCTACTTCACCTATGTTTTTGCTAGTTATATATAATTACATTATACTATATAAATAATTTAATATACTTGACTTAAATAGGGTTTAATATTTTGGGATAAAATGTTTCCACTTCTTACTTAGCAAGAATGCTCCGTTTATATATATATATATATATATATATATATATATATATATATATATATATATATATATATATATATATATATATATATATTAGAGGTTACAAGATAAGAATAACAGAAAAGGGCATATATAAAAAGCAAAAGATAAATACAGTCTATATATGTAACATCCCCCTCAAGTTGGAGCATATAAATCCTATGAAGCTTGGAACATATAAACTTAATCTGAGCACCCTTAAGGATTTTGTCAAAAAATTTGCAACCTGATAATGGAGCTGACAAATTCAGTAGTAATTTCTTTGGACAGCCGCTTCTCCCTTATAAAGTGACAGTCAATTCTTATATGTTTTGTTCTTTCATGAAATACTGGATTAGAAGCAATATGAAGAGCAACTTGATTTTCATAATACAACTTCATTGTCTAAACTTCACAGAACTTTAATTCTTAAATAAATTGTTTGACCCACATTGATTAACAAGTGGTTGTAGTCATAGCTCTATATTCTACTTCTACACTAGACTGAACAATGTTTTGTTTCTTGTTCTTCCATGAGATAATGTTACCCCCCAATGAAAACACAATATCTAATTATGGAACTCCTATCTATAAGACATCCTGCCCAATCAGAATTACTAAACCCAATATCTCCCTTATCTTCATATAACAATCTTTGACCTAGAGCTTTTTTAATATATCTAAGAATACAGGGCACAGTATTCCAGTGATCCACATGAGAAGTTTGCATGAATTGACTCACAACACTTACTGCAAAAAAAATGTCAGGTCTTATGATTGTGAGATAAATAAGTTTTTCAACCAATCTTCTACATCTCTTTGGATTTGAGTATAGCTCACCATAATCTTCCATTAATTTTTTATTTGGATCCATAGAACTATCAACAGGTTTACAATTAGACATGCGTGTCTCCTCCAAAATATCAAGACCATATTTTCGTTGTGAGACAACAACCACTTCCTTTGATTGAGCTACCTCAATACCAAGAAAATATTGAAGAAACCCAAGATCCTTAATCTAAAAATGACTGGATAAGAGCTTTTTTGACTAAGAGATTTTAGCAACATCATTCCCAGTGATAACTATGTAATCTAGGGGAAGTATGGCAATAAAAAGCAAAGTGATTTCCTTCTCCATGACTAAATTTTCCATACCAAACTAGATGAATCTTGCATACTAAACCAGATCCTCCCTGAGCAATAAACCCAGGAGGTTGCTCCATATAAATTTCCTCCTCAAGTTCATCATGGAGAAAAACTTTTTTTATGTCTAACTGATGCAAAGGCCAATGACGAATGTCAGCCATGGCAAAAAAGAGACAAATAGTAGTTATTTTGGCCACAGGAGAAAAAGTATCGCTATAATCAAAACCATATATTTGGGTGTAGCCTCTAGCTACCAAGCGAGCCTTAAGACGATCAAGTGTACCATTAGGCCCAACCTTAACAACATATACCCATCAACAACCAACTGACCTTTTTTTGGGAGGAAGAGAAACTAACTTCCATGTACCACTATCTTCAAGAGTCTGCATCTCAGCCATCATGGCTTGTTGCCATCCAGGATTAGCAAATGGTTTCTCAACATTTTTGGGAAAAGTAACAGGAGACAAGAAAGATACAAAAGAAAAATATGAAGAAGACAAACGATGATAACTTAAATAAATAGGATGAGGATTTTGAGTAGAATGAATACCTTTCCTAATGGCAATGAGCCATCCTCAATCTACATCAATAGAGGGAGACGATGAACTGGGATCCATTGTAGGGGCAACTAAGGAAGATGGACATGATTCAAGAGAAGCTTCTTGCACTAATGGACTACGTCTTTGTTTTCTACTTTGATGGGTAGAATCAAAAGATGGAGATAATTTAGCTTGATAAGTGACTAGGGACGAGTGAGCTGGATTTCTCCTTGATATTGTAGGAGTAGAAACTACCACTGGAGTGAGAGAAGGAATAGGATGAACTTGTTGTATAGGATTGGAATCTTGTTTGCTAAAAAACACGGTTTCCTCAAAGAAGCTGACATCGGCTGACATGTAGTACTTCTTGATTGTTGGAGAGTAATACTTGTATGCCTTCTAAGGCATGAATAACCAAGAAATACACATTTGATAGCTCTTGCAAAAAGTTTATCTAAACCTGGAGAAACATTATGAACAAAACATGTACAACCAAAGATTTTAAGAGGAACAAGATACAAGGGTTCATTTGGAAAAATGATTGAGTGGGGAATTTTATTTTCAAGAGATGAGGAAGGCATTCTATTTATTTAGAAGATTAGGATGTCCTAAACGATTATGCAAAAGTTTTGGAGAAGAGATAGCAAAACAAAACAAAGAATGATTAGTTTCCAAGTAGTAGAGACCTCTTGATTCATGTCCTCTTCCAAGCAATTTCCCCAAACTACGATCCTCTACGAAAAAGGAATGAACATCAAACATTATTGAGCAATTTAGATCACGACAATTGACTTGTGGAAATTTAAGTTATATGGATTGTTTGGAATATACAAAACATTGTTTAAATTCAAGGAAAGGGATAAAGACGCTTGACCAACTCCTTGGGAAGCAACTTTGGACCTATTGGCTAAGATAATAAGATGAGGAAATTTTGATGGAGAGAGATGAAAACAAAGACTTGTTACTAGAAATATGATAAGAACCACCAAAATCAACTATCCATGGAATGACCTTCCATAGATTGAGAGATGTACGATGTTGAAATACTTGGCACTCATGAGAAGTGATCCTGATGTGTAAATGTCATTTTCAAGTTGTGCTCAAGTGTTGACTGAAGAGAAGAGGCAAAAATCAGCTATGAACCGAGAAAAAAGTAGGGCTAGACTTAGACTACTTTTCAACTTTAAAACTGGAACCAAACAGGGGTTGGAAAGGACCAAGAAGTCGCTAACGAAGAGATTGACAATAGCGGGATAAACCTTCGGTGACTGGAGGACGGCAAATGGGCTTCATGCGCTTGATAATGAACTCCCCTGTGATGGCACGTGGGACAACTTTTTCACTCGTGACCTTCAGGGTAGGGTCACGCTCAACAGTGTGCACCTAACCCCATCTTCATCTTCCAAAACTCGCCGGTCAACGACAACGACTTAATGGCAATGAAAGAGCACAATGGGGTGACCATAATGAGACTCCAGGGAAATTGTTCCCACTCTGATACCAACTTGAATGAAATAATAGGGTTTAATATTTTTGGGAGAAAATATTCCTCACTTCTTACTTAGTGAGGATGCTCCATTTATATATACATATAAGAGGTTACAAGACAAGACTAACAAAAAAGAGCATACATAATAAAGCAAAAGATATATACAATCTATATATGCTCCATTTAATAAAATAGTAATTTTGTCATTTGACATAATTTATATTATATATATTCTGCTCTTAGCTAATGCACATTAAACATATTTAAAATTATAATTTATCTTGCTCTTATCAGATCATGTTCTTATCCTATCATATTTTGTCCTATTATACAACCATATCATATCCACCAAACAAATCCTTAACAACTCCAATGTTTCATGACATGAATCTATATTGTTTAAAAGGTTAATAATTACGACAGATTTAAAAGTCTTGTTGTTTTATCATGTATCTTATAGCAACAGCACCCGATATTTTGCATGTTGTAAGTGTTCTCAAGGTTCTTACATTGCACAAGTGAAGTGCATTTTCACACCACTAAATGTGTACTTAGATATATGGAAGAAACTATTGATTATAATTGGTTTAATTTGAATAAAGAATTTAAACTCCATGTTTTCTCTGATAGTTATTACGGAAGGTTAATTGATGATATGATAAACTTTTTAGGCTATTTCTTTACATTAGGTTCTAGAGTGCTATCTTGGACTTTAAGGAAGCAAAATATTGCAGGACGACAATCCACTGCTGAAGTAGAATACACCTATTATTAAATCAATCTTTTTAGAGAAACACTCTTGCAATTAAATCTGCAAATGGCTTGAACAGATTCAAGCAAAGTGTTTGCTGAAAATCAGGCAGCAATTCCATGGGAAGACTAAGCAACTCAAAATTGAACTCATTTTCTTAGAGAAGTACAAAAGGATGGGAATATTTTGTAATATCAATTGGAAGAAGCCTTTGCAAAGCCACTCTTAGAGGGAAGAATACAAGGAGAATTAAGAATATAATAAAATATTGCAATAAACATCCCACTAACCTCTCCCAAAAGGCTGAAGCCTCCAACAATGACACCCAATAGAGTAGAATAAATAGCATACCATATTTGAGTATCCATAAAATATACCTACACATTAATCAAACATATAAGAGTAGAATGAAATAATCCACAAAAATGTTAAAACCAAAGTAATGAAACTAGATAAAGTTTATAACTACAAAATTCCTTTCCTTGAGAACTCACCAGGATAATTGGAGCCCATATTGCAATCACAACACACATATTGTGAGTCTCTGTAATTCATATAAAATGAGTTGAATATATTGATTGCACATGTAGTCAAAATAGTGAAATGACATAAAATGTTACCATTTTCTGGAAAGAACTCATGCCACTGGTAGTTATCTATAGACATCCCCATGATTAATTTTGTGGGTCCAACAAGGGGCAATATCTATGGAAAGGTTAACTTTGTTAACAGAGAAACAAATTTAATGAAGTAAAATTAAAAAAAAAAAAAAGGTCATAATCAATTTCATACAATCATAATAAGTTCATAACACGGGAAAAAAAATACATGAAACATGATTGCAAGAATTCAATAGTTTATTTTTATTGGGAATAGATTTCATGATCCTTTTATGGTTTTTGCACGAACTTACAACAGGAAAAAAAGAAAAAGGAGAGTCATTAAAACGCTGAAATGAAACTGTGTTTCAAAGATACAATAAAAGATGTATTAGGATTATTAGAATTAATATAGTGATGCACTTCCTGATTACCATAATTACATGATTTGGTTAGACTACGGGCATATTAATAAGATAAACTTCTCTGTAAACAAATAAGATAAAGAAAAAAATAAGAAAAAATGAAATAAACTCCTCCTCAAGCTACAAAATTAGCTTGTGTAGAAACAAAAGTTGAATTGCTTCATCTACTTCGATGTATTAAAACTATATATTGATAACATTAAGTTTTAATAGTTAAAGTAACTGTGGTAGTATCTGGGTTGAATTTTTTAAAATTCGAATTAAAAGCTGAGATATGCTTTTGTTTATATAAGGTAAACAATTTTATTAAACATCCATACACAAACCACAAGACAATTGAGGTAGATCAAAGCATAACATCAAAACATCCAACATCCAAAAGCATTAAGCCAAAACCAAAGACCCTACCCAAAAAGTGGTCACCGACACCACTGCACCAATACTCACATCCCACATCTATAAAATGTTGGCGAAATACCACTACCACATGAATCAATAACCACGCACCTCTATTGAAAGCAAAATACGACAGGAATGCTTTAGTAACCAACCATTCCACAAAGCGACACCTGCACCAAGAACACATATGCACCCTGTCATTTGTCACCAAAGCAGTGCATGTTACAGACTTACAGCCAACATCCTGGGCCCATAGCCAAGATGTTATCTGAATTTTCTGCAGTATATCTTGGAGGCTAGTTTGTAGTGTCTAAATATAACATCATTCTGCACCTTCCATATGTTTCACAGGGTAGCATACCAAACAAATCTCCACACCTTCGTCATATTCTTTGCCCCTCAAAATAGTCCAAAACATTGTAACCATGGGTTTCATAGACTGTCATGAAGAGCCGTAGAAAGCCCCCACCATCTGCACACAGATTGCCAAATACAAACCAACAAAAACAGCAGTTAACAATTTATAGGCAAACGCCATCGAATATGTTTCTGTTGGATCAGCACTCCAAGACCACCCATCTAGCAGACTAGTACCCCTACCTTTACAGCCACCCCATTTCCAATTCCACCCCTCTCCACCTTCACTACCTCTCACTCACCGAACAATCCTTTGCCAAAGTCAAATTATACAACCTTCTAAACTTATCCCATAGTATTTTATCTCCCACCAACACCTTTTTCCAAAAGGAAATTCTACCCCTAGAGTTCTTCTAACATCACTCACCCACCAACCTCTACAAACCGAGTTCTCACCACCAATAGAATTTAATTCATTCCATCATCTAGAACACAAACTGCCATTTGTAATTCACCCCTCATCCCTTCATTCATATTTTGCCTTCAAAACTGAGTATGCCATCTAAATTTGCCTTCCCACAATAAATGTTGATTGGTTCTTGATATAACTGACAGTATAACACTCTTCAACCAATTTGTCAACACTTTCGCTAGCACCTTTAACATACACCCAATTAGCGAGATGGGTTTATACTCACCAATTTTCATGGGTTATCATTCTTGGGTATAATTGACTGAAACTGGTTGAATATACAACGAAAACGTGTTTATACAGGTTAAAAACATGTTTACAATAAGCATGATAAAACAATATTTGGAAAGACAACTCAAGAATACTAGTGAAGTAGGCGAATATTGCTAGAAAGATAACATTGTCAGATAGCCAGAATATCCATATTAAAATTCATGGCAAGCAGAGAAAGTTTTAACTTTATTAAAACCAACATTTGGAAGTTACAAACCAATATTTGTGATGACCCAAAATTATTTAAACAAAAAATAAGCCAAAAAAGGACAACATCAAGATGGGCAACTGAAACTTTCTTCGTCTAAAGATGAGTGTCGAGCAAAAGGCAGCAACCGAAACACACGCTACAAAAGAACCACAACAAGATAGATAGCGAGACAATTCTTCACCAGAAAATGAAGCAAAAGGTGGTATTTGTTATTTATCCTCTATATATGATTTTAAATACATCAATGTGTGTGCGCTCTAATACACACAACTCCTCTACACTTCCTATATGGTATAGTAGTTTAGCTTGTCCTATTTTCCAGATTTTTTTTTCATTTATTTTTCCAAGTGAACAATACCTACAAGGGCCAACCACCCTCCTCAACGTCACTGTTGCTGCCTTTCATTGGAGTTGCCTTGCTCCAACAACCCAGACTGCCAAGCCGCTTCTGCCACTGCACGTGCCGCTTCTCCTCTGGCGCATGACCCCATGCGTCCCTTTTCCAATGTGTAACGTCATTTTCCAGCGACCCATTTGGTTGCAAATTGATTCCTTTATTTGTAGCATTCTTTGGTTTTCAATTAGCTCCAATCTTCAGACTTCTTACGAAGCGTTTGACACTTGTTACAATATTTGGGCTAAAGCCAAGAAAGTGTACTCTAATAATGCCCACCGTCTATATAGTGTGATCACCACTATGATATCCACCAAACTTGAGAATATGGATATACAGACATACCTTGATAAGCTTGATCAATTGATTGCTGATTATAATAATTTGATGCCTTTTCCATCTGATGGAGAGACCTTTCACCAGCAACATAATCAATACTTCATGGTTCTTGCACTTGCCAGACTCCTTCCCGAGATTAACTCTGTGCAGAATCAGATCCTATCAGCACTTACTATTCCTACTTATGACATGGTTAGTGAACAGTTACTACGCCTCTCAACCCCGCATGCTTTTGGTCAATCATCTGCTCCTTCTGCGCTTGTCTCACACTCCTCTAATCGTGGTGGGCGTGGCAGTAATCATGGTAACAAGAACCGTCGTTGCCATTATCATAAATGGACTTAGCACCAGTTACAACACAAGGGATGCAAGTGTAATAGAGTCACAAAAGTAAGGGATTTTGCTTAGGATGAGAAAATAGGAAGGGTGCATGTATAATTTCAATAGATTTCAAGGAGTGTTACTATAAATTATTCTAAAATATAATTCATCATGCAAAAAGTGGGGAATTTGATATTCAATTCAACAACTTCAACTAAGCCACATTATCAGTCACGTGTGTTTTAGTGCCCACAAGCTGGTGAACTCAGAATAAAAATCAAATAAAAACCATTTTCATAAATAATACCTCCACATAGTAGCTGAATGCTAGCTTGCTAATTAGCACCATGATCCAGAAGAAGGTATACCTGTCATAACAAGATATATTAAAGCCAAAAAAAAATGAAATTATTAATAGAAGCAGCATATAGATGCCTTTGATTCAATGCAATACCCCATTATTAGTCTGATCCAATTGAAAAAAATAAATCCAAAAATTTATCCGTTATTGTTTCCATAATGTATGGTTAAGGGTCAAGACAGTTGAATAAATAATGCGATGAAAACATCAAACAACAACGGATATATTCTTCAGCATGCTTAAAGTAAATATAGTAAATATCTTTTTATATCATTAGGATTAGATAATATCTTATTATATATCTTGGATAGTTTTCGACTTTTCGTTCTTCCTTTTTTTGTTATTATTTCAATTTCCCTTAACAGTAATAGCCATTTAGCATACAAAAAAAGGGGAATCGAGCTTGTATTCAAAGCACAAATAAATGTTAGAGCAAGTATGAGAATCAGTCACTCAAGGAAGAGTGACTTGCAACACGAAACCAGAAAACTTACAAGGCAGTAGAAAGAATAAAGCAGCAGTAAAGGAGAAGAAGAAAGCAAGAGCAAGAATTCAGATTGATCTTGGAGTAAAAATCATAATTGAATAGTAAATGAATAAATTCAAAACTAAGAGACTAAGAATTCAATTTACAACCTGGTATATAAGCAGGCGCATCCACTAGAGTAACTAACTTAAGTTAGTTAACTACTTTAAAACAGAATTTTAATTGTGAACCAATCACACAACAATTCTCCATCATGGTTCAAAATTACAATTCAAAAACCACAAACAAAACAGCACCTAATCTCCTTGCATTCTAATCAAGTTCACGCAGTGATAAAACTTGGAGCTTGGAACAAGCTTAGTGATCATGTCTGTAGGATTATTTTTGGTATGCACCTTCCTCACTATCACAAAACCTTTACCAATGATTTTCCTGACAAAATGCACCTTGATATCAATGTGTTTTGTCCTCTCATGATACACAGAATTTCGGGACAGCTGAATGGCACTTTGGCTGTCACTCCTTATAGTAATCACCTTGTCTTACAGCTTCAACTCTTGCAATTCCTTCCAGCCATATAGCCTCCTTTGCTGCCTCTGTCAGAGAAATATACTCTGCCTCTGTGATTGAGAGAGCCACCACCTTTTGAAGGCTTGCCCTCCAGCTAACTGCAGTACCATGAGCTGTGAAGACAAAGCTAGTAAGTGACTTTCTTGTGTCTAGGCATCCAGCATAATCTGAATCAACAAAACCTTCAATCACTTTTGTCTTGCTTGCGCATCTAGCTCCACCATAGGACAAAACTCTCCCAACTGAGCCTCTTAGATACCTCATTATCCATTTAACAACCTGCCAATGAGCTCTACCTAGGTTTGTCACGAATCTGCTGACTAGACTTACAGAATAAGCTATGTCGAGCCTGGTGCAAACCATGGCTTACATGAGAGACCCGACCACACTAACATAGGGAATCTTCTCCATGTAATCAGCCTCATCTTGATACTTAGGCGATTGGTTTAGGTTGAGCTTGAATTGCTGTGAGAGGGGAGTGATCACAGGTTTAGAGTTTGACATTTCAAACTTGTCAAGTACCTTCTTTAGGTAGGCTTCCTAGGACAAGTGCAGTAGCCTCTTTGATCTATCCCTATTGATATCAATACCCAATATCCTTCTGGCAAGTCCCAAATCCTTCATTTTGAATTCCTTGCTTAAATCAGCCTTTACCTTAGCCACCTCCTCTTTGCAATTGCTTGCTATCAACATGTCATCAACATAAAGCAAGAAGATAACAAAATTTGAATACACACAACTGTCATAGTTGCTCCTGCTGAACTTCATTTTCACCATAAACTTATCAAATCTTTTGTTCCACTGCCTTGGTGACTGTTTCACCATAACAAAGTTTCTAAACTTACTTTAGGAACAAATACACATACTAGAACCGTATGTAAAAATACCCATAAATATGTTAAAGTAAATACATTCTTAAACAAATTACAGATTGAGGAAGAAGATTTTTCTTATCAATTTACAAATAATTTAGATTTGTAAATGCACCATGAAAAAGTCCCTAAAAATTATGACCTCACAAATGAATTTACAAACAATGAATGTATTTGTTTAAGAAAAATCTTCTTCCTCAATCTGTAATTTGTTTAAGAATGTATTTACTACATCATCAATTTCATCATTTTCTTCATTTTCTTGAAGTCTCATAACTTCATTTGTTTCAGAGGGAAAGTTTTCCCAGGGTTCCCAGTTTAGGTTGTCTAAAGTACCTTGCCTGAGCATGACTATGTTTGCTTGATGATGATTCCATTCTTCATCAGTCATATCATCATCTTCTTCATCATCACTTTCTATGATATTCATCATACAAATATGATCATCATTAGGAATAATTGATGTACTATCCCGTCTGTTTTGTTCTAAGTCCATAAGTAGAGTATTTCTGTAGTCTGTGAAGCTTAAACTAAGGCCTCTAGATCTATTGTGTAGAATAGCAGAATTTGGATTTGTAATGGGATTACGTTCTTCCCTTTGTAAATGAGTTTGCCATAGATGGCTTTCATTACTTCTTGTAAATGCCTGAGCTGGCAAAAATTGTGTACCATAAGAGCTTATTGCTTCTTCTAATGGTCTTGTGTTAATTCTATAGATGGAAGAAATATAGTTATTTATCCTTCCTATGAAGGTAATGTCAAGGTGTAGGTTATATCTCCTATCCAATTTGTTCCAAAACATATGGTTTGTACTTCTAGACTAATGTGATTTACAAAGTCTGGAAGGGTTAGTGTAAAATTTGGAGCAAGATATATTAGTGAGATAGGCTGATTTAAGTCAACCTCTAAGGTTCCAATGATGCTTTGAGAATCATTGTTTTGAAATTTTGTATCATGGAGAACTATTAAAGCTCTCGCACCTATCATATGTCTAGCTAGGGATCTGACTCCTATGGTGATTAATCCCATGTAAACATATCTTCCATATTGGGCTAGGAGTTGTCTAGCAGTTTGTTGAGATATTAAACGAATTATCTCATATGTATTATCAGGGAGGTGAAAATCTTCTATCCTTCTATATCTGTAAAGGCTTGTTCTTTCAGAACTGAGTCATCCTATGTTGTATAGTTGTCTAGGATTCAAAGAATCAATCCTTGAATTTGATCCTATTTCTATGTTTTGGTGTATGTCTACTAAGTCTTCTAGTCTTCTGACATTAGTAGTTCTTCTTCTGTTTAGAAATCTATCTAAGATTCCTGGGCGTTGTATGAGATCTTGTCTCCTAGTCTGATGTTCTCTTAGTCTTCAAGAAGTTCCTGGAAACCTCTCTGGTGTTTCGTTCCTAGTGGTTGTACTATCCATAGAAACATTTTCCAATCGTGTTTGTGAAGTATTATGTTGTCTTAAATTCATATTTAACTAACAGTTTTATCTTTGTTAGAGGTGTTGTCCTCCTTTTTATACTAATTCTTATTACTGGATTCAGCTATGTTTGTTTTTGCTATTACTTTAACATATTTATGGGTATTTTTACATACTGTTCTAGTATGTATATTTGTTCCTAAAATAAGTTTAGAAACTTTGTTAACTAAGTCATTTATATCGTCAGATATATATATATATATATATATATATATCCGTTTTTGTTCGAATCTATCAGATTAGATATCTTTCTAGAAACTTCTTCTAGGAAGGCTATTATTATGTTATTTTGTCCTATTAGAACTGTGTGAACGAAATCTACCTGAATAGGAGGTTTCGTATATCCCACTGGAGGGGCTTTTGTCAAAAATTCAACAGCGTTAAGAGCTGATTTGTAGTCTTTTCCTTGAAAAGGTTGTATATTATCCATTTTTATAAAAATTTGTCAAGAAAATAGTATAAGATTAAAAAGAGCAAGAGCAAAAGCAGCGAAAGAGCAAAGAACCAGTATAGAGTTAAGCAGAAGCAAAAGAATAAGGTATCTATGAAATACACTAGAAAGCAATAAATATTAAAGAATTTAGAAGATCATAAGGCTTATCAGAAATTTAAGAACTCTTTTTGTTTTTTTTTCATGGAAATATATATCTGATCTTAGTGTCGCAATCTGCACGTGTTTCTCAACCCATCAAGGTAAGAAACTAAGGTCTTACAAAGGCTCTACACTGGCCCATCATTGCCCTTCAACTACCATGGGTATCCTAGCAAACACTATACACTGTTACCAGATACATATACACTTGTTTAGATTGCATACATGGTCTTCCCTCCCTTCTTTGATGAACCCTTCATGTTGTTCCATCATTATGCTTCCATCTAGCTTGCCATGTAGGAATGTTGTCTTGACATTCATCTGCTCAAGCTCTAAGTCCAGAACAGTAGCCATGGACATCAAAATTCTTATTGATCAATGCTTCCTAACAAGTGAAAAAACTTCATTAAAATCCACTCCCTCCTTTTGAGTGAAACCTCAGACCACCAATCTAGCTTTGAACCTTGCTAGTTCAACACCATGAATACCCTCCTTCTTGAACAGCCATCTGCAGCTTGCTACTATAGAGTCGAGAGGCTTCTTGACAAGCTTCCATGTATTGTTATCATGCAAGGACTTCATTTCTTCTTCCATGGCAGCAAGCCATTTCTCTTTCTCCTTGCTGACCAACACTGCTTTGAAGTCCTTTTGTTCTTCTAACACTTCCATGGCTGCAACTAGAGCAAAAGCAGTTAGCTCAACATAACCATACCTAACAGGTGGCCTGGTTTGCCTTCTAGCTCTATCCCTAGCAATGAGATACTTAGCAGCCTCGTTGTCATCAGATTCATCCTTCTCTAAAGATTCAACACCTTGTGGTTCAGCAAACTTGAACTCGGGTTCAATCTCAACTTCAAAGCTTGAATAAGTCCTTATTTCAGGTGCAGCAGTGTTATTGGTGGTTACATAGCCCATCTTGGCCTCATTGAAAGTGACATTTCTACTCACCAAGCACCTTCTAAAACCATCCTCCAAGCACCACAACTTGTAACCCTTCACTCCCTCAAGGTAGCCCAAGAAAATACACTTTAGTTCTCTTGGTTCAAGTTTGTCTTGCTTAACATGAGCATAGGCAACACAACCAAAAATCCTCAAATGCTACAAGTTTGGGGTTCTACCTGACCAGACTTGCTCGGGGGTCTGAAAATTCAGAGCTGCTGAGGGGGACCTATTGATGAGATATGTTGCTGCCATAGTAGCTTTTGCCCAGAAATCTTTAGGGAGTCCAACACCAAGTAACATGCACCTTATTCTTTCAAGAATGGTTCGATTAAACCATTCAGCAAGGCCATTTTGCTGAGGTGTGACAGGAACTGTTTTCTGCCTCATAATATCATTTTCAAAACAGAACTGATTGAAGGCATCTGAGCAGAATTCAAGGCCATTGTAAGTCCTCAACTTCTTCACCTTCTTCACCTTCTTACTAGTCTGAATTTCAACCAGCCTTTTCCAGCTTTTAAAATTTTCAAAAGCTTCATCCTTAGTCTTTTGGATGTAAATCCAAAGCTTCCTTGAGTTATCATCAACAAGGCTTTAGAAAATACCTTGCACTAAGTGTGAAACAGCTCTAGTTGGTCCCCAAAGATCAGCATGAACATAGTTAAGAATTCCTTTAGCTTTCAGCTTCCCAACACTAAATTTAGCTTGGCTTGACTTCTCATAGATGCATTGCTCATAGAACTGCAGCTTCTCCATCTTGTCATCACCTAGCAGATCTTGTTTGTTGAGTTCTTGCAGCTCTTTCTCACTCACATGTCCAAGCCTCCTATGCCATAATTCAATTTTAGAGCCAGGGAATTCAAAAACTACTGCAGCTGAGCTTGCAACCACTCCACCAACAACTGAGTATAGGCCATTCTTCATAACCACCCTCATTACTGTTTTATTTCCCTTTACAACATTCAAGACTCCCTCTTGCCCTTGAAACACATACCCCTTTTTATCAAAGTCACCCAGGGATATTAGATTCCTTTTCAACTCGGGCACATACCTGACATCTATGAGCACCCTTTCCACATCATCATGCAGTTTGAACCTTACTGACCCAATTCCCATTATTTTGCATGGCTTGTTGTCTCCCAACAAAACTAATCCCTCAGCAGTATCAGAGAAAGACTCAAACCAAGATATGTGAGGGCTCATGTGCCATGAATACCCTGAGTCCATTATCCACTCCTTGTCTGAGTGATTTTCAGAAACTGCCAGGGCCTCGGCTGACTCATATCCTTCAATTTCAGCCACTGCAGCATTTGCAGGTTGCTTATCAGCTTCCTTATGCTGGAATTGGATGATCTTTCAAGGCAAAATCTCCTTGTATGTCCCTTCTTGTCACAGTGATAACATCTCATTGGTTTTGGACCACCATTTTCTTTTCTCTTTTCAGCCATGACCTTCTTCTTGTCAACCTTCTTGTCTTTCTTGAAGTTCTTGCTAGGCCACTTTGCCTTAACAGACAAACCATCACCATTTTCAGGATGCCTCCTCTCCTTTCTTTCATTCAGCTCCTTCGCATGCAAGGCAGCTTGTACCTCATCAAAAGAAACTGTATCTCTACCAAACAACATGGTTTCTTTGAAGTGGGAGTAGTTCTTGGACAGAGAACACAGCAGCAATAAAGCTTGATCTTCATCTTCGATGGTGACATCTACATTTACCAAATCCAAGATCAGCTTATTGAATTGATCCAGCTGCTCCCCCACTGGTTTGTCTTCTGCCATTTTGAACGAATACAGGGATTGCTTCAGGTAGAGTCTTTTTACCAAAGACTTAGTCATATACAAGCTTTCAAGCTTAGACCACACGACTACAGCGGTTTGTTCCTTTGACACTTGCCTCAGCACTTTGTCTCCCAAGCTTAGGATTATCGCACTATGAGCCTTTTGGGTCATAATTCTCCTTTCCTCATCCGCCACTCCTCCCTCGATGTTGGTTTCACCATAAAGGGCATCAAGCAGCCCTTGTTGAACAAGAACTGTTATCTTTACCCTCCATAAGCCAAAGTCATTTTGCCCCATGAATTTCTCCACCTCATACTTGGTTGAACCCATTCTTGAAAAAAAGATTCAAGAATCCATGCTCACTGCACCAATTGTTATAGCAAGTATGAGAATCAGTCACTCAAGGTAGAGTTACTTGCAGCCCAAAAGCAGAAAACTCACGAGGCAGCAAAAAGAATAAAGCAGCAGTAGAGGAGAAGAAGAAAGCAAGAGCAAGAATTCAAATTGATCTTGGAGTAAAAATCAGAATTGAATAGCAAATGAGTCAATTCAAAACTAAGAGACTAAGAATTCAATCTACAGTATATAAGCAGGTGCATCAGCTAGAGTAACTAACTTAACTAACTCAGTTAGTTAAGTTAACTACTTTAAAACAAAATTTTAATTGTGAACCAATCACACAACAAATATATTCAATTCCTTCTGTTTCTATTCCAGTTGGTGATAATTTGTGGGAGGAGTGATATTATATTCCATGGTCAAGACAAGATTTCTAGAAAAAACTTGAAACCATCCGTTCACATGACTGCTCTCTCATCTAGAGTGGTCAAGTGGGGTGCTTCTTCTCATACAAAGTATATGTATTTACTATTTTAAAAGAAACAAATCTCTAATTATTTATAACAATAAATTTAAATTTGTTAGAGATCTGATTTAATTACCTATTTACCTTTAATAGGGAAATATCCTTAGCTGATATTTGGTGATTATTCTCATCATCAGTCATTATTATGTTTCCTTTTATTGAACCTTTTATTCATTATTTAAAAAAAAAAAAACCAAAATAGCAAACCCAATAATGATAGGGGTGCAGATCTTAAGGGATATTCTACAAAATCCCAACACGTGGAGATCTTAAAAGATCTTCTTCCATGAAATTCTCTTCTAAAGCCCCCTTCCCCACCGTCCATGACCACAAAACAAACTGGATGCAAAAGGAAAATTAATAAGAACTTTACTTACTTCAGCTTTGATAACATGTCCTCATTCATGTTTCTGCCGACATACAATTTTGGCTGCAGTATTGAGTATAGTAAATGTTAACACTCAAAACTCAATCAGAAAGACATGTAAAGATTAATACACGAACCATCAGTAGATATTTCCACACAAAAAATAAACAAAAAAATGCATTTGTTGCTGACCTGAGCCCACCATATAAAAACAGTAATGATTCGCATATTTGATCCCTCCAAAGTCCTCTGCAGAGGAGGAAGAAAAAATAGTATTGCAGCCACAATGTTTGGTAACATATATAATGCAACAACACAGGTGTAAAGTGACTGGTTCCCCCAATCTCCAGCCCAACTGGTACCAAATTTTATAAGCCCCGATGGATTCTGTAGAGAACTTGAATAACAGACTGGCAAAACAATAATCCAAATAGCTGCTATCACAAATTTCAAAAAATATCTAAGCAGCTGAGTAAATTTCATGTTCTTCATTGCATTCCATGTGAGAATAATATCAAGAGTAGCTGCAAAAAGAGATGTGTTAAAAAGGGTTAATAAATGGAAACAGTAATTGGTTTGAAAGTAAACTAAATAAAATGATGGTCACTAAATATCTCTATTCGTTGAATTATAGAACGAATATGAGTGCTAGGCTTGTACAAAGCAATTTAATCAACCAAATTTACACTTCAAAATCTTTCCAGTTTCCTTTTTTCTCTGTTAATTTATCTCATACATTTAATTTCTGCATGTTTATGTAACAGTATTTGATCGTCAACCTCCCTTAGTCAGGATTTGGCTTTTGTAGACTTCTTTGAGGAGGTATAGGAAACAATCTGTTATTGCAAGGCCTAACTTGAGCAATATATCCAGACATTAAATTAAGTGCTGCTCTTGAGAAGTATCAGTCAGTTGTTTAGTAAGACGGAGGATATTTTATCCTCCCATGAAATTTGCTCTCCTTCAAATAAATAAATCCTTTGAAAAAAGTAGGTACAACAAAATGCTCAGACATAGGAATCAAGTACCTTGAAGAAAATTGAGAAAAGCATATGTAATGAATATAGTCATAACATTTCTGAAGACATCTCCATCCAAAAACACTCCAACAGGTCCCAAGGAACTCCATGCTATGATAATCATTGCCTGAAACAAATAATTCCATATTTGAAATAAAATTTCCATCGTTAAGTTTCAAGACTTAACCACAGCTTTAGACATTCAGTTAACATTAACATAAAGAACAATCAACAGGTCCAACTACTATAATTACCTGTAAAGCCAATATAAAGAACATCCACATTCGATGAAAACTCCTAAACAGATGAAAAAATGTACGAACTTCCACAAAATTTGTTTTTCGGTTTGGCTTCCTCTTACAAACTGCAATGTTGGCTCGCCCCTCCTGTAATTGACATTTGTACTTCAATAAAGGTCTGTTTCAAAGTAACACAAGTTCGTCTATCCAGGTGAGTATTTACTAATTTACATACAATTGCTTATAATCAATGCAGCAATTTTATTAGTGTGGAAGGAAAAAGAACAAAAATGGGTACACAAAATAAACAGCTATTAAAAATTTCAGCCTGAGCAATAGAACTAAAGTTCTGTTATATACTTAAACCACATGTCTCTAATTCAATAAAGACCATCACGCCCTATACAATCAAATAAACCATATTAATGTATTGAATCATTATACAGTAAATACTTCATTATTATTCTCATACTGTTACCAAAACTAGAACTGGAAGCAGTGCTATCAATGGCGGATGGAAGAATATAGCGGAAGGCCAAAATTCTGTCATAAAAACACGCCATTGCACCTTATGACGCCGCCTGGAGGAAATTTATTCACAAATTATGTATCGCGGTTGGCAAAGAATCCGCCATGTCATGGAATTATTGCGCTGCCACAGTGGTTATTTAACAACATTGACCGGAAGTGACTTCCCATAGTTCCTCGCAACTTCTTTCTTTCTTCTTTTTTTTTTTTTTTTTTTGAATAAAAGGAAACAATTAAGTGTGTTTGGACAAGCATTAGTAAAATTGATTTTTTATGGAATTAATTTTGGTTAAAATTTATTTTGAAATAACATTATTTATGTTTGAATCTTTTATTATAAAAGCAAGTTATAATTAAAATTTAGTATAAAATTGTTGATCCAATGTAGAAGCTACTCTAAATTCTTCTTGAACACGAAACCAAATGTGTGAAAATTCCTCTGAAAATGCAATCCAAAATCAATTCCAGAACTAGAATCAATTCTAAATTCTTCTTGAACACAAAACCAAATGTGTGAAAATTCATCTGAAAATCAATTCTAAATCCAAAATTAATTCTTAGCTTGAAACTAAACATGCACTAATTAGAAAAAGAGAGTTAAAAGTACAAAATTTTGGAGGATAAAAAATCCTCAACAAAGACAATACAAAAGGAGAAAGTGAGAACCAGAAAAAAAAAATAAGCATTCATAACAAATCAATGTAAAAGAGTAGTCTGGACCCTTTGAATATCAAACACTGCTATGTTTGGATTGATGGGGTGGGATGGAATGGATGAAATAAGTGATCCATTGTTTGGTTTATTTAAATGATGATTGAAGGAGATTGAAGATAATGGGATGATTAAAATAGAATTAAGCTTTAAATATTTTAAATTTATTATTTTAACCATTTTAGGGTTACATACAAGCATTTGATTGGTCAAATGATTGACTAAATAAGAGTAATATAGGAAATGAGAAGTTGTAATGTATTTTGCGCCAGTGTATTTCCAAATAATGTATTGAGAATCTTAGATATCATCTTATATTGATATTGTCTTATCTTGATTTTAAATATAATATGTAGAGATAATATCTTAGACGTTATAGGAAACAAAATCTTCTTTATTCCTGTGTATTTTATGAAATAAGTCTATATAAACATATTTCCACTGTGTATTCAGACACAACTTCGTTCCATTATTCTTTATTTTTCTTATTTTGACATGGTACCAAAGCCAAATTGAAAGAATATTTAAAAAAAAAGTATCCCCCACTAGGGGGCCACTGCCCCCGATGAGCTCTTTTTGTTTGTTGCTCCTCTTCCGACACCAATTCCCTTTTTCTGACAATCCTTTCAAATATTTTTCTTTTCGTTGACCACTGTTGATGACTTCTCCAATGACCACCGCCACTTGCTATCAGTGACTTTTTAAACCGTGACCAACACTATCATGGGTTCTTTGACAATTTTTGTCAACTTCTTTATTTTTTAGTGAAGAACAATTTATCCATCTATCCCGCTCCCATTGTCTTTCCAAATATTGTTTATGGCATAGCAGTCAAAAGCACGGGTTAGTGACGCTATAGCAGCAACGCAGAGCGGACCATCGTCGCTCCAGAGGTGGCCATCACGGTACGGATGAGAGGAGCAGCGATCATGCCACCTTTCGCGAAGCAAATCGTGGAGAACAACTGTTAAAAGTAGTCTGACGCGATGCTCCTGGTTCATGCTAGAGAAGACAATGCGAACTGCGTCTTTTTACGTTAATTTCTTTTTTTTAAAAAAAAGGTGAACCCGAAAACAACCTTGTTTTGGCCAGGGTTAACTTCTTTTAAAATGAAGGGTAAAAAGGGCAAATTTCATTTTCCCTTTTTACCTGAGCAGAACAACGTTCTTCTACAAGAAGCATGTCTTCCAACATTTGTCTCTTCTCTAGCATCTCTGGTGGTGAGCTCAATTCCTCTTCTCAGGCGAGCAGCGTTGTTCCGACCAATTTCGTCTTTGGCAAGCATCTCGGTTCCACTTTTTTGGCTCTTTTTCACAGTGCATCTCAGCTAGCAATGTCTTCTTCACGATGCTTCTTCTCATCTTTTTTGGTTCAGCTTTTCTCCCTTCTACTATGACCTCACAACCCACTCCTTCTAATGGTTTAGTAAAACTCACAGGTCCCATAATTGACATGGCTTGGCAGTGGAATAACTTAAAAGATATCAACAACAAAAAAAGCTATAACTTGTGATTTTTGTTTAAAGACAAGCACTGGAGGTATTTCTCAAGCAAAGAGACATCAAATGGGAATCAAGGGAGGTGTCAACAATTATACCAAGGCTTATTCTACTAAAGGAAGCATTTATGAAAAAGATTGCTGAGAAGGAAGCATATGCAACTTAGATAGAAGAAAAAATGAAGAGGAAGAGGCAGAAGAAATTCAAAATTTGTAATAGGAAAAAGACCTACAACAGTAGCTACAGCCAAGAAAGCAAAAAATGGTCCAATTGATTTATTATTCTTAAAAAACATGAGGAAACCATCAAAATGGACAAGAGAAAAAGCAAGCAAGTACCATTGATGTTAATAAAGAAGCAAGAGCAAGGACAATACGATACATAGAACGTTTCCTTGTGACAAACAACATTTTTTGCATGCCTCTTACCATGAATGTAAGGTTCCTTTTCTAAATAAAGAGTTGGAGTACACAGAAAATTTAATGAAAGATCATAATGCAGAAAGAGAAAAATATGGTTGTACAATTATGTCTGATGAATGAACTGATAAGAAGAATAGAACTTGGATAAATTTCTTAGTGAATTGTCCATCCGGGTCTATGTTTGTGAAGAGTGTTGATGCATCAGCCTACATGAAGACCAGAGAGAAAGTATTTGAATTGTTAGATAAATTTGTTAAAGAGATTGGAAAGAGCAATGTTGTTCAAGTTGTAACTGACAATGGAAGTAACTTTTTTTTGGCTGGTAATGAGAGTTGAGAAACTTTGCTACTTTTATTGTTGTTATTTAGGCCTTGAATTTAGCAGCCTTGCATTTACTAATTTTACCCTTTCATTGTTGTTATACTAGTTTTAATTTATCATACTTGGTATTTAGGCCCGTTGTTGCAAGCCAAGAGGCAACATTTATTTTGGACACCTTTTGCAACCCATTGTCTTGATTTAATGTTAAAGGAGATTGGAAAGATAGCAAGAGTGAAAAAGACTATCCAAAGGGGGCTTAGTCTTGTAGGCAATATTTACAACCACTTTTCGGCCTTGAATACCATGAAAAGGTTCACCAACAAATCTAAATTGGTTAGGTATGGAGTGACTAAGTCTGCAACAACCTTCCTCACTTTGTAAAGGTTCCATAATCAAAAGAACAACCTTATGAAGATGTTCACATCTAATTAGTGGTTGAAGTCAAAGGTAGCCAAGGAACCTAAAGGGAAGAAAACAACTGACATTGTCGTATGCCCGCCTTTTGGACTGATATGATTCACACTCTCTAGTGTATGGGACCAATAGTTCAAGTTTTAAGACTGGTTGATAATGAGATAAAACCAGCAATGGGATATATATATATGAGGCGATGTATTAGAGTACTCTAGTTATATGTGTATATGGCTGTCTCAACTGTAGCAGATCTGTTCTACTTTCCGTTAAGTCTGTTAGTTGTTTTACTTTTCTGTTAAGTTTGTTATTAATCATATGTCCCTCTCTTTTCTTTTAAGAGGTTAGTTAGTGGTTAGCTTCCTCTAGAGACTTTTCTGTTAGGGTTTCTTCTCTATAAATAGAGAAGTGTGTTTCTGTTGTAAGCAAGAGGAAATAATAAGAAAGTCCCCTTTCTTTGTTCTTCTTCTTCTCTGCAATTTTCTAACATGGTATCCAGAGCCCAGTGAGGTCCATGGCTGCTTCGATCAATTTTGTTCCCTCCTCTTCCACCACCCAAACTTTTTCTCAATCTATTACTGAAAAGCTTACTGATTTGAATTTCCTGCTCTGGAAACAGCAAGTAGAACCAGTTATTAAGTCTCACCGCTTACATCAATTCATAGTGAATCCTGAAATTCCTCTCCGATTTCTTACCGAAGGTGATCGAGATACAGGCTCTGAAAATCCTGCTTACACCACCTGGGAACAGTAAAATCAGTTGTTGTTAACCTGGCTTCTCCTCATCGATTTTGTTGATTGTTCTTGGTTCTATTTCACCTGCAGACTCGCACCCGTGCTAGGCAACTTCGGGCTGAATTGCACGCTTCCAGTCTTGATGATAAATCTATGCGTGACTTTCTTTCTCACATCAAATCACTTGGTTATGCATTGGCTTCTATTGGGGATCCTATTTCGCACAAGGAGCATGTTGATGTGATTCTTGAAGGACTCCCACAAGAATATAGCTTTGTTGTTACTGTCGTTAAGAGCCATTTCGAGCCTGTTCCGATTGAAGAAATTGAAGCCTTATTTTTGGCTCAAGAATCACAAAATAAGAAATATCGCAAGCGACTATTAACTGACACACCTTCGGTCAATCTTGTTCACGGTGCTCATGAAAACCCTGATTCATCTTCATCTCATAGTTTCACTAACGCCTCTGCCTCGCAATCGAACTCTGCAAACTCTCTGGCTGGTGTGCGTGGTGATTTTAGTTGCGCTGGCAGTTACAGCTGCAGAGGCGTTGAGGCGGCGGTTGTGGTCGTGGAGGACGATTCTCTAACTTTCAGTACCAAGTGTGCCTTAAATATGGGCACACTGCCTCCTTTTGTTACTATAGGGTTTATGAGCATTATCAACCTAATCCTTCTCTCTTGCTACAAGAACCCACGGCACAAAACCACTCTCAGCAGAATATGTCTGTCCCTTTGCCTGGTTATTATGGAAGTTTCCAGCAAACTGTTCTCTACAGACTAAACGTAAACTGGATTTCTCAGCCCCAATTATACAGACCTGCTTAACATTCTCAGAATTCTCAATATCCAAGTGCTATGGTAGCAGATACTCCTACTCAACCTTGTTCTACATCTACATGGGTTCCAAATTCAGGTGCCTCCTTTCATGTTACTGGAGAATCTCAGAATATTCAGTAGATAAGTCCCTTTGAGGGACCTGACCATATGTATATTGGTAATGGACAAGGTTTGCCAATTAATTTCTCGAGTTCCTCTACCTTTCCCTCTCCTTATAATTCAAAAATTTCCTTGTCTCTCACACATTTGTTGCATGTTCCTTCTATAACCAAAAACCTTATCAGTGTTAGTAAGTTTGCTCAAGACAATAATATCTTCTTTGAGTTCCATCCTAATCTTTGTCTTGTTAAATCACAGGTCACCAATGAAGTCTTGCGTCAAGGCTATGTTGGTGCTGATGGTCTCTATTCCTTTCCAAGTCTTTGTCTCCAAAGCACTCCAATTGCTTCTTGTTTAGTTTCTAATTCTGCACAAACTGTCAAACCCACTAACATTTCTTGTAATAACTCTAAGCCTCAACTGCTATGGCATGCTCGGTTGGGTCATCCCAACTCACATGTCTTGAAACATGTTATGAAACATTGTAATATACCCATCGTTAATAAAAGTCCTATTGAATTTGTTCTGCTTGTTGTGTTGGAAAATCTCACAGACTTCCCTCCTCTAATTCCAATACTGTGTACAATTATCCATTAGAATTGGTGTATAGTGACTTGAGGGGACCTTCACATATTCCCTCTAAATCTGGTTTTCTTTACTACATTACCTTTGTTGATGCCTTTTCCAAATTTACTTGGATATATCTCCTCAAAAATAAATCTGATACCTACAATGTTTTCTTACAATTTATAGTCATGGCTGAATTCCAATTTCATACTCAAATCAAAAGCATTCACACTGACTAGGGAGGTGAATTCAGGTCCATAACCTCTTATTTTACCAATCATGGTATCATTCATAGAGTTATTTGCCCTCATACGCATCACCAAAATGGTATTGTTGAAAGAAAACATAGACATGTGGTTGAACTTGGTCTTACCTTGCTAAGTCATGCATCTCTTCCTCTCAAATTTTGGGATTATGCCTTTACCATGACTGTTTATCTTATCAATAGACTACCTACACCCTCTCTCAACTTTGCTGTCCCTTATACTGTTTTGTTCAAATAGCCCCCAGATTAGAGTTTCCTAAAAACCTTTGGCTGCTCCTGTTACCCATTTCTCAAGCCTTATAATCAACACAAGCTGGAGTTCAGATCTCATGAGTGTGTCTTCCTTGGTTATTCCACTTCTCACAAAGGTTATAAATGTCTATCACCTACAGGTAAACTCTTTGTATCCAAAAATGTGGTGTTTAATGAAATCAAGTTTCCTTATACAAACCTGTTTTTCCTCCTCTCTCAGTCAGCTCTCTGCTGACAGTTTTTCCCCTCATCCCCCCACTTCTATTCCTCTAGTTGTCCTTGTTCAGCACCCTGTCATTTCTCCCTCACAAGTCACTACACCCAATTCTACTTCTTCTAATGATGAGTCTACTATAGCGAATAATCAGCCCACCTTCACTCCTTCTCTACCTATTAACACTCATCCCATGCAAACCAGGTCTAAATCTGGCATTCCTCAGACCAGAATTCATCCTTCCTTATCTCTCACCCATTGTGAACCGAAAAAAACAAGCCCTGAATGATCCTAAGTGGTACTTTGCAATGCAGGAAGAATACAGCTTTACTGAAAAATTAGACTTGGGATTTAGTCTCCCTACCTCCCAATAGACAACCAATTGGGTGCAAGTGGGTTTTCAAGGTTAAAGAAAAAGCTGACAATACTGTTAACAAATACAAGGCCAGGCTGGTTGCTAAAGGATTCCACCAACAACCTGGCACTGACTTTCATGAGACCTCTCCGATTATCAAACATGTGACTGTTTGGCTCATTCTCACCTTGGCTTTGACCAATCATTGATCCCTTTTTCAGTTAGATGTCAACAATTCTTTCCTTAATGGCATCCTTGAAGAGACAATTTATATGCGCCTACTCCCAGGGTTTGAAAACTCTGATCCATCTCTTGTCTGCAAGCTGAATAAACTTTATATGGGTTGAAACAGGCCCCTAGGCAGTGGTTTGAATGTCTTAAGGCCACCCTTACTCAGTTCGGTTTCATGGCTAGCAAATGTGACCTCTCTCTTTTCATTTACAAGCACAAAGGTCATACTGTTTATCTGCTTGTCTATGTTGATGATATTATCATTACAGGCAGCTCATCTCAACTGATTCAAGTTCTCACTAGAAAACTTCATTCTAGTTTCTCTCTTAAACAATTGGGGCAATTGGACTATTTTCTTGGCATTGAGGTAAAATACATGCCAGATGGATCTATTCTTCTCACACAAAGCAAGTATATCAAGGATTTGTTGCAGAAAACAAAAATGACAAAAGCTTAGCCTATCTCCTCGCTTATGGCATCATCCTGTAGGCTAACTAAAGAAGGTTCAGATTCTTTTCAGACCCTACGCTTGTACAGGTCTGTTGTTTGTGCTCTTCAGTATATTCTTGTTACTAGACCAGAAATCAGCTTTGCTGTCAACAAAACCAGTCAGTTTATGTCTCAACCTCTTGAGTCTCATTGGACTACAGTCAAATGCATTCTTTGATATCTAAAGGGAACCCTTCATTATGGTCTTCTTCTGAAACCTGCTGTTGCTAGTCTACCCTTGTCCATTCAGGCCTTCTGTGATGTTGATTAGGCCTCGGATCCAGAAGACAAGAGGTCCACGTCAGGAGCTCTTATTTTCCTTGGGCCCAACCTCATATCTTGGTGGTCTCGCAAACAACAAGTTGTCGCTAGGTCCAGCACAAAAGCAGAGTATCGTGGTCTTGCTCAAGCCTCTATTGAAATTTTATGGTTTCAAACCTTAATGACTGAACTAGGTGTTCCTTTCTCTGTCCCTGCAGTTTTTTGTGATAATGAGAGTGCAGTGGCCCTGACCCATAATCCTGTTCTGCATAAAGGCACCAAGCATATGGAAATTGATGTCTTCTTTGTCAGAGAAAGAGTTTTGGCCAAGCAGCTATTCGTTCATCATGTTCCTGCCCTTGAGCAGTGGGGCAGATGCCCTCACTAAGCCTTTGTCTCCCACTCATTTTCTACTACTTCGTAACAAACTCAATGTGGTTGAACCTCTAAAGGAGTCTCACCATCCTTGAGTTTGCGGGGGGATATTAGAGTACTCTAGTTATATGTGTATATGGCTGTCTCAATTGCAGCAAATTTGTTCTACTTTCTGTTAAGTCTGATTCTGATAAGTTTGTTAGTTGTTTTACTTTTCTATTAAGTTTGTTATTAATCATATGTCCCTCTCTTTTCTGTTATGAGGTTAGTTAGTGGTTAACTTCCTCTAGAAGCTTTTCTCTTAAGGCTTCTTCTTCTCTATAAATAGAGAAGTGTGTTTCTGTTGTAAGCAAGAGGAAATAATAAGAAATTCTCCTTTCTCTGTTCTTTTTCTTCTCTGCATTTTTCTAACACGATGGATAGGGCAAAAGAAGCTATTCAAAGAAAACAAAGAGAAATACAAAGAGGTTTTTTAAATAATTGATACAAGATGGAAGTGTCAATTCTTTCATCCTTTGCATGTAACGAGTCATTATCTAAATCCTCAATCCTTTTATCATAATCCAAGTCTTGAAAATGATGCAGAAGTGATGGAAGGGTTGTTCAAGTGTATTCAAAGGCTAGCTGGAAGTAATGAGGAGGAAGATATGGCAACCCATAAGCTATCAATTTATAGAAGAGTGGGATACCATTTCAGATTTCCCGTGACAATAAGATATCTTGTCTACTTTAGCTCTTGGTAAATAAAAGATCATTTTATAATTTTAAATGATCATTATGTAATTTTGTAAAGGATCTAATGAGTTATGATATTTTGTTAACAACTGAATGATGGAAGAATTATGGATTAAAAGCTCCAAATTTACAAAAGATTATCATTAAAGTATTAAGCTTGACTTGTAGTTTTTCAAGATGTGAGAGGAATTGGAGCCTCTTTGAGCATGTATATAAATTTTACAATTATGCATGTTATGTAATAATGTCAAAGTATCAAACTAATTTAGCTTTATGTGTCTGTATAAAATAGGTTCATTCTAAATAGAGAAGCCGACTTGAGCATCAAAGGTTGCATGATTTGGTATACATCAAATATAACCAATTACTCAAGCAACGCTTTGATTGTGAAGATGTAAGAGATATTATTGTTTTGAATGATGTTGATGGGCGTAATGAATGGCTGGTTGGTGAAATGGATAATGAAGATAAAGGAGTTGTCCAAGAAGATGAAATTGTGTTTGATAATTTAACTTGTGGAGTTGTGGCTGTTGCAATAGGGATGAGGAAGCCTATTACATACACTAGACAGCATAAATAAGTTAAGAATGCAACTGCACGTTCTAGTTCTATGCAAATTAGAAGAAGCAAACAAACACCAGCACATGATGAAGATGAGTAAAAGGAAGTTGATGATGAATTTGGAAGTGAAAAGGAGGAAGAACAAATCTATAGGAATGAGACTGACGAAGATGAGGATGAAATCCTTGAAATCTCAGCTAAAGATGATGATATTTAGCTAGTGTAGTCTTTAAGCCATGAGATATATTTGTTGTTTTCTATATGCAAACAATAGTTTGACACTTTCACTTATTTGTTATATATGTTTATGTTTGTTGTTTTATATAAGTAAACAATAGGGATAGGGATAGTGATGAAAAGATAATACATGTCATATTTGTTGTTTTGTATATGCAAACAATAGGGATACATGTTATGTTTGTTGTTTTGTAATGCAAACAATAGAAATACATATATTATATATTTCCTTGCAATCAATTCTTTATTTTCTAACACATATACATTGTATGTATTTAGTAATATACATTTACATGGGGATCTAAATAGCGGTCATCCCACTCCTGCTAGTTATGTCGTCTTCGCAAATCTTTATATGGTCTTAAACAGTCTCTCAGGGCATGGTTTGGTAGATTCAGTGAAGTAGTTCAACAGTTCGGTATGAATAGTAGTGAGGCTGATCATTCTATGTTCTATCGTCATTCAATAGGATTGTGAGATGAAAGACCATGGCAAACTTAGATACTTCTTGGGCATTGAGGTAGAAGAATCTGACAATAGGATTGTGATTTCCCAAAGGAAGTATGCATTGGACATTTTAGAGGAGGTTGGGCTAATGAATAACAAGCCTAATGAAACACCTATGGATCCATATGTTAAACTCTTGCCAAGTCAGGGGGAGCCACTTTTAGATCCTGAGAGTATAGGAGATTGGTTGGGAAACTGAACCACCTCACAGCCACTCATCCTGACATATCATTTGCTATCAATGTGGTAAGTCAGTTCCTTAATTCACCCTATACTGGACATTGGGATGCTGTCATCTACATTCTGAAGTACACTAAAGGAGCCCCGGGAAAAGGTTTGTTATATGGGCACAATTATCATACTCGAGTTGTGGGATACTCAGATGCGGTTCTCTCATTGAGAGGAAATCTACTTCTTGATATTGCGTCTTTATTGGTAACAACTTGATTTCCTGGAAAAGTAAGAAGCAAGATGTAATGGCAAGATCTAGTGCAGAAGCAGAGTATAGAGCTATGGCTTTAGCAACTTGTGAACTTATTTGGCTCAAACAGTTCCTTGATGAATTGAGATTTGGAGAGGTTACACAAATGAACCTAATCTATGATAACCAACTTGCCCTGCATATTGCCTCGAATCCAGTGTTTCATAAGAGGATCAAACACATTGAGGTAGAGTGTCACTTCATTCGTGAGAAGATTATATCTGGAACCATTTCTACCTAGTTTGTTAGCTCCTATTATCGGCTAGCCGATATTTTCACAAAATCATTACAAAGTCCTAGAATTGATTATATTTGTAACAAGCTTGGTACATATGACTTATATGCACCTGCTTGAGGGGGAGTATTAGATGTAGTTCAATATATGGGCCTAAGCCCATCTCCTTTTATTTGCTTTTTTGTACCGTGTGTGTATATATATAGAGAGAGAGAGAGGGATATAGATATAATATCTCCTTGGTTGTGCAAGAGACACACAAAGATTCATGCATGTTCACCTCTTTCTACAATATGTATTTAGTAATATACATTTACATAGGGATCTAAATAGCAGTCATCCCACTCCTGCTATAGCATTTTTGGAGGTTAACTGCTTCACGCCGCTATCCTCTATTAACTACTATAATTTATTATAGAACTCAATTTTGGTTTATTAATTTTGTTCCTGACTTCTTGTAACAAGTTGAATGCTTAGTAAGCTCCAACTTAAGGGAGAGTATTGAAAATTTTAAATATCTTATCTTGATATTATCTTATGTTGAGAATCTTAAATATCATCCTAGCTTGATATTATCTAATATTCTAAATATTAATGTATTCTTTCTAACTACATCTTATACATATGTATAGTGACTAGTGAGAGAAGAATTTGACAATTGAAAACGAACACATACCAAGAATGTAAGGAAAAGAGAAAGGGAAAACAGTACAGACCCAACTTTCCATCCGTACCGCATTTGAAGGTCTAACTCTAAAAAAACCTGCGTTGAAATTCAATGGCCATCCTAGATGAAAACATTCCTTAGACCTGGAAAAAGACAGATTTGAGGTTATTGTTAACTAAATGTAAACAAAAATAAATTTTAACACTTCTAAACAAGATTTTATTATTTGCTAAGTAAAAGTTCAATTTAATTAAACATTTACCAAAAGTATTCATTAAGATCATCATAATTTCTCCAATTGGAATGACTTGCCCTGCCATTGTTGTTTCTCCTTGCTTCCTTTTTCACAAAATACAGAAACAAGTTTTAGGCAGACATTTCAAAACAAGAAGCAAAACTAATCTAATTATTGTGGCATCATACTGACGTGCATTAAAACTTGATATATAGGAGTTATAACTGTCCTCAGAAAGTATTCATCATCACGTCCTTCTGGTATCTCTGTGATCCCAGTCAAATGAGAGTGATTCTTATCTAAATTCAGATAGACTTCATTGCACATCTTTGAAAGAAGAAAAGGAGATACAGTTACTAACATGGTATCTAGTTATTTAGCTCATGCTTGCTATGTTGCTCTGCTAAATCAAGAAATTGAAATTGTAAACGTGTGTAAGTAGTCAGGATCAGTGCTAGAATTAGAACGATTGGTGTTGGAAAGACCATGTGCTCACAGGGCAGGCACAGCAGAAGAGTAAATGCTATGTCATTAATAATGTTTGACATACAGTAATACAAAACTTACATGATGAAAAATATAGCATAGACATTCAGGCATAAAGCGAATATTTGAAGCTTCTCCCCATATTAGAAGATAAAGTGCAATATAAATCAGCTGTATCTGTTGTTTGTCATAATCTCCTCGATAACTAAATAAAAAAATCATACACCAAAATACCATTATCCATTTTTAGTATATAAAAAATGCTATATGAAGCACAATTTAGAGGATGCCTCTTTTTTTTAATAAACACAGTTTAGAGTATTCATGAATGCAAGGGTTTGGAGACAGGGAAGGGAGGTCTAATTTTACTGTTTTACATTGAGAGTCAAAAAACATTTAAAAAAAAATTAAACATGTTTACAGTCCCTAATATATTATTATTAACAAATTTTGCGTTGAGTCCCCAATAAAGTTTTTCTTTGCATTGGTTCCGTAGTAAATTTTTTATTTAGTTTTGAGTTTGCACTATCTAAATCACTGTTAAATTATTTTAAAACAATTTTAAGCACTATCCGAAATGCATTAGGGACGCTATACAAAATAAAAAATTTACTAGGGACTGAAAACAAAGCAAAAATTTATTGCAGACTCAACGCAAAATTCACTAATATATCAAGGACAAAATATATTTAAGCCTAAAAAAATGTTCAATTCAAATTGAAAACTTAACCCCTCCTTTCTGTTCCCAACTCCACAATCCAAACATACTCCTTAAGGAGCAAATTCTTGGTTTTATTATGTGATATTAGAACATTCAATTACCTAAAATTGGGTTTACAACGCACATAATGACACCATGACTCATAATTTTTTAAAATTGTGGCCATCAACCTTTCTACAGTTTCTGCATGAAGCTGCAAAAAAATTCTTGTTAGATTTTAACAAGATTAGTGGAAGGTAATTACAACATTGAAATTTAGCATGACCCTGTCCACTAAATATGGAAAAAAAAACAAATAGAAACACAAAAGACTTTTGGAGGAAATAATAGTTCACCTGGTCAGATGATTCGGCCTTGTCCCTTGTATTCAAGTTGGCAAGTAATAGTATAAGGTGCTCCCTTTGATTTTCGACATTTCCTTTCTTTTGTATCACAAAATAGAAGGAAACATTAAATCATATTATCCACCACAATATGCGCATGACATAAAATATGCATTGACAGTATAGATGTAAAGATTTTTTACCTTAAAAAGTCATATCAAGGATGATATTGACAGTATAAAAACTATTACACTGACTTTTTAAGCAAAACTCTGTAAATGTGGTGTGCCATACTGCTGTTGTCTAGATACCATTAAAGTTACAAGAGGTAGTAATTTAAGCATTATTTTCATCATTCTAAGTTATCCTAATGCATGTATTTTGACAGGTTTTCTATTTTAAAATAGGAATTAAATAATTAAAAAGAGAGAGGAATTACAAAAAAAGAAGATTTAGAAACCTTCATAAAAAACAACCTCAAATTAAATGATAGTATGAAACAAAGAAGCCAAGCTCGAAAACAAACAACCATAGTTGACAGAATCACATCTCTACTCGTAGAAACGCACAATTCTACGCTTTTGTTAGTGGTGTCCGCGCTTGAGTCTGCTTGGAATCGACGTGAGCATAACCGGCAGAATCACCAAGCAGAAGTGCAGAAACGTCATGTCTCACCGCACCTTGTCGCGCCTAGCCACTTCGCATGTCTAAGTTGCGAGTCGCACACTCTGTGTTGTGGGTTTGGGTTTTGAAAACCCAAAGGCCATAACCCACAAGGAGCAAGCGAGTGATATTACATTGAACAACTTCACGATTGTACTTGATGGAGGATAAGTCAACATCCTTCATTGGCATTATTACATGTTTTTTCCTCATGTTCAGAGATCTCGAAACACCAATTATCCTTTTCTTTCAGCTTTCTATAAAACAAAATAAATTTGAATTGCTAGAAGAAGAAAGCTGAAAAGGTAACATAAAATTTGTAATTGTGGAGGCCAAACCTACGGAATTGTGATGTGATTGTGAACGATGAAGTAAACTAAGTGGTAATAACGTTTTTCTTTTGTTGGGAAATGAGAGCGAAGCATGAATGGTTCTGTGAGTCCAACGTGTCACTGTCATATGGATGATGGTTCATAAATGCTCTTATCACAAAAAACACGATTCATTTACAAACCTGCTTCTGGTTGGTGAAACCAACAAACTCTTTGTCTCTCACTATCCTATTTTAGTCTTAGTCTCAAAGATAGAGGTCTAGAAATACTAATTAGATATTTTAACTCTTAAGATCTTTTGCTATTGAAAATTAGAAGTACAGAATTTGAAGAATTGAAGTTGCTTTGTTTGTCATTTTGACTGTTTGAGTTTAGTATGGATTTTAGTTATTGGCTATTTGACTTATCTTGTGCTTATGTTATATTATTGATTTTTTACTATGAATTTAAGTTTAATTTAGTGTTTGAATGCATATATGTATGAATTTTATAATTCTTATAGAATCTACATTTTGAGTTATGATTTAATTTTCAATGTTTACAATTTTGTGAACCCCTCTCCGAGTTGGAATAGAATCTCGATTTTGTCAACCATGTAAACAACTAAAAGGAAGCCCAAGAAAAAAGAACTATTAAATAGTTGATAAGTGTTGAAAATCATAATATAATAGTCTAATTTAGTATAAAGTGGCTTATAGGCACATTATTTTTTATTTAGAGGAAATAAAATATGAGTTTAATTTTCATGCATTGACAGTGTAAAGTTGTTTTACATTGTCATCTGATCACAACCTATCATTTATATGATTTTTAAAGTATTGAACTATTGATTAATAAAGTGAATAAACTTACTATACATAAAAGGTTGTGATGGAATGACATAGTAAAACTTTTTGACACTGCCAGTGATCACAACCTATCACATTATTTTGCATGGGAATATTCTCTACTTATTTACAACCAATGTTATTAACATATGTAAACATGTTTCACCCGTGTATTCACACACAAGATTTTCAGTCAACTACTCCTCTGTTTATCATATTTTAACATGGTATCTAGAACCTGACAAGGGAATAATAACAAAGATGGTGACCTACTGGGGACCTATTGTCCTTAGTGGACCTTTATGTTCATTGTTTTTCCTCTAGCAACTTCTTTACTTTTTATTCATGTGCTTTCCCATTGTCTGTGGGTTGTCTTTTTAGCGAGCTTCTCAGCCTTTTCCAACAGCAATGAATTTTCCAGCGATCGCCACTCCACCTAATGTCAGCAACTTTTTCTGGCCATGACCAACACCATCAGTGTTCTTTGAGGATTTTTGCTAGCAATTTAATAGTACTTTTTGCTTCTTCATTTTTTGGTGAAGAACTACCCCCTCATCTATCTTCTTGTTCTTTTCTAGCATGTTTTTTGGCCACCGTCTTCTACTCGCCTCTCATCTTTTAGTACAGAACTTCCCTGTCACCTATCTTAATGTTGTACTTTTCCGGCCTTTTTTGTTAAAATAATTTTGGGCCTTCACAAATATTGCTTTGAAGCTTCCAAATGTTAGGTTTAAGAAAGCTTGAACTTGCTTTTTTTGCCATGAATTTTCTTAGGCTGATAGGTATTCCAGCTATCCAGCAATGTTATCTTTCTAGCAATATTCCCCGACTTCGCTACATCCCTAAGTTGCCTTTCCCGATATTATTTTATGGTAGAACTCAATTTTTGTTTATTTTTCTACTTTTCCTATAACAAGTTGAATACTTAGTAAGCATCAACTGAGAGAAAGTGTTCAAAATCAGAATATAATATTCTGATTTAATAATATTGGATTTATAGGCACACTATCGTTTATTTACAGAAAACAACATATTATCTATTTATTTACAATCAATATTATTAACCTATATAAACATGTTGCAATTGTGTATTCAAAAGCACACAATTTTCAGTCAATTTTTCCTATTTTCTCATATTTTAAGAATAGGAACTTTGAGAGAACCACAATATTCTATGTGGAGAGCCCCAAGCTTTATATACTCCACACTAAAATCTCAAGCTTTTAACGTGGGACTAACCATTATTGCAAAATCTCTCTTATGAAATTGGGTAAGAAAGAGAGAGAACAAAACCATTATTTCTCTAAAATATACTTAACCAAACATGTAGAATTTATAATCTTCAAACATCAAACCACCGCTTCTAAAAACTAACCCATGTTCTGCTAATAAAAATTTGATTCTTTCTATCTACAACTCAAAATAAAAGTAAAAATTAAAACCTTGATTCCCTTTCTTCTATGAATCATAATTCATCTATCAAAAACCCAGTCATGAGTTCTATCTACATCACTTCATCTACCACCATCTTAAACTAGAACCCAACTATTGTTATGGGTTAATAATAATGGCACCTAATTCTCACTAAAATCTCACCTACATTTGTAACCAAGACAATTTCCAATCAAAGTGAAATTAGGAAATAGAAGGGGAGGAGAGAATAATCATTACCTGAAACCCAAAAACTGAGGCAACCCAATCAAGTACATCATTAACTTTTTTAAGCCTATCCACATGCATTGTAAAATCATCATTAGAAGCATCAGGTCTTCCATGAATTACGGGAATGGGAAGATTATCCACCTTTCTCAAAGCAGCAATTGCTGCTTTGATCTTTAATTATCAAGAAAGAAAACACAAACAGATTAAAAAATTGAAATTTCAGGGTGATTATATCATTAGAGAAGCAAAACAAACAATGTGTATATCCCAGTCATACAAACCTCAGGGAGTTCCATGATTGCTGGTTTAACACCAACGGCATATAATGGAAGGATATTATAGTGTTCATATTGTCCCCTCTTATACTCAACATCCTCAGCATACTTTCTTGTCTGGCAGTAAAACAACATTCTTGTTGCATATTCGAACTATGTTTACAACTATTCTCCAAATTTTAGTCATGCTAACCTAATCAAGAAAAACAAACCTTCTCCTCAATATTTTGTGTAGCTCCCGTAGTCTTCAGCACGTCATACAATACAGTGGCAATCTGAACATTCTTAGCAACCTCCTCCCTTCAAGAGCAACATCAGAAGAATAAGACATGATAACACAATTCATAAAACTTGAATGCACATTTCAAGATCAAGCCTCACGGTCTTTGGGTAAATTCTCCATGCCGGATTTTCTCCTCATAGAAATATTGGTAGTAGGTCTGCAGATCCCTAGGATCACTTCTTTGAACAAGTTTTTCTGTAAGCTCCCCTTCCTACAACCATGAAATTTAAAAAGTGTTTACATCAATTACTTGATTCTCATTTTCTAGGTCACAATTAAGAAATAACTATTGTTCACTTGTTCGTATTCATGGTTATCAACTCTCGAATTAACTATTGAACTCTGACGAGTCTACTTACCCTCTACAAGTTAACTTGGCGTATGTAAACTCTCTCTCTAGTAAACTTTAGGTAAACTTGGTAGCCTCTATGCAAATTCTATAAACTCTTAAGTTTACTAACAAATCATCGAGTTAACAAATTGGATTGTATTGTACACGTTTAGAGTTCAATCTACTTTCATTTAGTGTGTCATTCTTAAATCGAAAAACACTCGTCTCTATGAGCATCAAACCTTCATTTTCCAACAATATCAAACATCGATAAGAATGCCTTACCATTATTATGGTCTTTGTAATTTATGATCTAATAATGATGCATTGCCAAATATAGTTATTTAAGTATTGTGAAATTTATGGTTTACTACTTTTATTTATTTTGTTGTTAAAACATTTGATTATATGTTACTTATAGATAATTTTTATTATTTTTATATAAAGTAAACTCTTATGAGTCTATGAGTTGAGTTTATCGAACTCCTATAAGTTTATATAGACTCTCAAGTTTAATAACCTTGTATATAGCCATAACATAATCAGTCTAATGTTAATATTTTCCTGATAAGAACAGAGTAATCAACATTTTGGTCCTGAAATTCAGAGACAGTAACATTTAAATTCTGAATGAAATTTATATGCAAATTGCTCCTTAAAACACTTTGCACGGCGTTTTTTCAAAACTTTTAAAGCACTATCTAAAGCCTTTAAAAAAAAAATTCAGTAACATGAAGAAAAATATTTTTCATCACCTATGAGTCACCTCCGACGTATTTCACAAATCATTTTGAGGATTTACCCGATAAAAATAAGATTTTTATAAGAAGAAAAAGGAGAAAAACCTATGAGGCAGAGATTAATTTTATTTAAGATATGAAGCAACACAACACCCATCATTACCAGCATATATACACACCAGAGGTAACAAAACAGGAACAAAACCTTCAAAACTATAAACAAGGAAACTATTATTTTAATATTGGTCTCACAAGCAGATGGATAGCTTAAATTTTAAGCAACTTTGATCTATTTTTAAGCAACCCACTTTGTGAGACCACGTTAAAATAATTGTTTTTATGGTAAGCAATTTCTCCTAAAGATGCTCTAAGAACCCTAAAAAAGTAAAATTGGCCGGTGTACCTTTTCCAGTTTGCCCAACAGGTAAGTCTTGAACTGACGAACACCACGCCCTCTTGACCTTGGATCCAATTTTATGGCCTTCTCAAGTGCATGGAAGCGACCTAATTAAAGAAACAAAGAAATATCAGTATCCACATTTTATTAAAACGTGTCAAAATCGAAATGGGTTTCGATGGTACCACAGGTATCATCATTCCTACTGAAGCCAGAACCTACTCTTTCTAAAAGGAAGCACCTTGAAGCTCAGGGAAGGAGAAGGTTTGAAACCATGACCATAGCAATAAGTTTTAATTACTAATTACCAATTAATCAAGCCCTTAATTCTCTGGTCAAAAGTATATTGTCATGTGTAAGTTAAATGATATTTTATGCTTTTTCATTTCATACTATCTCTTCTATTTCTTCTTTTAATTGATATTGTATATTTTTTTACAGTGGAAAAAGACAAAAATACCCTAAAAAGGACTGCTGTTAAAATTTTAAAAAGGTTGTATTAGTCATTTCCTTGCCTTACTTAGTATATATATATAATAATGTCTATCAGATTATACCAATCACATTGCAACATTTTCAACACATTCTATTTTGAAGTTCCTTTTTTTTTCTCTCAATTATTTCTTTCCAACCATGTTTTCACACACTATGATCAAGATAATTAAAAAAAAGAATTAATTCTTCAGAATCATATAAAAATACTCACAAAGATAGGAAACTCTTGGATTCTCTTCCTGAATCTCAAAGGCTGCCCTGAGATAAGGCACAATCTCAGCAAGTGAAGAAGGCACAATCTCACTCTCCACAACTTCTTCATTTCCTAAGTCCACATTCAAGAATTTAAAGCAATTTTAGAATTTCCAAAACCACATTTACAACTTACAAATCACCCATATGAAAGACAGATGTTTTACCTAGCTTCAAATCTTCGTCATCGATAGTAATTGACTGCTTTTTGGGGTCATGATACCGTCGTAATAGACTAAATATCTCTTCCTGAAAATCAATTACATAGTCCAATCAATACCAAATGTTCAAAACATAATAATACCATTTATAAATTAATTAGTGTCGTAATAACATTATTGACCATAATTTAATTAGTGTGATAATAATTCTTATACAAACGACAATATTAATTTCATCCAAGTACTAAGTTCTTTTACAAGGTAGATTAACACATTTTTTTATTCTTTTAAGAATTATATTTATTCTTTACTTCAGCAGTAAACTTTACGAATTCAAACTTATTTTACATGTTATTTCACGTTGTTTACTTAAAAAGTAAAATCTTAGGCTCTTCCATCTTAAAACTTTATTTAGATTAAATAAAAGGGGTCTTAAACTTTTAGGCCCAATTGTTGAGGAATAAGGTCTTAAGATAAACAAGTAACAAGACTAACTAAGGAATGAGGTATTGAGAATCCTCCTACATCGGACTAGTTTTTATCAATAAATAGTAAAAAAAATGTTAAAAAAATAGCAAACATGTAAGCTTTTATTGCATTTTTTTTTAATTATTACTTTTAGGTTTATTTAATTACCTTTTCTCATTTCAGAATTTTTAATGTTTAATTTGTCTTACTATTAATTTTAGATTCAATTTCATCACATAATTGTTTAAATAAATTCAATATTATTCAATTATTATTTTTAAATTTAATATTATTCTATAATCTTTAAATAATTTCAATATCACCTCTTTTGTCAAATTAAAGTTAACATAATAATATCGTTAATGTCATAATATCATCCCTAACGATTTTTTGCGATAAACCATTAATTATAGCACTAACAATGTTATTTTCTTAGCTCCAATTCAACAAAAGTAAAAACATTAGAATTACTTAAAAAATTATAGAAAAAAATTGGATCTAAAAATAATAATGGGAAACATTATGTCCATATGTGAGTTTTGACGGGAGGAAAAAAAATAATTTAAAAATTAGAAGAGCTGACCCTAATGTTTATTTAAAAAACATCAGAAAAACCTTTAAAACAAAAAATGGTTTGTGAAACCTAAATTTTGAGTTTAAGAATTGGTTACGAGTAAAAAAAATATTAGCATTGTGCAACATTCATCATAAAGATGGATACTTTTAATTTCTAATTAAACGTGCAACATTAGATATTTTAGAAAATATTTATTTCATTCCTTCAAACACAACAATTATTTTTTGTTTTATTAATTAATTTTAACATTTCAAAAAGAGTTTTATTATTGAATTTTGTTTTATAAAAAGATTATTAATATTTTCATCATTTTAATTAATTATTTTTTTGTATTTTTGGGCTTGACAGAAGAGGGTTCCGCTCCTACTCCTACACATCTTTAAATGCAATGGAAAATCAGAATTTACGTAATTCTTTATAGAAAATATTTGTGTATTGATATTTTTTATTTTTTACTTTAGCTTATTAAACTTAGAATTTATGAACTATCATAGTCCATACGTCCAAAAATTTAAAACTGACACGGGGTGTACACCTAAACCAGTCATTTAGAATATTTTTATCTTATCATCGTTATTATTATCTTATCAAATAAAATTTTACTTATCACTTTTTATTTTAGAGATGCAATCAAAACAAAAAGATGTCATAACTTATGTGTTAAAATCTCGAGATTAAAAAAGTGTCACATGTAATTAATCTTTTTATTTCTATTAAAAATATTATAAAATAAAAAGTAAAGAGAGAGTTAATATTTTTTGTTTTATTATAAATTATTTTTATAAAGAAAATATTAGTAATTATTATGGGAATTAATTAAGGAATAAATTTGAGTATGCTAGATTGTCACAATTTGTATTCTCAAAATTCAAAAAAGTAAAAAAAAAAATATCATATTTAATTAACTTTCATTTTCCCTTAACAATAAATTTAAATAAACTAATTATTCTTCTAACTGAATTATAAAGATACAATTTTTAACTAATTTATTTTAAGATCAAATTATTATTATTAGGAGCATATTTCACTAACACTTTTATTTTTTAGATATGAGATTTAACACAATAACTTGTGATAATTTATGTCTAAAATAATTTCAAAATATAAATATATTTATATCCAATTATTTTATATTACAAATAAAAAGGGTAACAAAAAATTTAAGATTTTATATTTTATTATAAATTATTTTTAGAAATAAAATATTATTAATTATTATGGAAATTAATTAAGAGAAAAATTTAAGAATTGCATGTCACTTTGGAAGTCTATTTTTAGGTTTGATTTCATTTTCATTGTTTTGTAATTAATTTTATTAGAAAGGTCTCAATATTATAATTTTTAGTTTAAATTTCTTACTTTTTTTATGTATTTTTTGTTTTATCCAGAGAAAATTGAGGAATGACACATTAAAACTATTTAAAGAAAAATGAAATAAATTAGATATAGAATAATACCTATCCGAAATTAAACACTTTAAAAAATAATAAAACATAAAAAATAATTAAGTCTTACTTTTAACCAGGTGGAGATCCGGTAATAAAAATAAAAATTTAAAAATCGGTAAATAAAAGTTAAAAACTTAAAAATTAAAATACTTGTATATACTGTTAAAAAATGAAAAACATTAGGTGTAAAGATAAACCTCATAAAATCTGTGCAATTTTATTCTATTTTTAAATCACTGATTAATGTTAATTGACACAATATTACATCAACAAGGGAATAAATAACAAAACAAATACACATATTAAAAGCAAGAGCCCTTACCATTCTTTTTGTGGACTGCCTAACCAAAGGACCCTTTGTGTCACTGTTCAGGCCATGGTCCTGCCTCTCTATGCATCCTCTCCTGTCTCTCTATCAAAATTTTCTCTCTCAGAAGTTTTTTTTCTCTTCTTTATGACCAATGAAGAGCTTAGATGATTGAGGTTTAAGGTTTGTTTCTCAGTTTTCTTCTTCACTGCACAGAAAACACTACAGTATTGTGGTTTAAGTGAAGAGTTTGAGTAGCTAAAGTTTCTATAATTTTATATTGTACAGGAAAGAACCAAAAAGATTGATACCTTGATTGTGAGAGAGGTCATGGAATGGTCTAATAATAACAAAGGTGAAGAGGGTATAAAATAAAAAACAAAAATTATTCATTTGGCATCTGTACTA
The DNA here is from genome assembly GCA_037954015.1 of Psophocarpus tetragonolobus. Classification (NCBI taxonomy): domain Eukaryota; kingdom Viridiplantae; phylum Streptophyta; class Magnoliopsida; order Fabales; family Fabaceae; genus Psophocarpus; species Psophocarpus tetragonolobus. The sequence continues at coordinate 33,478,675 of CM075694.1, forward strand.
ACTTTACTTTTTATTTTTTAGTAGTAAACATAATTGATTTCACTTTTTCGCAATTGCTCGGATAGCAAGTTCGCTGCTACTTTTTTTTCAGTGCCTTTAATTTTGGTGATATAAAAAATAATTAATTACTGTACTTCTATTTTTTTTTAATTTTCACAATTTTGTTTTTTTATTTTTAAATTATGTTCTAATTTTTAAAATTATTGAATTTATGTTTAAACATTGAATGATATATGATAGTAATTAGAAAATAATTTAATGACTTGATAAACTTTAATTTTATGATTTAAAGATTATTTAAATAATATAAATAATTTTAATTAATTAAATCATTTTTTTACATCAAATTAAATCACCTTTAAATCGTAGAATTAAAATATGCCACATAATTAATCAATAAACGGTTTTCACTTATAATCAATCTATTAATAATTGAGCTTAAATTCAAACATTTTAAAAATTAGAAAATACAATGTGATAATTTGAAAATAAAAATATTAAAGATTAAAAAATAGAAGTACAGAATAATTAAACCTATACAGAAGAAACAAACTACAAATGAAAGTTTGGATTTTTTTTTTCTATTTATGAGAATATGGTCTTTGAAAGTTATTTAACAAATTGTTAATTCTTATATCAAGGTAATTTTAAAAAATTATGAATTACATAATTTATTTTTTTTTTAACATATTTGGATTATGTACTTAGATTTGCATGCACCTTTTCTTCGTGAATCAACATTCAAATTAAGTAATTCAAAAAGGTCTTTTAATTTTTCAAATTGTGTAATCTAGAGAGCAAAACATAATTTTGGATTTAGTGTATTCTAGATAGAATATATCTATCTAAATTACCAAATCTAAAGAAGTCATTAAAATTGAAAAAATAAATCGGAGTAACTCACTTACCTTTTTGTAATAGAGAAGAGAACGTAGTGGTGAAGATGCGAGTAAAATTCCAAAATGGGACCAAGAGAATAGCACAAGCAAGTCTATAAGTCTTTGAAAAGAAAATATAGTACTGAACAATGGAGATGTGTAGTGGTGGTGAAAGCTTTGTCATGGTCAACAATAAAGGATGTGCAAGGGTTCTCCAATAACTAGACTTCGTTGTGATAGTGTGTAGTGGTAGTGAAAGTTTCGACATAGTGAAGTTTGCATGGATGATGAGTGTGTGAGGTATAAAGAGATTAGGGTTTTTCTTTAAGTGAACAACATGTTAGAAAAATTAATTTCTATATGAGGTACATGAGCAATTTCATAAGGAGAATTATTACATGGTTCTGAATTCCACCACATTCTTTGTAATCTCAATCAATAAGTATGTAATATACAATTATTTAATCAATTTATTTGGCAAATTACACTAATCAAATAACTATATGTTGTATGTTCATTAGGTGAGACCACAGATAACATGATAGTTTGAGACTATATAATAATTTCTCTTTAACAGGAAACAACATCATCAATATTTTAAAAAAACTGTAAAGTGTGTGTTGTGTTTCCCTCACATTCCACTATCCTAGAATAACTTCATTTTCAATTGTACCATGCTTTTACAAAATGAAAATGTTTGATTGTGTTATTTTATTTTGTATTTTATTAAAATAAAATAATATTTCATTATAACAAAATAAGTGTTGTATTTAAGAATAAATCATCTCAAAATAAGTATTGTATTTGACTTTTTGATGTAATATAAATTGTTTTTTAACCAACATTCCAAAGAGGCTTACTAAGGGCATGGTTGACAAAACGAGTTAAAAAGTTAAAAATTAGCTGAAAGCTGAAAAGCGAATTAAATACTGAAAAACTAGTTGTAAGTATTTAATAAAACTAGCTTATCAACTAGCTGAAAGTTGTAAAATGACAAATAAGGACATAATTAATCATTAGATGAATAATAAGATATTTAAAATAACATAACATATTTTAATAATATAAACTAAATTACATATTTAATTTATAAATAGTTATATTTATATATTTAAATTATAAACTTCTATAATTACACATTTTAAATTATAAATTACTATACTTATATATTTAAATGATAATTTTTTATAATTAAATATATAAATTTTAAATTACATATTTAAATTATAATTTTCTATAATTATATTATTTAAATTATAAATTACTATCATAAGAGAGAAATGAAGGAGATAGAGGTAGTACAATTTAATGAAGGATAAAGTTGTAAAAAAAAAAGGTAATAACTGAAAATAAGAAATATTTTGAAAAAGCTACTTGAAGTAGTTTTTTTGAAAAAAACACTAGTAGTTCCTAAAAAAACTTCTAAAGAATATAATAGTTTAGTTACCATTTCAGCTACTATTTCTGCCAGCTGAGCAAACCAAACACACTCTAAGTCTTAAGAATATAATAGTTCATTTATTGTTTTCATGCATTTCAATAAAGTAGTTTTATCCTTATAACTCCTTAGGATGTGTTTGGCAAAACTAGTTAAAAGCTAAAAATTAGCTGACAGTTGAAAAACTACTTGAAAACTGAAAAAATGGTTATAAATGTTTGATAAAATTAGTTGATCAATTAGTTGAAGGTTCTAAAATGACAAATAAGGGCATTATTGATATTAGATCAACAATGAGGTATTTAAAATAATTGTAACATTTTAATAATATAAATTAATTATATGTTGAAATTATAAATTATAAATTATTATAATTGTATATTTAAATTTATAAATTTCTATAATTATGTATTTAAATTATAATTTTATGTAATTACATATTTAAATTATAAATTTCTATAATTATAATTTTCTATAATTAAATATATAAATTTTAAATTACATGTTTAAATTATAATTTTCTATAATTATATATTTAAATTATAAATTACTATAATTACATTAATAAATGAGAGAGAAATGAAGGCTGAGAGATGTTGTATCATGTGAGGAGACAAAGACAAAGTTATTGGAGGACAATAATTAATTAATGAAAGATAAAATTGTAAAAGAAAATAATAGGAGATATTTTAGAGAAACTAGCTGGAGTAGTTTTTTTTTTTTAAAATTAGTAACTCCCAAAAAAACTCATAGTTTTTTGTTATCCAAATAGAGTTGAAATCATTTCAGCTACCATTTCAGTTAGTTTTTCAGTTTTCAGCCAGATGAAATGATAAAACAAACACATTCTTAAAATGTCACTTTATTAAAATCACTTTTATTTTTTATTTATTTATTAGTTTTTCTTTGTAATGTAAAAATAACCTAGGACAACTCTTATATTAATGTAAAAAGTTTATTTTTAATTGCTTATCCAATACCCTTGGCAAGAACTTTAATAAAATAATATTAACTATATAATTATTTTTATTAATCTGTATAATTGTTGTTTAAATTTTTTATAATAAAGACAAGAGAAAATAAATAAAAAATATTTCGAATTAAAACTTGTCTAAAGTGTTACACCTTTATACAATTTATTTTGAAGTACAAATTTATTACACATAGTTTAAGAAATATTTAATGGAACTTATGTTTTTATTAAAATACATACGAGAAGAAAAGGAAGATAGAGTCCAGGCTTAAAGGTATTCAACGCTCCTTGGAAAGGGTTGATTCATCAAAGCTCCTTCGTATCCAAACACAACTTCAAAATGAATATGATAATATTCTTTTTCATGAAGAGGTATTTTAGTTTCAAAAATCTAGGCAGAACTGGATAAAGTTTGGCAATTGTAACACATCTTTCTTTCACACTTATGCAGTTATTCGAAAAAGAAGAATAGGATTATTGGGCCTTCACCTTCCTTCTGGTGAGTGGTACACGGATGATCAAATTCTTCGTAAGGAAGTACGTTATTTCGTAGTGGGGTTGCATTTAGCAAACTATATTATTTACTAAATATATTCCTAATGTTATATAAATCTTTTTTCTTTATTTTTTTTCTTCATCTTTCTTTGGATATTTCTTCTCTTCATGCGCCTCCATGTTTTCGTCCCTTTGCATGGTAGTCAAAACGTCAACGGAATTTGACGAAATTTCTTCCATTGTTTTTAATTTTGAGAGATGATCAATATAAGCAAGTGTGATCGTAATTCCTCTAAACATTTTTTATTCATTTTCAATTTTTCGTTCTCGTCAAAAATGAGTTTTTATTAAGAAATTTTAATTTCAAAGATTCTTATTTTATCTAGAATTCTTGTCATATTTCTTAGCGTTTTCTTTAGGCAGGTTCTCCTCCTTTTTATTATAGATAGCTTATGAGTGGAGAAATAAGTAAGAGAAGCTAAAATTATGATTTAATAGTTAAGAAATTAATTGATAGCAACCGAGTTTTGACTATGATTTGAGTATTATGAAAACTTGGGAGTTTTGCGTGATTAAGGATTTGAGTTTTGTTCTTGAAATGAGTTATGATTGAATTGACTGATTTTTAACTTAAAATATTTTAAGATACGGATATTGGTGGAATTTATGGTTTAGAATGTTTACTGTTTGAAATTGATGTTTAATGATATGGTGTTGCGAAAGATGATGAGGTGTTGTATTAAATGCATGATGATGTGTTGAGTTGATCCATGTTGTGATGATATTGCGCTTCAGTTTCACGTTTGTGACTCTGGAGGTTAGAGAAAAAACTGGAGAGAGAACCTTGTTGAAGAAGATTGATGAGCACAACATTAAAGAGCTTAAAGATACATTCTTTGCATCCACGATGACCATTTGATGTAAGGGAGGGTGAAAGATTATCTTGCATGTGGCATGTGTAGAAAACATGGATAGTGAAGTAATTCCTAAGCTTCAATAGGTTTTATGTATTCTATTGAAGGGTTATGAATACTTGCAGCGAGTACTAATAACATGTTTTGTGCACGACTGTGTGAACATATGTAATTGGAGTTTGTATTTTATACAATGGGATGATTTTCCAAATTAGAATTTATGTGTGGCTGGTCTAACGTAATGATTTATTTTGTTAATTAAATATGTGCTTGAATGGGACATAAGAAAATTGAGATTTAGGTGTGCTTGAAACTCATGAATAATTATTAGATGTCTATATTAATTTATTTTGTTAGATTTGGAAGTACATGTGCACTATCAGATTATTTGAATGTAAGAATTATGTTGGCATAATTTTTCCCTTTTTATACCTTAGATATTAGTACCCTTGAACAAAGTAATGAAAATTATTGATTAGTCTCAGGTTTAAAAGTTTGGTTCATATATTAGAAATAGAGTAGTGGAGGTGAACCCTAAACCTCCGTAGGAATTAAGTTTAATGTAATTAACTTATTTATTTGTTTCTATGAATGAATTTTATGAATGATTAAATAATGAAAAATCTAAATATGTGATTGATTTATGTGATGATTGAGAGACTCATATCATATTTGAATTGCTCTATAAACACAGGATTATATGTGATTGTAAGTTTTCTTTTATTGAGGAGATTGATGGCAAAATTAATGATTATCAGTGCGATTATAGGGTGTGATGATAATTAAGTATTATATATAGAGAAGTAGAATGTTTGAGGGTTTAAAGTTACAATTATGTTTTGAAAACCTTATATAAGTTGAATGCATGTCATTTGAAAAAATTTCTTATGAACATACCTCAGTGTTTCTGTCATATCTTTTTGAGTGGTTAACCAAATCGAGTTATGTTTATTGTTTTAGAAAGTAGATATTTGGAGCTACAATTCAGACTCAAGAACCATATAAAGATGTTAGACATGTATTTGGGTATTTCCCTTCAACTTAACAAAAACTTAATCCTGATTATTCTTTTTTTTTTACATACACGAATAGTTGAAGGGAACTCTACGAAGAAAAAAATGGATTATGGGAGTGTGTGAATTGAACTATTGATTGGGTCGCGCAGATATATGACTTTATCTTATTTGCTACATTTGAATTTCAAATTAAATGTGTCTTTTTTCCAACCACCAAACAAGGCTCTTACAAAGGGTAGGGGAATAGACTGAGTTATGTGGGTTAGAAGTTGAGTCTCTCATCTAGTGCGTGAAACAACATTCGTGTATTATGAACCCTCCGAGGTAACCTAAATGACCTTATTTTATTAGGCTTCGTATTCTTCATGAAAGTTGTAGCCCTCGATGTTATCTTTCCAATAGAGTTGGAATCAATTAAAAATAATATATATATATATATATATATATATATATATATATATATATATATATATAACTCAAGTTATGAATAAAATAGTGAGTAAAGGTCAAACTGTCAAATTTAGGGTTAATAGTTACAGGTTTCTAATTTTTAAAAATAGTAGATGATATAAATAACTCTGGACATCAGCATAAATATTTTACTTAATTGTATTATCTTTCTAATAAAATTTATACCACCTTCATATCATTAGTACAACTATAGATATTGTATTTAGATTACACGATGCAATAAAAAAGTAAGATAAGAAGGTATAATACAAGTTATAATGATGTTAATTATTGTGGTGGGAAAGATTGATGTTGATTAAAATTGAGTGTATAATGTGTTGATGATCGATGATAGTATGTGTGTGTCTGATGATGGTTATCCCAATTGCGGTTGAGGGTGAATTATAATAACGTTATTAGATTATTGTGATGTATCTTATAATTCTGAGTGTGGTGAATGATTGAATGTTTGAAAATTGTTTAAGGTGTGTGAATTGGGGATTTGTTCCACTGTGTGATGTTGACTTGAATTAGATCTATAGTATGTCGATGATGATGGTCAGGGAGTGCCTAATAAGGTGTCCTCCCAATTGCGGTTGGGGGTGGTGTGCAATGATTCAATTAGATATTAATATTGTTATTTATGTTTATGATAATAGTCAGAGTGTGTCTAACGATATGTCATCCCAACTACAGTTAAGGATGGAGTATGATAACATAATTAACTGTTGGCATTATGATTTATGTTGTGGATGACATGACACATGAATATGACAGTCGAAGAAGTTTTATAAGGAACACCCATTATGTGGTGCTCTAGACAAGTCTTCTTGGGTTGTTTTGCATTGCACATTTATATCTGTGTTATTGGCGTAGAAAAGGAATCACTTCTGGTAGACCTATGGTGAGATGGTTGTACCTACGTGTTACTGCGTAGAAGAGAATCGCTTCAGGCGCATACTTGAGAGAGTATGCATGGGTGTGACAATCGAAGAAGTTTTATAAGGATCTTCCATTGTGTGGTGCTCTAGACCAGATCTTTTTGGGCTGTTTTGCATTGCATAGTGTACCTACGTGTTACTGACATAGAAGAGGATTCACTTCGGGTGGACCTATAGTGAGATGGTTGTACCTACATGTTAGTGGCGTAGAAGATGATCGCTTCGAGCATGCACATGAGAAAGCATGCATGGACATCATTAGCATGAACAATTTTATGCGTGTGAATGTATAATCTTTGTCATGGGTGTGGAATGAGTTTATATGTTTATTTGTGCACTTTAGTTGACTGTTCATTCTTTTTATATATGCCTTAACATGCGTGAGACATATTCTTACCCGTTTGCTACTTGTTGTTGCATTTTGTTTGAGCTAAATGTCACTTTCATGTGAGCAAGATCTTGATGATATCATGGGTGATGAAACTTCGATTTTTCTTTACCTCTTTCTGTTGGGTTGTTTTGATTAAGTGTGATATTAGGATAGAAAGGATTAATTAATAGTTTTTCATCATGTATGCAAATCATTTAAAGTTTCATTATGAGTTTCATTAATTGAGAACCTTATAAAGAAAATTTTTAAAGTCCAACGTGTTTACTTATATGTTTATGTTTGTTATATAATTGTTTTGGAAAATAGGTGTATATTGAGTGATGTGAATCCTTTTATATAAATGTCAAGTCTAGTATTTAAATGGAAAAAAACTCTTTATTATTTTGTAATTAAAGAATAAAGTATTTGGGGTAGAAGGGTGTCACAGAACATAAGTGTGATTAATTGGTTGTTAGTTTTTATGTTCATGTAGAGCATAAGTGTGATGATTGATTGTTAGTGTTTATGTTAAGGTGAAGCATAAGTGTGATTGGTTGGTCGTTAGTGCTTATGTTTAGGTGGAACATAAGTGTAATTAATTGATTCTTAATGCTTATGTTCAGGTGGAACATAAGTGTGATTGATTGGTTATTAGTGCTTATATTTAGGTGGAGCATAAATATGATTGATTGGTTATTAGTGCTTATGTTTAGTGGAAACATAACTGTGATTGATTGTTTGCTAGTGCTTATGTTCAGGTGAAGCATAAGTGCAATTGATTAATTGTTAGTGCTTATGTTCAGGTGTAACATAAGTGCAATTGATTGGTTGCGAGCGTTTATATTCATGTGGAGCATAAGAGTGATTGATTGGTTGAGTTATCATTATTGCGATTAAGATTGGATATAAATGTAATTGTATGTTATGTTTAAGTTTATGTTGATTTATAGTGCTTGAACTTAACCTTGTATTGTATGTGTATTTTGTATGACTGTGATGATTGTGCTTTGTACGGGAGCAGATATCAGTGATGATGAGGGGAGTTCAGAACTAATAGGGTTGGCAAAGGATTAGAGGCATTCGTGAAATTACCTGTTTTGTAATAGAACTAGTCCTAAGTCTGTACATTAATTACTAAGAATAATTAAGTTTGAAAGGTTGGGGTTATGTTATATATGAGTTGTGTAATAGTTATGGTTTAACGGAGAAATGACATGTTATGTATCTGTATAATGTGAGTTATGTATTAATTGTGTTTTGACTAAGAAGGAGCATGTTATGTATCTATGAAGATAATATGTTAGGTATTTGATAAGTGAAATAGAGTATGTTTATGTATGATTAAATTGCATGTATTGCTTTGAATATTAAAATGATTGTAATGTATGCTTTAATATTAAGTATAATGTGATGAAAAATTTATATCTCAGTATTTTGTAAAATATTGTAAGTAATTTGAATAATTAGAAGAACCTTAATGGTGTAAATAGTATATATAAATCTGGAATGTTACCGTTTCAAACTTCAATCTTAGTCTTTGGCAACCAATAACTTATCATAAGTTACAAATAGTTTTTGTAGTCTTTCTGGTTTATCTCTAAATAATCTTTTAATAGTCTCTTCAAGCTACACGCAAGCATGTTTTAGAGATTTAAAATAAACAAATGGATATACAATTAAGGAAAAGTCTAACTCTCATAATATACAAGTGTTTTGAGAGTTATTTTACATAAATATAAATTTTACAAAGAATTAGAATATCAAGTTTGGCGCTAAAAAAGTAATTGTTATAAGTTATTGTTAATTTAAAAGTTTTAGGATTCCATATCTACAATTTTCATAAAAAAATTATCATTATAACTCATCAAGACTTATTTATTCGTCTCAGTAGTAAGATATATCCATTAAGGCATTAAACACTACATTAAATATTTTTCACAAACTAGTTATACTTAATATGAGAAATATGCTTAACTTTTCTTTTCTACTTGTTGACTTCTTAAAATATTTATAATTAGAAAATGTTCCAAATCTCTTTGTCCAAGGAGTAGGTTCGAGCTCGACTTTGTAATTTATTTATTACTTTATAATTTCTTTTTGTTGAAACAATTATATAAAAATTAAATATAATTAGTCAATTATATTATAAATTTAAATTGTTCATTATAATATAGATTACAACTATTATTTATGAAAAATAAGATTTATTCAAGACCATTAATTTAATTGTTGTGACTTATGAAATTATAAATCGATCATTATAATATAGATTACAACTATTATTTTATTTGTGATTTATAATTATATTTAATTATATTATTACATGAGATATTGCTTACATGATTGGTTTGATATTTATAAAATTATGGTACTTGCATGATGTGATTCTAATTATTATAGTTGACATGATGTTGTTTGAAAATTGATGTCATACTTATTTGAAATATCTCTATTTGGTAACAGATATTAAACATGAAATACTTCTAGTTGATATAATGAAGAAATTTTAGATATCTTCGGATGTGGAAAGTGATTGGGATACCTCCACCAAAAGATGAAGAAGGTAATAAGACATCATTGTATGAGATATGAACTCATAGATTTTTTATGAATCTCTTTGTAAAATATAAAATACCTATGTTGTAAGAATTGAACCAGACTAACTGGTTCGATTGAAATACTAATGAACTAGTTTAGTCATTTCTGAAAACCGACCAAATAAAGAACTTGTAGTAAAACAGTAGAATTGGTAAAATTGTTCCAATTCGACTAGTTCTTTTTTTTTTTTCAAAATTTTTAGATTTTTCTAAAAGCACCTAACTTTTTACTAAGTTAACCCATTTTAATTCAAATGTTAATAAAAAATGGGGGTTAACTTAGCAAATAAAGAATGCATTTAGTAAAATTACTTTTTTTTAATAATTACCTTCTTAATTCATTTTTCTATTTTATAATCTTAATTGTTATAGTACATTAATAATAAAAAATACTATTTTATTAAGACTAGTTGAACCACGGGTTCAATAATGATTAAATCAATGAACTATGGACCAATACTTTAACTGTTTTGATCACCGGTCCAGTTTTAAAAAATTGTCAAATACTAGTTCTAGAAATAAAAATTTGAGTGAAATCAATTGATAATGAGAATCATTGCTATGTGCTTGTGAATTTGTGTATGAATTGAAGTATTAAGTAGGAAAATACTTTCCTTTGTATGAATTATGAATGATTGGTGATTAATTATACTTCTACTTTATGAGTATAAATGAATATAATTTTTTATATTGTGGCTACCACAGTTGATTTTTCTGGTTACCGTAGGTTGAGAACAAACATTATTTGCAAACTTTTTAACTTGTTTTACTCAATGAGATTATATCTCATTAAAGTGTTATTTTCATATAATAAAGAAGATGTCATGGTAAACAAGGAGATATAAAAGCTTAATTTCATCATGTATTTTATCTTATTTGAAAATTAATTTTTAAAAAATTATTTAAGATGAACAAATTTATTTATTATTTAAATTTATTAGTATCACCTAAGATTTTTGGATATATATCAATATATGAAATCATAAAGTTTTATTTCAATATGACTGAGGTACTATTGAAAATCTTTTCATTTCTAAAGTTTTGTTTTTTGAATGAAGTATTTATTTATACTTTGTAAATGATATTGTACTGTAAGGAAGGGTGTTACATTCCGTGCTTTGTAATACAAACTCCTTAACATGTGTCACTTTAGTTTTTTATTATAATCTTTATATGAAAAGTTTAATTAGTATGCACTGATAATGTAAAAAAGTTTTACATTAATATTTAATCATACATTTTTATTCATATGACTTTTAATGTATTAATTGTTAAAATTAATAAACTTACCATAAATGAATGTTTGTGATTGAATGTCAATGTACAATCTTTTACACTAACAAACCACACTAATAAAACTCTTAAATGAAAATTAGTATATAAATCACTGTTATTTTTCATTTATTTATTAATTTTTCTTAGTATGTAAAATATCTATGACAACTCTTTTCTTGGTAAGAATAGAGTATTAGTCAAATCATAAATGTTTCTCTTACATCATTTAAAACCTCAATTTTTTGTTTTACTTATCAACATTTAATAATATTAAATAAGATCAAAATTCATACATTAATTAATGTTTAAGAAAATGTGAACTATTGCTCTTAGTGTCCTAGCTAATAAGTAATGAGGAGAAAATAATTTTATTGGATGCTTTGCACCCACCTATAATTCTAAATTGCGATCACATATAACTTTGAATAAAAATTTCTATTAGCAAGACCGTTTAACAAAATAACATTAACTCATATAATTATTTTTATTAATTTCTATAGTTATTGTTTAAAATTTCTTATGAAAAAGATAGGGGAAAATTAAAAAAAAAAAAATGTTGGGAGTAAAACTTGTCTAAAGTGTTACATCTTCCGTACAATTTTCTTATTGTATATAGTTTAAGAAAGAACTTATGTTTTTATTAAAATATTCTTATTTAATACTTTTACTTTTTATATATACATTACTGCAATATTAAATAAAGGTATATTTCAGAAAAAAAATGCATTAACTAGGCTTTAAAATTCTAAAAGGTCAATATGAAAAAAAAAATTAAAAAGTTAAAAGTTAAATCATCAAAAGAAATAGAACGAGGGTATTATTTTGAGCAAAAGAAAGTGCATTAAAAATTTCTTAATTTATACTTTCACCTTTCAAAATTATAGTTACTTAAGGTTAATACACACTTATTAAGAAAACATATATATGGTGACTATAATTGAAAGATAGTATAAAACTATTTTATAAGTTAATTTATCACCTTTAAACCTTGTAATTATATTATTGGAATTATTTTTTGTAAAATAAAAAATTATTTTCTTTCTCTTTCTCCTTTCTATGTATAGAGAAGGGATCCACTTACTCTGCGAGTAAGTTAATGAGACTTATTTTTCATTTTAACTATTCATTTTCTAAAAATCTAATGGTTAAAATTAATTATTTATTACAACCATTAAATTTTTTGAAAATACATGGTTAAGATGAAGAGAAAGTTTCTTAAACTTATTTCTCAGTAAGTGGATCCCTCTTCATATATGAGAGTAAGTTTATGAAACTTATTGTACATATATTCATATAAAAGACGACACATAAGGTGAGAACAAAATTTATTGTGAGAAATTGGAGGAATTGGTAAGAAAATGTTTAAAGTTAAAATGATAAATAAAATTTAACGTTATTGATTACATTTTTTATTGAAAGTTGTTCTTGGGTTTAGTTGTATGTCATGTGAGTTATCCCTAAAAAAACTTGTCTTCTCCTATCACACTTCTGCTTTTATGTCGTTTTTGAGTCAAACCAGCTTTCGACGGGATTATGGATAACGCCTTTGGGTGATTTCCAACAAATCTAGTATCATATCGAGTATCCTAAGATCGTGGTTGTTCTCGGTACTAGAGGATTAGGTTTCGCTGCTCCTCGTGGGAAGAGAGAGAGAGTACAAGTCTAGGAAAGATTTGCCCCTTTTTTTCCTACGTCGAGCCTCTTATATTCCCCAAAGGAAGTGATATTAGAAGGGATATCAATTGATCCTTGTGAGGTTGTCCATGATGATACCCAAGTCGAGCCCAATATCCTCCGACCCAAAAGTAATAAGGATTAAACATGTTATTACTTTTAATAATCAATGCAATCAACATTCCTAAATTTAATCTCATTTCTTACAATAAAATTTTTTCTCACGTGATATGTCATCTCTCTTATATAATACTTAATTTATCATTTTGACTCTAAACTTTTATAGTTTTTGAAACTGTAACCCACAATTTTTAACTTAATGCATAATGACCTTGAACTTTTAAAATTTCTCAATTAATATTCAAATTAGATGAAATACTAACTGTTATAAATGTTGACTCAAAGAATAGTCTATTCTTTATACAAGAATTAATTATTTGTGCAAGGAGCATCTTCAAGGCACAAGATAATAAATTATTTACTCGTAATAATCAATTATTTGTATAGAAAGACATCTCTAAGGTGTATGATAATCGATTCTCTTCTTACAAGATTAGATTGTAGAATCAATGTTAATGTTGAGTCTGTCGTTAATAGTCTTCAAACCAATATGAGTGTCAATTGAACATTTTAAAAGTTGAAGGTCACAAAAGTTAAATTAGAGGTTAGAATTTCTAAAATTACAAAAATTAAGGGTCAAAATATTCAATTAAGCATATATATATATATATATATATATATATATATATAAACTAAATTATGAAGGTAAAAAACAACACAATAATTTTGTAAAAATAAAAAAAATAAAAGGGAGAAGTAAATAAATAAATGAAAACATACCATACTTATCAAAGTGACACAACACATGCCTACTATTAAACAAAATTAAAAAAAATTAATTTGTTTTTTTTACAACATCTAATTAAACTTTTCATATTAACTTTCATTTTCCATCATACTCTTATTTTTAATTAAATAAATAAATTAGTCATTCATTCATTTGCCATCATACTCTTATTTTTAAAGAATCTTAATCTAGGATGTTTAATTCAATGAGATTTAAATTTATCAATTATGTTGCATTATTAGATATATATTTCTTTTCAACTTGTTCTTGTTATGTTATATGCGACAATCATATGTGTGTGTGAGAGAGAAGATCTAGTTACTCCAAGAGTAAGTTTAACATACTTATTCTTTATCTTCATTTTTTTTAAATCTAATAGGAAAGATTAGTTATTTATTACAATCATTAGATTTTAATAAAATAAATTATAAGAATAGAGAGAAACACTTTTAAACTTACTCTTAAAATAACTTAAGCTCCCTCCCTCTCCCTCTATGTATATTCAACTTTGCATTGATGAGTTTAATTAAATGCATTCAAAAGAAAAAAAAATTACTTTGCATTTTTATTGTTCTTGCTTTATTAGTTTAGACATAGACGGTAGAATTTTAGTTTAGACATAGATGATACAATTGGTTGAGGGTTAGTAAAAAGGAAATGAAATGTTAAATTTGTGAAGAAACTAAAGTTTTAACTAGTATGAAAAAAAAAATTTAGAACATGTGGTCCATTTTTAATTATCAATTAATCTAAATATATAAAATGAGTGAAAGTTATATTGCATTTCCTGCCCCAAAATCACAGGATCCGTTTCCTCTCTTTGATCTCTTATTAAAAAAAATCTTTATTTGATCTTTCTCTAGAAAAGAACTCTCTTTAATCTTTTAAATAATTTTAATCTATCACCCTTTTATTTTTACTTGCTATATTTCATCACTATAGTTTTTTAAAATCAACTTTCTAATTGTTAAATCTTTCAATTTATCTTATTATTTTATTCTCTAAATTATATTTTATTATTTTTTAAAATAAATTGTCAATAATAAAAAATAATTTTATATATAACATCTTAAGCTATTTTCTATAAATTCAAAATATATTTTAAATATTTAAAAATTTTTATTCATCATAAATATAAATTTATATATTAAAAAAATTTATTATAAATTTTAACGATATTGAAAAATTACTCATTACAGAAATAAAAAAAACAGAATAAAATAACACATAAAAAAACGATGCAGCAAAAACAGATATGGAAAACAAACATTCAAATATTTTCAGTTTCAGTGTCACATATGCAATGGGAAACCTGTGGAATAAAAAAAAAAAAAATCCAAAATCAAAGTTTCAATTAACTTTCCTTTCATTACTGCACTTGAATAAAAATAAAAAAAAAAACAAAAAACGTACACGTCAGTGGAAATATGACCGTTACATAGTTGGCTCCGAATAATTCTAATCGATTTTGAAAATTTGGTCATCATTTTACACCAAATTTAATGAAAATCCTAAACAACTAGTAGTTCCCACAAAGGAAAGACACCACTTCACACTCTCTCTTTTTCTCCCTCTGTGAAGAATCTCAATCACCATGAGCACCCAAACCACAAGCCCAGAGATCAAAGAAGAAGAGGAAGAAACAAGGCAAGTGGTTCAAGAAGAAGTAGAAGTGTCTCACCCTTATGCCTTTCATGTTTCTGGTCCTCGCAATTTGACCAACCTTAATTGGAGAGATCTTATTAGTTCTAGCTGGTGGGAACCCTTTTCACGTTTTGCTTTGATTTACCTGAATTTTAGATAAATTTTGTTTTTTGGCTTTTGGGGTTTGGTGTTTCTTGGTTTCATTTTGTCAGTGGTTGAAGTTGGGTGTGAAAAGTTTGAAACTTGGATTTCGGGAGTGGTGGTAGCGTGAGTGTTTGATTTCTTGTATGATGTTTTCATTTGCTTTTATATGTTTTTAAGTTGTTAGTGTGATTGGGTTTGAGATTTTAGCACGAGACAATGGGTTTTTTGGAAATTTGAATTTTGTGGTTTGTGATTGAAGTAAGCATCTTTCTTGATTCATGAAATGAAAAACATTACAAGATGTACCAAGTGGGATTGTAGTATTGCCTTAAATTAGAGATGGGTTTCTTGGGTTTTAGACATATAAATGATATAGTGATTCAAATTGCATGTTTGGGAAAATTTATATTTGGTAATAAATTTGAATTAGATCTTTTTGCTTTAATATGTTTCCTTAAAAAAATTTGGTGTGTGCATATGAAATAAATTGTGAACTATGTATCAAAGCAGTTTCTAACCGTGTTTCCAAAAGTGTTCAATGATGATTGATGTGTATCTTGTTTTGGTTCCCTTATATTATTTTCACCATTTATTTGCCTTTGTTATTAATCGGGGGCTAATTTTTTTTTTAACTTTTGGAGATGTTTTTTAGTTGCTTTAATTAAGTATTTTGAATGGAATTTTAGGGACCTTGATTTACGCCATTTTCCTATTATTAACAGTAATAAAATAACATCACATCAATGTGAATGTTTTCTATTAGGATTAGGAATAAGATATGTCTACGATGAAGACTTGATTTAGTCGACTTAGGATTATGCATTGGCCATTATATTATTAGCAATACTTTGGTCATAGGAGTAAAGATAGTCCAAGCTATTTACTTTTTGTATTGTGGATTTCTTGATTAAAATCTTTTTCTCTTGATTGGACAAGCAGATTCTTTTTTCTGCTTTGATTTAATTTTTAATTATAATTATAATTATTGGCTTATAAAAAAAAATAAATTATGATTATAATTTATAACATGAATTCTTAATGGGTTGAATTTTGCTACCCTTTACTTGGTCAATACTCAATGGTATCATTGGTAAATTCTAAAAATAAAACATTCATATAGTTTTCCCGTGTAAAATTTTTTTCTTTTTAGTTTTCTCCCTGTGTAAAAACTAATCTTTGCTTCGTAGTTTTCGTTTATTTTTTTCCATAAATTTGTTTGTTTCAAGACATCTATTTGGTATACTTGTAATGGCTTGACGTTGAAGACCATTTTGTATCAGATAAGTAGCGCGTTGAACTTTTGATTATTTTGACAAAATTGGTGGTTGAGGAAGTTCTGAATTATTAGAACCTCTTTAATTTTCAATAAAGAATAGTTTAATTTAACTTATTCAGATATTATTATTTCTTTTGGTGCTTCAAATAAACTATATTTCTAGTATCTGATAATTTAATTGGCCAAGGGGTTGTTCTGTAATATTCAATAATAGCATAAGTCAGCATTTTTGCTATATATACCGTGTTGATCATACCCTGTTACAATCATTATGAAGTTTTGAAATTGGTGATGTTGCATAATCATTTCTGTTGATGTAGACGTGTGCTGAGATTCAGTCAACTGCAATTTTGAAGCAAATATTAATGATGAGTTTTGATGAGTACTTTCTGTGAAACGTTGTTTCTAAATATTCATAAGCCAGTGAAATGTATTATCATATGAATATGAATAGGAACCCTGCATATATCTATGAATATGAATATGAATAGGAACAACTGCAAGCTGAAATGTCTTATACTAACCCTGCATATATCTATCATTCTATTGTCTTTGACTCAGAGAAAGCACATTGGTTATAAACTGCTTTTCTGCTCTAATTTAATCTTTAAAAACATTTTAAAATCATGAGCTTTCTCATTCATTTATGCTTTCATATTTTTATGCAGGAAGGAAGCAAATTACAAAAGAACTGTGATTGCTTGTTTTATACAGGCAGTTTACCTTCTTGAACTTGATAGACAGGAGAACCGGACACAAGAAAGTGCTCTTGCTCCAAATTGGTGGATTCCCTTCAAGTACAAGCTCACACAAACATTGATTGATGAAAGAGATGGGTCCATTTTTGGTGCAATACTTGAATGGGACAGATCAGCTGCAATGGCAGACTTTGTGCTAATTAGACCAAGTGGTGCTCCCAAAGCTGTTTTAGCACTAAGGGGAACATTACTCAAAAGCCCTACAATGCGAAGAGACATTGAAGATGACCTTAGATTTCTTGCCTGGGAAAGCCTGAAGGGTTCTGTCAGATTTAAAGTAGCTATGGAGGTACTGAAATCGGTTTCTGACACATATGGAAGCAGCAATGTTTGTATTGCAGGGCATTCGTTGGGAGCTGGTTTTGCTCTTCAAGTGGGAAAGGCATTAGCAAAGGAAGGCATTTATGTGGAGACCCATTTATTCAATCCACCTTCTGTTTCACTAGCAATGAGTCTCAGAAACATTGGAGAAAAGGCTGAGTTGGTTTGGAAAAGGCTTAAAGCTATGCTTCCTTCTTCAAGTAATGAAGAAGCTCAAGCCAGCAATAATGAAGACAAGACTTTGAGCATAGGACTGAAGAGTTGGATGCCAAGGTTGTCTAGCTTCAAGAATGCTGGTTTTGGTGTTGGAAAATGGGTTCCTCATTTGTATGTAAACAACAGTGACTATATATGTTGCTCTTATACCGAACCCGATT
This sequence comes from Psophocarpus tetragonolobus, assembly GCA_037954015.1. Lineage (NCBI taxonomy): Eukaryota > Viridiplantae > Streptophyta > Magnoliopsida > Fabales > Fabaceae > Psophocarpus > Psophocarpus tetragonolobus. The sequence continues at coordinate 33,497,063 of CM075694.1, forward strand.
GTTCCAGAGAGAAGAATGATGCTGATAAGGAAAATATTGGTCCAGCAAATGGTCAAGTTGCAGCAAAGCTTTTTGTTGTCACCAAGGAAAAGCAGAAGTTTCAAGAAGCACATGCTCTAGAACAATGGTGGTCTAGTGATGCACAACTTCAGCAGGCTAATAGCAAACTCATCAGCAGGCAGCTTAAATCTTTGTATACAAGTGGTGCTTCTTCACAAGTAATGCAGGGAAAACTTCCTAGGTAACAGTGGACCCTGATTGTTTCTGAAATGAGTTGTTTTCATAATTATAAACTTTTGTTTATGTTCATATCTTGTTACTTCTTTTGGTTTTCTCTTATATTTTTCTTTTAAACAAATTGTATCAATTTACCTTACAATATATGAAGTAATTCTTTTTTATTTCACTCATGGGTAGAATCCCAAACACAAATTTAAATCCATATTATTTCTATCTAGCTTCCTTAAGGGTTTAAAAATATAGAGGGGGGGGGGGGGAGCCATGATGATTTTCTTCAGCTCCTATTTAGCATCCTTAAGAGTGGCATAACTGTTACGTGAGTAGTTGCAAAAATCTCACCTTCGTTTACCTATCACATCAATATTTGGGGTAAGTTTCCATCATTTTAACCTGGGTAAGTTTTTATCATTTTAATCCTTATTTTAAGAAATTAGTTCAATCCTTGCACAATGATATTATATGTGCATGGAGGCAATGAAAAAACCAATTTTTATGCAAAAGAAAATAAAACTTGATAAATAAGGAGTTTCGACAACATATGGTTGTGGAGATTTATATTTTGAAGTCAAGCATCATCATTTTAATCTTGTTTATCAATATTTGGGGTATGTTTTTATCATTTTAATCCTTATTTTAAAAAATTAGTTCAATCCTTGCACAATAATATTATATGTGCATGGAGCAATGAAAAAACCAATTCTTATGCAAAAGAAAATTAAACTTGATAAACAAGGAGTTTCAACAACATATCGTTGTGGAGATTTATATTTTGAAGTCAAGCTTCAATTAGGTCCTTATAATAGATACTATTTGTTATATGCATGGGGACAACTCAAAACATGTGTAATTTTTTCCTACTTATCCAAAATTTGTTTTGCATATGTAGTAATAGATGAATATACATACGAATCTTTGTGTGTCTTAAGCACTATCAAGAAGTATATTATAACTGTAAAAAATGGACAAACTAATAATTGGAGTCAACAAACTGGGTAATAATGTCTTCTGATTACAATCTTTTTACGAATGAAGTTACAATCTATCTCAATATGTTTGGTCTTCTAATAAAATATTAGATTTGAGGCAAGGGCAATTTGATTATCACAAATTAGAGTAATTTTGTGTAACCTCTTCAAATCTTAGTTTTTTAAGGAGCTGTTTGAGCAAAATAAGTTCACACAAGTGAGAAGTTATAACTTTTGCACTAGATCTTGCCATGCACTTTGCTTCTTACTTTTTCAGGAAATCAAATTGTCACCGATAAAGACACAATATCTTAAACTAGATCTCCTTTCAATGAGAGAGCTTGACATACATACTACACACCTTTTCCTCGGGTTCTTTTAATGTACTTTAGAATGTGGATGATGACATTCCAATGCCCTACTCATGGTGAATTAAGAAACTAACATACCACATTGACTACAAAGAATATATCATGACAAGTGACTATAAGGTAGTTTAGTTTTCCAACTAATTTCCTGTACCTCTCAGGATTTGAAAGTGATTCCCCCCTGACTTGGTAGAAATTTAGTATTAGGATCCATGTTAATGGGCTTGGAATTCATCAGCCCAGTCTCTTCTAAAATATCCAATATGTACTTCCTCTAGGAAATTATAATCCCATTGTTGGATTGTGCTACCTACCTTAATGCCTAAGAAGTGTCTAAGTTTGTCAAGGTCTTTCTTCTGAAAATGATGACAAAAATATTGTTTTATCTATGAAATGCCATGATGATTGCTACCTATAATAACGATGTCATCAACATATACTACTACGTAGATGCACCCAACCTTGAAAGATGATAAAACACAGACTTATCAGCCTTACTTCAAGTCATACTAAACTGTTGGACTACTACACTGAATCTATCAAACCATGCCCTACGAGACTCTTTAAGATCATATAAAGATTTTGTAAAGATGACATGATAAACCGAATTTTGACCCTTTTTTATCAAGTTTAATACCTATTTGAAAGGAAAAAATTGCATCTTTGTTAACAAAACTCAATTTTTAGTGTTTATTCACACTTTAGACAGATACTTAAGAAACGAGAAGAAAAATAGGCAAAATTGGGGTTTTTTAGAGCAATTATTGAAGATCCGGGTAAGCACAATCATGTTCTTTTACAGAACACCCATGCTAAAAAGTCCAAATTCATCCTATACATACTAGAAGATGAGAAACAAAAGAGGGCTCGCTTTGGTTTGGACAAAGAATTAGATTTATGACTTGGAGGCAAGGAATAAGAAGGAAGCTTTGGATTGTCAATTCACAATGCTCTGTATCAGTAATTCTTTCTTTTATCATTAATGCATTGTGTAATTTATGAGATGTTTGGCTAATACCCCTTTTTCTAGGGTTGTAATGTAAACTCACTGTGATTCCCCCTTGTACTTTGCATTATTTATAGGATGTTGACCAAATTTATTGAGTAAACCTCCAATTAATTAATAAGGAAACTAATCTTAATTTAGAGTGTTTCATGGCCAACCTGGATAACAAGTGATTGTTATAGTATGATGTGAATGACCAAATGCATCATAACAACAACCGTGGTATTGGTGATCAACGAATGATAAAAAATGAGATTACCTAGTAAATAAGTGGTAAAAACATTATAGTGAAATTATAACCCTAGGTCTTAATCCATTGAATTCCAAACTTATTAGTTTCTTCTTGTTTAAAATCTATTGTGAGTCTGAACCATCAACTTAAATCACTCTCTTATCTTTATTCTCTTATCTTCTAAATTGAATTATTTGAGAACTAGATCTAGTCCTTTGGATACAATATTCGAGAATTAAGTCCATTGTTACAACTACATAGGTACGTTTTCCCTTAAACAGTCATATTTTACGCATTAAGTTTAAAATTCAGTTTATCAACATACCAATCCTAAAGAACCCCATGAGCAACAAAATTAGGGGATTGCTCCATATAAATCTCCTCAAGCAAATCACCATATAGGAAAATATTTTTGACATCCAACTGATTGAAGGCCGACGTCAAAGAGTAGTCATTGCTAAAAATAATTTGAAAGAGGTCATTTTGGCAATAGGAGAAGGTGTCACTTTAGTCTAACCTAAAGATCTGAGTATAGCCTTTGGCAACTAAACAAGCTTTGAGTCAATCAATAATGTCATTATGGCCAACTTTGACTTTAAAGATCCATTGACAACCAACTACAGACTTTTTAGGAGGCTAAGGAACAAGATCCCAAGTATTATTGTTTTGAAGAGCACACAGTTCATCAAACATGATTTGTCTCATACTAGGGTGGGTTAAGGCATCACTATAGTTTTAGGAATGAGCACAACAAAAGAAGAAAGAAAATATAATGGGATGGAGAAAACTTGTGATAACCCAAAGTGACATAATAAGGGGAGAGATTACGAGTGTGGAGCATGAACCTTTATGAAGAGAAATAGTGAGATCATACACAAGAAGACAGGTTAGAGGAGGTGGCATTGAAGTAAAGTTAGTAGTTAGCCCAACGAGAATACGTAAATGTTGTTAGCAATGATAAACTTAGAGAGGAGGTGGAGGTGGAGGTGGTGGATCTGAGAGCACAACAAGCATGTCTATGGGATCAAAGATAAGAGGGGTGGTGGTGGGGGCAAGAATAGTCTTAGAAGGAAAGGAATTGGACACAAATTAAAGAGAAGACTTAAAAAGAGTGACATTACCAGAGACCAAATAACGATTAAGGGAGGGTGAGAGACACTTACACCCTTTTTTAGACCTAGGGTAGTCTAAGAAGACACACTTGTGAGATCGAGTGGACAATTTATCAAGATCAGGACTAAGATTGTGACCAAATCAAGTGGATCTAAAAAATTGAGGTAGTAACAAGTGTAGAGGTTGATGAGGGAATAAATAGAAAAAAGACATGTGATTAATGAGGTAAAATGCAATGAGAATAACATCACCCCAAAATTGTTGAGGAACATGGCTATGAAATAAAAGAATTTGAGTTGTTTCAATAAAGTGCCTATTCCTACGCCCCACCACCCGATTTTGTTGAGGGTATAACCACACGATGTTTGATGAAGAATACCATGGGAAGATGTGAATGTTTGAAAAGAATAAGAAAGGTATTCATGAGCATTATCACTATGAAAAGTACGAATGAATGTATGAAATTGATTAATTTCATTATAAAAGGATTGAAATATGTAAAATAACTCAACAATTTTTCATTAAAAACAACCAAGTGCATCGAGAATAATCATTAATGAAAGTTACAAAATACTAAAAATGTAAGGTAGATCGAACGTAACTTGGGCCCCAAATATTTGAGTGAAAGCAAAAGGAGACAAAGGTCATTTGTAAATACTCTTAGAAAAAGAACTACTTTCGCGGTACAAGGTGTTGAAGTATGACAAGGTGTTGAGCATGGATTAGAGAAGGGGAATCCACTATCAAGCTAGTATGAGTAGAGGTTTGTAGTTGACAAAGGCCATGTGACTCACATTTAGTGTCAATCATCTGTCCCGAACTCCAATCTTGTAAGAAAACAAAATCTTTAGTAAAAGTAATAAGAAAATTAAGAGAACGAGTGAGATGAATAAAGGGATAATAAATTAAAGGGAGACTCCAGAGGCAAAGTGCATTATCAATAGAGAGAGAGGAAAATAAGGACGATACCAACATCATGAGAGGGGGCTTGAAAGCCATTAGCCATAGTGGCAAAGGGTTAAAAACTAGAAATGGAAAGAGAGAAGAAAAAAAGACTTATTGTCATATATATGATTAGTGCCCTAGAGTCAAGGACCCAAGGGTTAAGAGAGGCGAAGTGAGTCAGACCAGCAAAAGAAGTTCATGTGTGCACAATGGAAGCAGTGAAATTGGAGTCCTGTTGTTCCTTATACCATTTGAGGAAGTTGTGGAAGAGAGTCAGAGGTCCATAACTATAAAAGAGAGTGTCACCATAATTAATAAGAGTAGGAGAGGGGTTAGCCTGAGCAGCAATAATAGTAGCCGACCGATGAAGGCAACCATGCAAAGTATAATACTAGTCAGTGGTGTGACCGAGTTTGTGACAATGATTACATCTAGGACAACCTCAATTGGGGTTGCGATAGTGGTTACGACCATTACGCCAAGATACTAATGTAGAGGAGTCACCATAAGGAACAAAAGAATGTTCAGTGATAACTTCACAACACATGTAATTAGGTGGACAAAGTAGAGTTCAAGGTGGACACAGTTAAAGACTCTAGAATCTGATAAATAATGGAAAAATACTCATTAGAAAGCTCGTATAACATCAACAATATAAATAACGTTTAGTGTTGCTCTAGTTTCTGGGTAGGAGTGGTAGCAAACGACAATAGATCATTGAAGTCATGTAGAAGACCATAACTTTCCCCAAGTATTTAGCCATAAGGTTATCAAGGCCTTTAAGGGCAATTATTCTCAAGTGATTTTGGCATATGCCATAGACGCGTTGGATATTATTGGTGAACAACAATTAGGCTTATTCCTAAACCACATCACAAGTGTCATGGGCACAAAAGATTTTGCTTCAAGGAAGAATGAATAGTCAACTTAAGAACACTACAAACTTGGACGTCAACTTTTGACCATCGTGGACGATTTTTTCATCAATGTGTAAATGTTGTCAGCAATGATAGCTGGCAGCTGATTTCAAGTGTTAAAAAATGAGGTAGTAAAAATAGTAGTTGCCAACTATGGTTTTACCTACATTGGAAATGGCGTCACGCAGTTCCCATCATGTATGCCTTTTAGAGAGGAAAAAAATATCTCTCCACATAAATCGCAATTCATATATATGGTTTATGTGTCTCAAGGATATTTTATTGGATACAAGTTAGATGTACTGCAGATGAGGGGACAACACCCTTAAATTGCAATCATTGATTGTGGTCTTAAGGAGACATTTTTGTACCATGCATGGTCCTAAAAAAATTGTCTTTGACTTTCATTAAATTGCAATCCATGATTGTAGTTTGACTAGTTGAATGGTGCTAACTCACAAACCATATGACCATACAACTCACGTAACATTAAAACTACAAGTGAAAATTTCAATTTGACTAATTCAAACCTAAAAACAGACATACCTTAATAAAATTTTTTAAAATAAACCCATTTAGATAATTATTTTAAAAAAAAAAGACGCACTTACGTGAATCAACCTAAAAAGTTTATAGAACTTAGTTTATACTTTATAAAGCTACTTAGTAGAAATAGCATAAAATATTATAGCATGAACTGTTATGCGTTTGCTGGCCTCAAGGAAGCAGTCATAAGGAACAAAAAAGTGTATATAAGGTAGAAGGACTTTATAGGCACGCCATCAATGATTCATTCATTTGTCTGCTCTTGAGTCTAAATCAACAGTTTCAATAAAGTACCAAACAAATTAGTGTGTGACATCATCATAAATGTCCTTTTTGCTCCCCTCATCACACCGATACACATTTAATATACATTATTGTCTATGAAGTAACATTGAAAGGTACTACTGTCATATTTTATATACAATATGTTAGTAATGAATGCACTCTTATTGAAGATAATGAACATAAGGAATTGATTTTATTCTTTTAATGGCTTGGAATTGGTTAACCTTTGCTTCTTCGAAGAAATCTGGAACACATTGCTTTACAGGTTAATCCCAAGCACAGTGACATACTTCATGCATGCTGAATAAATATTAGCAACCATACAAAACATAAATATTTAGTCTCATTAAAGATTGATCTTGGAAATAAACTCAAGTATTAATTAGCAAAAGCAAAATCATATGCATCAAGAACACATGATTAGCTAAATGGTATATATACAAAAAGAATACTTATACACTTAAAACACAAGACATGAACTACAAAAGTACATCAAGAAACACCATCATGGATGATCTTCCATGAAAGATACACATCTTCATATTAGCCCTGACAACTCATAATCATATATGCTGACATCTGGAAGCTCCATCCGTTCACAACAGTTGTACAAGGGATTTGGTTCAACATCAAAAAGTAGTGACTCAAGATTCTGATATGCCAACCAATGATCAATAGTCTGGTTAGCCACACTGTCTTGGAAGGCAAAGTCATCTAAGCATAACTGGTTACAAACTTGGTTAAACTCTTCATTCATCAATGCATCATAGCACAACTCAGGAGTGTTGCAAGTTGCGTTAAGGGAAACAGAAACATCAGGACTAGTTTCAGTGTCCCTAAGGGGACAATTCTCAACCATGTTTGGTTCCAAAGGAGGTGGAGACAAAGTGTTGGGGCTTCCATTGCCAGTTAGCTCTTGAACTAACTTCTTGAAGCTTGAGCTGTCAGTGATGTAGACCTTAGGCCTCAAAATCTTAATCAAACTGTTGAATTGATGTTTCTGAGGATCATCCTTAGATATTTTCAGTGATGCTTGACTTACTTTCCTTCCCATGGTGATGATTTCTATGCTTATACAACTGGCACTTAGTAATATTCTCCCACCTCTCGGAGGATACAAGAAACTTAGGTATAAATATATGTTCCTATTGTAGAAGATATGTATGAGGGAGTGGATACTGAACAAGCAAGGTATGAAACACTAGATGCTGAAAATGATATTTACTCATTTTTTTAAAGAAAAGCTTGTTTTATTAGGCATCCTTACCTCTCAAACAATCTCTAATAATTTAAAATGATTAAAATTAACAAGATTTTCTCTAATATGTTATTTTAATATAATCGGTTAAAATTTATTCAAAATTATCGGTGAGACACGTTAAATAGAAAGTAGGACTCACATTATTCCATAAATTCTAATTTATTTCAGCAATTAGTAAAAAATGTATTAGAACAAATATGTTAATAAAAAACTCATTTAGTTAAATATTATGAGTGAATTATTATAAATCATATTCACCGAAGTTGGATTCCTCCTTAAAAAAACAAAAGAGAAAAGATGTGTTACAATTTTTTTCTCATATTTTTATATTTTGATTTTGGTCAATTGAAATGTTGTTGTTTTTAATTTTCATTTAAATTTTATTTTTTGAAAATAATTACATTTTATTAAAAAAATGTTAAATGATGATGCAATAATGGAGTGTCATGTCATTACATTTACTAATACAAACGTGTTGATTAATCATGTGTAATAATCATCATATGTATTTTTATTTATTATTTGTCCTTTTAGAAAAAAAGGTTTTGAAGCATTCTCACAGTTGTTATCCCCATCTTCTTCCTCTTCCCACTCCTAAACTCAAATTTTCAAAATAGAGTTCCATAATTTGTAAGACATCGTTTAACAATTTTTTTTGTTAAGAGACTATATTTTCAAAAATATAATTTAAAAGGAATTAAAAACAAAAGAAAGTCAACATGAATCAAAATCAAGACACAGAAAATATTGGATAAAAAAAATTAATTAAGTAAAAAATATATTACTAACATTTTTTTTATAAAGTATAACTTTTTCTTTCCCTGTACATTTTGAAGTATGACATATAAAAGGAAGATATCCTGAATTTTGTTTTTACATGGAGAAGTGGATGTTTGTCAATTCAATAGAATGGTTTTTTTCTGGAAAAAAACAATAGCTGGTTGTCACAGGAGATATAGATGCCACATGAAGTAGAAGGGCATTGAGGGCACGCAGCTTAATATTCAAGCTACACGATAAATGATTTATTAATTATTGTTTAATCTTCTTCCCTGATAGCATCTCTGCAGTAACAGAATCAAACAAAAGGAAAAATAATTAGATATAGAATAAGGCTTAAGAGATCAATAAGCTACATTACTCCTTAATTTCCCTATTGATTTTTTTTCTAGATATAAATGAATTCAAACCATTATCCAAAATATTGTAGGTATACTACTAATGTATTTGAGTATGAGCATCTTTATCTCAAATCTAATAGACCTTTTACGTTATGTCTAGGAGATAACTTCTATTTCCGTTTATTCTCAAAATTTTGGGCACCCTCATGGCCTCATCCACTGTTTGATCTTTCTTGTATATATTATATTATGATGGAAATGATTGATTGCTTGTTATGCATAAAATAATTTGGACATGATAAAATTTCTTTGTATCGTTATGCTGTGTGAATGCTAGTGCACGCTATGTCATTGTCTTGCTCATATTCAAATCAATGATTTTTGGCATTGGCTGTCGATGGTGCAAGCGCGAGACACTCCTAACTGCGTAGCATATAACATGACACATCTTTCTCAACTTCCATTTAACTTTTTTTTTTTTTGGTAACGGAAGGAGAAAAAAAAAAAATAAAACAAGAACTACAAATAAACTAGTATCTCTCGAACACATTTCAAAAAGAATCTCCTACGTGCAACATATTCAAAACAGTCATTGAGACCTCATATAATAGAACTAGGCTCTCCCCATCTTGGTTACCTTCTCTTAACAAATTATTCAAACCATAAATCCAATCTTCATTTAAAATTTTCTTGGTCTTCCAAAGTTTGTTCTCGAAATGATGAAATACCAAAATATCCCCCTTTAAAATATTGACAAGATGTTAAGAGTCAGAATAACACCAAATTTCCTGGAAACTTCTACTCTTACATAACTTTAAATCATGCAACAAAGTCATTAACTCTGCATATAAAATTGGAGTCTCCCCTAAATTACCATATAAGTTAAAGATGAAAGTTCAATTATTGTCATGACACAAACCACCATAGCCAGCTTGACCTCCAGTCACACTACCATCAACGTTCATCTCTATTGCCTCCGGCAGAGGAGCAATCCTACTGACTAGCCTAGTCTTCGGACACATCAAAGCTTGATATGAACCAAAGGCTCTGACCGACGGTAAGCATAATGCCTAAGCCCAAACAACTAAACAAGTGGGCCCCACATCTTCCTGAGAAAAAAACTAGACGGTTATGTCCCCACCAAATTTGCCACATGATCATTCCGAACATAGGTCCATGATCTAATCCCTCTGTCATATGAGTCCATTCTACTTTGGTAAGGCTTCCTCTATGGGATGGTAATCTTACAAAGTCTTCATACTCTGTCTACCACTGGACACCTAAAGAAACAATGGTTAGCAGCTTCAACCACTTGGGCACACCTTGGGTAATACGAGGATTCAATAATATGTTGGTGGTGCAACACCTCCCGAACTGGAATGACATTATGAGCACTCTGTTAAAGAAAAAAGCAAATGTTAGCTAAAAGAGGCAATCTCTAAATCCAATTCCAGCTCGGATTCCCTAAGGTCACCTCATTTCTTGACAGCCAAAGATAAGCAAACCACATTGAATAAGATCCCGAGATCTCCAAACTCCAAATCCACATATTTGGAATTCTAGTTACTAGCTGTGGATTCAACACCCTAATTCATCGCGTAATCTCCTCGTGAATAAAAGTGAAAAACTGTGTGAGGTCTCAGCCAGACCCATCCCATAAGTTTCTTACTTTCAACCCCACATCATGGATATCTACCCATGGAACCAGTGTGGCCAACAGAACCTTCTCTGCCCAAGGTTCGAACCACAAGTCATTATTTCCATCACCACATTTCATTACAAAACCTTCCTTTAGAACCTCCAAAGCTTTGGTAATAGCATTCCATATAGGGGAGCCCTTCTGAGACTTGAGTGATAAAATAGAACCTTACCCAATATATTTATCTTGTAACATAACCACCCACAAATGATTCCCAGGATGAAGGAGCTCCTAAATGAACTTTCCAAGCAGAGCTATGTTTTAGTTTCTAGTAGTCCGAATTCCAAGACCACCATGTCGACGAGGTTGAGTGATCTTCTCCCAACTACAAGAGGGACACCTCGACCATGCTTGTCTTTCCAAATAAACGAGTGAATATAGACTTATCAATAAAGTCACACATGTGTTGAGGGAACCAATACAATTGTATCCCATATGTAGGTAAAACTAAAATGACCGCATTAGATAGAGTGATTCTCCCTACTCTATTTAGCAAGGATCTTTCCATCCTGCCAATTTTGAGTTCACTTTGTCAATAATAGCATTGAAATTTTACAAGTTACTTTACCTTGTTGAAGATTAAATCCAAGATATTTTCCAATTTGGAGGGCAAATCGAATATTAGTTGTGGTCGTGATTGCTGTTTTTTGCCCCATAGGAACATCAACAGAAGCAAATGCTCTGGACTTCTCTAAGCTAACCTTCGTACCATAAATCTTACAAAAATTATCCGAGACATCAGTAACTAATTACCTTGCTTGAGATACATCACCCTTTGTAAATAACAACACATCATCTGCAAAGAAAATATGAGATAAACGTGGACTCCGACTGGTCAAATGAACAGGCTTCTAGGTTCCTTGCTCTACTTCTTGTTGAATCATCATTCCAAAGTACTCCATACACACAACTAATAAATACGGAGAAAGGGGATCCCCCCGCCTAATGCCCCGAATAAACTTAAAACCTTCTAACTGATTACCATTCCAAAGAAGATAAATAGAGGGTGAAATAACACCATGCATAACTAGCGAGACTATGCATGGAAGAAACCCAAATAAATACAAAGTTTGTCTCAGGAAATCCCAATTCAACCGATCATAAGCTTCTTCCAGGTCCAATTTGAAGATCATATATCCTCTCTTGCTCTTGGATCTCATGTGATGCACGAACTTTTGTAGAACAATAACATTGTCCTTAGTACTACGTCCCAAGATGAAACTACTTTGCCAAGGGTTAATCAAATCATTCAAGAAAAGCCTCAACTGCCCAATCAACACTTTGGAGATAAGCTTGTATAAGACATTTCACAAACTTATTGAAAGAAAGTCTTTAAATGTTCATTGTAGATCTCCTTTAGGAATAAGTACCAACAACATGTCATTCACATTCACATCAAAACTCCCCTCTGTAAATGCATTGGCAACAAACTTCCAAACCTCCTCACCCACCTCATTACAAAACATTTTGTAAAAAATAGGCTGGAAACCATTAATCCTTGAAGCATTGTAAGACTTCATACACATGAGAGTTTTGAAAACTTCAACCTTAGTAACTGGAGTTAACAGAGCCTTTTGAGCCTTATTAGTTAGCCTATAAGATGCAAAACCCTCCACAGGAGAAAATTGATCCACATCCTTCAAGCAAAACAGCCGCTTAAAGAAATTCAACGCCTCAATATTTAAGGTAACTTCATCCGTACACCATACCCTAGATTGCAACATGAGGCCATGGATTTTATTGCGTTTACGACGGATCACAGTTTACACATGAAGAATGCAGTATTTTGGTTGCCCAACCAAATCCATTTCTCCCTAAACTTCTGAAACTAAAGAGTTTCCTCATGGAAAATGACAAATTTGTATTCCATAAGAAGATCACGCTGAAGAAGGAGAAGACGAACTGAATCCATCCTCTCCAATGCTTGTTGAATCCCCTAAACCAATACCATTTTCCTATTCATGATACTTCCAAACACTTCTATATTAAATATAACAGAATCATATGCATAACCTTCACAACATCTTGCCCACCACGCTGCTAAGCTTACCTCACCACCACAGCATAACCATCATGTATACACCAAGTCATTTGGAAGTGAAAAAGGCGAATTGAACGCTCTTTCATAACATGGGAACACCTTACTAACAAAGCAGAATGATCTAAGGATCTTCGTAACAAATGTTCCATAGTTGCCTTCGAAAATGATAAACACCAAGTTGGGTCACACAAACCTCTATCCAATCTTTTGGACACCATCAACCTCCCCCCACATTTCTGTTGCCATGTAAATCAGGAACCAAAACTATGGAGGTCCAGCAATTACATGACTTTAGCCCACTATCTAAAAACGTTGTTTGTAATTTGGAAAACACCCTTCCTTTTGTTTTGCAAGGAGGAGAATATCTTTAAAATCATAACTAGCATCCAAGGGGAGTTAATATTACCCCTTAGACATTGTGGCATAGACACCAAGCACTAGAAGGCAAAAGGAGAGTCCTTCGTGGCTAGAACCTATACACCACTAGAGTTCCCTACTACCTTCGCTACATCCACATGGGAATAGCCATGTTGATCCCAAAAATCATGAGAACTTACAAACCTCGAGTGAGTTTCCAAAAGAAATACCAAAGTAGGATGAAACTTTCTAAAGAGGTCTCTCATATGAGAATGACTCCTCTTACTTACAAAATCCCTCACATTCCAAGATAAAATAGAAAAATCTTTGAAACTATCATGAGAAACAATGCAAAGGAGAGGACGTAATTCTCCATAAAAGCCTATATTGGAGTGACCACTTCCTCCACCATTTCATCATCTAACTCATTTTCGGATTCCAAATCCATCTCTATAACGCATCCTATTGAAGACCCTTCTCCAAATGGAATGATTCTATTTTCTAACCCTAGTAGGTGAGAGGGTTTCTCTTTGGATTACTTTTTAGGATAATTAGATCCAAGGTCTCCTTTCAAAATTTCCTAGGAGTGCACAGAAGCAGGTGAGCCAAATGACCTCTACTTGTCCCTTAGGGAAACCATGTGAGGATATGCCTTATGATTTTTTTTTTTATTTTGAGAAGAAATTGTTGACATGGCATTGACCTTTGTTGATGTAAGCCCCAAGGAGCAATCATGCCTATTCCTCTTAAACCTGTTATTGCTCTCCATGACACCCTGATTCTCATTTGTGTCTAAACCATGCAAAATTGTGTCTCTACAATATGCTGGGGAAAAACACTCGTATTCCCTTTATGCACACAATTGTTAGTTTCAGAAATCTTGCAATTCTCATTCCTTATATTTTTTTGACGTGGTTTTTTGTTTTTGGTTACCACAATCCAATCACCATACATATCATTAGGCGACTGCAAATCCGCGATCTCTCCTTCTTCTCCTGAGATTCCGTAACATTCAGATTCAGGTTCCCCCTACATCCTCCTTTCTCGTTCCATCTCCACAACATTTTGTGGTTGTTGGGAAACATAAGCTTCCCTCTTTGATTGCTTTTGTTGTAAACACGTCGTTGTAGTATGACAATACATCCCACAACATTGGCAGATTAAGTGAAGTCTTTCATACTCAATCTTAAACCAGTGATCTCTTAACTATATCTTCCCTACCACTTGTTGCTTCAAGTTAATTTCCACACACACATGAGCAAAACAACCTCTTGATGCATCGATGGTCTTAATATCCACCTTTACAGGCTTCCCAATTGTAGTAGCAAACACCAACAAAATACTCTCATAATATTATTCCATCCCAAACATGGAAAGCAAATCTATACCAATGTGTTTTCTATCTCTACTATAGATGCAATGAAATCTGGAACCCATGGTCAAACTGATAGGTAATGGTCAAACAACATCCAAGGACCCCCATTTATCACACAATCACGATCTTGTGGGAGATCAAACTTGACCATGAAGAAACCAAAGCCAAGATAAACTATATCCCAACCCCTTGAAGATTCCAAATCAACAGTAGTCTATCCTTCATAGTGAAGAAATTGACTACTGTCCCTAACAACTTGACTATCACAACGTCCTTCCAAGGATCCCTACGTTCCTCTGGTACTGATTCATCAACAAAACATTTCAGTTGTAGCCTATCCCTATTTTCAAACTCTATTCAAAACTTTTTAGAAGCAATTAGGTCTACTATCTCTTTCTTTTGAAAGTTGACTTACCTATGGCTTTTTTGCAAAACAAAATCTTCTCTTTGCTCCCCCTACAACTACAGGATCACCATCGAGTGGTTTTGAAGAAGGTGAAACCTTTACCGCACCGCTCACTGTATCTGCATGCGAAATCACATTCTTTTTTCCCTTCTGTTGTTTATTGTTTTCATTAACTTAAATTACTATTAAGAATTTGGATACAAAAAAAATAATTCTATATATAAAATAAAACTATAATAAAAGTAATATGTTTTTTTAATTTTTATCGTATTTTACATAATTTTACTATTTTTTAAAATTTTAAAAACATTACATTAACATTTCTGGTAATTGTAAGCTTGAAAACATTACATCAACATCCTTCAAATCTTACATTAATATTTTAGAATCATATTATTAAAGTAAGAAACATGTTGAGATTTAATGGTCAGAAGCTTACACAGAATACTAAGAAAGTCAAACAAATTTACGAATGCTAAAACGAAAGAGAGAATTGATAATAAAACAAGAGAAAACAAAACAAAAGCATTATCCAATGAACATAAATGTGTCGTTGTAACATAAAATCGTTAACAAGATATATATACAGACTTACAACATGTCATATGGTATAACTAACTCACGTATCCCTATGCAGAAAATAGATATTAAAGGATATAAGCTACTAATGGAGTAAAAGTACGAAAGAAGTTCTTGGTAAGAGCATATAATAGATTATTAACATATGTAAGAACCGAACTCTCAACTTTAAATGCTCCTATATAAGATGATTTCCACAAGACGTTACTACAAGATGTTCTCATAAGACTTATTCTCACCCAAAGAAAAGCTTTTCCATGACTTACTCACAAACAATCAAAGATTTCAACCTTCTAATAATTTCTAGTCAATAACAAAATACTTATTAATTACATGGAATTATCAACATTTTGCAATCATGTAATTTTAACTGTTATAATAACGGTAGATAATTTGATATAGCTATTTATTTTAATTTAAAATTATTTTTTCAGCAAGGTACAATTATTATATATAAAATGCATGTCAACTGAAAAAAAGAAACCTATTATAACGCTTATGTAAAACAAATAATTTGAACATGTTATATTCATTGAAGTTAAGATGTTATTAGTTTTTGCTGAGAAAAAAAAATGTTGTTATATGAATTGTTTTAATTTTCCGATAGTTTATGAATTTGTTAATTTTTTAATATAATTAATTTTTGTTACAGCAAGGACCAGAATAAACACAAAATGATGTAAAAAAAAGAGTAGACCAAAATTTAGGGAATTTCTCCCAGCACATCTGTATAACACTTTCCAAAAGTCCAATCCGGTATATAAAATACACCTCAGCATGGCGTGCAAGAGAAATTTCGGAGTTGCAGAAAGAAATTGTCCAAAATTTACATTCGGCATTGGCACCCAACATGATTAACATCCACTAATAATTTTAAACTTTTTTATTTTTGAGATACGTCTAAAAATTTCTTGATTCTTAAAGAAAGTCTCAAAAACATTTATACAATAAACATTACCCTAACCAACAATCTCTCTCTCCTACATTAAACCCACATATTTTTTTCGTTCAATTTTTATAGCTTACAAGTTGGGAACAATCATTAACAAAATTCAAGGCCATTCAACAATTCTATGACCTTAATTTAAAGTTTCTTAAGTCACCAAGAACATTTGTCTTGCAAACACGAAACACATCTAGTTATAATTCGACTTCTCATTACCTGACGGATCCACTATTCAACGGTAGGAAAATTTCTCATGCACTTTTTATGTGAGTACATTTTTACATCTTTGTGAAATGTTATACAGATGAATCCTTGGTCCAATTTTTCTTTCAATGTGTCTTCTAGTTCATTGTGCTGTGTTTCACACTGATGTGGATGAACCAATTTTTCTTATAACACACTTTATATACTTCTATGGGCTATATCATATAGTTGTGGAAAAATTCCTAATTCACTTTATCTTCCAACACACCTATCATACCTTTGTGATAAGTGTCACACCATTGTGGGATAATCCTAGTTTAAATAGGAAAAGGAATTGATAATAAGGAATGTGGGAGCATGAAAAATGAAAGAGGATATTTTACTAATTCAAATTATATTAAGGTAATTAATGTTAAAAACATATTTTTAGTAAACTTAATATTGTTTTGTCTCTTATCCATCAAAGATATGAATAAGATAAAAAGTTGTCTTATAAAAATTTATGTTGTTCTACCAGTCACATACTCTAGTGTGTATCAAAGAATAAAAAAGGATAATCTTGGCATTTTAATGCTTGTTCCACATAACACTAGAATACAACGTCATGGTGCTCATGTTTGGGGTTTATTCTTCATCTATTTCTTGTTGTATTTTATCTTCTCCATTGCTTAATCTAGACTCTTCTACATCTCCCTCCCTAATCCATGCTTCTAAAAAGTAAGTTGTTAATGAATTTGAATGAGGTAATCTGGATTTGTTAAAATACCTTCAAATTCACAAAAAATTTCATAACAAGTCTTAATTAGTTAATTTGGACTCAGAAGTTTTTTAACAAGTCCATATTAACCAATCTAGATGTTGAAAAACCAAGTTTTTTAACAAATACGAATTACCTAATCGAGACTTGTTAAAAAACTTGTGAGTCCCGATTAGTTAATCCAAACTTTGAAATAACAAGTTTTTTAACAAGTTCAGAATAAGCAATCCGGATCCAATTCGAAACAAGCAATCCAGACCTAGTCTAGAACAGGCAATCCATACTCAGCCTAGAACAGGTAATCCCAATCCAAAATGGGAATCCGAACTTAGTGTTTACTGCATTATCATGCAATTTAAATTTCATAATCTGCATTCACAAGACTTTCGTCATCTAAATTCCTAAAGTGCACAAATCAAAACCTAATTCGGACTACTAAATTGCACTAATCAGAACCTAATCCGAAGCAAGAACCACCCTCATCAACTATTGAATCCAGATTGACACCTTCACCAATCTAGATTGCTTGTTTTAATGAACACAAAGATGGAGATTAAGCAAGAATGGATCTCTTCAGCTTTGGATTTCAACAGTAGGCAAAGGGAAAAAAGAGATAGAGAACGTGTAAGGGAG
Organism: Psophocarpus tetragonolobus; assembly: GCA_037954015.1. NCBI lineage: Eukaryota > Viridiplantae > Streptophyta > Magnoliopsida > Fabales > Fabaceae > Psophocarpus > Psophocarpus tetragonolobus. Next base: position 33,515,059 of record CM075694.1, read on the forward strand.
AATGCATATAAAGGTGTCACGATTATGAAAATTTTAACTTAAGGGAATTTTTGCCTTTTTAAAAGAATATAGAGGTGTAAAGAGGAAATAGGGAGGTATAGAGAGAAAAGGTTTATATATAAATGTGGCTTAATTAATAGAAAGTTAGTCCTTAAAATTTAAAATGTAAGAACCATGGACTGACCCTCAGGATTTTTTGTCCTTGTGGTCAGGCCTTATCATGTGAACCTTTTAGCCATGTAGCTTGTTTACCTTAGAAACATGCAAGCTAGGGTTGGATTTAACTAATAACATATATCAAGCTCCCAACAATATCATAGAATAAAGAATTCTACTCATATCATCCTTCTCTCCATCAAAACTAGGAAATGTGTGATAGCATCTATATTAGATAAACCCTTTAGATATCCTTCAGGTTAATTGAAGGACACATAAAGGATATTAAATCGAAACCATAAACCCTTCGGATATCCTTTTGATTAATTGAAAACACATAAAGGACATTAAGTCAAAACCATAATATAATAAAGAGTATACTCTAATTAGGTTGAATAATCTCAAAAAGACCACATATACAAACGTACATAAAAAAAGTATTTGGCTCACATATACAAATTGAAAGCATCACAGTACCAAAACCATAAGAAATCTAGTTAAGGTCTCAGTAAGATCTAGACAAGAGCTCGACCATATTTAACTTAGCAAATTTAACCATAAACATACACTTAGAAAGAATTACACCATTATCGATAATTAAGAATAACTAGAGATTAATTAATCCTTAATTAAGAAAATCCAAAAACATCAACGCTCATCCCTGTGTCTATAAACAAGAGATAAATATTGAAGTTTGACCTACTCATTCTTTTGCCTTACATTAATTGCCTCTTGACTTAAAGTGTGTGACTTTTGCATACATTCCCATTTCCGATTCAGAGAATCACACTTGCGACAATTCAGCACATGTTTTGAAAGACACTTCTACTATATAAAAGGATATTTATTACCCTACATCTGGTACAACATCAAATCTAAAGTGTTATCAAAAGGAGTAATCACCAACTTAGAATTTTCGTCCGAAATGATCCTGGAAACTTTTCAGTACTTTTTATTGAGATACATAAAAGTGATAAAACATACCTTGCGATAACCTTTTCTCATATTTTCACATAGCGTAGAACCTTCAATGGGGTATGCTAATTTAGTTTTTAAACGTAAAGTGCGTATATATACACGCTCTATACTTAAAATCTTCGTTATTGCATCCAAATTATCCCTCATCTGAAACCCATTGGTCAACGTAATCTCTTGTTGAGACTATCACTTTCAGTTCACTCTTAGCTGCATGCATATATCATCCACATATAGCAACAAATATATGAAGAAATCACCTAACAATTTTCTACTTCTAAGCTAGCATAAATACAACTATCAAACTCTAAGAAACCACAAAAGCATTATTAAACCTTATATCACTATTCACTGCCTCCAAAATGGTCTTCTTTCCCATACTCAAGGAATCCCTTTGGCTTTGACATGTAAAATTACTCTGTTTAATCACTCCTCTAGATTTCCATGCAAAGAAGCAATTTTAGCATCAAGTTGTTCTTTTTTTACACATCAATACTAGTATAGGAAGTGTGATTACATCAAATATAAAGTGTGTCGTCAGAATTACTCACCCATTTAGAATTTTCCATTTGAAATGGCAATAGAAACTTTTCAGCGTATTTATTGAGGTATATAATAAAGTAGGTTTGTACTTGTAGCTCTAATCTCCATGCGGAGAATATTTGTCGTTGCATCCAATTCCTTTAACTTAAACAAACCCATTGATCAACATGTGAATCCTTGTGCCGAGCTGAAAAATTAACGTTAGATTGTGATATGAATTAAGAAATTAATTTCTTTAAGAAATTAAGAAATTAATTTCATATTATATTACTAAATTTAAGTTACGCAAAATTAATATCTTAAAGCCCAAACTTGTCATTTCATATAAATAACCTAAATTGTATAGATTTTATAAAATTAAATATCCCTATTTTAAAATAGAAGAGGAAAAATTATATATTTTAAAAAATAATTAATTATTTCTATTCTAAAAGAAGGACTGAAATTACAAATTTTGACACCATATTACATTTATGTATTTCAAGAGATAAAGTAATGCATTAGTCGATCTATTTTAGAATGAATAAATAATACTAGCGTCAATATATATATATGCAAGTATATACACTAAAATTTTTAAACTTTTATTTAATTTAAAATTTTCATATTTAATAATTTTATTAGATTTTATAATTATTATCTTAAAAATGATACCAAGAACAAGAATTATGAAGGCTTGAGCATATATGTGTTATAAAGTATGAAAAGTACATATTCCTTCTTTCTTAAAAAAGGATGAAGTTAAAAGAAAGAAAGATAAAAAGATACTTAAGTAAAAATTTGCTAATCATTAATGCGAAAACACTTTGGAAAGTTGTTCCTGAAAATATTATCAGCTAATTAATAATTATTCATATAAAAATATCAAATATTATCATTATTTTATCCTGTCTAGTCTATCAGTTGTTCTAAAAAATATATATAAAAAGCAGTAACTTTGCAATATACTTTCAATATCTAAATATTTTACATTTCAATTAATTATATAAATAACCCTAATGTAACTTTTAAAATAATTATTACAATTTAAATATATCATTTAATTATCGTATATATTTCATAAGCAAATCGCAGTATAAATTTTGTTTACTGTAATTAAGATGATGATTAAATTTATGATAATTATATGTGATGATGAATAAGTCAAAGAGTCAAATTAAAGCTCAACAATAAATCAAATGAAAAAAAAGAAGAAGAAAGAAAACATAATTTATTGCATGGATAATCTACACAGCGTTATAAAAAACACAAACTCGTATTGATGAACTCCTTAACTAGCCCTTAAAAATGAACGAACAAATGAATTCGAAGATCATCATCTAAAAATAATAAGCATAGAACTAATTCAGAAATGGCAACCACAGCAAAGGTAGAATACACAAAGAGTGGAAACAATTACAACACCCTCCACCACAGAGACTATCTTGAAGACCACGGTGTCGACGATGGTGGTGGTATGTATATGAAGTCGTTTAGGTTTTACGCAAAACGACGACGATGAGAACTTGCCGGACAACAACTCCTTGCTCAACTTCTTAAACGACCAGCTACCACTCTTCTTCTCCATCAAATAACCAAACACAAATTAATATAAATATTCAAAACGCTTCAATTGTCGTTTGGTTTTTGGTCGTTTTTAATTTGGTGCAATGTGTGGTGTAGAGAGAGGGAGAGTGAGGTGCGTTTTATATGCGTAAAAAGCAAAGTGGGAATGCTTCGGATGCTTCAAGGACAAGAATGTTTGCTGGCTGTATGTTGTTGTTTCTTGCTGGCCTAAGATCACACGTAACATATATTGCACTTTAGTTCTGGACTGGTCCTCCTCCAGATTCTTCACTCATAAAATTATACGTTCACATTCTGTAATGTTTCTCATGCATTTCTTTTTTTTTTTTTTAAACCCTATGTATCTTATTCTTGTAACATATATCATATTCAATCATAGATTCGTATCTCATTCTTTTCTAACAGTCAAAATGTTATATAATTTATGGAGTTATATAGATATAAAAAAATTATAAAATAAAATTTATTAAATAACATAACACTTATTAATTAGTTAGGACAAAAAATAAATACAAATATAAAACTGATATTCATCAACCGTATTCAAAGGATGGAAATTTTGTATCTGCTTCGTTTTCTCACTTGTTCACCAAGAAACTTAATGTGATTTAATGAATTTTTTATATAAATATTTTTATTTATATAAATTATTAAATAATATAACATTTCTTATTAGTAATTAAAGACAAAAAAGAAGCACGAAACAAGGACATGAGATTACCATCCATACTAAAATTAATGAAAAAGATTTTGGTCTTACATCACTTAGAGTCTTAGTACATATTTGGAATTTCCAGTTGCCGCGTACAAAGTTTGATATTAAATAAGTGCTTTAAAAATCTCATTTTTCCAAAAGAATGATAGAGATTTATTTTTTTTTGGAAAACTCACTTTGTCTCAAACTTAACTTTACGACTAAACAACAAGCATGTGATTAGAGATTTCCTGGTACTCCAAAAAGATAGTTTCAAAGATATATATGTCATCATGTATGGGCAAAAAAGATGAATGTAATGTAACAGCTGCATATATATATAAAGAAAACGGTATAAATTTCAATGATCGTTGAACTGTTAAAGGAAGAGAGTGTTTTTTAATTTTAATATTTTAAATATAGATGAGTTTAATTTGATATAGTAAAAAATTTCTGGGCTAACAATTAATAATAACATTTTATTTATGTGATTTTCTTTTAAAGTAATAATAAATATGAATAAAAAGGTTGTAAATTACAGAAAATGAATAATTTTAAACTCAATATATGTTACTATTTAAATAATATTACAGAAAATGAATAATTTTAAAATAAATTGATGTAATTAATTAAACACCAGTTTAAATCTGAATAAAAAATACTTGTTTAAATAATTATTCAAAATAAAGGAAATTTTGTTACTCGAAGTTACACGCCAGCACAATCTTTCTAGGTTACTTATTAGTTCCCCCATTAATCAAGATCTGGAATATATTTAAAGATATTATGCTATCCACTTGACAGAAGAAAAATAAAATAAACTACGGTTTTCCATCTTCAGCTATACGCAGTTTGTCCTCCAAAAACAAAAGTTACTATAAAATCAATATCAAATTTGGTATTAGTTTTGAATTTCATTTGAAATTTAATGTAGAATATATTTTTTTATGAACCAACGGTATTCCTCGAAAGAGATTCAACGACTAATTTATTTATTATCATATTAAAATTTATTTAAGAAATTAATTCCTTCCAACAAATACTATTTTATAGCACACACCTAGAATTGAATTCGTGATCACAGTTATTTCATTAATATAATATAATACAATATAATTACAATATATAAATATTTTATTATAATCAAATTTTTGTTTCAATTATTTAAAGAGTAATTATATTAATACATCTCATAATTTTTTTTTGAATTACATGAGTGAAACTTTAACATTTTAAAATTATATGCAATTTGTTTTGAAAACATTACAAGCTACTCTTTATTACATTTCATAATAACACTGCTTAAGATTATTTAAAAATATTATATATCTTAATAAGGGAAACCATATATATATTCTCAGATTTTAATGGCATCAAAATTTTAGAAGATTACATATTCTCCTTAATATAACACTTAAATATATGCATGTAATTCATTTCAAGGACTATTTTTTATCCGTTTGCACGCGTGATTAATTTTTTAAGGACCTGTGTTAGCTTATCAATTTTGAATATTGAATACTGTGGCCTTGATCCTTTTGAGCACCAAAATATAAAGGATGATTATTTAGTTTTCATTAAATTCTGCTATTTAATTGAAGGTACCTGTATTTCTATTTTATTTTTTTATAGATAAATAATTAGTTGTTAATATATTAGTGGATGGATTTGAATCCATGATCTCTCTTCTTCACCTTCTCTTCTCACACGTAGACATTTTCAATAAATTAACCTTATAACTTCGCCTGTACTTCTATTTATTTGGAAAAAAAATCATTTTATTAATTTCTCAACAAAGTTAAAAAAGAATATTCCTAAACACCCTGTTATTTTCTAATAAGTGTTTTTCCCGTTATGTAACCATATATCGTTTTATGAGGTGTTTTTTTATCTGAATATTACTAGTGTCGCATTCAGAAGAAGCACCTTTATCTCTAAACTCACATGAAGCCTGCACAGAATTTGCCTTTCTATGTGTGTTTTCTTTTTTAAGTCTGAATTCACACGAAAGAGCCGTGTCTCATAGTTTTCTTTAATTTTACTCTCATTTTCTTTTTAGATTCTTCTCTTTTTATACCATCAATATTGTGCAAAAGCTGGACTTCCATTCATTTTTCACCAATAAAGGAAGAAAAGGAGTGATGGGTATATATTCCCTTCCAATTGTACACAACTTTTACCACTAAATGATAAAAAAAATAAAATTATAACTTAGTGAATAGTCTAGCAATGAGCTGATAAATAATTTTATATATGAGAGTACTAGTTGGAAAATTTTCGCAGAAAACTTCTTTATAAATAATGAAAATGAATTAAAAATTATTAATTTTAAGAGAAATGGTTTCACAAGTGAAATTCGTAAAACTCTCTTTAATTTTTAATAAATTTTAATTGGGAGAGTTAAGAAAGAGATTGTGAAAGAGTTTTTCTATCACTCCTTTTTTATGTATTTGTATCTTCTCACTTTTTTAAATGAATTATATTTTTTTCTATTCTTTTTCTTAAAATTTGAATGATATCCTTCTTTTGAATTACCTACAAAAATATTAATTTGTTAAAAATGTCACATACAAACATTTCTTATATATTATATTAATTTTTTTAATTATTTAAAAATATCACATCGTGTATTTTATAAGAATAATTGTTATAAATATTAAAAAATAATTGTATGCAATAAAAAACTTAGAAAATGTTAATATAATTATTTATTTAGATTTATATGTAAGTGATTTGTTTGGTACATTTAGCTTAATTTGTTTTTGGCACAAACTACAAAGTGTATGTGATAGTGTGATACATATTTGCTTTTCATCTGAACCTTAAATTTAATATTAATTTATTTAAATAATAAAAAAAAAGGATTGTGTATTCGCACTACTAAAAAGTAAGTTTCACCTATGGACCGAACGATCGTATATTTATTAGGCAGAGTAGCCAGGCACCTTTCCATTGGGAAGCCAACCTACTTAAAATTTTTTTTTACAAAAAATATTTTTTAAAATTTAATTGGTATATATTATTAGTGTAAAGATTTTTATATTAACAGTAAATCATAATCCTTCGTTCACATAAATAAAAAGTCATGATTGAATGTTAATGTAAAAATTCTTTATCATTTCAATGTATGTCAATTAAACTTTTTTTTTTATTATTGGTCTTTAAAGAAATTTTTTCTTAATTTTTTGAATTGTTTACAGCTTTCTTTCAATGAGGTTTTAATTTCATTAATATGTAAAAAATAATACTGCATAAACTTTTTTAAAGTTAAAAGTAAATAACGTTATGGATTTAACATTTTAGCATTATCAAGGGTTAAAATTTGTTAAATGCTTTACTAGTTGCCGAAATTCCAGAAAAAATTATTTGTTGGAACATGTTACTAGATGTTTTCGTCCAGGATAATGATATAAATATACCTCTTTATTTTATATACCTTATTAATATTTTTTATTTTTTTTATCTCTTTCATCCTATACTTATATGTTTTTTCTTTTTTTTTTCTCACTAAGTGTGTAATAGCATATAAGATGTGTCAGTATAATTTTTCTTTGGACGATCCTCAAAGTGTCACAACTTGCATGACGTTTTTAATTTTCTAACCCCTACGAATTTCTCGTGGTTTCGCAAATTCATTGTATTTTAACGGAGATTTTAAAATCTCAATTAAATACCATAGGTTTGTAATTAAACTCTTGACCATGTTATCACCAAAATTTAATGATATGATGTTGCAAATAATATTATGAATTTGTAAACTTTCATTATCTCTCAAATTTATATGATATCATGTTGTAAATATGGATATGTAAACAGTTGTCACAAACATTTCTCTTTAGTCTTTTTCTATCATTATTATTGGTTATTGATAAGCTAGCTATAAGAGGAGGAGGAATGAGAGAAAGAGAGGTTGACAGTAAAGAGAGTGAGGAGGGATGGAGAGTGGTGCAGAGAGGTTGGCCGAGAAGTTAGAGCAATTGAGCTGAGGTTCACGAGTAGAGGTTTGCATGGCCATCAAAGGAACAACTCTCTTCCTTCTTCTTCACACACTTCTCTGAACATTTCATTACTAGAGATATGTGGAGATATTTACTAGATATGAAGTCATTAAGGAAGTGGTTATTGTTAGAAATAATAATTAGAAATAAATTGTGAGTTGAAGAGTCATACATTACATGGCTAAAAGAAATTGATTCTGTGTAATTACTCTTAATTAAGATGTTACATCATTATTTGTTTTTATGTTATGTTATTATGTAATGGTCGATTACTCTATTATAAATGAGTATCAAGTCATGTATTCAGATTGAGCCAGTAAATGAGAATCTCCTTATTTTCTCTTATTCATCCATTTTTATTTTCTAACAAAGTGGTATCGTATGGAGATAATTTATCTTCTTATCTCTTTAGCAGCTTAAATGGAGTGAAAAATTTTCCAACTTGATGTCAAGTCAGCTTTTCTAAATGGTTATCTTGATGAGGATGTCTATGTTGAGCAACTAATGGATTTTGTTATCAAAGATGAAGAGAAAAAAATTTTAAAATTGAAGAAGGCGTTGTATGGCTTAAAGCAAGCACCAAGGGCGTTGAATAGCCGCATTGACAAGTACTTTCAAGACGATGGATTTTCCCGTTGTTAACATGAGTATGCTTTATATGTTAAAAATTTTGAAAATGGTGATATTCTCTTTGTTTGTCTTTATGTAGATGATTTAATATTTACTGGCAATAACCCAAATTTATTTGAAGATTCCAAGAAGAAAATGTCTTGTGAATTTAAGATGACAGATATGGGACTTATGTCTTATTACTTGGGTTTAGAAGTGAAGCAAATGGAGAATGAAATTTTTGTTTCTTAAGAAAGCTATGCAAAAAAGGTGTTGGAGAAATTCAAAATGCTTGATTGCAACCCGGTGAACACTCCTATGGAAGAAAAATTAAAATTGTCAAAGTTTGATGGTGGAGAGAAGGAAGATTCTACTATGTTCAAGAGTCTTGTGGGAAGCTTAAGGTATTTAACATGTGCATGGGATCTATCCGTTTGAATCGGGGTAATGCAGCATAGGCTTAAGCCTATTGGAAGAATCTAAGGAAGAGGTGTACGTAGAAATGGGTCAAAAATCATGTCCCATTTTGGGTAGCAATAAGCAGGGTCACAAAGGGATTGTAATTAGAGAGAGTGAACAAAGACTCCCTTCCTCAAGTCTATATTCGTGCAAGGAAGACATTCCTTTACAGAGTAACTCAATCCAAAATTGTGGGGAGACTTCTACCTCAACGAAGCCTTTTGATCATAAAAGGTAGGCATTTTTGGGCTACGATGAGGTGGATGGCTCCAATGAGCATAAAAGGTGCTTGGTTGGGGTATGGAAGGAAATGTGTCGACGAAGCGTGGACAGAAGCGAGCTGTGCTGGGGCATAGGAAGGGACGTCGTAGTTCAGGAATCATCATCCATTGCTTTAAGTAGTGTGTTCTCATTTCGAAGATCGGGCATCATTCTGGCCACCACGATAATTCTCATATTGGTGACCAAGCGAAACCTCCGGTGGTTTGGAATGCTATGAAAGAAATTGGTGTTGTTGGGGTCAAAGAAGAAGAAAAAAGGTATATTGAGGAACTAAACCAGGTGCATTAGACAGATAAGGCTAAAAATGAAGGTAGGGATGACAACAATTCTCAAAAGGTTTAAATGAAAATTTTCTTGCTACATGTGAGGGGCTTCGGGATACAGTTGAAAGAAGGAGAATTTGGAGAACTTTAAAGTTGCATAAAATCCATATTTGCTTTCTTCAAGAAAGAAAATATGCTAAAATTGATGGATGGGAGATCTCGGAGGTCTTGGGGAACAACGAGTGTGAGCCGTAGTTCCTAGGTGGATTGTTAATAATATGGAGGAAAGGGTTCATTGATGTACTTTGACAGATTCAAGAAAAGGTTTTCTAGGTCTAGGGTCAAAACATCTCATTCGTATTCGATTTGGCGTTTGATAAACGTCTTTACTCTTTGTTCACTGACCGGAGAAAGATGTGGCTTGATTTGGTTATGACTAAAAGGGGTTTTCCTAATGGTCGATGGTGTATAGGTGGAGATTTTAATGTTGTGTTAAACAAGAGAAAAGTGGTAGGATCATCCAATTATTATTCAGGGGAAAAAATGGTAGAATTCCAACAATTTATTGATAAGATGGGATTGGTGGACATTCCCGCATATGAAAAGATGTGGACATTCCCGCATATGAAAAGATTTTTTCTGGATGTCTTCAAATGGGACCTTCTTGAGCAGGTTAGATTTCTGTTCTCGCAAAATTATTGGATGAGTGGAATATTACATCCCAGTGGGTAGACTCTAACGAATTTTCTAATCATTGTTGGATAATTACAAAAGATAATTGTTTGAATTGGGGGGCTAAACCTTTTAAATTTTTTTACCATTGGTTAAAGGAACCCTCCTTTAATGAAGTGGTAAAAAATTTATAGAGCTCATTTTGTGGTTCCAGGTGGCAAGGTTTCCAATTTGTAAATAAGTTGAAGGGTTTGAAGGCGGCTATTAAACAGTGGAAATTGGATGTGTTGGGAAATAATGAAAACCTCTTGACAGAAAAGGTGAAGGAATTGGATGTGGTTTATCAAAATCTATTAGAGGGTGGTGATCTGTTGGATTTTTTGAGAAATGCTATTCTGGCTTAATATTGGGGTAGAGCCAAGGTTATGGAAAATACTATTTTGCATAAATCTAGAGTGAGGTGAGCAGTAGAAGGTGATAACAATTCAAAGTTCTTTCATAGTTGCTTTAAAATGAGATGCTCTATGAATAGTATTCTAGCGATTGAGACGGAAAATGGTTGGGTGGAAAGTGTCCTAGAGGTAAAATTACTAGTGGTGCAACATTTCAAAGACATGTTTCTAGAAAAAGTCTATGTTAGACCCACCTTAGATGGAGGTCATTTTAGACAACTATCAGAGGCTAACAATATTTCTTTAGAAGAACCATTTTCAATTGAAGAGATTAAGGCAACTGTGTGGGCATGCAAAGGTGGGTGGAGTGCGGGCCCAATGAATTTGGAATGAATTTCTATAAATCGTGCTAGGAGATAGTAGGGAAGAACTTGGTAAAAGTGGTTCAAAAGTTTCATGGATCAAGGAGGCTTCCTAAAGGAGTTACGTCGTCCTTTTTAACTTTGATTCCAAAGGTGGCTCGTTCTTTATATCAGTATCAACCTATTTCTCTCATATCGAGTGTTCAAAAAATCATTTGAAAATTTTGTTAGTAAGGATTAAAAGAGTGCTACGGAGTGTCATATTTGACTTTCAAACAATTTTTTTACCAGGAAATCTATTTTTTATGGAGTTCTAGTCACTGACGAAGTCATTGACTGGGTGCAGAGGCTTAAAAAATCATGTTTTTTGTTCAAGGTAGATTTCAAAAAGGCCTATAACTTAGTCAATTGGCAATTCTTGGATTATATGTTGTGCAAGTTGGGCTTTGGCCAAGGTGGAGATTGTGGATCTCTAATATTGTTAGAAATAGCCACATATCTATTTTGGTAAATGAAAGTCCGATATCAAAGTTTGGACCGCATAGGGGTATTAAGCAAGGAGATCCATTATCCCCTTTTCTGTTTTTGGTGGTGGCAGAAGGTTTATTAGAGCTATATAGATCAGTTATTCATAAATAGCCTATAAAGAGATTAAAGTGGGAGACAAAGCTAAATTCTCAATTCTTCAATATGTCGATAATGCCATTTTGATGGGGGAAGCATACTTCTAAACTCTGTAGGCATTAAAGGGGATTCTTTGAGGTTTTGAGATAACACCCAGGCTGAAGGTGAATTTTCGTAAGAGTCACTTTTTTTGTCTTAATGTTGATTCATTGTTTGAACACGCGGTGGGTTGTCTCCTTAATTGTTCTGTTAGCTCTCCACCATTTATATTCTTGGGGGTTCAATTGAACCACAAAATGTTGGCAGTATGGAGCCTAGAAGTAGGTCAATTCTAAAGAAGGCTCCTAGGTGGAAGGGCAAGAATATGTCTTTCGCCATTCGCCTAGTAATGTTAAATTCTATCTTGTCAAGTTTACAATTGTATTTCTTTTCTTTTTACAAGGCTCTAAGAAAGGTGATGAATATGCTAACAGGGTTGCAACTTAAATTTTTATGGAGAGAGAATTATGCATAAGTGAAATTGCATGGGTGAGTTAGGAGAAAGTGTGTAGGCCTAAGAATGAAGGAGGTTAGGAGTGAAATGTTTGAGAAAATTTAATTTAAGCTTGCTCGCCAAATGCAGATGGAGATTCATAACCTATAAAAACACAATTTGGGGTCCTTTGCTTTAAAGTAGATATGGATATTTTCAAAACTTATCATATAAACTTACCTCTCGTGCCAAAAGTTCAGTGTAATAGAAAGATATATGGGCGATAGATGGTCTAATGGTAGAGTCTCCAAGATGGTTCACAAACAATATTAATAGGAAGATAGAGGATGGGGAGGAAACTTTGTTCTGAAATCATAATTGGCTAGGAGGAGGATCTTTAAGTTCCTTCTTTCCTAGATTATATGACTTGGCATTGGTTAAAAATGTATCAATGAAGAAAATAGGTGGATTTTGGTCGGATACTCTGGGTTGAAGGTGGAAGTGGAGGAGGAGGTGCTAACCTCTTTGGAGGGGTTGTGGCAGAATGTGGTTATTAGTCAACATGACAGGGATAGTTGGGTATGGAATTCCGGTGGTAATGGCAAGGTCTTAGTAGTTGATGCATACAAGATTGTTAGTAATGGGTCAAATCATGGCAATAGTTTAACCTTAGAAACACAATTGTTTAAAAGTTATGGAAGGATAAATTGTCATCAAAAGCCTTAACGCTCTCTTGGAACTTGCTTTTAGATAGGTTACCTACCATGGATAATTTATTGAAGAGAAGAGTCATACTCAAATCAAATATGCATATATGTGTTTTGAGCAGAGAGTAGGATAAGGACAGTAAGCATTTTTTTCTGTGTTGTTATGTGTCTCAGATGTTGTGGTAGAGGGTCTTCAAGTGGATTGGAATCACCATTGTCTACTATTTATCTCAATTGTTTCAAATGTCCACCTCTTGGGTGGTGGATAAGTATAAAAATGAGTATAGGTATATGTTTTGACATGTCGTATGCGGGGGTATTTGGTTAGCAAGAAATTCTATTATTTTTAGTGGTAAATCAATGAAGTCTTTGAATATTATGTCCTCTATTCAAATAATCTTTTGGAAGTGATTACTGTACACTTTTTAATAGGGGTTGTTTTTTTCTCACATTGGTGTAATAACCCACAGATATGTCTTTTAGACATGAAGTAGGAATTGTATTTTTTGTGTGGAGATTTAGTAGGAGATCATAGGAAAAGTCCAACTATAATAAGACTTGGACTAAAAAGATACTTTTTTGTATATGTATAGAGATTTAAATCACTTTATTTCATTCTTACTATATAATATATACTATAATTTGTCTTAAAAAAAAAAAGCTAGCTGTAAATTATTTTATTTGTCCTGTGAAACACATTATTTCGTAATGCTCAATCCTATATTTGAGGATAGGAATATAAAAATAATAGAAAAAATAACTTTAGATTTGAATTCATACCAATAAAACCATGTATAAGAGAAGGACTTAAGTGCATTGGCCATAATAACTTTTGGTGGTTGCTAATTGTAACTAGTAGTAGAAATACCTCTATAATAATATATTGCAATTTTTGTTTGAAAATAAAGTAAATTTAAATAGTGCTAAAATTGTTAAACATTATAAAAAAACATGAAAAAGAGTTTAAAGGTCAGGCAAGAAATAAACCTCAAATTGACACCAACTTGCAGAATATCCTCGATGTCAAGAAATAATGTAGCAATTAATATGATAATAAATAGCTAGTGAAACACTAGCCAACGTTGCTATTATGTCTTTAATTTCAAGTATTTTATTGACAATTATTTCACTTTAGCCTTATTGTTTATGGCAATCACGTGATGGTGAAAATATTTAACCAAATCTATATAAGTCAGTTGTTGATTATCTGATAAAAGTTTGACTTAATATTATTTTTTTATTATGCCAGCCACTACATATAATTAAAAAAATCAAAATTCAAGATAATATTAAAAGAGATAAAAAAAAATTAATTTCTTTACTTTTTCTATATATCTTATCTCACCTTTGACGTAGTCAATGATCGAAAAAATATTAATTTTTTGAAAGCCATGAAAAAAGACTAATATCTAATAACTACTTAAGTGCATATATTCTCTTACAAAAAAAAAAAACTTAACTCATGATATATAAGTTAGTATTAGGTGAGAAAAGTGTGACTTAATATTAATCTTTTGTCACGCTAATCACTATAGAATTAAAAATAATTAAAATTTTAAGCTAATATTAAAAATAAAAAATATTAATTTTCTTACTTTTTACTATATTACTTTTTTTTATGTAGTGAATGATCGGAAAAAATGATTTTTTAAAAAGTGATATAAGAGATTGAAAATTCTTGTTACTTTAAAAAATAGTAATTTGTAATTTTATAAATTTATTTCCTTTTTTTAATGATAAATTTATTTCCATTGAAACAATGTTATTCAAATTGTTAAAATTATTTTATAAATATGCACTTTAAAAAATGTCTTTTCAACTTCCACTTATATGATTTTTATAAATTTTAATGTAAAAGTATAGAATTAATAAATAATATAATTTTTAGAAAATTAAGATTAGTGATATAACATAATGACAAAATACATTTCCTCACTAACAGTGACATTTTTTGTGAAAAATAATACTATTTTGTGATGTGTATATTTAACTTTATTTTGTGACAAAATTAGTGATAGATTATTTCCTCCTCTAAAGCATCCGTCTTAAAATTCGTTACATAATGAATATATGTTACTTTTTTCATTTTTAAATTATAATTGTTTTAGTATTTTATTCTAAAACTTTTTTTTTTTACAAATAAAAAATATATATTTATAATTTTCAGGTATATATTTATTTACATTTATTAATTCATTAAATTTTTAAATCAATGACTAATCATTTATCAATAAGTATATGAGTTTAATTGGTATACACTGTCAGTGTAAACAGATTGTTACACTGACAGTCAATTATGACTTTTCATTTATGAAACTTTTAAAGTAATAACTAGTAAAGTCAATAAATTTACCATGAATGAAGGGTCATGATTGACTATTAGTATAAAAATTTTTACACTGACCATGTATACCAATTAAACTCTAAGTATATTAATCACCAATGATAGTTCCAACAAACAAGATTCACCAAATAAAATTATTTTAGTATGTAAATAAATTAAATAATATTTTCAATGGATGTACACTAATATTAAATGAGTTTAACACTTATAAATTATCACTGTGAAATAGTTTTACATTATTATCCAATTATAATCCTTCATTTATATGACTTTTAAGTTATTATTTGTTAAAGTTAACAAATTTACCATGTTTAAAAAGTTGTGATTAAATGTTAGCATTGAATAAATGTTTTTCTCATATTAAATAATTATAATTTTAAAATGGACAGAGTATGTTTTATGAAAGATTTCACGACAAGTTTCTAACATGAATAACAATTAAAATTGAACGACCAAAACATGTTAAACAACAACATAATACAATTCTAATAATTCTTAGTAAAGCTAAAAATAAGAATAATCAACTTGATGTTAATATCACTTGAAGCTCATTATTGCATCATTCTTAGTCAATACTTTCTCTGATTTTCAAACCCTCACTCTCAATACACAATTATGTTTATGCTAAAGACAAAAACAAGTTTAGTGACTCAAAGAAAAAACAAAACATTACTTTTATAGAGGACTTTTGACCATCACAAAACACATTGATATGCTGAACGTGAATTAGTGAGATTTAACCATTGCAAATAATGGTTATAATGATAAACTATATCTACGACAACTTTTCTTAAAAATATATAACAATTGTTTCCCGTTACAAACCACTTTACTGAATGGAACACACGACTCCTATTTTTTAAGTAAACAACCAACAATTTCTTTGTTCTTAAAGTTACTTGAGGCAATATCTATCACAAAATAAATAGACCTTTAGTTCTTAAGTGGGGTGCTAAAAGCAAAATTGGTCATAAAAAATTATCACAATTATTGACATTTCATGTCCATACAAAAAAATAAGTAATAACTACAAAGGTAACTAATATAATTGTACTATAATTGTGAAGGTAACTTTAAAAACATTACGCTAATATATATTTAAAAATATTTTACTAACATTCTTTTAAAGATTTTTTTTTAAATATAGCATTGGAAAATTATATCAAAATGATTAAAAAAACTGCAACTAACGTTTCTGCAGGGTATATTCAATTGAGAAAAGGGATCTCAAATTACCTTCCGGTTTGGAAATATTTCCTCCCCAAAAAATATCAATTAATCTCTTCGGCCATTTTGGACACAGACAAAAAGGAGGCAGAACCTCAAAAATTTGAAAAGAAAAAAAAAATGAGAATATTGAAATTTACATGTCCAAAACAAAACCCCCTCAAAATGTGTGTTGTCGATATCACTTAATTGAAGTTATTTAATAATAAGAGCAAATACATAATGAATATTTATGGTTGAAATAGACAATCTAGTTGAAAAGGTTTCAAAATGTTTAAGAAAAATATGACAAGAGATAATGTATGGTTGATGGTGGTCTACTGGTCTTACAACTTGTAGAACGAGGTCCCACGTGTCACAAATATTCGCATCAAAGTCCCCACAAAGGGATCAACATATATATGGATATTTAATCACACAATTCACCATTATATGTTTGATGGTGAGTGATAAATGGATAGTGACTTGTTAATAGTTTAATACTCTACATTTCTTATGTTTTTCAAACATTATACATACGACCAATATGAGAATGATATTTTTAAAAATATTAATATTATTATGAAAGAAATATGATTCTTATTAAGAATGTTTGGTAAATATTTACTATATCTTGAAATAAATTTAAATTTAAAAATAAAATAAGGTAACATTGGATAGTTATTTTATATTTTTTTTATAAGAATACAAATCTCTATCATTTACATTTACATAATTTGCACTAAATTTGGGAATATAACATTTTACATTTACGTGAATATGTTCATCTATATAGTTGAAACAAACATATTTTACATAAATAAATTTGGCGAAAATTTCAACGTAATTGAACATGTGAAATATGATCACATTTTATTACCAATCTAAAAACTAGAACATATATGTTAAATCATTTTGTTAAAAAAATCCAAAACCAAAAATAATATTTACTTAAACTGTTTTAAAAATTGTATGCTTAATGCAAATATATGCTCTTGTTTAAAAGAGGGAGATGGGGATGATGTTATGTTTTAGTAAATTTAACTTTTAAGTATTGACAAAATAATGTGTAGGTTGTTTTAATTTAACTTATTTAATTTGTGATATTTTATTTTTTTTTATTTTAAATCATACATTATATATTTTAATTTTTAAAATTGTTGAATTTGTATTTAAATATTAGCAACTTTTCAAAACCGGACCATTCATTGAAACAATAAAGACATGGGTTCAGGGTTCAAAGGTTCAATCGAGGTTAAACTGAGTTGATCAGATTCAATAAAATATTATTTTTTATATTTATTTTTACTAATATAGTAATACACTAAGCAAAAAATAAAATATATATGATTTATAATACACAAATATAATATATTTTATTAAGTTATTAAGTTTAAGTATTGTTATCTTTATAATATTATAAATAGGTAAAGTTCCATGTTGCCTAAAATAACTTTTTGAGAAATATTTATATTCTAAAATTGTAATCAACATTTTGTAATTTGCAAAAGTTCCTTTAATTTTTTTTTATTTCGTAATACCTTATCAAAATATCTCTCATTTGTATATCTAAAATTTTAAAAACCACAAATTTTCAATTTTTATATATTTTTTTCTTTTTTTAAAAAAAAACGAGTTAACCCTTGAACTGTCTAGTTTTGGCCGATACACCATTTTTTGACTGGTTTGACCAGTTTTTAGCTGATTTCTAGCATGCTCAATTTTTTGGAAACGATAGACTAGACACTGGTCAGATTCTCGGTTACCAGTTGAACTGACCGGTCTGATATGATTTTCACAATATGAAATATTAGTGAATCGATTTTGACAAATGTTGATTAGTACATAGGCAAAAGTTTAATAACATGAAAATGTTAATTTTATAATTTAAACATGATTTACTTAATTATCATTATTTTTTGTGGCTTGCGACAATATGATATATTTGGAAGGTCTGCAATTACTCAATTTTTAATTCTACTCAACTGACCTCTCAGAACATAGTGCTTAATTGCAACTGAGCTAAGTTCTTGGAAATTAAGTAAGGCGACAAAACTAACAACTCATAGTTTTCAAACTGGGTGATGAGTCTGTCTTATTGTGTGTAAGAGGTTGAAAGATTCACTTTTCAATTGTCTATGTATGATTTTAAGTTTTTTGTCATTCTTGTATTCTTAGGTGGCATATCTTTTGCTAACCTATATCACATATTAATAAAATTTTGACTTATAAAAAAACTATCATTAATTTTTTCATTATCAATTAATCACCTTTAAATCCAAATTTACATGTGAGTTAATGTTACTTTAGTTATCAATTGATCTGAAGATAAACTTTAAACATATAAATTCAGCT
The DNA here is from genome assembly GCA_037954015.1 of Psophocarpus tetragonolobus. Taxonomy (NCBI): domain Eukaryota; kingdom Viridiplantae; phylum Streptophyta; class Magnoliopsida; order Fabales; family Fabaceae; genus Psophocarpus; species Psophocarpus tetragonolobus. Next base: position 33,533,738 of record CM075694.1, read on the forward strand.
GGCTTTTGCGTTATTTTTTTAATTTTTAATTATAATTTTAGAGTTCCAACAGTAACCAGTTCGTGTCTCTAATATCCACTTTTATTGTGTAAATTACTAAAGTAAAACTAATTTTCAGAAGAAGAAGAAAATAAAATTCTAATTTAATTAGAAAGTGATATTAAAAGCACCTAAAAAATACTAGGAAGCAATTCGAGAAAATATAATAAGAGAAATATTAGTAATATACTCTTTAACACACTCTTCTTAATATTTTTCTTATTATTAGTTGAAATTTATTGAAAGTTATAAAATTAGGAGAGAGAGTCATTTAATAACAAATGAGACCACATAATTTTTTATTTTTGATAAATTTAAACCAATTATGTAAAATGTGTTAGAAATAGTGTATTAAAGAATGTGTTGCTAACATTTTTCTACACTAAATGTTCATCTTTTTTCTAATGAGTTATGTTTCTACAGTCAGTCTTGGAACATTGTTAGGACACCACATTCAAGGTATTATTCACTTTGAAAGTTAAAGATTTTATCACGATTTTATTTTAAAAAGGTAATGGATTAAGGAATCAAGATATTTAGTGTTTATAAATAACCTTTTGTATTAATTATGAATCGAGGTTAAAAATCATTTCTAAATATTCTCATTCCTTAATCCCTGAAACACCTTTTCAAAAAAAAATTATCAGACTCACAATCTTTAAAATATTCTAATGTAATAATCCTAACAATATTTCAAAATTAACCATAGAAAAATTATGTTCAACTCAGTATCACGGATTGGACAAGTCAAGTGATAAAAACCAATTAAATTTCTTAACTATAACTTTTTATTAGATTGTGAATTTGTGACTTTTTCGCTTTTTTTTTTAACCAAACTTTTTTGTTAATTGGTCGATTATTCGTATTCAAAATATTTAAAAATATATTATTTAGAAGAAGGATAATTGGTGGTGGGATTGTTGCTTAAAACAAGTATTTGGTGTTGGGTCTTCTTTTATAAAGAGCAATGGCACAATTGCGTGGCTATAGCTCAAGTACCTTTTTTTCTAGAAAAGAAAAATTATAGATAAAATTGGAAAATATACAAGGTTCCACCGATTTCTTTCTCTATCATTCACTTGAGAAATGGGATTAATTATTCTACCGGTGTCCCTATCAATTTTTCTTTTTTCTTTTTTAATTTTAGTAAAAAAAAAAGTAGAAATGTGCTTATTGTATCATTAGATTTTTTTTTTCTACTTAAAGACTAGCTTAAAAATAAAGGCTTCTAACCCAAGGAAATAATTTTCTCCAATAATAGAATTCACTTAGTTCTCTAAATAAATAAAAAATGCATGTTAAGTTTGTAAGAGATAAACTCAATTTCAACATTTTCTAAAGAGAAATATAAGCAAACTCCAAACTGAAGACTGAAGGAATGTGTGGGTTATAAATGACAATTGTATGCCATGTGTTGATTGGTTTTCAAATAACCTAAGGTGAAAGATAGGTAATGGGATCGACACTCTTTTTTAGAATCCAAATTGGCTAGGTGGTGCTATTTTGAGAGAGAGGAGTCCTAGACTTTTCTCTTTAGCTATGAATAAGGATATTTTTGTATGTAGTTTTTTGGAGGCTCAGATTGGTGCTACTCCATGGAATGGGGTTTTGGAGGCACAAACTTTTTGTATGAGAGGAAGAGTTACTTCAAGAGTTGGTTGAGTTATTGCAAGATGTTCAACCGGATCAGCATATCAGAGACCATTGGGTATGGGTTTCAGTAGGAGATAGCTCTTTTTCTGTATTAACTGCTTATTCTACCTTATGTGGAGGTTTTAATCATCACAGAGCTTTGGTTGAGGATCCTAATTTATTCAAATGGTTGTGGAAAGACAAACTCCCTTCTAAGGTTATTATATTCTCGTGAAGACTATTACTCAATAGGCTTCCAACTATTGATAACTTGATTAGGAGAGATTTGGATCTTGATGCCGCTTAGAGGCAATGTTCGTTCCGGAGAGTTCCAATTATCTTTTTTTATCTTGTAAAATTTCTCAATCTATTTGGTGTAGGGTGAGGGGTTGGTTAGGGGTACTTTCTCCGCTCTCTAATGACTTACGTATGTTGTTTCATTTAACTGGTTCATGGACAATAGGTAAATATAGGAAGAAAATTAGATATTTGTTTTGGCATGTGGTGTTGGGCTATTTAGATATCTAGAAACTCTAGAGTTTTTAATGATAGAACTTTGGAGTATGTTGATATTCTAGCTTTTGTTCAGGTGACTTCTTGGAAGTGGTTACTCTATAGATTTGGTTTTCATAGAAGGTGTGCATTTTCTAATTGGTGTTTTAATCTTCTTCGATGTTTATCTATAATGTGAGAAGCAAACTTTTTTTGTTGTTGGTGTTTGTTTTTTCCAAGAATTGTATAGAGGGCATTACTTGTCGAGGTGAGTACATAGTAACAGGGTAAAAGCTTTTGCCTCTGCTGTTATGGTTTTATAGGCAGTAGCGATACTGACTATGTATAGTTTTGGAACTTTGATTCAATGAATGAATTACCTGTCTTTGCTTGTCAAAAAAGAAAAAAAAATAGATTAATTTTGTGAAATGAAAATACTTTGGATATCTTTTGTTCCTGTGATATGCATTTCTTGACATTTTAGAGTTGTTTTAGTGAATTTCTTAATTGAACCTTAACAATTGTCAAATTTTAAAATGTTGTGCGTTCACATATTCTTTAAATGTAAATACTGAACTTGGATTATGGCTATAATTGAGATCAATGTGTATTTTTTTCTAATCATGCTAATTGTTCCACAATGGAGTCGTTAAATGATGCTTAAGTTCCATGTTGCACCATGACATGTTCATCAATTAACGATGGTAGACTTTTGGGCAAACATACAAGTTGGACATTGAGTGGCATGGATGAGGAGTGAATTTTTTTTTTGGAAGTCACAAAAAGGGAAATGTGTGTTATCTTTTTAAATGTTAAATAAATAAAAGAGAGAACTAAATTTAAATTAAATATAATTAATAAATTAATTACGAAATATTTGGTTGAAATATATATATATATATATATATATATATATATATATATATATATGTGTGTGTGTGTGTGTGTGTGTGTGTGTGTGTTTTATCTTGATGTCTCTTTCTTCCACCCAAAAAATTCTCTTTTGCATGGTGCTTCTTCTGATCGACGGAATTTGACGAAATCTCTTTCATTGCATTTGATTTCGAGTGTGATCAACTTAGGTAAATCTAATTGTATTTCTATGTACGTTTTTCTTTACATTTTTGGTTCAATCATTCCCATTTTATTAGGTTCCTTTGTGATTTTGGGATTTTTGTTAGGTTTTGGGTGTTTTCTACAGATGAATTCTCCTTTCTCCTCAAATTCAGCTTTAAGGGAGAAATGGGTAAAGGAGATTTTATTCTTGATTTTTGTTTATGAAACTATGGTTTGATAGTTATAAAGTTAATTGATTTTGAGCAACTGAGCTTTTGATTATGAGTTGAGTGTTATGTGAAATTAGGTATTTTATGTATTGAAGATTAGAGTATTATTCTTAAAATGAGTTTTAATTGAATTGAATGACATTTGTAATTATAAAATAATTAATATCTTGGTATAAATATTGTAACATCCCAAAATTTCTAATACTTTTGATAATATTACTCAATAAATTGAATTCATTTCATGTATAGTTAAAACTCAAATTATTGAAATCGAACTATCAATCACAACAATACTATTTCCATACAATATAAATCAAAGTATAATAAAATTTTAAATAAAATAACACATGACATGCACGACACAAGTTCGCAAAGCAAAACAAATCACTTAAGTAAGGAACAGGGTAGTTTGCCCAACGACCACCGTCACACAGGGAGGGACCCTAAATGGAAGGAACATGGTAGTTAGATTTGTGCCCAACGAGAGAGTCTCGTCCATTGCAAATTTTTTTCTATTAAAAATTAATTTAGATTTGCATCCAACAAAGACAACTTTGCATTGGACAAGACGTATTGTTAAGCACAAAGCCTAAAACTTCTCCAACAGAGACAAATCCTTGTTGGGCGAGACTCATCGCCCAGCGAGATCATGCAGACTACAGAATCCCAACTACATAATTCTTCTGCAAATTCATCACATTCAAAGATATTCTACACCATCTAAGCTTCAAACTCCATATAAGTATATACAACATAATATGTTTATCTCAATACAACATATTAGCTAAAAACCTGATACAAAACAAATCTAAATTTTCTATATTGTTCCATACTCTAATAAATACATAAGATTCAAAAGATTATCTAAGATTTAGCCCAAAATATATTATACTTCAAGTCAAGTCTTCAAGTACAGTCACATATCGTCCAATTGTCTCACAACACCATCACTATTATCTGCTCCTGTACAAAAGACGATCATCACAATCATACAAAACAAACACACAATGCAAGGGTAAGCATAGGATAAAAGACATTTAATCATAATATTACAATTATTCATTCACTAAATATAACAACCAAATCAATCATATTTATACTCCTCTTGAACATAAGCATTCAACACAATATATTGACATGACACAACACACCCTGACTATTTATTAAGTTTGAACATCAAGGTGGTCAAAGACTTATCATAATTGGTGTCTAGCATCCACTCAACCCATCTAACAACCAACCGAAGTCTTAACATACTTATTTGGTAATTGTTGTCTAGAGTCCACCTGACCCTTATGACAAAATAATTGTCATCCAAGTACATTTCACTGGCACCTCCACTTGCATATCTAGTATTGAGATGCAATGTAAAACTACAAATTACCCCTACTTGCTTATTTGGTATCCAGATCACGTTGATCTCATATGCAACTGCAACTCAATACACCTCATCCACATATATAATATATGAACATCACCAAAGGCAAATTTACTCCTCTGTAACTATCCACATTTATCAAATTCAACATACATCTCATCATTATACATCATAACAATATTATTTCATCATGATTTTAGTTATCACTAGAATAAACCACAAACATCAATTATCACTAAAATTATCAACAAACATCAATTATCATCCAAAATCATCAACAAACATCAATTATCACCAAAATCAACAACAAACCACAATTTCTTCTCATGTTTACAAACAACATTCCAATCTTAACATTCGACCAACTCAACCAACATAATTATCAAATTCAATTCAATAGCTCGATCAAATTACTTTCTATAGACTTCACATCTACCAAAACACAGCTCCTTAAATTAAAGTCAAAGTTTTAGTTTTCCTTACATATTTCTCCGTTTAAAAAAACTAACTTCATTGAAGAGAAAAAAATCTAATTGAAGGAATCACTAAAAACCTATACTAATCAACACTCAAAATCAGGAGCAACAGAAGAGACCATATTGGATTTTATGGCTGAAATCCTAACATGCAAGCAAAAGCGACAAAGACAACAAGGAGAGGAAGAGAGGCAGTAAGGGAGAAGAAATTAGAAGGAAGAAGGAGGAAGAAAGAAAAGAAAGGGGACAAGGGTGTATTTAGTAAGTTCAACTTACTATCTGTACCCCCTCCTAAACAGATTTTCAAAAACTTCTTGAAATTCAATCCAAACGCCTCATATTATAGAAAAAAAATTATTCTCACCTCTTCACCCTTCTAACCATCATCTAAATACAACCACATAACATCAACACAAATAAGAAATACAATCACATAACATCAACACAAATAATAAATTCATCACACCTCAATTCAATTAATAATTTAAGTATAAATTAAATTTAATTCCTCTTACTATTTATTTCACACACTTATAACCTATTAAATAAATAGGTCTTTACAGATATTAATTATATAATGGTTATTGAGTATAGTGGTTACAGTTAAGTAACTTAGCCTTGATTGAGATGTATGAGGTGTATTGAATTAGGGTGTCAGTGCAGGTAACAGAGTGAACATTGTGATCCAAAGTGTCAGTGTGGACACCAAAAGGATGTACTCAGATTTATGATCCAAGATGTGAGTGCAGGCACCAAAAGGATATATTCCGATAGCAACTAGGTGTCAGTGAGGACAATATGGGTAAACGCGAATGCTATACCCAGTTGGAAGCATAAATGAGTATGTTTAGACTTGAACCGATTATCAAATGAGTCAGAAAAAACTTAAATGTGTTAAAAATATTAAAATAATATGTTAGAAAAGACGTTGTTAGCATTATTAATCTATTTAATAATCTTTTAATATAAACATGCGATGTCAAAGTCATAATATGCCTAGGCATGACAATCAAACCTGTACTCGCGGGTAACCACCCGTACCCACCCCGAGTTTAACGGGAAATATCTGGGTTGACCGGGTTTGAGTAATACCCGGTTAGAAAAAACGGGGACGGGGACGGGGACGGGTATTGTGATATTTGCCCTGTACCCATACCCCGTCCCTGTCCCTGATACATATATTTACTATAATGCCTATATATTGATAGGTTGTCTTATTATTTTATCCTGGGATATTATAGTAAATGCATATAGAATTTAAAAATAGAAAGTAAAGGGATGTGTATTAGTGTATGACTGTATGACTAGTGAGAGTGAGAGTGATTGAGAGCGTCTGGATTCTGGAGGAGCGTTTTTGTGTTAATAGATCTAAGGTTTACTCGTTGTCTTGTTGTTCTCTGCTGCTGAATTGGTCTTTCTCTGTTGTCGACTTGGTAGATCTAGGGCTTACTCTTTGTTGCCTTCTCTTCCACAGGTAATGAATAAATGCCATTGAACCTGTTGCATCTTTGATTAAACAAAACATAGTTGTTGTAATGGGAAGAAAAGGGTGCTTTAATTGTTTCCCGTTAATATTTGAGTTGAGCGATTAGGGTTTGCACAATATGTTTGATATTCAGTTTTACTCTGTTAGAAACCCCATACTGTTTTAACTTGTTTCCCTTTATTGAAAATTTTAGTCCCAATTTTACGTTGCTTGTCGCTAATGCACTATACTTTATCCTTTCTTCTCTCAAATCAGTCCCAATTTTATTTGATTTATAATCAATATTTCTTGTTGTAACCATGAGAAAGACAAACCTAGAACAAGGAAAAAGAGATTATTGGTCAAGACGTATTTTTTACTAGTATTTATTACTTTATTAATATTTTGAATTTACAGAGTTACTTCACATTTTCTAGGAGTAGCGTATGTAACCTTTTAGAGGATTTCTGAACATTAGAAAGACAGACCTAGAACAAGGAAAAAGGGATTACTGATCCAGACTTATTTTTTACTAGTATTTATTACTTTACTAATATTTTGAATTTACAAAATTACTTCACATTTTCTAGGAGAAGCATATGTAACCTTTTAGAGGATTTCTGAATCACTTTGAACATTAGAAAATATTTTGAACATTAGAGGATTTCCGAATTTACAGAGTTATTAATATTTTGTTTATTTCTAATTTTTTATTTATTTGAAAATAAGTGGATTGATGATTAGTGGTGTTACCCAAAAATTGCAAGATTAGTATTTCATTTCTCCTGTTATATGGTAAATTCAATTTTCTAATTAAATTTATTTTGTCAATATAATTTCATAATCTTATACTTTACAATTTTATAAATATTGAGCCTTAGAATTTTGGTTTGTTGGAGAAGAACACTATGATAATTTGGAGAAATCATTTATAAAGTTTTAGAAGTAAAATGTGTCATTCATTGTTATTTTTTTTTAGAAAAAACTCAGACTCAGCTCATCATTATTATGTCTGTAAGATGATGGATTATGATCTAATGCATTAACTACTTTAGTTCTATTTATTTTGCTTCAATATTTATTTTGGTTCAATATTACGTGTTCTTGTTACATTATAAAAAAAATATTAGTAATAAAATTCACAAATGATATTTAGTGAGAGAAAAAGAATACAGAAAATATAGATATGTTAAGGTGATAAGAAAAAAGAAATTTATTTATTATGTTTTATTTTTGCAAATAGAAATTTAAAAAAGACCGCTTCAACATCATGAGATTTTTGTTTTTTGCAAATACAAATCTAAATGGAATTGTGGGTTCGAATTTGGGTTTGGGTTACGAGTTCGGGTTTTATAAAAACAGAGAAAAAATAACTATTAATTTGTAACATATTAACGGGTTTGAGGCCGGGATACCCGGTAAAAATCAGGGACGAGGATGGGGTCCCTAAATCGCTACCTGCCTGAGATTGGGACGAGTTCGAGGACAATTATAGGGGTCGGGAACGGGGAACATAATACCCGTCCCCACCCCGTTGCCATCCCTAAATATGTCTCAGAAAGACAACAAGTGTTTATAGGATCTTCCAAACATTACAACATTTAAGCATATGTAGTCAAGGTTTATTAAAAAAAAAAAAAGTATACGGAAGATTTTATAGGACCAACTTGTAAACTTTTTGCTTCATATAAAAGACCAGAATCTATGTATTGAGAAAAAACAATGCATAAGACTTGAATATGATGCCATGATTGATGTTTATTTATTTTTTACTATTTTTCGTTTTTAACTTGAAGTATGTAATTAAATATTTTGTTAGTCTTTATTTTGTCTTAATTTCATATAATTAATTCTAAAATAAAGACTATTTTATGTTAATCAAGTAATTTTATGAATAATTTATTAGAATTTTTTCAGAAAAAATTATTTAATATAATTTTTGTAATAATTTAATTCCACTTATTTTAAATATCATTATTAAATGATTCATAATTATAATTAAATAAAAGATGTTTTATGAATAATAATATTAAATAAAGAAAATTGTCAAATTTAAAATATAAAACTTGGTTGGTTACATTAAAAAATTATTCTTAATCGTACTTTTGTATTCGCAAAGTTTGAATATGAGATTTTACTTAAAAATTAAATTTCATGAGTTTCACTGTAAATATAAATTAGCGCTTTGGAAGTATAATATAGCTAGAGATGTGAAAAGAAAATGGTTAAATAAAAACTTTATACGTTAAGATATACAAGCCTCACTCAGAGTATCTATCTAAAGTCTAAACTATAATGTATCAAGATCATAATTTTACATTGTGTAGAAAAATCATAATATTTACCGTTTAAAATAACATAAATAATTTTTTCAGAATTTAACTACTTATTGTTATTATGCTTAAATTTTAATTACTATATTACTAACATTGAGTTCATGCAAAAAACTTGCATGAGATGCTGCTTGAATAAAATTTATGATATGAAGATTCTTAAACTAGGAGTAATATTCAGTAAATTTCAAGTAGCATTTAACCTGTTGGGAGAAGATTGAGGGAAGGAAATATATTTAAAAAAAAAAAAAACATGGAGGCATAGGAAACCTTTTTCACAAATTGTATTTTTAAATTTTTATAATTAATTATAATTTATTGAAAATCATTAATTTGGTGGATTGAATTTCACATAATAGGGAGAGAGAGTATTAGAAACAGTTTGAGTTTATCTGAGAGTCCTAAAAGAAAAAAAAATGATTTTTTTTTTCACACCAACGGCTAGAAAACTCAGAGAAAAGGAAAAAAAGTAGTTTCCAAATATTCTGTATTTTCTTCCTACTTGCACACCGTATAAGAGAGAAAGAACCTTCAGAGTTGGCTATGGTCCATCCCCATTTACCCGTATTTGTCTTCATTCTTCTTGCAATGCCTATCAAATTAAAAATCCAGCAAAAATTAGTTGTCTTCACCATGCAATATCCAATATAAATTATAAAAGATAATTGCAATTTTCGTCTATATTTATTTATTTATTCATGAGTTTAGTATCTGACATTATAAAAAAGTTTTATTATAATATTTAATCACAACTTATTATTTATATGATTTTTAAAATATTAATTAGTAAAATTAACACATTTATTATATATAAATGATTGTGATTAACGATCGTATAAAACTTTTTATAACAGTAATGTATAAATATTTTTTTCTTTATTTATATGCGATTTTAATTTTATTTGTAAGATTTTGATTTTAAAAAGTTATAATTTTAGTCCGATCCTCAATTTTATAGATTTTTTATTTTGATCAATTAAGTCTTAAAACTAACACATTCATTTAGAATATTATAAAAATAATATAATTAATGCAAGAAATAAATGTGTGTAAAATTGAAAAAAAATAAAGAGACAAAAATCACAAATTAAAAATAAAAAGATATCAAAATTATAACTTAGTCAATTATCTATTTAGATTTACTCATGTGCTAAGGTAAGGGACATATTAAGTGCTAAGCTAACCATATTTATATCTTACATGAATGAGTTCGAATCTAGTAATTGATGTGAAAATTATTACTCTGAGTAACTTTTATGTATTTTTACAAATTTGAGTCGTTAAGACTTGTGATCGTTGAAATCCAATTCAACTAATTTTTTCAAAAAAAGAAAAAGAAGTCTTTAACACCTGCTATCGTTGAAATCTTATTCAACTAATTATTTTTGAAAAAATCCATTACCGTATAATCGAATGATCTTATCAAGATATAATTATTTAAGAGTTTAATTGATATACCCAATGAAGAGATTTTTTATATTGATATCAATTAGCATTTATATGATAAATTTGTTAATTTTATTAATTAGTATTTTAAAAATTACATAAATAAAAAATTATGATTGAACGTTAATATAAAATTTTTTTATACTAATAATTTATATTAATTAAACTTTCATTTTAAATTTAGTTTGCAATGCATAAAAGATCCGATAATTAAAGAAAGATATAACAGAATTAAAAAGATTTTTCAAAACACAGTTACGAAATGTACAAATCAATAATTGGTTTATATTTACATGAAAAATTAACAAACTCAAAGATAATAATTTGGAGAAAAAAGAGTCCCCTCTTATTACAATTGACAAATTTGCATTAAAATTGATACATGAGACGATCGCTAATATAAGTCATGTAATTTTGTAATATATATTTAAACATACATCCCACTGCAATACAACATAATTATATTTGTCTGAAGTTTGATTTTAAACAAATTATCTGGACAGAAAAATAAATAAGACAGGATAGAAAAATTGATAGTAAAAAATATGGGACAACCTTTTTTCAAACATCACAAAACATAAAATACAAAATATCTAGCCATTGTCACCCACATCACCAGCTTTCTACTCGGCAATACTATATCTTTTATTCGTTTTTTCATTCTATCTTTTATTCCATCTTTTCTGTTAATTATTTTTTTAAAAATTTGTGTAGTGCCTAAATTTCATAAGTAGTTTTTTTATGCGAAAATTTCACAACTAGTTAATTATACAATAGCTTGTTATTGGGTTACTGCTTGTTTTAACTGTTCCCACACTCGCCTTTCTTTTTCTTTTTTATTTTTTGTTGTTGTATTTTTTTTTCTTAATTACTCTTTGGACTTTTATTTGTTTTTTAGTTTTTGATATTTTATTTTTATATTTAAATAATGACATTATATTATCATTTTTTAAAATTGTTGAATGATATATTAACTATTATAAGTGAGAAACATTGATTAATACATTATCATAATTTTAAAAAAATAAAAATTAAAAAATATGAAGACACAAAATATAATTAACTATTTTCTTTTGTTAATAAAAGTGTGTTAATGATGAAATAAGGGAATATGTTGAAGTTTAATTGTTCTAAAGCAATATATCACATAATATTCTGAAACAACTTTTTAATTGACGGATATTCAGGTGATGGTCCAAAGATGAGGGAAAAAGGATTGAAGAGATGCAAAGGTGGTGTGGTTAAGGGAGCCTACCATAACAAAAAAGGTAGATACAAACAGAGATGAAAAAATGCTAATAATTCTTTTTTTTTTTTATGTTTAGGAATCGAACTTGTATGAGTTGTATCAGGAGTTTATAAGAGTTTATGGGATCGGGTAATTAATTGAGCTATATTTTTTAATAAGAAAACAATAAATAAAAATAGTATTAATTTAAAATAATTGAAAAAATATTACATATATCTATTTAAAAGAGGAAGAAATTGAATCTTATTTTTAAATTATAATATATAATAAATAATACACTGTTTTATAAAGTCAAATTTATTTTAAAATTTTAAGAACTGTTTTATGAAGTCAAATTTATTTTAAAATTTTAAGAACAAAATAACAATAAATCCTATTTTATAATAACACTAAATCCTATTTTTCACTTTTATTTTCTCTTATCAATTAAAAATTTTTATTTTTCTAAAATCATTAAAAATATAATATTCCTGAAAATATAATCTGTAGAAATACAGTGTTATTAAACTGACCTAGAAACTAGTAGTTTCAGTTCCACAACATATATGAAACACAACATAAGACCCAAAATTCTCTCTCTCTATCTCTTCTCCCAGTCTACACGTGTGTATCTGTATGGCCCACTATTCCATGCCACGTGGCACTCTCACCTTTGCCATCTCCCTCTCTCTTCTCCTCCACCCCTTTCTCTCTTCTCTCCATCTCACACACGTTCCCATCCCTTCTCGTAATTCTCCCAACACACACTACTCAAAAACACTATCTTTCTTTTGAACCTTTCTTCATCAATCCCAACACATTCCTCGCTCTATCTCATGCAACACATACTCTCTCTCTCTCTCTCTCTTCGTCCAAATCATCAACACAAAATAGAAACCGTACTTCACATAACAATAACAGAAAGACACGACAGAACACAAACACCCCTTTAACCATAAGGTCCATAACATAACAGAAAACACAGTTTCCTTGTTTTTCATTTCTCATTCTTTCTTAGTATTCAAGAAACCTTCTTGGACTTAACCACTGTCATATATTGGTGTTTCTAGGAGCACCTTTCTTTCTTATACATATCTTTATTGAGAGATAGACACTTTCAAGATGAATTCTGCATTGTCTAGAAGTTAAACACATAGAAAGAATCCCACTTGTTATTTTTCTTTCTTTGTTGTTATTTTCTTGAGAGACACGTTGAGAAAGTGGTGATGGCTGGGAATGAATGGATTAATGGGTACCTGGAGGCTATACTTTCAACTGGGGCATCAACCATTGAAGAGCAAAAGCCTGCACCTGTGACACTAAAAGATGGGGGGCATTTCAACCCCACAAAGTACTTTGTGGAAGAGGTGGTGACAAGTGTTGATGAGTCTGATTTGTACCGCACATGGATCAAGGTGGTTGCCACCAGGAACACCAGGGAGAGGAGTTCAAGGTTGGAGAACATGTGCTGGCGCATTTGGCATCTTACCAGAAAGAAGAAAAAGGTTTTTTTTTTTTTAAATTAGTTTGGTTGAAGAATGAAAGAAAAATAATTCATTTGAAATTAGACATGATTTGTAAACTAAGTGTTTGTAAGGTTGATGTTGTTTCAAAGAAGTTTCATCAAGGATTCCCTTTTTTAAATCCAATGATGTCTTTTATTTTAGATTCCAACTTTAATGGCATGCATGATTGAATCAACGCGAACATCACATCAAATACATGACATCAGAGTGCATAGGATAAATTGTCTGTTTTTCTTGATTGGTTTTTTATCTTTTAAAGGATTTTTTAATTTCGCTTTGTGATCTGGATTCATCTTCTATTTTGAAGGGGGGTCGATATGAATGGTGCTAGGATAACTTCTATTCTCAGTTACTACAAAGATTTCAATGTAGAGATTTTAGTCATGTGTATGTAAATACTGTACATTAAGTTGACAATGCTCATATCTTTGGAGATTCAGTCCAATTTATTTATCTTTGCTTTGCCACTTTTGTAAACAATTAGCAATGGTTATTGTTTTCTGTTTTCCAATTCAAGATAGAGGAGGGAATTTTCTTGCTAGAATAGTATGAACTGCCTGATTTAACTGTTCTATTCACTATGCTTGGTCCTTCATCTAACAAATTTGGGGGAACTATCATTTGTTATGTATGCAAGACTATAATTAGCTACACTTGTGTGGGTTGTGTAGTTGGAATTGGAAGGAGTCCAGAGGGCAGCGAATCGAAGATGGGAGAGAGAACTGGGACGCAAAGAGGCAACAGAGGACATGTCAGAAGACTTGTCAGAAGGAGAAAAAGGTGATAGTGTTGGGGAGATTGTGCACAGCGATACCTCAAAGAAACAATTCCACCGCCAGATTTCTAACTTGGAAGTATGGTCTGAAGACAAAAAGGAAAAGAAGCTCTATGTTGTCCTCTTAAGGTATACTATTCGCAGTGTCATAGTGGTTTTGAATTGAAATTTCTGATGATAAATTAGACAAGCTTCTCAGGTTGTGTCAAAGAATTTTCATTGATCATAGTGGCTGATAGAATCTTATTTATTCCCTTTATCAGTGATCAGAAAAATAATTTACCAAAAAATTTTACTGCTTAATTAAGATGATACAAATAGGAGTCAATGAGTCTGTTCTGAACCCCCACCAACTGTCATAAAACAATCGTAATGACATTTTTTCTGCCCTTCAATTTATTTCCTGATTTTGCATAATGGGAAATGATGTTTAATTGTTGGGGCTATCTGAAGATCAATCTATTGATAAACACAAGGGAGAAAAGTTGGAATTGCATCACAGGCATTTACTATAAAAAAATTAGAAACCTCATGTTTCTTATTAAAATTTTAGCATTTATGTTTTTATGGTAGTTTCATTTTTCTTAAACATTACTGCTGAGAAATGCCTCAGGAAATAAACTCTAGAAAATGAGTAAATGTAATGATTGCTATAACCATGTCCTTTTATTCAGTTTGCATGGATTGGTTCGAGGAGAAAACATGGAGCTTGGTCGAGATTCTGATACTGGTGGACAGGTACTTTGCAAGAAATCACAAAATCACAGTAGAATATCTTCAGCACTTCCATTTTAAATGGTGACTAATGCTTAAAGCAATGTATTTCCAGATTAAATATGTGGTAGAACTTGCTCGTGCACTTGCAAAAATGCCTGGAGTATATAGAGTGGATCTGTTTACGCGCCAAATCTCATCACCTGAAATTGATTGGAGCTATGGAGAGCCTACAGAAATGCTAACTGTAGGAGAAGATGATGATGACAACCTTGGAGAGAGCAGTGGCGCATATATCATAAGAATACCCTTTGGTCCACGCAATAAATACCTCCCGAAAGAACTTCTTTGGCCTTATATTCAAGAATTTGTGGATGGAGCATTAGCTCACATTCTCAATATGTCAAAAGTATTGGGAGAACAGGTTGGTGGGGGCCAACCTGTCTGGCCATATGTAATTCATGGACATTATGCTGATGCTGGAGATAGTGCTGCAATTCTTTCAGGTGCTTTAAATGTACCAATGGTGTTGACAGGTCATTCACTAGGAAGAAACAAGCTTGAACAACTTCTTAAGCAGGGGCGCCAATCGAAAGAGGATATCAATTCAACTTATAAGATGATGAGGAGGATTGAGGGAGAAGAACTTTCTCTGGATGCTGCAGAACTTGTTATCACTAGTACAAGACAAGAAATTGATGAGCAGTGGGGACTTTATGATGGATTTGATGTCAAGCTTGAGAAAGTATTGCGTGCTCGCGCTAGGCGTGGTGTCAATTGTCATGGTCGATACATGCCAAGGATGGCGGTAATATGTTAACTGATGTCATCATAAAATTTGAAGGAGAGTGAATGTTTGAATTGAAATTATAATATTTTAGCTACAGAACTCACCGCATAAAATTCTCTGCCAATTAATCTTTTGGTTAAAAACTTATGCAAAAATTCATTTGGAAATGGCAACCACTTACAGAGCTCTTACCTTTGTTGGCTACTTTACTTTTTTTGCTTTTTTAAGCTCATTGCATCACATAAATAGACTATTCTTTTTAATGACTTGGTGAATTATAGCAGTTCAAACTTCCTGCAGGTTATTCCTCCTGGTATGGACTTTAGCAATGTTGTGAGTCAAGAAGATGGCCCTGAAGTTGATGGAGACTTTGCTCAGCTTGCTGCTAGTGTTGAAGGATCCTCACCAAAAGCAATGCCTTCAATTTGGTCAGAAGTGAGTAACTCAATCCAGATCCATCTATAAATGTTAACTCATTAATTACTATTTCTGGCTTTCTACTTACAATTTAGTGCAGGTGATGCGTTTCTTTAGAAATCCTCACAAGCCAGTGATCTTGGCCTTATCAAGGCCAGATCCAAAGAAGAACTTAACCACTCTGTTAAAAGCCTTTGGAGAAAGTCGTCCCTTAAGAGAACTTGCTAATCTTGTAAGTTGACTAAATTGATCAGTCCTCTCAGTGGAAACTATTGTTGAGTGCAGATAGAAAACTAATGTGTTTTCAAACAGACTCTCATAATGGGAAATAGGGATGACATAGATGAAATGTCTTCTGGGAATGCTAGCGTGCTCACAACAGTGTTGAAAATTATTGATAAATATGATCTATATGGGCAAGTAGCATACCCTAAACATCATAAGCAATCTGATGTTCCAGAGATATATCGATTTGCTGCAAAAACAAAGGTATAATGAAGTTCAGTATTTTGCTATATATGAAGTATTGACTTACATTTTAACAATTGTGATCAGCTAATAATTTAAAAATTCTCTCAGGGTGTTTTCATCAATCCTGCTTTAGTGGAACCATTTGGTCTTACTTTAATTGAGGTAGGACTTAAAACTAGCTAGTTTGGCCATAATTTTATCTTTTAATGTTACAATGATCCCTTTTTATCTCTCAACATGTTCAAATTCATGCAGGCAGCAGCACATGGGCTTCCAATGGTGGCCACTAAAAATGGAGGGCCAGTGGACATTCATCGGGTAAGACGAGTTTTCTCTTCATTAAATGGTCCATTGAAGGACCATCCTACATGTTTCAATGTGAACTATTTTCTCCTATATAATTGGAAAACATAAAATTTACATTTAAGTGCAACAATCTCTTGTCACAAAGGTATTTGTAAATTACAAACATTGTATTTGCTGCCTCTTACTGTGTCTCGTTTTGATATGTTAGGCCCTGAACAATGGTTTGCTTGTGGACCCTCATGATCAGCAAGCAATTACTGATGCATTGATCAAGTTGTTGTCAGATAAAAACATGTGGCATGAGTGCAGGAAAAATGGTTGGAAGAACATACACCTTTTCTCGTGGCCCGAACACTGCCGTACTTATTTGACTAGGGTGGCTGCATGTAGGATGAGACATCCACAATGGCAAACTAACACTCCAGCCAATGATGTAGCTGGTGAAGAGTCTTTCAATGATTCACTTAAGGATGTGCAGGACATGTCCCTTAGGCTCTCAATTGATGCTGACTTAGCAGGTTTGAGTTCCGGGTCTGATATGCAAGACCAAGTGAAGCGTCTCCTAAGCAGGATGAAGAAACCAGATTCTGGTGCTTCAAATGACACTGATGGTGGGAACAAGTTGCCTGACAATGCAACTGGGAAATATCCTCTATTGTTGAGAAGACGTCGGTTAATTGTTATAGCACTAGATTTATATGACAAGAAAGGAGCTCCTGATAAGAATATGATCAAGGTAGTGCAAAGTATCATTAAAGCTGTACAACAAGACCCTCAAAATGCAAGAGTTTCAGGATTTGCTTTGTCAACAGCTATGCCAATGCAAGAAACAGTAGAGTTCCTCAAATCTGGCCGCATTGCAGCAAATGATTTTGATGTTTTGATTTGCAGCAGTGGTAGTGAAGTTTACTATCCCGGTACTTACACAGAAGATGGAAGGCTTTTGCCTGATCCAGATTATGAAGCACATATTGATTATCGTTGGGGTCGCGAAGGTCTAAAGAAAACTATTTGGAATCTTATGAATACTTGTGAAGGTGAAGGAAAAAAATCCTCCAGCCCCATTGAGGAAGATTTGAAAGCTTGCAATGCTCATTGCATCTCATACAAAATAAAGGATCTCCGTAAGGTACATAAAATTCATATCAGTATTTTCATTTTGGCAGTAGTCAAGGCAACTGGTTTTGTTGATTGAAATGACCTGGTATTGTCTTCTCAGGCAAAGAGAGTTGATGACTTGAGACAGAAGCTTCGCATGCGAGGCCTGCGTTGTCATCCTATGTACTGCAGGGCATTATCTAGTGTGCAGGTTATTCCACTCCTTGCATCTAGAGCACAGGCACTCAGGTAATAATTCATAATAAGCAGTGAAGTCAATTTGGTAATAACTCATCACTCAATACTTTAGTATTGAAGGCTCTGATGCTAATACACATGCTAAGGCACATTACAAGAATCTAATTTTAGAATTTTTTTGAATAACCTTCTCTGTAAGCATTGCTATAAGAAGAAATAATTAAGAAGGTAAAATAAATTAAGTTTCTCCTATAATTAACATATCACCTCTGATTAACTTATCTTCACCTCAATTTTTGGAGAAGTTAGATGAGAGAACTTCTACAAAATTTGAAGTGCATAAGTTGATTTTAACTTATAATTCAATTTGTTTTATCTTCGTATTTTTATTCTTCTTATAAATGGTTATAGAAAAGTTCATCCAAAAAGGACATTTAATTCTTTGAAGTGAGTTGCTGTAAGAATACTTAAAGTGAACCTGGATGGAAAAAGTTCATGTTCCAGTTATTGTTTAACAAACCAATTTGTATGTTGTTCTCTCAAAGCCATCGAAAGGCTGTATCAAAAATAGTTTTTTTTTTTTTTTATTATTATTGTAGGAAATGGAAAGTTTTACTTTAAAACTACACATTCAATTATTTCAACAATACAGCTTTTGTATTTGACATCAATCTGGATAGCTTTATTTTATGTATTGGTGTAACATTTCATACTTCTTAATTTAATGTTTAAGATAATATTTATCAAGATGGTACGAAGCAAACTAGATATAGTTAGTTTTAAAGGTTCAATCCTACAGCTCCTCATCTTTAATGTGAAGGACTTGGCTAGTGCAGTGGTTGTGTGCATGTCTTACTCAAATTGCTATGTCTTGTAATTGAAAAATAATACTTAATACTAAGTAGTTGACTGCTCACAATTTACATAGGTATCTCTTTGTCCGTTGGGGACTGAATGTTTCAAACATGTATGTCTTTCTTGGAGAAACTGGGGACACGGATTATGAAGAGTTGATTTCTGGAACTCACAAAACCATAATATTGAAGGGTGTGGTGTCTAATGGTTCAGAAGCAATACTTAGAGGTCCAGGGAGCTACCAAAGAGAGGATGTTGTACCCAATGAAAGTCCTCTTGTTGCAATCATTAGTAAAACAACAGAGGACGAGATTGCGAATACTTTGAAGGAACTATCAAAATCTGGGGCTGTGTGAAGTCCTAAACTACTAGGTCAATTATTTATTTTTTAATAGTATTAACCTGTTTACCTTTACAGAGAACAAATTGAAATGATGTAATTGTATGCTATTGTGAAACATAGAATCTGGCAAATATTACGTATGGCTTATTTAGTCACAAAATGCTTTGGATGTTAGGACTTACAGAGAAATTAAATTTCTCTTTAAAGTACAGGTACAGTGCAGCTGATGAGTAATCATGAAACCTTATCTAGTTATCTCTCTTTTTCGTTAAAGAAAATGGGACTTTTGGCAAGGTTCAGTGTTATAGAAGATATTCTGATGCACATAGGAAGCACATGAACCTTTAAGTGGAATCAAATTAAAATAAAATTTTCTTGACGGCTGCTGAAAGAACAACAAAATCTTGGCTGCCCAGTAACTAAGTTGATCCCAAGTAAGGAATATACAATAACATCTACCAAACTACCAAAGGATGCAACTTTTATATATGTTGTTACTTTTCTTGTTTGAGAAGGATTAAAATAGGTGAGTTCAGATAAGGTAATTACATGAACAAAATTGAATGAGTGTAAATTTGGATAACATAAAGTCATAAATCCACACAATACGTTTTTTATGTTTTAATATTAAAGTTTTAAATATTTATTTACATTAATTTTCTTAAATAAAAACAAAGTAAACAAGGAGAGAAATGATGGAGGTTAATTAAGAAGTAAGAGAGTGCTGGTTAATTATACATGAAAGAGAATGGCAAGGAAGAAGACAAATGAATGGTAGGAGTGGGTACTCGATGGGTAATTCATATTTCTTTTTTTTTCAAATCCAGATTACTCCTACGCTAATTTTAATGAATTTAAAATGAGTAATTTGAATTTTATTTTTTACAAATCTAGATTATCTATTCCGGATTAATTTAGGAATATTTATTTTAGACTCATTACCTGAGCTTTTTTACATGAGTTTGAGAAAGGTGTTTCAAAGGAAGTCGAAATAGATAATTCATATTTGTAAAAACAAAATCTGGATTTTGTTAAAATTAGCATAGAGGTGCCCAAAATAGGTAATTCGAGTTTGTAAAATAACATTCGCATTATTTATTCTAGACTCAAGGATATTTTTGTGGTGTAATATACTATGAAGTTGCAATGAGAAATTTATGGAGTGGAAGGAGAAAAAATCTTCATAACTTCCTGATTTATTATTATACCTCATAAGTTAGAATCACTATGGTTTTTTTGTCACTGTGATGTTGTAAACAAAAATATCACATTAGCGTCAATTAAAGCCATCAAAATGCGTTTAAACTCGTAGGTCAACCTGATCCACCACGAATACGGGCCAAAAAAAAAAAGTTATAATGGCTAAAAATCAACCCAGATCACTTCAGACTCGACCCATACGAGTTTAACCCGAATAGGCCGATAACTCATATTCAACTTACTAAATATTTATTATTTTAATATTTTATTATTTTACTAAATATTTATTATTCAACTCATTAAACATTTATGATTTAAAATATTATATTACATAATCAAATAGAAAATATTTTTCTTAATTCTAAATAAAGACTTAATTAAATAATTAGTTTTAAATTTTAAATAATCTCAATTTTTAAAATAATTTTTTTATTTTTTGGTGGGTTGATAGGTTGGCCCGTATAATCCACCAATCCGTAGGGGACCTAAACAGATTGAACCAGGTTGACAGATTGAGTAAGAAAGTTTAAATAAGACAGACTGAATTAACCTGTTTTTCTGGTGGATCAAAGTGAATTGACCTATATGGATCAGACCATTTTCCCAACTATAACGTCAATGTAATCAATTTTAAAGAAGTTTCCATGATTTTCTATTGTTATTTCAATGTTAGAAATTTAAATATTCAAACTCAGTTAAGCTAACTTATTTGTTATTGGATCCGTTAGTTTCAAAAAAAAAAATTAAATTAACAAAGTCACCCTAATTTGTATAATTTTGAATAGATTCGTACTCAACATCTCAATCCAAGCAAGCACATGAACATACCTAAATTGGAGTGAGTGTCTCTCTTGCTTGTCAGAGTAAAACTTTAAATTTATAATATATAGGTGAATACTACTGGTAATAATAAATATTTATTTATTATTTTTTTATTTAAATTTAAACTTTTGTTTCTTTAAAATTCATGATTTTAGTTTTTTTTTTATAATTTTAGTCTTTCTATTTTTAAAATTTTACGATTTTAGTTTATATACCTTTTTATGTAATTTTAGCCTTTCTATTTTTAAAAATTCATAATTTTAGTTTATAGATTTTTTTAATGTGATTTTAGTGTTTCTATTTTTAAAAATTCTTGATTTTAATTCTCTATTTTTTAAAATTTATAACTTTAGTAAACACAGGTAACTTAAAGGAGAAACTAAAATCATGCAAATTTTATAAAATAGAAAAATTAAAATCATGAATTTCTAAAAGAGTTTAGTTAATATGTAAAAGAATTTTTTATAGTAACATTCAAAATTACAGCTCTTAGTTTATAAGATTTTAAAATGATATAAAATGATTAACAAACTTACTATAAAATGATTTAAGGTTAGTGAAAAACTTTTTACAATTACACAATCCTTTAAAAGCATTAGACCTACATGGATTAAAAAGCAATTAATTCAACATAACTATTCGACTGATCCATTAACTCAATTCAATTCCAATCATCATCAAACACTACTCGTGTCCCTTTAAATTCCGGGAAGTTCACAAATGCTACGCTCTTGTCTCTTTTTGTTGTTAATTTTACATAATCTTTTGTAGCAAAATGAACATTTAATCCATCATAAGCATTAATTTTTTATGAAAAGATACTTAGTGTATTGAAGTATTTAAGAATTTCAAAATATTTAAAATTTTAAGAATATAATTACTTTAATTTAATTTTTCAATTTTTAAAATAAAGTAATTAGTTTTTTTAAAAGTTAATGTTTGAATTTTTTTTTCATTTTAAAATTTCTTGTTTTAATAAAATAATCGAATACTTTATTCTAAATTTTGTATTCAAGTAGAGAGAATAAATAGATGATAGAGAATTCCATTTTTAAGTTTAAATCAACAACCCAATATTTTTTGTGAAAATCTGCTTGAATTGGAGGAAACTTGGTACAAACGAACGCGCATGTTATTCTAGATTTGTTAGGGAGCAGAGCACACACTATACACTTTCCTTTCACCATCTCCTTTTCTTTTGTTTTCCACGAAAAACACAATGATTGATGGCAACTCCAAACTCCAATGTCCTCAACTTAGCTTCCTTGGCTTGTAAGAATTAACAATTGGTCAAATCACAATTTCAAAGACCACTTTTCTAACTAAAGAACAAACCAAAAAAAAAAAAAAAAATAGAAATGCAATCCCATGTGTGAAGTGTTAACTTTCAATCTATCATCTTTGGTTAGTTCCTTTGTTTATTGCCAAAAGAAAAAGCACTCAGCAAAAAAGTAGCAGCTGCATCATCCTCTGTTCCCTTCTTTTTCTTATTTTTATTTTTCCCCTGCTTTTACCTTGCTATCAGAGCAATTCCAAAACCTCTCTCTCAATCAAAGTATCAATCTTTTTGGTTCTTTCTTGTGCCCCAGTACAAAAAGATGGCAACTTTAACTTCTCCCACTCTTCACTCAAACTCCAATACCTGTTGTGTCTTCTGGGTGGTGAAGGAGAAGAAGAAGAAGAAAAAAATTGAGGAATAAACCTTAAACCTTGTTGCATTAGTTGTGGTGGGGGTGGCAGGACCATGGCCAGCTCCAGTAAGGGTCCTTTTGATATGGGTAGGCAGCCATCAAGGAGGATGTTGAGAGCTCCTACCAGGAATGTGGACTTGGGAAATGAGGAAGGGGTGGTGGACAGTGAGATTGTCCCTTCTTCACTTGCTGTGCTTGTGCCTATCCTCAGAGCAGCCCTTGAGATTGAGGAGGAGAATCCTAGAGTTGCCTACCTTTGTGAGTATTTTTTTTCATTGGGTTTATTTTAGACGTTTATTTATTTATTTATTTTAAATTGCTTGATCATTGCAAAATAGTGGGAAGTGTTGTTTTGTGAGTAGTTGTTAAATGGTGAGGTATGTTCCTCAGGAATGAATTTTGGTGTTATATGTATGGAAGTGTTAAAGGGTATGTACTGTATTGATTTTGTTGGGTGTTTTGTGCAATGTCTTTTTTATTTTTGTTAAATGAAGAGAAGAGTGCAAAAGTTAAGGCTGGGGCATCGTAATTAAGAGTTGCAAATTGCCAAATTAACAACCTATGAGAAAACATTTCAAATATATAAGAGGCAACATCCTGGACTCACCTCACACAATAAATAATCATCACAAGGAATTACCTTTAGGGTAGCATGAAAATAAGTGGGAGACTTCATCATAGTTAAATCAAATATCTGAATTTCCAACAGAGCTTCAGTGCTTATCTTGAGTACCACTGCACTGTCCAAAAGAAATAGAAATTTTTGCTGTGAGCTTTGGATAACTATTGGACTTTGAAACAGAGTTCTATAACAAAAAGGAATACTTTATAAACAAGCCTATATTAAGTTAATATGAACATATGCAAAGAAAAGGATAGATAGGGCTGACTTGATGGTTTAAGGGTAAAGGAAGAATGGGGAGGAAGAGGTTGCATGTTTGAATTTGAACCTCTCCTACTGACAATTTAACATAACACAAACTAACATTTGCTGATAAAAAAACATATATAAAGAGAAAAGAAAAGTACCTTCCAAACTTCCAAGTGCTTGATTGGAAAAAAGTTACATTGAATGACTTCTTTTCCAGAGAAGTAACAGCTGACTTATGAAATTTTGTAGTGGAATGTGAGAAATCTACATTCAATATAGTTTCAACAATTCTCCAAACGTGCACCAAGTAGTTGGAAATCTTTTGAAATTGAGATATTACCACTGAACTAAATATCCAAACAGGAGTCCCTTGCAAGGTATTAAAACCGGTTAATGATTTCCAGTTACCTACCTCTACTTAAGTTTTCAGCAATTGAAAACAGTTCTGACCCTGTATATACACTACGTAGTACATTCTAATATCAATTCTGTCAAAAAGGGTATGCAAGAATAGTTTGTCCACTTGTTTTCAAAATTTAAGGATGTGTAGTGTAGCTCAGATTTATAGTGTGTCACTAACCCCCGAAGAATATGGTGCTAATGATTGATGGAATGTTATAATGTCTCTTACAAGAGATCAGGAAAATAATCCCCCCAAGTTATAGGGCAAAACAAATGAATAAACAATCAAAATAGCCTAATAATTATTCAATGAAAAGCATGTAGTAGAGAAAGCAAGCTTCTGGTTTCAAATATTTATGAAATTGATGCTTAAAAATGTTGAAATTAAATTAAACAATAATTATTTAGTTAAAAATGTACCCTTACAGTGGATGCTTATATCTTTAGCACGATATTTCCCCACCAGTGTTGTCCTTATGGCTGCAGACCTGTCAAACACATACTAATATTTATCCATTTTACAATTTGGCCACATTATAGCATTTTTAAACAAAGAATTTCTTAGTATGTGTTTGGTTCAACTTATTTTAAAGGAAGATTTGCTTAATTTTATATGCTTCCTGAGAGAGCCTTTAAAAAATAAGTTATTATTTCCCTAACAATAATCAATACCAAAAACACACTTAGCCACTAGAGAAACTTTGGTGAACACCAGAGCCTCTTGTAATTCATTTCCTTGTCAGCTCTCTTGTCAGGGAGTACTCAGTGAAGTAAAAGATTAAACTTGTCCTTATATGATTTATTTTACTATCACCATTTCTGATTTTTCTTACTATTGATTAGAGAAATATTTTCTGTAAATGTAAAGATAGATTTTCTGCTAAACTGACATCATTTCTTTCTCTTTCTTTTGTTTTTTGAATCTGTAAAACTTGATCAAAATTGTTAACATATCTTTACTTCAAAGTTTCAAACTGCATCAGGCTTTTATATGCTATAAAGTTTTTGTATATGAAAGATGTTAACTATAGTTGTTACTTGTTTGAACTTGTTTCACTATTGATTCTACTCCAGCGGGTTCCTTTTCATTCCTCAAAAGTCAAAACAGCAACGTGTGGTTTCACATAGATAGACATGACATCAGAGTCTGTTAACATTTATCCACAAAGGAGATGAACCTCCAACTATACTCACTAACGATTCTTTTTTCTAGGGGCAGTTTCAGTGAAACTAAGTTTGTTCTGTTAACATTATCCAAACAGTACTCAGAAGAAAAAAAGTATATAAAAAAATAAATATTAGTGAAAATTCAAACAAGCCCTTATTCAAAGTATCCCATTGAACCCAGATTCTGCTTGCAAAATCTTCACTCGGACAGCAGCAAAAAATAATTCATAATCAACATATAAAAGAGAACTGAAACAACAAAATAGAACGGAAGTTCCTTAAACATGTCAAAGGTGTTTTAACCTTATATTTGCAGAAGAGTATTTGATACTGATATTTTTTGTTTGTTTAATTAGGTCGCTTCTATGCATTTGAGAAGGCCCATAAAATGGATCCAAAATCAAGTGGGCGTGGTGTTCGTCAGTTCAAGACTTACCTATTGCACAAACTCGAAAAGGTACACTGGCTAATTTTACTTTTTTACAGTTCTTATAGTTTTTGAAGGTTCTGTTTTGTTACCTCTGGTGTGTATGTGCTGGTAATGATGAGTGTCCTGTAAATTCATATCTTAAAAATTAATCTCATTCTGATAGGTTTTTTTCCTTTTCATTTTTATAAAAATCTTATTTTATCAGGAAATATTAACCGTAAACTATGATTATGTTATGGCTATATAGACTTATCAGTTCTGAATACGAACAAGTGAACAACAGTCATTTCTTAATTGTGACAATGAGAATCAAGTAGTTGATGTATTAAACACTTTTTAAATTTCATGGTTGCAGGAAGGGGAGCTTACAGAAAATCTTGCTAAAAGAAGTGATGGTAGCGTGCTGCAGTCCTACTACCAAAATTTCTACGAGAAGAAAATCCTGGACGGAGAATTTACCCAAAGACCGTGAGGCTTGATCTTGAAATGTGCTTTCAAGTTTTATGAATTGTGTTGCGATGTCTTATTATTCTGATGTTGCTCTTGAAGGGAGGAGATGGCTAAGAATGTTCAGATTGCCACTGTATTGTATGACGTGCTGAAGAATATGGTAGCTCCACAAAATATTGAGGAGAAGGTTGGTTTTTCTTGATTAGGCTACCATGACTATAATTTGTAGAATCGTTGTAAGCATAGTTTGGACATGGACTAAGAATGTTGTTTTACTGCCAGACAAGAAGGTATGCTGAGGATGTTGAGTATAAGAGGGGACAATATGAACACTATAACATCCTTCCATTATATGCTGTTGGTGTTAAACCAGCAATCATGGAACTTCCTGAGGTTTGAATGACTGGGATATATGCGTTGTTTATTTCGCTTCTCTAATAATATAATCACCCTGAATTTCTAATTTTTAATCTGCTTGTTTTTTTTTCCTTGAAAATTAAAGATCAAAGCAGCAATTGCTGCTTTGAGTAAGGTGGATAATCTTCCAACTCCCATACTTCGTGGAAGACCTGATGCTTCTGATAATGATTTTACAATGCCTACAGATAGGCTTAAAAAAGTGAATGATATACTTGATTGGATTGCCTCAGTTTTTGGGTTTCAGGTAATGATTATTACTCCAAGCAAGCACACATAACTGTAGAGTTTTTAAGTGATGAACTACCAAAAAATAAATGCATCTTGTTAGTATAGGTAGTACATATTAATTTATTTAAGTCATCCTCTACTATGAGTAATTAGAAAATTTAAAATGAGATTTCACCTTCTTCTCTTTTGGTTGCTCATGATGAGACTAGTTTTTCATGAGATTTTCACCTTATTTATGAAAATTTTTAGTTGGAAGATGAGTTGTGTTTCATGAGATATAAGTGAATCTAATGTGCCTACTTTATGTACCAAATTAATAAAAAAAATGTTATAAATTGTGTCCCAAAATTTAAAACAATCATTATTTTGGAAGGTTTATTTTGACTCACTATAAAAATATAGAGGACTAAATAAAACCTTTTGAAAGAAAAAAGACCAGACTGAATATAATAAAAACCATAAAGGAATAAAAGTATATTTTAGACATAAATTTATAAAGGGATTGGAGAGCTCTATTTAAGTGGTCGTTCTTTGTTTCAAACTTTCATTTGTTTTGAGTTTTTCTATGGGGATTTCTTACACTTTTTCAGAATTTTCTTTATATTATTTAATTCCCTTTTCAAAATAGCAAAACTTGTCAAAATATTTTAGTTGAGACTTGAGATTTTGAAAATAAAGAAAATTATGCTTAAATTATTACTTCTCATAAGATTAATGGCATCCCGATAACAACTGTATGGCACACATACAGGGTTATGTTGAGAACATATCAAATTTATTGTAGTGTTGCTTTATTTTATTATCTTGTATATTTCAAAGGAGTGAATTCGAATCTCTCTTTTGTACCAAAGTTATACTTTTCAATTTTTGTTGTTAGCTGCCAATGAAAAATGCAGTTATGTTGTCATGCACATTTCTGGTAAATAAACTGATTTGATGTTTCCTTCTACTTTGGGGTATGAAGAAAGGAAATGTGGCAAATCAAAGGGAGCACCTTATATTATTACTTGCAAACATGAATATTAGGAACAGAACTGAATCATTCCAGGTGAACTATTATTTCCCCCAAAATGCTTTTGTTTTCTATTTCTTTTTTCATATTTAATGGACAGGTAATGCTAAATTTCAACTTGTGATTACACTCCAACTTATTAAAAACTAACATGAAGCTTGTTGCAGCTCCATTCAGAAACCGTAGAGAAGTTGATGGCTACAATTTTCAAAAATTATGAGTCATGGTGTCATTATGTGCGCTGTGAATCCAATCTTAGGTAATTGAATGTTTTATGGTAAGATAATAAAACCCAAGGATTTTCATCCTAAGAGTATGTTTGGATCGCGAAGTTGGAAAAGGGAGAGGAGGGTTAAGGATTTTCATTTTCTAATTTTACTTCTAATTACAAAATTGTCACCTTTGTTCTCAATGTTTCCTTTACAAATATTTGAAAACAGGGAACAAATTGAAACAAGGTGGTAGTTTTGTAACTCAATTTAAAACCATAAAATTAACCCTCCCTGCCCCTTCCCTGTGTCTCCAAACCCTGGCATCCAAGTATACTCTAAATTATGCTTCAAATAATGTTTATATACTAACAACAGCCCTTTGTTTCATTTTCGTTTATGGATTTGTTTTCAACATTTTATAGGTATCTAGAAGACTATGACTTGCAACAGATAGAACTGATATATATTGCACTCTATCTTCTAATATGGGGAGAAGCTTCAAATATTCGCTTTATGCCTGAATGTATTTGCTACATTTTCCATCATGTAAATTTTCTATTGCTCTCTGTCAAACATTATTAATGACCTAGAGTTCATTCTTCTGCCGTGCCTGCATACTGAGTCTGTCATCTTAATCTTATGCTTGAATTCTTATAAAACACTTATGCTTCATTATGTTAAACAAAGTGTTTCTTGTGATATATTTTTTTTAATTGTCATTGTACCATTATTTACATGTGTTGTAGCTTCCACTGCCTATAACTTTTCTCATAAAAAAACCTTTAATCTCTTGTATCATTCTTCTTTGAGAGAATGAAATCATTGAAGTTAAGCAAAAGATATTTCATGCATAGAAAGAGGATAGTAGGTTCTATTTTCAGATTAAACATATAATATCATTCTAATTATTTACCAAAAGTCATTCTATTTAGGTAAAGCCTTCCCATATACACTACACAGGATTCACTTTTTCTTTTTATATATATTAAGGTTTTAGCTGAATATGTCTTTTGAAAGGAAAAGGATTTCCCCAGAGCATCACTTCCATCTCATGAAGCTCCTAAACATAAATTCCGGGAAAGAAAAAAACCTTTCACATGAAAATCACAAACGAAATGCAACAAGTTGCATTTTTATCTGAAGAAAGTTTGTTGGACAGAGACACTTTTCCTATTTTCCAGTTAGTTTTAAGAACACCACATATCATGCGAGAATTAACTCTATATATCTTGGAAACCATAAAACATTTTCAAACAGGAGGGTTTATGTTTATGCAAAACTTGTGGATGGAAAGTTAAAGCAAGTAATACATTTGTAAGAATGTTTACCTTCTAAAGCATAATTTGCTTAAGGCAAATCCCAGTGAGTTCTTAAACATAAATAGTTAAAAAGCATATCTATAATTAATATTCAACATACAAACAACATACAAAGCAAAAGCTGAATCAATATCTAACCTATTCTGAACATGCCTTGAGTCGTGTTTCCAACCAATGGCAGACCTAGTTCCAACATTATTCTTTGTATTTCTAGTAGGAACTTTATTGTCTTACTTATAGCACTGATCCTGATCCAATAGTTATGCACATTTTGTATTTCAATTTCATGTTTTATCAGCAACATAAGCATGCGTGGTCTAGACAATTAGATACCATGTTAATAACTATCTTATCTCCCTTTTTTTTCCCAAAAGATGTGCCATAAAGTCTTCAAGATTTTAGATAAGAAACCCTCTCGTGTGACTGGGAGCACAGAGCCAGTAGTAGCATGTGATGATGAATCTTTTCTGAGGGAAGTTATAACTCCTATATATCAAGTTTTAACAAAGGTGAGTATGATGCATCAATAATTGGATTAGTTTTGCTGCTTGTTTTCAAATGCTTGCCTGAAACTTGTTTCTGTATTTGGTGAAAAAGGAAGCAAAGAGAAACAACAAAGGCAAGGCAAGTCATTCCAATTGGAGAAATTATGATGATCTTAACGAATACTTTTGGTAAATGTTTCATTAAAGTTTTACTTATCAAATAATAATTAAATCCTGGATTAAATATGATGTGGATTCCTGATATATCAATGAATTTTGTATTGAGTACTTATAGAACTTCTGCTTTATGCTAAATCTCTAATAATTTTTTTTTTTTTATTTTGTTTTGGGTCCCTAAAGCACTATCTAAATCACTTTTTAAAACAATTTAAATAAATTTAAATTGCTATCTAACGCACTTTAGGAATCTAAATTAAAATAAAATATATATTTAAGCCTAAAATCTCTTGTAAGTATGCTAAAATCTTTTTTTGTTTACATTTGGATAACAATAAGCTCAAAAATCTGTCCTTTTCCAGGTCTAAGAGATGTTTTGATGATCTAAGATGGCCATTGAATCTCAAGGCAGATTTTTTTAGACATTCAGATGAGACACAGACATCACGTAGGGTCTGTATCTATTTTCTCTTTCTCTTTTTACCTTTACATTTGCTGTATTTGTTATTTTTCAACTGACAAATTCTTCTCTCACTATACATTGGTATCAGATGTAGTTAGAATAAATGAATATTAGGTTTGTTTTATGTAAGAAATAAGAATATCATCTAAGTTGTTTCAATAATTTCTCATCACATGTTAAATGTCATACTTTTGTACTCTATACCAACGTGCCAAGCAATATCATATTCTTCCCTCTTCATGAAAGAGTGATTTTATTGACTAATGCTATTTCATCCCTAAGATATAACACCAACAACTAAGCCTTTTCAGATGTGCTGGTGCATAGATCAAAACAATGTGATAATGTTTTGAAAGATATACTGAAACAAAAAGCTATAGCTAGAATAATCCTATAACTATAAATATGCATGACAATTCTCATGGAATGGAACCCACATGAATGATTCCTGCACCAGAAATTTGGATTAGGATCATTTTTGGGTAAATACTATATTTAAGGTTTAATTACTCGTTTGGTCCTATTAGAGTAGTTTTACTCTGCTTTTATTTTTCACTCCTTTGTACAGCATTAGTTATCGCTATCTAGTTTAGCAACTGCATATCTGCAACTTTGATAGTTAATTTTGAGTTTGCTAGGTTCTAAGGATTCCTCTTTCCTCTATAAATAGCTCTTTGTAATCTCACCTTAGTTGGGATGAATAGCATTTTTCACTTTTTCTTAGAAACACTTCTTACTTTCTCTAAAATTCAATAGGTCTCTATACTTGCACAATCTTTGTGTTTTAGGCCCTACACTTGAAAACTATTCATTTTTGTCCTTATATAAGTATATCTGTATATATTACACTTTTTGATCCACTTTAGTTCCTATCACCAAAATTGTAGGGAAAAACAGATTAAAAAGTATGTGTAGAGACTAAAATGTAAAGATTTTGTACTACAGAGACCAAATGAGTAAACCTATTTCTAATTTTATTAGACATTTCAAGGTCATCCCTCCTAAAAGCTAAGTTGCTAGGTGAAGGCATTTGAATGATTTTATATTTACTACATTACAGAAAATCCAGATTGAAGAATAGTTGTATCATTGAAGTGGTGAGGATAGAAGTGATACATATCACAACCGATTATCTCTAAATTGACCAAAATAAGATTTAACTGCAAATCAATTCATGACGACTTGTTTTTATCAAAATATAGAAAAATCATGAAAATACATTAGAATGGTAAGGATATTTCCTTAACTCTGAATTTTGAAGGAATAGAATCCCTTTAGTGTTTGATTAGAAAAGGGACTGGATTGCACTTTTACACGGATTTATTATGTGAGTTTCTTGTTTTATCTGTTTTTATCATTTTGTATTGTCTTTGTTGAGGATTTCTTATCCTCCAAAGTTTTTTAATTTGATCTACCTTTCTCTAATTAATTGTCTTCTTTTATCCAAAAAAAAAGAAGGAAAATCACCAGGAACTGTCAGATCTCACTTCCAGTCCCAGTGTTGGTAAAAGTATGAGAATGCTATACTGAAGTCTTTATTTAAATGTGTGTCTTACTGTCTTAGTCTTAGATGATCGCACAATGTCTTTATTTATAATGAGCAAATAAGATCAAATATGATGGTTATTGATTACATAAGATCTCTCTAATAATGATTAAGATCAATCTAATAATAGGTAATAAGGAGTAAATTCCCAATTACTATAAATAAAGGAATAATATCTAATCTATAACACATACCCTCAAGCTGGAGTATATATATGATATGAACCAAACTTGTTATAGATGTGGTAAATTAATAAATCTAATAAGAATAAAAATGAAAGGCAATTCTAGTTGTGTGGTTGTGTCATGTTAGTTAAACATGACTTGGTGGCAGCCAACGAACCACAGTGGCGATGAATACTGTTCACCTATAAATAAAGCACACCATAAACCGGAAGGAGAAACACCCCAGGAGGAGGAAAATAAGAGCAAAGTCTTGGGAATGTCTGGGAAAAGTCTATGAAGATGTGTCACGCATCATGTATGTGAACCTCACATGTTAAGAGCGTACTTGGGGGCGTATTTTGAGTTGGTTGTGCACATGGATTACATGACGATCTTCGAAAAGGTCGCTGGTATAGACTAACAAAAGGGAAAGACAGTGGCTGTCAGAGCAGAGGCGTAGTGCAGCGGGTTATTGGCAGGAAAGGTTACGGAGCTCCGGCAGTGGCCACTGGTAGTGGCCGAAAAAAGCTAATTGAAAGGAAATAGTAAGGGAGAGACCACCAGGGACAGTGCATCCCAGTAAGACACAATTTTTGTGATACCTCAACCAAGAATAACTTGCTCTGATACATGCTAATGTGTGTCTTAGATGACCACACAATTTCTTTATTTTTAATGAGCAAATAGGATCAGTATTAATTACATAAAATCTCTCAAGATCAATCTTAATAATAGATAATAAAGGTAACAAGGAGTAAATCCCCAATTACTATAAATAAGGGAATAATATAATCTATAACAGTTTATTTGGTTGGATATGATGTGATGGCCTTTATTGAATTAGAGACGTAAGTCATCTATGTATATAGTAGAACTTTAGTTCTATTGCTCAGGCTGAAATGAGTATAGCTGTTTATTTTGTGTATTAATTTTTGTTGTTGTTTTTTCACTTGCTCTTAGAGATCCAGTAGATGACATGCATATACAGTTTACCTGTATTTTCCTTCCACGTTAATAAAATTGATGCATTGATTATCAAGCAGTTGCATCTAAATACTATCCTGGTCAGATGAACTTGCATTACATTGAAAGAGACCTTTATTGAAGTACTAATGTCAATGACAGGGTCGTAGCCGAGCTAACGTTGCAGTTGGTAAGAGGAAGCCAAAAACAAATTTTGTTGAAGTTCGTACATTTTTGCATCTGTATAGAAGTTTTGATCGAATGTGGATATTCTTTATATTGGCTTTACAGGTAACTATAGTACTTGGAACTGTGGAATGTTTCTTATGTTGACTTTAATATTTTGTTTGGTTGGAAGGAGAGATAGGGTAGATGATAGAAATAATTAGAGGAGAGTGGTATAATATAAAATGTGTTTTTAGAGGAGAGATAGAGAGATATATGTAAAATAGAATGGTGGATCTCACTTTTTTTTTTAATTTATTTCCTTAGAAATTCATCCATATTGAACACACGAAATGATTTCTCTCCATCCTATATTATTTCTTTCCATTGAACCAAACAAGGGGTAATTGAATCTAGAGCTATGGTTAAGTCTTGAAACTACACCATGCAAAATTTATTTCAAATATGCAAGTATTTGTTTCAGGCGATGATTATCATAGCATGGAGTTCCTTGGGACCTGTTGGAGTGTTTTTTGATGGAGATGTCTTCAGAAATGTTATGACTATATTCATTACATATGCTTTTCTCAATTTTCTTCAAGGTACCTGATTCCTATTTGGTTGAGCAATTTGCTGTACCTACTTTTTTCGAAAGATTTATTTAAAGGAGAAAGAAGATGGCTGGAGGATAAAATATCCTCCATTTGAGTAAAACAATTGACTGATACTTTATGACCTCTGAAGAGTAGCACTTAATTTAATGTCTGGATATATTGCTCAAGGTAGGCCATGCACTAACATTATTTCCTACACCTTCGCAAACGAGTGTACAAAAACCAAGTCAGAATCCACACTAATGTCAGATTTGAATAAGCTTCTCAATAAACACTTGTAGCAGAAGAAAATAAGAAGATAAAATGAATTAAATTTCTCCTATAAGTTAAAATTAGCTTTTGGAGAAGTTAAATGAGAGAATTTCAATAAAAGATTAAAACTTGAAGTGCATAAATTAATTTTAACTTATGGGATAAGCTTAATTCATTTTACATTCTTCTTTTCATCTGTGTTTTTGAGAAGCTTATTCAATCAAGGCCTAGGAAGAGTGTGGATCAAATACTGAGAAGTGTAATAATGGAGCAATTTGAAAATGTTGGACTAGCATGTCCACCTTAGTCTGTATTGAGAATGTTGAGTGGAAAAGAAAATGAAAAAAATGATACAGAGAATAAAGGAAACTTGAAAAATTCTGATTGTGAATTTGTTTGATTAAATTGCTTTGTACAAGTCAAACACTCATACTTATTCAACCAATACTGACAGTTGGTGACTATCAGTTACTACCAACTCTAACAGACTCTTACAACAAACTGAATAAACCATATGAATTGTGTAATTCCTCAACTTGATATCTGAGAAAGTAGCTATATACTCTAAAGGCCTGCGACTTGGATTGGGTATGTTGTTGGAAAGAACAGAGACCCACCCAGGGGACATTTTATTGTATATCTGGAAAGAATAGGTGATATCAATTATATCATATATCTATAGGAAATGGGGTTAATAGTTTCTTGTTTCCCAATAAATTGTAGCATGCTATCTGTAATAGCTCCGTTCACCCCCTATCAACCTTGTTCTTTCTGTCTCCATTGCTGTGTCTGTAAAGTGTAACCATCTATTGACTTGCCTATTTTTCTTTGTATACAAATTCAAAGTCCAAAACAGAAAGATTTACAAAAGAAATACTTTCTGTTGGAACTTGGAAGTTGTTCAGTTCTTTGGGAAACAAAGTAGAATTTTTTTTTTTAAGAAATTAAGGTAGCTGTATTCTTTATGTAGTTCAATAACAATCACTGATGTCATTTATTAACTTATTTCTCATATCTATTTGCAGTAACCCTTGATATTATCCTCACATGGAATGCATTGAAGAATATGAAATTTACTCAGTTGCTTCGGTATTTTCTGAAATTTGTGGTAGCAGCTGTTTGGGTTGTTGTTTTGCCAGTCTGTTATTCCAGTTCTCTAGTGAATCCATCAGGGCTTATAAAATTTGTCACCAGTTGGGCTGGGGATTGGGGGAAGGGGAACCAGTCACTTTACACCTATGTTGTTGTACTATATATGTTACCAAACATAGTGGCTGTGCTACTATTTTTCCTTCCTCCTCTGCGGAGAAGATTGGAGCGCTCAAATATGCGAATCATTACCTTTTTGATGTGGTGGGCTCAGGTCAGCAACACTTGTATTTATTGGTTTATTTTTTATAGAATACTTAACAGATGCTTCGTGTATTAATTGTTGCATCTCTTTCTCTAATTGAAATATGTTTTTGGTGTACTCTATTAACATTGACTGTTCTGCAGCCAAAATTGTACGTAGGAAGAGGCATGCATGAGAATATGTTATCACTGGTAAAGTAAGTGAGAAATTCTTATTCAATCTACTTTTTGCATCCAGTTCTGTTTGTGCTATATGGAGGGGGGTGGATGGGAATTTCAAGGTGGTGGAATCCTTAATTTCACTCCAACCGTGTTTTTCTCTTTGGTTGCTTTCATTTGTGTTCTGCAACTCTTTTCTTCAGAAATATGACAGTTATAAACATGACTATGTAGAACTCCAATTGCTTTTTATTATATTAAACATGCTCTGATTTATTATAGGTTTAATTACACTGCATATACCATAACTTTCAACAAAATTTTTAATAAGGTACCTGGCGTAAAAAAAATTTGGAATCTTTTGTTAGTTTTGACAAAATATTCATTTTTGCATATGTGAATGCCAAATCATGGATTGATTAGGTTTGTTTAAATTAAATTTGCACCACCCAAGACAATGCAACCAGATTTGCACCACTGAAAGCAACAAAATATTTGTTAGATTGATTTGACATTCACATAAGCAAGAAAGGAACATTTTGTCAAAACTGATAGGATATTCCAAATAATTGTATGACAGGTATCTGGTTACGAATTCTTTTAAAGTTTAGGTACCTTCAATGTAACTAAACCTTTATCATATGCTATCTAAGATAGTCATAATTAGGGTGCGTCTGGAATAGTTGCAACAATTAAATTATTTTATTAATCGATTAGATGAATAATATATTATCGATTATAATTGTAATAGGTTTTTGTTTTGGTGAATTTACTGAAAAATAATCTATAATTTATTTCATTTGGATGCAACTAAAACAATTTTTTACAGTAAAAGAATGAAAAATGGCTAAAAAGGGGGAAAAAGTTGAAAAATAACCGTAAATAA
Source organism: Psophocarpus tetragonolobus (assembly GCA_037954015.1). Taxonomy (NCBI): domain Eukaryota; kingdom Viridiplantae; phylum Streptophyta; class Magnoliopsida; order Fabales; family Fabaceae; genus Psophocarpus; species Psophocarpus tetragonolobus. The sequence goes on from CM075694.1 coordinate 33,570,457, forward strand.
CAAATTTTTTTATTATAAAAAAAATTATATTTTCTGAAAATAGATTTTCTCAAATTTAAGTTGTGGTCCCAAACATAAAACTTAGTTTACTAATGGGTTTTTTTACACCAAAAACAGCTGAAGTCATGGGAAATAACCTTTCACAAGCACACTATTAGTGTTTTGTGAACCCTTTATGTCAAAACTATTTAAGCCCATACATCCTACTCCCTCCATCCCAAAATGAGTATCACATTTGAGAGAAAATTAAAGTGTCACATTTTGCTTTTCAGTGTAATATTAATTTTTTTCTACTAATATCCCTAATAATGTCACTTTAGTTTTTCAATGTAATATTAAGGTGGTTTTATCAAATCAGTACTCTTTTCTATCTATTTAATAGTTTTTCTTAGTTTGTGATGTGTAGAAAAATCTAGGACAACTTTCATTTAGGAACCAAGGGAGTATTATATTTTAGCGTGAGCTTTTTCTCCCTGCACTCTGTATTTTTCTTCCTATACCTCCATAATATATTAAAAAACAAAAATACCCTTGAGTGACCCTCTGGATTGGATAATCTGGATTTGGTTTTTCAATCTAGATTACATATTCTGGACACCTCATGCTAATTTTAATGAATCCAGATTGAGTCATCCAGATTTTGTTTTTCACAAGTCCAGATTACCTAATCCGGACTTACAAAAATAAAATCCGGATTACGCAGTCTGGATTCATTAAAAAATGCATGGAAGTACTCTGGATTCTGGAATAGGTAATCCAGATTTGGCAAAAATCAAATCCTGAGTACCCAACTCCATCCCCACCCTACAATTCATCTTTACCAATCGTCTCCCTCCCACTCCCCGCAATTTGTCTTCCCCCCTACACTTCTCCTTGAACTCCTTCCTCCCCCCACCATTAGTGCCACAACCACTCATCCCAGCAACCACTCCTTGCAACAACACCCTCTCCCGCATCCCAGACCTATCTCTCCTCCCTGCAACCATGCTTTTCCTCCTCCAGATTGGTCACTCCAAATATGCCCATAGAGGTGCTCCAATTCCACATTCCAGAGAGTAACTTGAGGGTATTTTGTCATTTTCTATAGTAAGAAACTTTAGGGAGAAAAAGCATGTTATATTGAATCATGGGCCCATATGTGTTTCTTCTATTAAGTTTCTTTATATATTTTGACTTTAAAATATAATTTTGTTATGGCAGGTACACTCTCTTCTGGATCATGCTGCTAATTAGCAAGCTAGCATTCAGCTACTATGTGGAGGTAATTATAATTGGTTTTAATTCTATTTTTATTCTGAGTCCAGTAACTGGATGCTAAAACACATACAAGTGATATTGTGGTTATGTCCATATATAAATGCAGTCAGTGATTGAGTAGAAGCTGTTGAATTGAATATCAAAATCCCCACTTTCTTCTGGCAGAATGATATTTTATAATGTGTCGCATGGAATTTCTCTTGATATGCTCATGTTCATGGACTAATTTGGAACAAATAATAGTTATAAGTTAATACTTATCCTTCTTCCAGTTAAGTCAGATAATACATATTTCTCATATTTAATCAAACCAACAAAGCTGATAGGGCATCCTTGCTTTTTACAATGGATGTCAATGCTAACTAACCCAGTATGTTTATTAATCAGGTAATTAAGAAGCATGACTTGAATGCCAAAAGAGAGATTGAAGTCTTGAATGATGAACTCAATGTCTCTTTCAAAACATCCATTCAAATTACCTACTTTTAGAATATCTACAAAATATTGAGGGGTGGAAAATTACGAATAATATATTAGAATAAATAAGATTAGGAGGTTAGTACTTAATTCTTAGTATAAATAGGGCTAAGTGCTTTGTTTTTAGCATCACATCAAATTATACCTTATTAATTTTAAGTTCTGTGTTCTCTCTTGTCCTTCCTTACCTAAACCATATAATTTCAACAATTATATTGGGTGGAACAATTCATATTTTGTTATTAATAAATAATTTTTTTTTCAAATTAGGGAAAAGAGTACGTAACCTCCCTAAGATATCCTAAACTTTAATTATATCCTAATTGTTTCTTAAACTTAATTTTTTTAACAAATAGATCCCATGAACTTTAATTTGTTTCAATTGATCATTAAACTTTATTATTCTTGCAAGGGCCTTACTGACTAGTGCTCTAAGGAACTAAAAGGAGAAACTTTTTATTAGGAACCATATGTGAGCGCAAGCCCTAAGGAACTAGAAGGGAAAAGTTTTTATTAGGAAGCATTTGTGAGTGCAATTCAAAATCATAGGTGAGTGTAATTTTATGCATCCTAAATTAAAAATTTTCTCCTTTTAGTTCCTTAACAAATGACCTTAATTTCAATCTTATCTCAATTAATCTTAACCTTAATTTCAATCATCTATTTATTTAAAATCCTAGTAATTTATTAGTTTTATTTTTATAAATCATTTTTCCAAACATCAAAACATAAAATTTAGAATTTAAAAAATCATATAAAGAATTTTAAAATTTTTTATTTCATTTTTTATAAATTCATATTTTTATTAGAGTTTAATATTTGAAGAAATGAATTGTAACAAAAGAAAAATAAAGATTAATGGGTTTTTTGATATTTAAGATAAATAATTCAACTCTAACATGGTAGATAAAGAACTATTTTGTAAAACTATTTAAGGGTGTATTTGCAAAGATGATAAAGTAAAAAAAAAATTAATTAAAATGAAATTAAAGTTCATGTTATCTATTTGCAAACAACATAATAAAAGTTTAAGAATAAAATTAAAATAAGGTATATATTTGCAGAAGAGGTAAAGTAAGGGAATGATTAAGTACTCTTTTCCCTTTAAATTATATATCAGCATTTAAAATCTATTTTTATAAAATTTAGCACAGATATACTACATATAATTAAATTATAAAATATGTATTGACTGCATTATTATTTAAATAGGATCTAGATTCATGGTATGGTCGGGTCTAACCAAATCATGTAATATAAAGTGGACCAATAAAACTTAATAATATAAAAATAAATAGTTGACCAATACTTAATATAAAAATTAAAAATAAACTTAATTTTTATTTTATATGTTATTTATTTTATATGTGAATAATATAAAAATATGTCATCACGTAAAGATTTAAAACACGTTTTAGTTGATAAGCGTTTCTTCAAAGCATCAACACATAACCTTTTGGTTGAAACATATAGCTACAAATTGGAATTAAAAATTTGACATAAATAAATGATAACAGAGTCACAATCAAAATTCTCACTGAAATACATTCCCAGCTAAACCAGGAATTCAGAGCACCGCATACGCATTCATTAAATTAAAATATGCTCAGTTCAAAATATATTTCACAAATTAAATACTATTAATAGTATTTAAATTATCAATAAACAGGAAAAAAATGCACAAATCACTAATGAATAGAAAAATAATTATCAATAAACAGAAAATAAAAATTGAAGGCAATAATAATAAAATAAGTAATATCAACATCTCTAGGCCTCTCAGTTTTCTCTCTCTCAATTGTAAGTTGGTGCAAAACTTATAAAGATCACCGAATGAATTGCCAATAAATGAACAATTGAATTCTTGCAATCATGTTTCATGTATTTTCTTTATTCCCGTCACTGTTGTATCTGTATGAAAATCATCAAATATTTTATAAATTGTACTTCTTTAATTTATTTCTCTTGTCTACTAAATCTTTCAATAGATATCACCCCTTGTTGGACCCACAAAATTAATCATGGGGATGCCTATAGACAACTACCAGTGGCATGAGTTTTTTCCTGAAAATGGTAACATCTTATGTTCTTTTCACTATCTTTGCTACATACTCTGTCAGTATAGCTAGTTTCACTCTCATTCTGTGACTTCTACAGAGACTCACAATATATGTATTGTCATTGCAATATGGGCTCCGATTATCCTGGTGAGTTTAGTAGAAAAGAAATTTTGGAGTGACAAATTTTATCTTGTTCATTTACTCTGGCTTTCACATTTTTGTGCATGACTTCATTCCATCATTTGTTTTATTAATATGTAGGTATATTTTATGGATACTCAAATATGGTATTCTATTTATGCCACTCTATTTGGTGGCATTGTTGGAGCCTTCAGCCATTTGGGAGAGGTTAGTGACATGTTTATTGCAATATTTTGCATTGAGACTTTGTAATTTACTCCCTTTGTTATGTGATTTCTTCTTTAATCCCACAATAAAAAATTCATTATTTGATACCAAGCTCCCTAATAAAACCCTTCTTTCCATGATTTTTTTCAAAAGATATGGATTGTTGTTTGAGATGATCATACTACTAAATTCATACTGGTGATATAATAGTTTTCTGGCTATGATGCACAGATACTTCAAAATTGGTGATGTATGCATCTCAGATACTAATATATGTGTTATACAGTTGCCCCTGTATCAAAGCATGATTTCCTTGTTTTCAACAATATACATTTTGTTCTTTGGATAATGGAGGGATCATTATCTTAACTTGAATATAATATATTTATATAAGTTTTATTAAAATTATGATTTTTTAGTAATTTTTGTAGAGATTGAAGACCAACAATAATGCGATGATGATGACCAACCAATATAAATATCAGATATATTAATAAAATTAAAGAAATAAAAAAAATTAATGACATATATGCAATTTATAAATACAATTATAGTTTACTTGTACGTGCATCCTAATTTCTTAAAATATTGTCATATTTATGCATTGTATCTTATATTGTTACTATTACTCATACCCATACTCATGCAGCATTGTTTTTTTGGTGATTTTGTCCTAACATTTTGCATCTCTTAGATAAGGACACTTGGAATGCTCCGCTCCAGATTTCAATCTGTACCGGTAGCTTTCAGTCAGCGCTTTTGGACTGGAAGAGACAGAATGGCCAAACATGAGGAATCGGTACTGCATTTCATGTTACAAAATTTAGTATTTGTTGTACAATGAAAAATTATATAACTTCTTAAAAGCTAAATATCTATATGGAGTCTTACAAACAGAGTTTATGTGGCAGGATGAGGCATATGAACGGAATAATATTGCATACTTTTCTCAGGTTTGGAATGAGTTTATAAATTCTATGAGAGAGGAAGACCTCATCGGTGACAGGTCCAAACTCCAAGCTACTGCTTGCCTGGCACATCTTGCATTAAATGCCTGAATTTCAAGCTTCTGATTATATCTCTTGACTACTAATTTTCCAGGGATAGAGATTTGCTTCTTGTCCCATATAGTTCAAGTTATGTTTCTGTCATTCAATGGCCTCCATTCTTGCTTGCTAGTAAGGTGTGTCTTGAGTGGTTCCCAGTGGCCAAAAGTTCATTATGAATTTATGATTGAATGCACATGTCTTTTGTTTCCTTTCTAAATTGTTTCAATATGTGATAGATTCCTATAGCTGTTGACATGGCAAAAGATTATAAGAAGCAGACTGATGATGATTTAGTTAGAAAGATTAAGAACGATGGGTATATGTATTCAGCAGTCGTTGAATGCTATGAGACTCTCAAGGACATAATACTGAGCCTTCTGCTTGATGAAGAAGATAGGCAGTAAGAGAAATACTTGTATAAACCTATGTTCACCCATTTGATTTTCTTCTTATTGGAATCCTCATGATTATTGGGTTTCTTTCATGTACGAGACAGGGTTGTGAACAGTATATGCAGTGAAGTAGAGAAGTGCATAAATGAAGAAAAATTTGTCAAGGAATTCAATATGACTGGCTTACCTTCACTAAGTGAGAAGTTAGAGAAATTCTTAACTCTATTGGTAGGTTTTCCCATCACACTTCTTTTTTTTCTCAGTATATATGAGTTCATTCTTGTAAGGCTTTTTGTAAATATCACCTGTATTCCCACTGGCAGCGATCTGAAGATGGCAAACTAGAATCCCAGATAGTCAATGTCCTGCAAGATATTGTAGAAATTATCATACAGGATGTTATGGATGACGGCCATGGGTATGTTTGAAACAGCGACTGGAACTTTGGTTTATGATTTCTTAAACCTATTATGAGTACTGCTTTATGATGTTGACTTGGTTCTGCTTTCTCCAGGTTTCTGCAATCACTTCAGCAATATCACACAGAGAGAGGGCACCAATATCATGTAGAGAGAGGGCAGAGGTTTGTCAACATTGACACTTCTTTTACACACAACAGATCAGTGATGGAGAAGGTATTCTAGACAATTATTCTAAAGTGAACACATTACATTATTCTTTTTTAATGCATTGTTGCTTACAAGTTTGTGTTTCTTATTTAGGTTATTAGGCTTCATTTGCTTTTAACAGTCAAGGAATCAGCCATAAATGTGCCCCAAAATATTGAAGCCCGCCGCCGTATTACATTCTTTGCAAACTCCTTATTTATGAATATGCCAAAAGCTCCTAAAGTTCAGGACATGTTGTCCTTCAGGTTAGTCATTGTGATAGACAAAGGAAAAGAAAAATAGAAGGAGTAATGAATAATGTGAAGGAAAAACTCATAAATGGACTAAGGAAATTAATATAACATTATTGTTGATATATGGGTGATTGATTTCTTTTGTTGAGATAGAATTATTCGAAGTTAGTGTGTAATGTTAAGCACATTTTCTGTTATTTATTGATTTACTATTAATTTAAGAATACCAAGGTGGCAACATAATTAATATATAGTGTAACTATCAGCAATTGATCATTCTAATGTAATCAACATAAATACACTTTACTATATATTCTAAGAATGCTGATTTTCTAGCATAAATGTTAATATTCTAACAATTTTCCCTCATTCTACCATGATATGTAACTTATCTGAGTTTTGCCTCAGTGTTCTGACACCCTATTTCAAAGAAGATGTTCTATATTCTGATGAGGAACTCAATAAGGAAAATGAAGATGGAATATCAATTTTGTTCTACCTAACCAAGATATATCCTGGTGATTAGTTTTTCTATATGCTTACTTAGATTCTACCCATCTTTAGTACATGTGCAATCATTTACTGTATGGCATTAATGTACTGTAGATGAATGGGCAAATTTCCATGAACGACTAAAAAGTGAAGATCTTGAAGAAGAAAAGGAGGAGTTAATTCGCCGGTGGGCATCTTACAGAGGACAGACACTCTATCGAACAGGTCCGCCTTGATAGTGATGAACATATTTTTGTTGCTAGATTTTAAATATATATATATATATATATATAATATTCCAATTTAAATGTATTTTTCAACTTTTTGATTTTGCTAGTGAGAGGAATGATGTACTATTGGCAAGCTTTGATACTTCAGTACTTCATAGAATCTGCAGGAGACAATGGTTATTTCTCTATTTACGTACTATGTTCAATTTCAAATCCAGCGATATAGCACAAATATTTCATATATGAATGGACTATACACCATTTTTCTTGCAGCTCTCTCTGAAGGCTTCCGGACAATGGATTCCTATGACAAAAATAAGAAGCTTCTTGAATATGCACAAGCGATGGCTGATCTAAAGTTCACCTATGTTGTTTCTTGTCAAGTGTATGGTACTCAGAAGAAGTCCAAAAATACTAGAGACAGAAACTGCTATACGAACATTCTCAATCTGATGTTAACGTGAGTGAATACAACCATTTTCTGAAGTTTATAATAAGTTCCTTATAATTGTAAAACAACAATGGGATTGACAATGGTAAAATGGAACATTACTTGCAGTCATTCAGCCCTCCGTGTTGCTTACATAGATGAAACTGAAGAGACAAAGGATGGAAAATCTCAGAAAGTTTATTACTCTGTTCTTGTCAAGGGAGGGGATAAGTATGATGAGGTATGGACAAAAGATTCTCGTTTGATGTTTTATTGTGAGTTGTGCTGTTTCCATATTTATTAGCTTAATTTCTATGTTCAGTTAGTGTAAATTTTTTTCACTCTCAACCAATAAGAAATCATGTTAGGTATGTTATAAATACTGAAATTACAAAGAAAATTGCAGGAAAATATCAAAAAGTAAAATCTGAAAGGAAAAATATCAAAGAAGCAGTGCTTCTCTCCCCTCTGACCCTAGCCACTACCACAAGTCCAGCACTATCCATTCTCCCCACTCACCCTAGAATATGTCCTTTGCTATGATTTCTGCAGCATCCTCTCAAGTATGCAGCTGCTAGGTGTCTATAACAGAAATTATCTACTCCATTCCCTAAACTGCCCTTATTCCTTCTTTCTCTTCTATGGTACACTTCTATTGGAGGCCCGTTGTGTTGAGGCCCATCAGTATGATACTAAGATAGTTATTTTAAATGTAAACAAAATTATCATACATGACAATTTGTGATTAGATTGTACTGTAGAAACCCTTTAAACTTTTGATGCCTAGTCTATTTACGCTATACACTGAAGAGATTTTCTATTTTGTTACTGTTGTAACTAACTAAATAATGAACTACTTTGATATTGTGCCAGGGTTGCTCAATTCATGTTGAGTTGGTTTGGCATTTTGAACAGCCTTAAATTTAATTCTAATGATTCTATATTGCTTTACTAGGAAATATATCGCATCAAGCTACCTGGTCCTCCAACAGAAATTGGTGAAGGGAAACCTGAAAACCAAAATCATGCCATTATATTTACTCGTGGAGAAGCCTTGCAGACCATAGACATGAATCAGGTAACTTTTCCTAGGACTTCAATTTAATATGAATTAAGTAGAATTTTCTGTTTCTATGTAGCTCAATGTTCCTAATTATATTGATTCTTTTGTTAAGGATAACTATTATGAAGAAGCTTTCAAAATGAGAAATGTATTGGAAGAATTCCGGAAAGCACGTAGTGGGCAACGGAAACCATCCATATTGGGTATAAGGGAGCATATATTTACTGGAAGGTCTGCCATGTGACAATATCTAGCATTAAATTTTATTTGAATAAATTATTTTCATGCATGATCAAGAAAATATATACTTCTCTCATCAAGATTGAATTGGCACGTTATCTATGCTTATGTGTTTCCTATTCTGCAGTGTTTCTTCACTTGCTTGGTTTATGTCAAACCAGGAGACCAGTTTTGTGACCATTGGCCAAAGAATTTTGGCAAATCCTTTAAGGTTAGTTCCAATTTATTTGTTGTGATACAACATGTAAGCATTAGGCTAAATTGCAATTTTGGTCCCCTTTTTATTTCTAATCTGCGATTTTGTTCTGCAGGTTTAGTCCCTTCATTTTAGAAAATCCTCAATTTTGTTTTAATCCTCAGTTTTGGATACATTTTATTTCTTTTATTTTGGTCCAAAGGAACCCTAGATCTAACAACTAACATACTCATTTAAGGTACTATCATAAAATAATCTAATTAATTAAAATGTAAAAAATAAAAGAAATAAATGTATGTAAAATTTAGAATTTGACCAAATTTGCAGATTTTCTAAAATATGGGGAACTAAAATTGCATAAATAAATAGGAAGACCAAAATCGCAGGTCAGGAATTTAAGGACTAAAATTGCAATTTAGCCTCATTATTGTTATAAATCCCTTGAGATTTTCATCTTGTTTTCACACTTTTTTTCCTTTTTACCTATTCTGTATTTTATTTCATCTATTTGGTCATTCGAAGAAAATGGGAAGTTGTAGTTACTAGTACCTGCTAGTAAATTGCAAGAAAGGGTTCTATTTACTATATATAGCTACTTGCTTCCCACTTGAAATCCCTTTAGGCTTGAAAGATGAACATAGCACATACTCATCAATACTTTGTCTTGCAAATGCAACTGAATTTAATTGTTTTCTATGCTCTAAAACTTCACCTAAGTAATCCATTTTCCTGAATTTTCAGGGTTCGGTTTCATTATGGTCATCCTGATATATTTGATAGAATCTTCCACATAACAAGAGGAGGCATAAGCAAAGCATCAAAAGTTATAAACTTAAGTGAAGATATATTTGCAGGTACTATATGGACGAATAGGAAATTCTATCTAACGGATCTAAATTTTCTACTAATTGTGCTTAACATCTATAGGGTTCAATTCAAATCTACATTGCAGATTTATGAGGGTGGGAATTTTTACTAATTGTGCTTCACATCCATAGGGTTCAACTCAACTCTACGTCAAGGATTTATCACACATCATGAATACATACAAGTAGGTAAGGGGCGTGATGTGGGCATGAATCAGATATCACTCTTTGAGGCTAAGGTTGCAAATGGAAATGGAGAACAAACACTTAGCCGAGATGTTTATCGACTTGGACGACGATTTGACTTCTACAGAATGTTGTCGTTCTACTTCACAACAGTTGGTTTCTACTTCAGTAGTATGGTAATTAATCAAATCTCATTTTGGGGATCCTTTCTTGATAGTTTAAGGCTATTATGAGTAATTCATTATTGGAATGTACTTTGTCTAATTGGAGTATATGGTGTTCTTCCAATACAGAACCTACTGGTTACATTCACTTTCAGTAAAGTATAAAATAAAAATTAACAGAAATCATCGTAACATATGACCTGTGTATGAATTCTATTGTAATCTGAACTTTGTCACTCAAAAATTATTGTTGAAAATAGGTCTACTACTCAAAATGGTTTAAATGAAACAGGATATAGGAAAGATGTGGATAGAAATCCATCTGCATTTTTTGCATGAAATGGGTGCTTTCATTGATTTAAGCACTTGTGTTTGCTGTCTAGACACTTGTACTACATAAAATAAGGAGGGTAGACAATGTTAATAAGTATTTAATATGTATGATTCATTTAGTTTAGATAAAACTCTCAATTTGGTCCTTCAAAGTTATACATATCACAGCATTCCTTTAAAGGTTTTGGCAACTAAATTAGCCCTTCAAAATTATTTTTGTCACCACTTTAAGCTATGTTACCAATCGAAATCCGTTGGAGGGTACCAAATGTACTTCTGGATAAGGTACTCAAGTATATCTTTTACTTCCAATGTACTTTTGGGAGAATCTAAACGGTATCCCAAGCACGCATTTAATTTTCCACAAGGATGACAATTTAATCGTTGAAAGATTAATTTAGTGGCCAAAATTTTTAGAGGAATAATACGGTGAATTGGTGATAAACTTAACTTTGAAGGACCGAATTGAGGGTTTCTCTTTCGTTTTATTCAGTCTCTTTTGAGATTGTTTTGACTTTTTGAAAGTGGAGGATAGATGAAATGTATATCTTCGAACCCATTGCATTGCTTAACCTGGTAGATATAAAACAAGTTCCTAAATTTTAAAGATATCTTTAACAACCAAATTAATTTATGCTAGGATGTTTTATATATCTATATATTTATATAAGTATAATTACAGATATAACTTGACAACTAAGTATAAAAGCACATAACCCTAGTTGTGCTGTGTAAATGGGCTTATGCTGACAGCTGTATTTGGATGTTTTGTATTTTTCAGATTACTGTGTTGACTGTGTATGTGTTCTTATATGGACGTTTATATATGGTTTTGAGTGGAGTTGAGAGAGAAATACTTCAAAGTCCAAACATACATCAGAGCAAAGCCCTTGAAGAGGCCTTGGCAACTCAGTCTGTTGTTCAGTTGGGCGTACTGCTTGTCCTGCCCATGGTTATGGAAATTGGCTTGGAGAAGGGATTTCGCACTGCCTTGGGTGATTTTATCATCATGCAGCTGCAGCTAGCCTCTGTGTTCTTTACTTTCCAGCTTGGAACAAAAGCTCATTATTATGGAAGAACACTCTTACATGGGGGCTCTAAATATAGACCAACTGGTCGTGGATTTGTTGTCTTCCATGCGAAGTTTGCTGATAACTACAGGATGTACTCTCGAAGTCATTTTGTGAAAGGCCTAGAGATACTCATACTATTGATTGTTTATGAAGTCTATGGAGAATCTTATCGCAGCTCACATCTTTATTTCTTCATCACAGTCTCAATGTGGTTTTTGGCCACTTCCTGGCTGTTTGCTCCTTTCTTGTTTAATCCTTCTGGCTTTGACTGGCAAAAAACAGTGGATGATTGGACAGATTGGAAGCGGTGGATGGGAAATCGTGGTGGTATTGGTATTTCAGCTGATAAAAGCTGGGAATCTTGGTGGGATGAAGAAAATGAACACATGAAATATTCAAATATCAGGGGAAAAATAATTGAGATAATTCTTGCTTTTCGCTTCTTTATGTACCAATATGGAATTGTCTACCACATGGATATTACTCATCGTAACAAAGATTTGCTGGTAGAGTAACTCATTTTCTGCATTCTCCAATGTTATTAATGTTTGCATGTTTTATTGGCATCATCTTACAACCTTCAGTTTTTCCTGTGTAGGTATATGGACTTTCTTGGGCAGTTTTAATAATAATACTTATTGTATTGAAGGTATGTAAATGCTAGCTGGGGATCATAAGTGACTTCCTAGTTCCTATAAAACCATTATTGCTTCAATTTAAGCCTAATCAATTGTTTGATACAAAACTATTATTAACTTGGTCAATTTTGGCTTCTAGTTTAAATTTCAGACATATAACAATTATTTCATTAGTTAGAAAAATAGCAAATGTTTCTGCAATATTAATGCATTTGTCTTCTACTGTTTGTATGAATTCGTATCAGATGGTATCCATGGGAAGACGGAGATTTGGAACTGACTTTCAGCTCATGTTTCGTATTCTCAAGGCACTTCTCTTTCTTGGTTTCTTGTCAGTCATGACTGTATTATTTGTGGTATGTGGACTTACCATATCAGATTTGTTTGCTGCCATTATCGCCTTCATGCCCTCCGGATGGGCCATTATTCTGGTAAGTTACTGCATCTTACAGAAGCACTAGTTAAGAAAAATTTTACCCTTTTTGTCAACTTGTTATCGACCCTTCTTTGGACAAATTTCTCCATAAGAATTTATAAGAAAAGAAAATAAGAAGGTAAAATGAATTGAGTTTATCTCATAAGATAACATTAACATATGCACTTAACTTTTATAAAAACTATCTCATTTAACTTCTCTAAAAACTGATGTGCATAAGTTGATTTTATTAGTTTATGGGAGAAAATAAATTCATTTTTGCTCTCTTATTTTCTTTTCTTATAAGTTGTTAATGGAGAATTATCAAAGGCTTTTTCTGTCATGTCTTGGGAAGATTGAAGAAATATTGCCATATATTCTACTTGCACACCATCATGTACTTTTTCCATGTGAGTACTTCGTTCATCCAAAAGTACTGATTTTCTTTCTTTTGTTCACCTTCAAGATTGCACAAGCATGCAAAGTATGCTTGAAAGGAGCTAAACTTTGGGACTCAGTGAAAGAGCTATCCAGAGCTTATGAATATGTAATGGGATTAATAATCTTCTTGCCAACAGCCATTTTGTCATGGTTCCCCTTTGTATCAGAGTTCCAAACCCGGTTGCTATTCAATCAAGCATTTAGTAGAGGGCTCCAAATTTCAATGATTCTTGCTGGAAAGAAGGACACTTATAAATCTGATTGACATATAGCTGAATTGCTAAGGTAATCTTGCATGTACCATACATCATGGTTATTTTTGTACCATGCACCAAAGACAGTGATACTTTTTACTTTGCTCTCTGACTCCATATATTTCCAAATATTGGCAGGAATTTGAAGTTTTCAGATTGGAGGGAAATTGATCTCCCACATACTAAAATTTTTGGGAGTTCATATGATTCCCTTTTCCTTTTCCTTTTCATACTATAAAATACTGACCGAGAATAGGAATAACAAATGACTAAAGCAGGACTTTCATATTTTTTATTACATAATTGTATCAGCAATGTATATGTATGAACTAAGAGGAGAGCTTTGTTTATTTCTTACAATTTATAAAGGGTATTCAGAGGACAATGTGATTATTACTTATTGTAATTTAATTTGATTACGAATTTTTTAGACTATTTATTAAATAAGTTAGTTTACAGTTTAAAAGGGATACATATTTTCAATATTATTTTCTATTTTCTATGAAGATGAAAATAGAAAATACTTAAAAGCAAACTAAAGCTTAAATTTTCTCCTCATATAGACCTTACTTAAAACAAATGCATAATGTTAAGTCTTAAAAAATAAATAAATAAGTGATAAAAGTTAAATAAATTTTATGTTATTTAGTATTAAAAAAAAGGTTTTAATTGTATATTATTAGTAAGTTTTATACTATTAACTAATTAAAAAATATCAGATGAATTTTAAAATAATTGTTATAAGAGTTTAATAATCATAAAAAATATATCATCAATTAATAAAAATCATTGTTACTGTGATTTCAAATGTAATTATTGTAAAATTTGATAAATTTATTGTAAATTATTATTTTTAGTTACATGGAACAATTACTTTGGCCAAATGTTAATTAATGGCATGAGCTTTTTTTGAAAGCAAGAACATATTTTAGGACTAAATAAAATAAAATAAACTTTAAAAAACTAAAAGCAAAAGGTAAGTATTAAACCAAGTTGAAGAGGGTTGAACAAAAATTATGCAAATCCTTATGGGGTAATTGCAAAGTAGGTTGGTGTTTTAAATCTTCTAATGGTAATTTAAATGAATTGTTGGTTTTGCTAGACCTATCAAAGTTAAAGTAGGAGGTGTGTTTTGAAGGAAATCACTTTGTAGGGATGGTAGAAATGTGGCATGGACAAAATCATGTTACAAATTTGGTGAATGTTTATTCCCTAAGTGATTTAGAGGGCAAAAAAGGATGTTTGGAAGAGATAATTAGATGCATGGAGAGCAGAGTTGAGGAATTTTGGTGTATTATGAGAAATTACAATTCCATCAAAAGTCAGATGAGAGAAAAAGGGTTGGTGGAACAACAAAGACGAGGATATGCATTTATTCAATGAATTTATTGATAAGTGTCAATTGTTAGATTTATAGTTATGTGGAAGGAAGTTTACATGGTTCAAGAATGATGCCAAGACTATGAGAAGGCTTGATAGGTTCTTGGTACTTGAGGAATTTTTATTAAGTTAGGGGAATATGGAGCAATAGGGTTTACCACAAATTGTGTCTAATCATTGTCTGGTTATGTTAACAAAGAGGGAAAGAAGTTGGGGACTCAAAACATTCTGAGTCTTGAAATGTTGGTTTAAAGATAAGTTATTCAAATCCTTTGTGGAAAATGAATGGAAGAGTTTATAGGTACAAGGTCGAAAGTGATTTGTGTTGAAGAAAAATTTGAAATTGCTGAAAATGAAACTCGGTATGGAATAAGGAAGTGTTTGGTGATATTACAAGCAAATTGAAAAGGTGAGGGCAGAGTTACATCAGTTGGATATGAAGGAATAGTAAGTTGGATTGGAAGAGGCTGAAGTTATAAGTGGTAACACGAAAACAATAATAAGAGTCTAGAATGTAATGGTTTTAATTTCCGATTCACTAGAGCATCTCCAATGGTAAGTTCTTATATGAGCTTATTAACATTAAAATTATTATTTTAACGTGGATTCTAGAAGTTGAAGTGCTTAAAAATTGGAGAGAGTTGTTTGTGGGATCTATATTAAAATAATATTTTTAATGTTAAGCAACCCATCTAAGAATCTACCATTTAAGATGCTTTAAAGGAATTCTGTCATTTATTGAGGGATGATTTCATCGCTTTTTTTGAGGAATTCTATGCAAATTGTAAGTTAGTGAAAGACTTCAATAGTTCATTTATAACTCTCCCGAAAAACACAAACCCTCATAAGTTCCTCAATTATCGACTTATCTCTCTACTTGGTTGGTGCAATCTTCATATTGCTCTAGCCTTTGGATCTCTTCAAGAGGCTGCTTCAAGCAAGAACATGGAGATGAAAGAATAGAAGTGTGGATGATGGAGGTGCCACCCAGGAGGATAAGCCTTTGAAAGAAGACTTGTCACAAGGGAAAGAGCCCTTGATAAAAGCCATGGAAGCTCTCTCTCTCTCTAAAGAAGAAAGAAGAAGACACTCAAAGATTAATTCTCTCAAGTAAATTTTATCATTCAAGTGTAAAGAGTAAAAATCAAAGGAGGGGCTTATTTATAGAGCAAAAACGTGGGTCTTGGCTTAGGAGAGTGGACGTCAGGAAATAATCATGCTTAATTATGTGTCTAATTGAGCTAGAGCTAATTAGCACATAATTAAGTATGTGTAGATCCAAACAAGCCCTTGTGAAGGTAGATCATGTCTCCTTCAAATTCAAATTTGAATTTAGGAGTGTCATGTCACTTCCTTCCATAATTTAAATTTGAATTTGAAAAGGCCAATTAGGAGTGAGAAGAGAGTTGTCGCCATCCACCTAGGAGAGAGAATGAAAATGGCGCCAACTAGGGGGAACCAAGGGGCCTCACATGTCTCTCATACTTCAGGTGTGAGTTAGAGCGGTGTGGAACCAACTTAGAGGGGTGTGATTAACAAATACTAAATGGTGTCTTAATAGTCAATGAAGTGGTGGAGAAAAGGCCATGGTGTGTCTAAAAGTAGATCTTGAAAAGGCTTATGACTCTGTCTGCTGGCTATATATGTGGGACATTATGGAAAAAATGAAGTTTGGTGGCAGGTGGATGCAATAGATTAAGGAATGTGCGGGTTCGACACAAATGTTTGTATTGTTAAATGCCAACCCAACTAAAGAATTTGGGATGGGTTAAAGATTGAGGTAAGGTGATCCTTTATCCCCATTTTTATTTCTTATTGTTGCGGAAGGGTTAAGTCAAATTATACAAGCAATAATGGCCATGAACTTGTGAAAAGGGTATGAGGTAAGGAATGATAGAATATACATTTCTCACCTTCAATTCACTCATAATACTCTTCATATAGTACAAAGGAATTGGGACTCTACAGAAGCAGTCAAAGCTATTTTGTAGTCATTTGAATTATTATTAGGTTTAAAGGTGAACTTCTATAAAAGTCAAGTCTTTGAAACAAATGTGTCGAATTAGTGGTTGG
Organism: Psophocarpus tetragonolobus; assembly: GCA_037954015.1. NCBI lineage: Eukaryota > Viridiplantae > Streptophyta > Magnoliopsida > Fabales > Fabaceae > Psophocarpus > Psophocarpus tetragonolobus. The sequence goes on from CM075694.1 coordinate 33,587,376, forward strand.
AAAAGGCATGTACTTTCTTGAATTGTAAAAAAGGTAAGATTCCTTTTAAATATCTGAGTTTACCTATTAGGGCTTGTCTAGGGAAGAAGGAAATGTGGAAGTATGTGGTGAAAGTTGTAAGGAAAAGATTGTCAGCTAGGGAACATAAACATGTCTTGTTGGCAGGAAGGATTGTGCTCATTAAATTTGTATTGTCAACATTATCAATTTATTATATTTCATTCTTTAAGGCTTTGAGGGGGTATTATCTCTATACTAGAAGCTTTGTTTAAAATTTTTTTATAGGAGGACACTGAAGATCGTAGGGAGGTGAATTGCATATCCTGGGAAACTGCGTGTCAGGTAAAGTAGGAGGAGGTTTGGGATTGAGGAATATGTTTAGGTTTAATATTGCATTATTAGGTAAATGGTAATGGAGACTGAAGGTAGAAAGCCATGAGTTATGGGTATGACTCTCAAAATCAAAGTATGAGAAGTCAGATGGACAATGAGAGAGACACGATACTTGGTGCTCAAGATGGTGGGTTAATTTACATTCTATAAAGGATAATAATAGGGGCAACAAGACTAGTGGTCGCACAATGTAAAAAGAAAGTAGGGGGATGGTAAAGAAGTTAGGTTCTTGAGCGATAGGTGGTCAAGGGAACACAACTTGAGTGATGCGTATGAGAGATTGTTTCTTTAGTAGTTCATAAAAATATAATAGTCAAGAAAATGAAGGAGGGAATGTTGGGTTAAAGGTGGAATTAGAGAAGGATATTATTTTCATGGGAGAAGGCAATGTTAGGGAGTTATGGTATAATCTGGAGGGTCTAGCATTAATAGAAGGGTCTCAAGATGGGTGGTTATGGACTGCAAATGGGGCATGAATATATTCAAGGAGTTCTGCTTATATGTTACTGTCATTGGACATAGAAATCAACAAGGATTCATTTTTTGACATTTGTTGGTCCAAAGGGGTTCCACAAAAGATTCAATGTCTAGTATGGAGATTGGATGCCAACAAGGTACCAACTCAAGATAATTGACAAAGGCAAGGGATTTTACAAGAGGAAGATGACAGGTGTGCTATAGGTAGAGAGATTGTGGAAATAGATCAACATTTGTTCTTCAACTGTGCTTTGTAATTCTCTAATATGGGTCAAATTTTGTGCATGGTGGGGGTTTGACACAATATTACACAATAAGTTGTGTAGTCACTGTTATCAAGTACAAGGTCTAGTCAGTGGCTCAAAAGCTTTTAGGCAAACATGATCTTTTATTTAGTACACTAACATTTGGCACATATGGAAGGCTAGAAATGTCATTATTTATAAAGGTCACCATCAAACGATATAATTCGATACAATTGAGAGTTCTTGAAAATGGTGTTATGCAACAAATTTAACATCAAATTTTTTTGTTGAATGGGTTATGAACCCTAGGTCTATGCTTAAATATGTTTTTACTTGTCTTTTAATTATTTTGTTTTAGTGGTTAGGTTTTCATAGTTATTAGTTGGCATTCCCTGTGTTGCTTGCTCAAACATTCAATTTTAATAATATGTGTTTGACTTAAAAAAGTATTTTCCAAGATTAATTATTTTTTTTAAAAAAATCACATGTTATAATTATATTATTATTTTCAGTGACATGGAATGGATGAATTGTTAGTCATGTCATCACTTAATGTTGAGTGCAAATACTATTTTTAAAGAAAAAAACATTTAACAAACTTAAATAAAAAAAAATTAGAAGACTAAAAAAAAATAAATTTGGAAGTGATTAATCTTTGTTTGAAAACTTAAGGTGATGTTTGTTTTAAGTATTTTTCTATTCTCATTTTCATAGAAAATAGAAAACAGGAGTAAAAATATATTTTTTTATAATTTAAAAAAAAAATTCTCTTTGAAAAAATTTTCAAAAATCAACTGAAATAAAATATAGAAAAAGGTTTTCAGTATTTTTAAAAATTAAAATTATGTGAGAACATTGTAACAATATAATTATAAAAAATACATAAAATTAAATGATAATGAGAATCATCATGTTATAATTGTAAATTTATGTGTATGAATTGGGATGTTAATTAGAAAAATATTTTCCTTTCTATATAAATGATTGGATATTTATTATATTTGTATTTTATGAGTATAAATAGTTTAAGGTTAGTTTTATTGTTTATATTCAAGATGAGATCAAATAATTCTTTATTTTATCTTACTTTTATCTTTTATTTTAAAACTGATATTATCTTAAATTTTAACACTTTTTCATTCAAAACTCCTGATAGTTTAATATTTTTATTTTATTTTAACAATGTAATCTTCTCTTAAGTAAATTATATATATATATATAGAGAGATAAATTTTTTATTTATAATAATTAATAAACTTATGTTAATTAAAAATGAAATAAAATAAAATAAATGGATTGTATTACAATAAACAGATAAAAAAATTAAAATTTATTTGTTTGTAAATATATAAGGAAGACAATCAGAATATATTCTGTTAATCTAATTTGAAATACTTAATGATTTTAAATTATCAAAACTTAAAAAATTTTAATCCTTAAAATTTATAAATTATAACACTTAGGTCTTTAAATAATTTTCAGTCAAATTAAGAATTATAAAAATTTCTTAAAACAATATAAGTGACCACTAGTGTATTCCTTTTTTTTTAATATATCAAAAAGTATTGTTCACTATATGTAATCTATATTTATAATTTATGATTCTATAATTAATATATATATATATATATTATTAGTAAAGGATATTCTCCTTTTATTCACTTTTTAAAATACTTATTCAATCTTATACCTATTAAAAAATAAAACTATTTTGTCTTAGGAGGGATTCAAAATAATCTATCCTTCACCAAATGTACATTTTATTACTCGACCAACCTTATGAACTTAGGAAAAAAAATACTTTAAAACATTTATATCTTACATAGTTAATTGCCCTACTATCTATAATCAATGTATATAATCAATAATCTATAATATTATATTTTAAATTATATATTATATTATATAATTTATACTATTAATAAAGGAAATTCTCCTTTTGATGTCAATCTTTTAAAAATACTTATTCTACTCTTTTTAAAAAACAAAAAGAAAAAACTACTTTGTTAGAACAGAAATTCAAACTCACGCCCTCTCACTCCCCATTCCCCGTATATAGACTTTGACACTAAATCAATCTTGTAACCTTAAAAAAAAACTACTTAAAAATATTCATATTCAATATACATAATTGTCATCCTATCTATACTATTAATAAAAGGGAATTTTCCTTTTGATATTAACTTTTAAAAATACATATTCTACCATTTTTAAAAAAGAAAAAGAAAAAATTACTTTGTTAAAAGAGAAACTCGAACTCACAATCTCTTACTCCTCAATTTCCCCATACATGAACTTTGCAACTAAATCAACCTTATAACCTTAGAGAAAAACTACTTAAAAATATTTATATCCAACATACATAATTGACCTTCTATCTAAAATCTATATCTATAATATTATATTATCTATAATTTATAACAGAATTCACATTTTTTGTATTCACATTTCATTTCCAATTTTACCCTTATAGCTATTTAAAAACAAAAACAAAACATACTTTTTTAAAAGAGAGACTCGAACGCCATTAATATCTGTACACATTTAATCATAAATATTTTTTATAAAAATACAAATACACAGCCACAAAGCCATTTTAAATTCTATTCAAACTCTCTCCTACTTCATTTTCTGAAATTTATTGCAAATTTATCATATTCGTTTATGGTCTGACATATCTTTATGATGTTATCATAAATAAAGAAACATAAAACAAAATATATTTCAAAACATACTAAACTAAAATTAAATATACAAAATATCACAATGAATTATTTATATTCTATCATGTTATTACAAAAATATTAAATTAAAACCTTAAAATTGTTATAATATATTAAAATATAAATGTGATAGACAAACGCGTTGTAACTATTATAATGGAAATATCTCATTTTTGTCTCTACATTTACTTAAATTTTTTTATCCTTAAATAACTACTAAAAAATAACTATTAATTATATATTTTATGTAATTTTTTTTCTTTTTTCAGTTTTTATAATTTTTTTTCTTTTATTTTTTATTTAATAATATAAAAACAGACATTCACGAAATGCCACTCGACCACCGGTATAAATAAAGCAATTCCCTTCTATATTTAGTTTCTAATTTCCCACTTCGTTGTTTTTTTAATAATTATCTATTTAAAAAATAAAAATATAAATAAACATATTATTCTCAAAATATATATATATATATATATATAATCAATATACATAAATATATTATTATCTTAAAAAAATATTATTTTTCAAGGGTGAGATTCAAATGTTTAATTTTTTCTAAAAATAGTTCACAATAATTATGATAACCCTCAAAGTCACAATCGTAAATTCGTATCGAATCTCAGTACTTAAATAGTTAAATTGTTTCTGGATTCAGTTTCAGTTTTCACAGACCAACGCACTTGTTAAAACAGATACTGCTCTGTTTCGAACGTTAACTGTTCTCTGTGTCAGGTAATGAGCAAAACCCTCAGTCTCTTCTTCCTCTCATTCGCTTCAAAATGCTATCTTTTTAATTCACAACACAAAAATCCCAAGTTTTCTGCTTCTGGGTCTTTGTTTCAAATTCTTTTCTTTTTCCCAATATTTAGTTTCATATTTTTTTCCCCTTTCATTATGTTTTTATTTTTTTGTCATAATTTAAACTTATAATTTGTTTAACACTAAAAAGGAACCCCGAAATCATCAAACCTGTAAGGAAGAAGAAATTTACCTCACTGACCACTGACTCTCTTTTTTTAAATATTATTATTTTATTCCTTTTGTTCTTCATATTGGTAATTGTTATGTAATCTCCCAAGTTTTTAGCTTGTTTAACAGCAAAACGGAAGATGGGAATTAAAGCAAGACCTTGTTTGGCATTTGCAATAGAAAAGCTAGGAAGAACATCTAAGAGTCAAAAAGTGAAATTAGAAGATTTTATGCAGTGAAAAAGAAATTCAGATGAAATTTTAGGAAAATCTTTGTTGGATAAGGTAGAGAATGGTGAAAAACTGGACCTTAGAAAGCTTCAGGTAATTAGGGGAAAAAAACAAACAAACAGGAAAATATGCGTTACTGTAAAATTTTTAATTTATTTCTTTCATTCTGGGTGACGACAAGAATTTCTGTAGCAAAAAGCTACTTATGTACAGATTGTGTTCTTTGTTTATCACTTCTGAAAGATGGTGTTCATTGTATTGTCTATGTTCATTGTTTTGTCTCCTTACTCTTGAATCCTGATTATGGTATTAATGTTACTTTTGTTTACCTCAACAGCTTAAATAAGTACATATACCGTTGGTCGTATACTCGTACTATGCACTATGCACTATTGCTATGTCATTGAACAAGCTTGCGGCAACTATTACAAGCTGTAGTTTTGACAAGTTTGTTTTAGTATTTATGAATTATGAGTATCTTTTAATTGTTTGTCAAACTTTACGCTGCAGGTGGGGTTAAAAGTGTTGTGTTTCTACTGAGCTCTGTGACAATGGTTTTAATAAGCAGCAACAACAGAAGGTAAGCTTTAATGTCTAGTAAAGTTTATTGGTTCCATTGGTTTGTTGAAGCCAGATTTTCCGTCATCAATTCTGTTCCATCATTTGTTTTCAAATTTTAACCCTCTTGTGTGCACCTAAGCATTTCAATTCAAACGTGTATATGAAGTCATTCATAAAAAATTGTATTATGTTAAGAGTTCTCTGGAAAAACTAATATATGGTCATGATATGTCATACATTCAGTTCTTTCAAATTATTTATGGTGTGTGTTAGTCTGATTCTTAAAACCAACAGCTGTTTGTTTTTACAATTAATAACTAATGCTAGTTATTCAAAGAGTTGACTTTGGTGCTTTAGGTAAATGTTGTATTTGTCCACCGAATTTGGAGTATTTTATAATAGGTTGTCTAATTCTAATAGGTTTTGTGTTGAATAAAAAAGCCATGCTCTTTTTTGCTAATGTGGAATTTGTGCTGTTATTTAGTTTCACAGTTCTATGGATGGCGAATAATCTTACAATTTGAAAGGTTATTTCTTGCGGTTGCCTCTTTAATGGGCAAAAGTTGTCCTATAGGCTTATTTCTTGTTCTCAGTCCAGATAATGGTAACTTTGAAGAGTTGTTGTTGTTGCCTAAGTAAAGAGCTTGGAAAGCTTTTCTTATCTGATGTGCTTTCTTGTCTGTCCTTTTTCTTTTCACTTTTTTGGGTTGTCTTATAATCTGTTCTTATACCTCTCTCATTGCTAATAATTTCATGTTTTTATCAGAAAGAAATATGTATTTCTAATTATCCATATATTATGCTATTGTTATTTCTTAGTTCCTGTTTAATTGTGTGAATGTGAAGTCATCAAATCCTTAAAAAAAGTTTACAATGTGAAATTATTCAACTGCTCATTGTAGCTTCGGTTGTGTCAAGTAATCTCCATGTAGCATTTTTTGATATTGAACTTTGATATCAAATTAATAGTTAATATTTCAAAACAAATGAAATTTCTGTCTGAATGGCATGGATATATTAGAACTTGGTAGTATATTCAGTGGAAGCTTGCAGATGCTGTATAGACTAATTAATAGGTATAAGCTTTCTGGCCTGTTTTGATTAAGCTATACATCTGGTCTATGTTACTCTGATGTTTGATTGCAGTGTTTTGCAGCAAACAAATGATGAGAGGGCCAAAGCACAAGGTGTTACAGTGCTACAGAATTCACATCAGCAAGGAAACAAGAACATTGAAAGCGGGCGTACACAGAATGCGGTCAACACTGGGTTAACCAAAGCAATGACAACAATGGATGAATTCAAGTGTGGATTTCCATCAGAAGGCCTATCAACGACTTCAAATAAATGGTGGGGAAATAGTGATCGTGATGATTGTGCAGGTGCCAAGGCAAAGGGAGCCAAGAGTCAACCCGAAGAGAAAACAGGGGAAGCAGACAAGATGACACATGGAATGGGAAAAGCTGAAAACAGTGAACCTCCTCATGGTTCATCTTTACTGAAAGCTGTGAGGAAAAGTGCAGTGGAAGAAGGAAGAGAAACATTGAAACTAGGAGTTTTTCGAGGCTATGGTGTAAACAAACTAAGCAAAAGCGAGAAAATATTGCTCCACCAAATATTCGGCTCTTCCTTGCCAAGGTCATGGATGGATACATGATTTGTAGTGTAGAGCCAGTGCAGTTCTTCTTAGCTCAATACTATTTCTGATTTTCTGCAATGAATACTTGATAACCTTTTTTCTATAAGCATGAATACTTCATAAGAGTTCCTTTTTTTGGCCCTGATTTTTATGGTTTTATCACTAGTAGTGATTCAATGGGATGGTGTCTGGAGCTGATGACATGTGACACTATTATTAGAAGGTTGCTGAGATAGTTCAATCTTAGAAAAAGAAGATCAATTAGATGAGAGATGAGACTTGATTAGAATCAGGTACAGGATTAGTTTTCTACTTACTATATACACTTTTATTGAAAATGAATTGTTTAACACTATCTCAAAGATCCATAAATATTGTGCTTGGTAAGTTGTTGAAGCTGGACCTTGAGGACTTTTATTGTTCGTTAAGCAGGGACAGATCTAGAAAACCATTTATGCGAAAGGCTGTATTTTATTTTGTAAGCAGTCCATTCCAGAACTTAGTTTTAAAGAATGGGGAGTATTTTCAGGGGGAAAATTACAAAAAAAAAAAAAAAAAAAAAAAAGAGGAAGAAAGAAATAAGGTATATAAAAATAAGGAGGTGTAGAAAGTATTCCCTCACAATTACATCAACCATAATATTATGGGTTCAGTAACTCTAGAGGATCAGTTTTCTTTGTCAGTTGAGGGATCACGAATTGTGCTAATTTTACATATGAATATAATAGCATGATATTTGCACATTTGTACGGAGCATTTACCATTTTTACTTTCCTTTTTTAATATTCCGGAAACTAGTTTTCGGAACATTTTTTTATTATTTAACATTTTGGAAAGTATTTTTTGGGGAAAAAAAAACTCAAAGTGTCTTCCAGAATTCAATTCTAGAATAATTATGTACCGAAAAATACTTTCTAAAATACACTTTGATTGTTTTCTGAAAACTTCTTTTCAGAATATAAAATCTTATTCTAGAAAGTACCTTTCGAAATTTTCTTTCTATTTTCATTGTCTTTAATATTTTATTTTTTTCAATTCTTCTTAAGTGTTCAGAGGTGAATGGGATTGAGATTGAACTCATATTTAAAGTATAAGAGGTATCAATGGTGGTGTGAAGTTATGAGTGAACAAAAATTAAATAAAGTTGGAAGCATAATTGGAGGAAGAAAAACCTTAACAATAGAATATAATTAGTTGCAAGAGAATGTGATAGAAGGGAAATAGAAAAAGTGAAAGTGAGGAGAGAAAATAAGTGTATATTTGCGTTAAAAGAAAAAAAAAGAACGTCCTGAAGGATGATAAGGGAGTAGGTGAATGGGAGGGGAAATGGAAGAGTGCATGTGTGTGATTGACGTAAAAAGATTGTATATTTAAAAATTTTACGCTAACAACTCCTAAAATACGCAAAAGTAATGTTTAAAAACACAGGAAATAGAATTAACTTAAAAATACTTAAAAGAAAAGTGTATGAAAAAAAAAATAAAACAACTAATAATAGCACAACTCTAGCGTGATATTTGTGCATTCATACAGGCCATTTTGATTTTTATGTTTTAAATAAGTTTATATTAACATAATAAAAAGTAATAGATTTATTATGATTAATTTAATTTTAAATTATTGTTTAATTTAAGTTTAATCAGTATTGATTCTGTGTTTATTTATTTTATCCAATTAGGTCCTAATACTTTTTTAAGCTTTGGTAGAATCTTATTGTTTTAAAAACATATTATGGTCCTTTTTTTTTTCCAAAATGATGTTTTGGGTTAAATATTATACTCAAAAGGACCATATTGGTCTATATTTTAAAATTTTGAAATCTAACTAAAGATTTCAAAAATATAGTTTTAAAATTTGGACTAACTTGACAAGTATGTCATTGACTTGGTATAATTGAATTTTGTTGAATAAGATGAACTAGTCTAGTAAAGATGTAAAATTGGTAACTTGGTGATTCATCTAAGGTCATGTAATCTCTTTTTCAAATTACTAAAAGAAATATTCTCTATACAGAGAGAGCACACATCATGTGAAAAAAAAAATTATTTTGAAAAATGAGAGGATTTAAAACAATTGTATGATTAAAATTTAATGGTGTTGAACATATTTATTAAAAATAATAGAGTGAAAGTAATAAGGTCAAATTTAATATAAATCATAGGATTAAATTTAATCGTGTTAACTGTGTTCTTTATTAAACACCTAACTACTTTTAATATACAATATAATCAATATAGTTAAATTTAATCCTTTAGTTATTATTAAATCCCTCATTTCTTATATATTTTCTATACTATATATATATATATATGTTATCATTCATTTTTCTTTATTATTCTCTTTTATTATACATTTTTCTTTGTTGTTATGATGTGGTTGTTGATTTGATTTTGATATTATTTGTTCAATTTTTTATGTGATTATGAATTTGGTTTCAATATTATTTGTTCAATTTGTTATATTTGAGGAGTATATATACTTATTTGTTTTAGGTGCTTGAGATTTTATTTATAAATAGTGAGTTTTTCTTATTTTAATATAGGTATAATTTTTTATATTTTTTAATATAGATTAAAGTCATGCAGGTCAATTAATGACTTACTGATTTGACCATAGATTTAATAACCCATTGTCTTACCTAAATCAATCATCAAGTCAATTTTTAAAACTATATATATCAAATAAAATAAATAAATGAAAACTAATTATTAGTAATTAATCCTTTAATTTATTATGTACCAATATGTAAAGACTGAATATTCTATATTTTAAATATAATATTAAATATGTTCAAATGTCATATTTAATTAATTATTCACAAACCATAAGGCAGTGAATGTTGACATAAATATATATATATATATATATATATATATATATATAAAAGAAAACCAAAAGATTTGTGTGAAAAAAGTTATAACAAATCGACATGGTATTTTGCATTGTATTTCCTACCATTTAATGTAATATATGATTTTAATATATAGTTGTTAAGATAAGATATTTAATCCTAGGATTTTTTTTTTTAGAATAATGAACAAAGTTGATAGGATGAATAAAAGTATTAGCCTTAAATAATAATTTTATTCCTAGAAAATAGAGAATTTTTTATCTTATCCTTTTAAGATTTTTTTTTTATTTTGATCCTTTTAAATATTTTTATTTTAATTCCAACTTTAAAAAATATTGTTAATATTAGTAGATAATTCATGTAGTGTCAATTTGGATAAAGTAGGTTTTAATTATTATTAACTTGTATTATCATTATTTTAAAATATATGATATAATATAAACACATTTTATCCTAAAATTTCACGCACGACTCTCCTGGTTGGACCCCTTGTTAGTTAATAGCAAGGAATAGAATAAAAAATATCATTTAAAACACTAAAATAAAAAAATATTTAAAAGATCAAATTTTAAAATACTTTCATTTTTTTGGACCAAATTATTTTTAAATAAAAATATTAATTAATTTTTTAACACAATATACATCTTTGTCAACATACTTGCAGGTTATACACATATATATATATATATATATATGTGAATGTATTTCAACTTATAATTGAGCTGATCTTAAAATAGATTGTTTAATAGCTTTAAAATTCTACAATGACTACACTCCACAAATTTTACACAGTAATAATTTATACTACTTTTTGTTGGTTAGAATTCTTCGTGGATAGTTTTTTTTAGGCTCTAGTTGCTTTCGGATTAACAACTAATCCTACAAATCAACATATGGTGTTTTTAATGTATTTTGTCCTCAGTCATATTTTCTGAAAAACTTCAGACAATGTCACTTATCCCATAACTATGCGAGTTCTTAAGTGTGTGTTTGTTGTGTCTATATATATCTTTGTTAATGTATTTTGAAAACATAAATATGTATTTGGCTAAAATGATTATGATTTAATTTTTTAAATATTTTAAAAAAAAATTCTGCTCCATTTGAAAAATAATAATTTTTTTATATTTTTATTTATATTTTTACTCAAATTCATCACTTATCAACATTAGTCCCCTGTTCGTTGTTACCACTAGTCGCCACATGCAATTTCCTATAACTGATGCTGGTCTCTGGCTATCATCATGACCATCATCCTTGATTTCCAGTGAATGTGTTTCATTGCTAATCATTAGTTGGTCATGTGCTACAATCGACCACTCATAATCCAATACTAGTAGTAGGGTTTATATATGCTTATTAAGGAGGAAGAATTTTGATGAGACTTGACAAAAATGTTTTAAAATTTGAAAAAAAAAATTGTTATTTCTATAAATTTGAAAACTTAAAAAAAATTAATTTTTTAGAAATTTAAAAACATAAAATAAAAAATCACCCTAAATGAATCTTGAATAATATTGACTTTCATAAATGTTTTTTATATATTTTCTTAATATTTAAAAAATATTATAAAAATTAAAAAATTGAATATATTTAATATATCTTAAAATATTAAAAAAACTTTCTTAATTAATATTATAAAATACTTATATATAATTATTTTCTTTGCATACAAACGAAATATATGCAGAATTATCCACAGAGCTCATAGGGATACAGACAACTGTTGAGTTGTTATATCTAAAGCATAATCTTAACACATTTGGATAATTTGCAAAAGAGAAATGATTTATGTACCATCGATGAGAAAAATACCACCATTGGATACCTGCTTACATGGCAGTTTTATTAATTTTTTAATTTAAAAATAATAAAAACGAAAATGGAAATTGTTAGGCGTAAAACCTCGAGGTTGCGTTCTTCTTCTCACTCGTAAAACCTGTATTCTTCTTCGCACCTCAGAACCCTACTACTGTTTCGTTGTTCTTCCTCACCGTAATCGGACCGTACTCCTGTAAGGCCTTGTAGCTGCTGCCGACACGTGATGTCTCGACAGAAAGGCGAAAGAAATTATTTTAGACATCAGAGGGATTCACCACCAATGTTTATTAAGGAAAACATCGAAAAAAATCTTCACAATAAAAAAATGGTCTCCGAAACCAGATTTTGAGTTCGAGAGTTGATTACGTGTGAGGAAGGTGTTACACTCTACGACGTCCGTCACAAAGACGGTTACCTCTAATTGAACGTGCAGAATTAGGTAACTTAAAAAAATATTTATTTCATCCCTTAAGACACAAAATCATCTTTATTTTATTAGTTTTAATATTTTTAACAAGAATTTCTATTGCTAGAATATTTATTTATTGTTTTTTATGTTTTTGGCCTCGACAGGAGATGGTTCCTGGTCCTACGTATCTCTAGGTGTTTTGGAGAATCAGAGTTTACGTAGTTCTTGCTTAAATTTGTATATTAGAGTTTTTTATTAAAATATAAGATTTCTGAACTGTCACAGTTCATACGTCTCAAAACTTTAAAATTGATAAGGGTGTGCCCCCGAATCAAATTATTACAAAATTCTATTTTTAGAGTAAAGAAGAACATATTTTTATTATTATTTATCATATATTTTAGAGATGAGATTTTAAAATAAAAGTTGTCACAACTCATATCTCAAAATCTCGAGAATAAGAAAATGTCACATCTAATTATTCCTCTGATCTCTATGAAAAATATTACAAATAAAAGTGTTAAAAGGAAACTTTAGATGTCATTGTGTATATTATGTGTTATACATTATTTATAAGTAACAATTACTATGAAAATTCAATGAATTAGAGCACACTAAACTATCACATTATATGTTCTCAAATTTCATGAGGTAAAAAAATGTCACATTTAATAACCTTATTATTTTTAATATAAGATTAAAAAAGAATATTATCACATCTAATTGACCATTTGATTTCTACTAAAAATAAAATAAAAGTGGTAAAAATGGGAAGTTTTGATGTTATTGTATATATAAGATATTTAACAATTATGAGAATTTAAATAAATTTGAGCATATCAAATTGTCACAGTATATGTCCTCAAATAAAGTTAAACCTTACTCTTTTTTTATACGAAATTACTCAAATCCAACTCTTAAATTGATTATTTATTATTATTATTCATTTAAAAGGAAAAAGTTTACTTGAATTGATATATATATATATATATATATATATATATATATATATATATATATATTGTTTAAATTGATTAGACATGATTGGATTTAAATTAATAAGAACATAGTTAGCGAAAGAAAAAAATAATTGGGTCATTAATTGATACATGTTTTAACTCAAAGATGACAAAAAGAATTTTACGGTCCAATTATTTCGTTTGTTGATTTTCTTACTTTTCTTCTCTCTTTTTTTTTTTTTAAAAAAAAACAAGGTAGTTTTTCGGCCCCATTTTACACAAGCTGATCCCTAAAATTGTCGGTCTGGTATTTCATTTCTACAAACTTCTGGAGTCATCTAATGTGAGGGGAGCACTTTCAAAAACCAACCAATTGATAAAAGGCAACGGAAAAAGAAGCATTGAAACATTTGTGCAGGGAGATGCAGTTTTTGACGAAAAGAGATTTCGTGACCGAAGGGAACGACGATGCAGCGGTATCGAAGGTTAAGTAAAGGAATGCATCACTTCTTGGGGTATTTTGTGATTTCAAGTTTGGATTTTGGGATAGATAACAACATGCAATAGGTTTTTCATACCCAGTATGGTGTCTTCTCCTTCTATACAGGTTGGATTGTGGAACAGATAAGTTGGGCGGTGGTTTGCGATGCTTCTGATTGAGTCAGGATGAATAACGTTCATGGTTTAAGCCAGGTAGAGCGGGTTCAACATTCTTCTAGTGAATTTTAGTTGAGAAGCATTAAAGATGACTCAATTGTTTCCCACATTCGCTTGTTTTCTTTTTCTTACATCTCCCAATTGGTTTTGTGTTGTAGGTCTTGAGGTTAATTTTCAAATTCAGGGTTTGGGTTTATGGTATTTTGAGTGGCGGATGGTGATACAGGATGATATGCATTAGGGATTATGTTTGTTTGTTGTGTGGTCGTGATCCTATAACATGGAGTATTGAGTTGGGATTTGGTTATACAATTAGGAACTCAATGAACTCATGGTCAAATTTATCAAGTACATTTCAATTTCATTACTTATTTCTCTATGAGGATAATAGGCATAAAGTGTAGATAAAATAAAGTATGATCACAGATTGACCTGTGGAAGCTTCTCCTTTAAATTTTTCACTTCCTTGATTTTTCTTCGGCGTGACTTCTTCCTGTCATTTTCTTTCCCTTGTCAAATTCCTAATTGATTTTTTTCATAAATCCTTCTATTTTTCCTTTTTGTCTTGAATGATCCTCTTCGAATTCCTCGGGGTCCCCTTTTTCACTGTATATGTTCCTCAATTTATAGGAGTTTGCTTCCTTCATGGTGAAGGAATGGTGAGGATAACTACAAATGAAAATTGGCTGATGCCAGGATATGGAGGAACAATAGGCGGTTGAAACAGGATAAGGGTTGATGGCAAAGCAAGGGGGTGATGGGCAGTAGGGGCAGGCAGTAGGGTGGCAGCAGAGTGGGGTGACAGAGCCACTTGCTCTGTTTCTACCCCCCTTCTTTTTATAATTATTATTATTTTTAGTTTTATTTTTATTCCTTTTTTTGTTTTTATTATCATAAATTGGACTAACAATAAGTAACAAAATTGGGTGCTTACAGCTGCGTTGTTCTTCTCATCGTAAAGCCTCTCATCGTAAAGCCTCGTAAAACCTGCCTTCTTCTTCTCATTGGACCATACTCTGCTTCCTTCTTCTTCCTTATCGGACCACACATTTCTTCATTCTTTTTCCTCATTGGAACCTTACTACTGCTTCGTTCTTCTTCCTCATTGAAACCAGACCCTACTACTGTTTTGGTCTTCTTCCTCACCATTCGTTGCTCCGTTTCTCGTTGCTCCGTTTCTCCATTGCTGCGTCTTTGGTAGATTGTCTTAGATTGTCTTTGGTAGATTGTTCGCGCTTTTGCCTCCTCTCCTTGCTACTACAAATTCATGCAATGTTGGTTCTAAAGACCCTTGAACTATTACTATTTCAACATCCCACCTTATTGCATTATTGCGTGAATGTTTTTATCTTCTTCAGATGAAAAAACAACAGAATGATGAGCATTTGTTTTTCTTTTTAAGTAAAAAAAACACATGTTCAAATCAAGAACAATATGGCATTCTAGGCAAGTAACAGTTCAAGGGGTTCTTGTTCTTGTGTTACTAATTCCATAAACTCTCTATCAATCAAATGTGTGGTTCTACTATTCCTTGTGCTAAAAGAAGTTACTGTATATTGGAAATTGAAAATTAACTTTTATTCCTTGTTCTTTATTTTGTGCTAAAAAAAGTGACTTCATTTGTTTTTTTACTTTAAATAGATATTGTCAAAGTGTGGTGTTAGTGGACGTATATTCCTCTAATGGACCTATGTTCTCTTTATTTCGCCGCATTATAGATGATAGAGTCTTTTAACTCTAATAAATAATTAAATTTGAGAATTTCATAACCATTTTTTTTCTAATAATGATGCATAAAGCATTACATTAGTGTGTATCCATTATTAACAGAAAATTTCTACTTTTATTCTTTAATTTGTGAATGGTTATGGTTAAGACCACATTATATGAAATACTTTTTTTCATCCGAAATTGAGTTTCAGTCGTTATTGACCTTATGTTGTATTGGGGTTTACTGCTCCTTGAACCTAAGAAAAATGTTTGTATTCTGTTGCATTGTGATTTTTACCAAGGTTTAGTCATGGTCTTCTGCTATAGTGAGGTCTTTTTCGTCAAGGATTAAATGGAAACATTGTTTATGTGGTGAAAGAGCTTATATATACACATCAACCCGTGAAAACAATCAATGAAGGGTTTTTTGGAGATGCCCTAATTGAAATGTATGTTTTTTTTTTTTTCATTCTATTTTACAGAATTTGTTTAGTTTGTGATGTTAAGATGAAAAATTCAATAATTGATATGTGACATGTTTTTGTAGGGCCAAAACTCATGCAATTATTTCATATGGATGGATGAAGATACACATGATGGTTCGGAACAAGACAGTAGGGATGGGACTGAGCAACAGGTAAAGGAGGCAATGGACAAGTAATTAAAGTCAGAAAATAAGCTTGATTTGGAGAGGAGGAAAGGATACATTGTGTATTATTTTTTGGTTATGTATTGCACAACCACTTTAATTATGTGCATTGTGTTGTTTATGTTCATAATTAGGAATTAAGGTAGGAGCTGTTAGTTGTTAGCAATTTAAACTTAGTTGTAGAATATGTTAGTTTGGGAGTTGTATGTTAGAATGAAGTGAAACACCCATTTGATGATAGCTGGATTGTTTTGTAAATTTAGGGGGTAAGTTGTAGGATATGCCATATTGTTCTTGATTTCAACATGTGTTTTTCTACTTAAAAAGAAAAACAAATGCTCATCATTCTGTTGCTTTTTCATCTGAAGAAGATAAAAACATTGACGCAATAATGCAACAAGGTGGGATGCTAAAATAGTAACAGTTCAAGGGTCTTTAGAACCAGCATTATATGAATTTGTAGCAGCCTGGGTAAAGCCTAATGCAAAGGAAAGGAAGAAGAAGAAAAGGAAACCGGTCTTACTAGGAAGGAAGAACAACCAAACTCAGTTCGCCAGGAGCGAAGGCAAAAGCGCGAATGATCTACCAAAGACGGAGGAACGGAGTAACAAACGGTGAGAAAGAAGAACAAAGCAGTAGTAGGATCTGGTTCTGATGAGGAAGAAGAACGAAGCAGTAGTAGGGTTTCGATGAGGAAGAAGAACGAAGAAATGTGTGGTCCGATGAAGAAGAAAAAGGAAGCAAAGTATAGTTCGGTGAGAAGAAGAAGGCAAGTTACGAGGCTTTACGGTAGTAGGGTCTGGTTCTAGTGAGAAAGAACAACGAAACAGTAGTAGGGTTACAAGGTGAGAAGAAGAACTCAGGTTTTACGAGTGAGAAGAAGAATGCAACCTCGATGTTTTATGCCTAACAATTTCCATTTTCATTTTTATTATTTTTAAATTAAAAAATTAATAAAAATGTCATGTAGGCAGGTATCCACGGATGGTATTTCTTTCACTAGTGGTGCATGAATCATTTCTCTTTACAAAAAATTATATCTTCAAATTAACTTTATTTAAAATCTATTTAAAAAAAAACAAGACTTTACTTAAAAGCAAAAGCTTAATACGTGGAGGGCCAGTCGAATTCCCCACACTCACCAGCCATATATGCCGCCTATAATTACTAGCGGAAGGATATTTAATATTTTAAGTTAGAGAAATTAAAAAGCTCACACATTAATTGAAAGTAGAAAAAATTTTACTCGTTTAATCAAAATTCCAATTCGCTTACCTATTATTTATATTATATTAATATAATATTTCTGCATTAAGTATTATTTTTATGATATATGAAAGACATTTCTTAACAAAATTCATTTTCTTTTAAAATTTAAAAATACTTATGTTAGCTATTAACTTTAAATAATTACAAACAAATTCCTTGATCAAATTGGGTTTCTTTCCAAAGTATCAAACATTAATAAATATTGGTTTTTAATTTTTTACATTATAAAACATTAAATCTTCTCTTACTAAATATTTGTATTGTTTTCAGGCTTTTCATAACCAAACGATTAAGGCATTAGTTAAAAAGAAATGTAAAGGGAGAATATACAAATATGTGTATATAAAGGCATATACACACATTTGCCTCTAAATGAGTTTTACGAATAATTAAGTTAAGGATTTTAATTTTTCAAATAACAACACATTATTTTTATTTAGTAATACATTCATTTTAAATATTTATATCAAATAAATTAATATTATTTTAAAAAAATCAATTAAAGGAGAAATTTTACCTCTCTTGTTTTCTTTAATCATTAATTAAATTTATTTTATACACATTAATTAAACTTAGAAAATATTTACAAATCACCACCACAGTAAAATTGTATGAATAAAAAAATATTAAATTTCATTAAAATCTCTTACATTTTAAGTTTACAGTTAAAAATACCAATTTAACATCTACTTAATTATGTGCATATAATCATACATATATATGTATATATAATTATATATTTAATATTTAGTCTTCTTATACATATAGAACACAGGGAAGGACAAACAATGGATATTACATAGATATGGAGAGATGTTAACAAATATGAAACAATGTGAGGTCCATGTGCTTCTCGTTAACAAGTTATCCACATTAGAGATAGACAATGAAAATGATGCAATTAATGTGATATTGATGTACGTGTACTTATACATTTTTGCAAGTTCAAGGTGGCAGCATGTGGAATTTTATGGAGAACCGAAAAGGGAATATGCGTAGTTTCATAAGTATTTTATATTTTATAATAATCTTTTTAATTTTTCTTTTATGCATTATTATCACAGTTATTTCTGTCCTTGTGGGAAGCAAGGAGACATTAATCCACTATCTAATTTACAATGCATTTAAATTGCCAATAATGGCAGTAGATCAGCCTTGTAAAAGCAACTGGAAAAAGATGTTATGGCTGGTGTTATTGGTAAGGAATCAAAAGTTGCAAAATGTTTGTGTATTGGTTTATAAATTAATGAGTGAGTTGCTAAGTGGGAAAAAGTTCCACAGTCACGTGATGTGCACATGATGCATGTGAAGTACACTACAAGTTCATAATGTGTGGAATTTTCACAACTTTGATACTGCAGACTGTTTAGCCATGGATTTTTAACTATTTCCACTTTTTGATTCGGGGTAAAATATTTCCTTTGTATATAATTAAAAATTATTTGTGGACAATTGCTAATGAAGATTTCTGTTTCCTCCTTTGTTTGGAAAAATATAATATAATATATATATATATATATATATATATATATATTCAAATTAACGATATTACAATCACAAATCAAAGATAATATTAGCAGCAAATAAGCAATATGTATTGTTTTAGGACTGTAAATTTTACAGTTATCTTGAAAGAATTTTAATTAACATTTGATAATTTGAGTGAAATTTTAATCAAGCTTATATAGAGTTTTAATTTTAATTAAAAATTTGAGTATAAAATATTAAAATTGCTATTTGATCCTAGTTTGGTAGCTCAATTACGTTTCAAATGACTATACTTGAGAAGAGGAATGTTATTAATACTATTTTTATACATCTTCTGCGTAATTAGTTGAAATAATCATTTATTTTTAAGAGTTTCATTATCAAATAAGGACAGATAATAATTAAATAAGAATTGAAATTCAACAAAATTAATGTTTCTCAATAAATTTTAGTTCATTGTAAAAATATTTTTAAAAAAACCTCAAAGAATATGATTAGTGTTTTTCTTTTTTGTTGATTAACAATATCGTAATCATTCAGTTTGGGATTTAGACACACTTAATGTTTTTCATCGCTCACCAAAAATGTATTTTGTGGGATTCAAACTCAAACTCTTCCCCACAAACTTAGCATGTGTTGTCAACTGAATTATATCCATTGGATATTATTAGTCTTTTTCTAATCATTAACAAGGTTGAAAAGAGTAATTTTTACTCGATAAAGAAATACTAACGTTTTTTTCCAAATGTTATTTCTATTCTAACTTTCATGATTACCATGGATTAAATTTTATTTGGTGTACAAATAAAAGGGTCAAGGTGGCTTGAGCATCAAATAGGTGAATAACATCAATAAAGCAATGTTTGGTAAATGGAGGTGGCGAATCTTAAATGAAGAAGACTCTATTTGGGTAAAGCTCTTTTAGTCTAAGTACAGGGATATTAGAAGTAAGCTTCAGTCTGATAAATGAAGTGGAGCTTCACAATGGTGAAAAGATATAGTGCAGGTAGCATCATGAGAGGGAGAATGAAACTAGTTTAAAGGCAGCATGAAGCCAATGGTAGTCAATGACTCAATGTTCAACTTCTGGAAGGAAGGATGGTGGGAATTAGGTAGCCTAAAGTCTATCTTCCCTAGGTTGTTTACTCTATCCGATCAAAAGACAACTTTTATCTCATAAGTGGAGGAATGATGTGCAAATAAACAGGAATGAAAGCTATGATGGAGAAGATCACTTATCAGCTAGGAGAATGATTAAGTGAGTGAGTTGAAAAGAGTCTTTACTAGGGAGCATTTGAAATAGGGTGTGAAAGATGGGTGGGAGTGGAGGAGTAATGTTGTCATAAAAGATGTGTTTTCAGTAAAAAAAAAAAAAACTTATAATGCAATCCACAACAAACCTCAGTACAAAGTTCTTCCATCTTTAAGGTGATCTGGAAAGCAAGAGTTCCCTTAAAGATCTTTGTGTTTGATTGGAGAGTTGTTCACAATCGTATTCTAACAAAGGTGGAATTAGCAAAGAGAAATATTCAATCTAGATGGTGATATTTGTCTTGTTTGTCACTTTGAACCAAAATTTGAATCACATGTACTATTCCCATGTAAATCATCATATCATTTTTGGATGAATTGTTATTATTGGCTTGTATACTCACAGGCTCTATCATCAAATTGTACCTCTTATTTGTGACAACATCTCAATCTTGTTAGCGATTTATTGAAAGGTGTAAAAATATTATATCTATAATTTGGTTGGCTACCTTGCGGACAATCTAAATTTCAAGAAATGCTTTGATATTTAGAGGATCAAAAGGTGTGAAAATATGGCTAACTACCTTATTGACTACCAACAGTGACAATCATGGTGGCAGTGACACACATGATCATAAGGGTGACCACAATAATTAGACTAATTCTAGTGAATTTTCTAGACTAATGATAGCAACTATCGAGGTTCCTATTAAACAATATTATATTCTTCTTAATTTTGCAATTAGGGATCAACCTGGGTCATACTTCTCATATATACAATTCATAAATGTAAAATACATTTAAGGTTCCTATCAATGCATTGGGGTAATCATAATTCTATGAACATTGTGAAATCCTTATCAAAACAAAAATTAATCATTGCAAATTGAATCATAATTGTTATTCATAATTCTCACGAATTTAAGAGTTAATCGATGTTGAATTAGATTTCCAATCGATTACCTAGTTTCATTTTATTTAGATCAATCAGTCCTAATATGTTAGAGTCCATACAAAACCTAAATCTAGAAAATGCATATGAATAGGAGAAAGGATGAAACGTATAACATAAATTTGAAAATAAAAAAAAGTGAGACAGAGATTCGGATTCAAACCCTATACGTGATTGCGTTGGAAATCTTGAATTAATTAAAAGTTTAGCCTTACATGGAGATTTTGTAAGATCCAAAGAAATAATAATATAAATCATATCAATCACACACCTATTAAATCTAATTTCAAATATAAATTATATTCAAAATCTTAAAACATTTAAATAATAAAATAAGTCACATACAGAACAACTTGTCCAACGAGCATTATCGCCCAGCTAAAAAGTAGAACATCTCGCCCAACAACAAGTGTCACCCAATGCGAGGGGTCTAAGCTATGGTTTTCCAGAAAAGGGATTTCACTCATCAAGATGTGTCATTGGGCACAAAGCCAAGGAATTGTCTCATAGTGACAACTTTCCACTGGGCCAAAATCTAGCTAGCGAGACTTTATGGAATTGTAGAAACTCTGCTGCATAATCTCTGTCATTCAACAAGCTCAAAAAATAGGTTTAGCAACTACATTCAAGGTTCTATCATATACATTTGCATTGTATCTTACATAAATCAAGTACATTATAGTTCTATCATTATATATACATACTTGAACATGCTCAAAATACCAAGTTTTACAAGTTATTCTAAAATTACATATTCACCTAAAGTTCACATATTTTATACAAAACAGAAGATATTCCTTCCACTGCCAAATTT
This sequence comes from Psophocarpus tetragonolobus, assembly GCA_037954015.1. Taxonomy (NCBI): domain Eukaryota; kingdom Viridiplantae; phylum Streptophyta; class Magnoliopsida; order Fabales; family Fabaceae; genus Psophocarpus; species Psophocarpus tetragonolobus. The sequence continues at coordinate 33,609,446 of CM075694.1, forward strand.
TGACTTCTTAAATCCTTCCAACCTTGCCCTTAATCTTCACCATTGGTGTTTGCTCTTGTGCAAAATACAATCATCGCATTCGTACAAAAAACACATACAAGCAAGGATAAGCTAAAAGAAGAACAAATCAATTTAATAAGAATAGAATACATTAATAAGATTGTATTCATATACCAAAACCATTAGACAATCAAACATACTATATTCCCTCTTAACATAAACAAGCATCACAACAAGATCATATGACTTGACGTTTCTGGAAAACACACATTAAGTTTAGATACAAATATGGTTCATCTGACTACATTTTCAATTGGCGTCTGGTGTCTAGTTGACCCAATACTGACAACCAAATAGGTCTAGACAATACTCATCAGATACCTCCAACTAATGTCTGACATCCATAGGACTCATTTCTAACATTCAGTTGACTTTCAATTGGTGTATGTACCCAATACTGACACTCAGTTGCTATCTAAGTACATCATTTTGGTGTATCCTCATCTTGCTTGACATGAACACCAGAATCATAGAGACCTCACGAGTATCCCTAACTTAATTAATACACTACACAAGGCTCTATTACCATAAACCAAAATAATGTCATCTATACTCACCCCTCACCTTACTAAACATCACTTTCCCATAAACCATTATTTAATTAACTTAATTCCAATTATATTAATAATTAAATAACCCTATTTCACCAAAATAAAACATATATATATATGTATATTTCAACCAATATTCCATAATTAATTTATTAATTAGCTTAAATTAAGGGTGTGTTTGAAAAAACTAGCTGAAAGCTGATAAGTTAGCTAAAAGCTAGTTTGGTAAAACTAGTTGATTAACTAGCTAAAAATTGTAAAATGATAAATAAGATCACCATTAATCATTAGATCAACAATGAGTTATTTAAAATAATTCTAACATGTTTTAATAATGTAAATTAATTACATATTTAAATTATAAATTATTATAATTATATATTTAAATTATAAATTTTTATAGTAACATGTTTAAATTATAATTATATCTTTAAATTATAAATTTATTTAATTACATATTTAAATAATAAATTATTATAATTGATATTTAAATTATATTTGCATAATTAAATATATAAATTTTAAATTGCATATTTAAATTATAATTTTCTATAAATTATAAATTTATATTATAAATTATTACAATTGTATTAATGAAGGGCACAGAAATGAAGGAGAGAACATGTATAATGTGATGAGAAAGGGAATTAGTGGGGGACAATGCATTAATTACTGGAGGGTAAACATATAAAAATAAAATTAGCTAGTAACTGAATAGAAGATCTTTTGAAAAGTAGTCTTTTTAAAAAATTAGTAGCTCCTAAAAAAACTCTTAGATTTTTGCTATCCAAATGGAGTTGAAAGCATTTCAGCTAGTTTTTCAGCTTTTAAGCTAGTTGAAATAGCAAACCTAACACACTCTAAATTTAGTTCTCTTTTATTTATTTCACACACTTATAGCATATTAATAAAAACAGGTCCTTATAAATCTCCATAGAAATTTGAAAAAAAGAAAGAGAAAAGGTAGAAAAGATAAAACTAAATTTCAATTATATATTAATATTTTGTCTCAAATAAAAAAAGACTATTTAAATGGTATCCAAAAAGTGGGTCATACAAAAATAAGTCTAACTAATCCTATTGAAAATAGAACTAAAATTAAAAAGGAAAACTACAATTGAAATTAAAATAAGAAAAAAAGGGGAATGACCCAATGAAAAACTCTATCCAAGAAAGTCCAATTAAGTCTGTAAAATAAAAGAAAGTATGAAAATGAATAAAAAATATAAAAGTAGATGAATTATAAGTAAAAGACTCAAACAAGTACAAATATGAAAAAGACTAAATAAAATAAATAAAAAATAATTGCAAGAATAAAAGTACTATAAAATATTTATAATAAAATTTTCTGTCAATTATGTGTTTGAGAAATATTATGTAGAAAATTAAAAAATAATCTAAAAAAAATTCTAGGAGACAATTTATACACATAATAGAGTTTAAACAAGAGATAAGAATGTTATGGATATTTTATTTCGCCAAGACTTATTACCATGCAATAGACAATTAATTTTTAATCCTATTGCTTATTTTTTAGAATAATAGACCTAATTTCTCGATTTTACTTTAAATCTCTTGACTTATAAAATTGAAAAAATTTTATTGATCATAATTTGAAACTCAAAAGTTTAGTTATTTCATATTCCTGAGCATGCAATCTATCAATTGTTCTAACTATTCTTAATTAAAAAGTGTTTCCTCAAACAAAATTAAATTAGCAAGTTTATGAAATTAAAGTAGGGCGACCATGCCTAATATAGATAATTAAAAGTGGTCTGTGTGGTTTGATCAAACTCCAACAACAAAGATAATTAGCTCTTCTTCATCTGGGTTCCATGGAGGAGCATAGTCTATGCTCTGTGTGGATGTTAATCTACATTTCTCTCAATCTTCCTCACACAATACATAAAAGTGTTTAATAAAAAAGAAATATCCTCTTTCTAATTTGAAACCCTATTTAAAGACAAAATGATACATATGGGTACAAGGATCACTAAGTGTTATACAATATTTTGTTTGAGTAGTTACAATGAAAATTAAAACAATCTTTACTCAAGTGTTCATGCTCTCTTATTCAAGTGAACACAAAGAGAAATATTTTCCATTGTGTAGGGCTTACTCAAGCACCCAAGTGACCTTGCTTGAGTGAGCACAATGAAACGTAAATGCGAGAAAGGCTCACTTGGTTGACCAAGGAGGTTTGCTTGAGTGAGGTCGGGTAACATGAGCTTCTTCAATGCGCTCCTTTGGCTTATGATTGTTTAGTTATTTTCCTTGAGAGTCAAACATATTCCAATATGCATAATTTTTTCAAGAAAACACCATATCACTCAAAAAACAAATTTTAAAAAGAATCAACTCCTAGATTAAATTTGAATTTTAACCTAAATGTAAAGTTCTTTTAAAGTTCAAAAGCATAAAAGATGTAAATAATTATATAATTTATGTATTTCTACATGAATAAATTATAATTGGCAAATATTCTCTATTACAATTGTGTTGATGTCATAATAGTAAAAAAACAGGATCTTTCTTCTTGATCAAGATAAGAAGTGTATTTTTTAATTAGGGTTGTTTTTTACAATAGTGTTGAAGTCATAATAGTAAAAAAGCAGGATCTTTCAACTTATTTTGCTACTTGGATATTTTATGTTTATGGTCAATTGCTTCCATGTCAACCACACCCATGTTTTTTAAACTCATGATTTAACTCGCAAAATTATACGATTTTTATGAGTTTAGGTAAGCAAAATGAATCAATTTACATGTAAATTTGTCCACAGATAAACTATGTTGAACTCAAATAAACTTGGATTAACTCAAATAAACTTGGATGAACTCGAATGAACTCAACTTTTGATATTGTTTGATAATTTTTTATTCTAAATGAACAACATATGCACTTGATTCTTATTGTTATTATATTATTAGTATATTTGATGATATTTTGTATATATTTATTATGGACTTTGGTGTAGATTTAGTTAGTTTTTTTTATAAAATTTATTAATAATATTTTGCCTAACTTTATTATGAAGTAATTCAACTTTAAATGAACAACAACTGACTTAACAACACATAAAAAAAATGAAAATAACATAATGTATAAAGAGTAGTAAAACAAATATACTGCGTCAAAAACAAAAAAATATTAAATCTTTTGTATGAAAAACATATTTTATCATCAATTTTTTTTTTAATTTTTTATAAAGTAGTTATTTTTTAAGTCTCTTATGACAAGAAACTAAGTGACTTTGATAAGTCAATGATTAATTACGTTAGAAAATTTAACGAGATAGCCCAGTATAATTTGTTTTGGATAAATTGTATTATTAATTGTTTTTAAACCACTCTAAAGTTATAAACTATTTTAAAAAATAAGATATTAAAACAATAGTTAATTCAACTATTATTTAATTGTCAAAGTTGCTTATATATATATGTTGTATATATATTAAACTATTATATATTTTTATTTAAAAATCTATATTATTCTACAAATATTTTTTATTCTATCAAATTAGTAATACAATTATTTTATTTTTTTCTCTCTCTTTTTATGTATTAATAAATTGGATATCACCTTGGTCAAATATAAAAAAATCACATTTAATAAACTAAAATATAAATGAATTCCAAGTAATTAATATTAAATTATGAGAGTTTTTGAAAAAAATATTTTTTTTTAAAAAAATTAATAGTTCCTAATGAAATTATTTCAATTAGTTTTTCAGAAATGACAAAAGCAATGGTTTAGAAATTATAATTTATTTTTATATTAAATTAAAAATAAATTTAATTAATATACTTAGTGTAAAATGAAGTAATTTGTACTTATTATTGAATCATGAAGAGTACTATTCCTATTTTTGGCCTATTTGCATTAATTATTCATTATTTATTTTTACTATATGCTTATTGCTTGTATCAATGGCTCTAACGGTAACAGGTCATATTTGCATTAGTTATTTTAATTAATTATTATTTGACTATAAGCTGTACAATTTGTTGGTTTGTGGTACTTTCTAGACTAGATTACACATACGGCGCGGTCAAATAGGTCAAACTGACTTTTTTTTTTAATTTAAATTTTCAATTTTATTCTTATGTTTTTAATTTGCTATTTTGTCTTCTTATTTTTGAAAGAGAAAATCACGTATGTATGGTTAGAACAAAAAGATTTACACTCAAATTTAATTATAATTCTTTATGTGTGATGAGTTTGATGAATTTAACAATTAATATTTTAAAATTTAGTAAAAAGTTCTTTTACATTACAAGTATATAGAAATTAAATTTTTTAAAATTATAATAATATGTTCTTTATTTTTTAAAATTATTAAATTTGTGTTAACAATTGATTGATAGATACATTAATTTGACGATAATTTAATGGTATGGGTCAAAAAAAATTTTTTACTTTGAATTTTCAATTTTAGATTTGTATAGATTTAATTATACTTTGTATTCTATGTTTTTAATTTGGCATTTTGTTTTTATATTTTTTAAAATTACGATATTATGTTTTTTAGTTTTTAAAATTATTGAATATGGGCTAAATATTTATTGATATATAACACTAATTTGACAATAATTTAAAAGTAACACAAACCTTACTTTTAAGATTGAAAGAAAATTAAATTTGAATAATGAGACAATAATTTTAATTAATTAAAAAGTTTAATTAGCATGCATGGTTAGCGTAAAAAGTTTTACACTAACATTCAATCATGATAAATTTATTGATTTTACCAATTAATACTTTAAAAATCATATAAATAAATAAATGTAATTAAACATCAGAGCATAATAATTAAATTACTTTTTAATCATAAAATTATGATCTATCATACCATTAAATTATTATAGTGTAAATCAATGTTTGTATACTTAACCTTTAATGTCAATCCAAAAGTGACTAACACAAATTTAATAATTTTAAAGTAGATAAACAAAATGTCATGATTTTGTTTTATGCTTAAGAAAGTTAGCAGGTATTTCTTTTATGAGAAAAAGAACGAGTCATATTTTCTTTTTATTTGTAAAAATTAAAATTTATTAAAAAATTATAGTTTTCTCAAACTATAGTCATAATTAAATTTCTTTTTATTTGTGACAATTCATTTACATTATTTAACTAATTAAACTATAGTTTTCTCAAAAATAAAATATGTAACATACCAATTGTTATACAATTAATATTATTCACAAATATAATACATTCATTTATATACAAAATTATACTCAAAATTAAAAAACTTACAAATAATATTAAAGATAACATACCAAACAACTTGCTCAGTGATATATGTCGTTTAGCGAGGAATTGAGACATCTCATCCAACGGCATATATGACCCAGTGAGGAGTCTCAACCATGGTTTTTTAGGAAAGGAGTTTCGCTCAACGAGATGTGTTGTTAGGCAAAAAATCATACAAAATTCCTAGTAGAGAAAATTTTGCGCTAAGTGAGACATGTCACTAGACTCAAAGCTATAAAGTTGCTTAACAAAAACAACTTTTCGTTAGGCGAGAGTCACGGTCTAATGAGACTCTGCATAATCAGAAACGCATACTTCATCTGCATAACAACAGGTAAAACAAGCCTACAACTATGTCCTTTACACCACTTTAGATACTTATACTTATCACTTACAAAACCATTTTACAATATGTAAAATCTCTCACATACTTTTCCTACATACACATCTATCAAACTATAATAGTATTATCAAAAGTTCTAAAATCATGTAAACTCCCAAGCCTAAGTTTGAAATTCTTCACTTTATAGCACCTTGCTTCTCAGCAGCACCACACTTTCTGCTTATGTGCAAAACACGCTTATCACAATAATGCAAAAAACATATGCAAGCAAGGGTAAACTTATAATAATATAAATCATTTTCAATATAATGAACCAATTAAATCAACATAAATATTCGTGTAATATATTCCTAATCAAACAATCACAAAGTTAGACGTTTTCTGGAAAGACTCATTCAATTCAGATACTAGGTGACCTAATGATTTTTTTCCAATTGGAGTCTGACAGTTGATGTCTACTTGACTTAATATTGACAACTAATTGAAGTCATACCCAATTGCTGTCAAACATAAACTAACTTCATATTGACACTCAATCACTGCTTGAGTATATTTAAGGGTATTAGTTCGTCCTAATTAACTGTCCTACCAGATCACAATGACCTTAATTAGCATTTCATCATAATTAGCATCTCAACAACATATTTCGCGATAATTAGCATCTCAACAACACATTTCACCATAATTAGCATCTCAATGAATTACTCATTTTAACATGCATTAGCTGAAATTCACATGAAACATTGATTCAAAGCACCCCAAGACACAAATCAAACATAATTCCTTCATACTCAAAGTGTGAAAGATTATTCACAAAAGTCACAACACATTCAAAGCTCAACATATTAATCAAAGTCCCAATTACTCATGCATAACTAAATCACACAAATCACTTTAAAGTTTTGCTAAATTAAAATGAGTTTCAAGCTTCCCTTCACCTATTCCTCACTTAAAAAGCTGAATTTGTAGAATTAGGGAAAATCAACTATAGGAATTACTCAAATCTATAATGGTCAACACTCAAAATTATGAGTAAGGGAATAAATTTTGTTGGATTCCGCTGGCAAGAAAGGCCACATGAAAGAGAGGAATAATTATTGGGGAAGAGAGAGGTGAGAGAAGGAGAGTGGTAGAGAGAAGGAGAAAGAAAGAAAAGGAAAGAAAAAAAAGGAAAAAGAAACCAGAGTTGTGTTTAAAAATTCTGATTTTGAACTATAACTTCCTTTCTAATAAAAAGATTACATATATGTATATCTCCCCTCACACTAAACTAGACTCCATTCTCACAATTTATAAATCACTTAAATCCAATTACTTTCATAATTAAATAAATACTTTCCTCAACACAAAAACACATTATAATTTATTATTTACACTTGAATTAAATTTAATTTTCATTTTATTTATTTTCCACACTTATAATTTATTAATAAAACATCACCTTACAAAATAAATCATGTTTAAGATATATTTTTTCCATTTCAAAATAAGTATCATATTAGTAAAAAAAATTATTGCAAAATAAGCATTATACCTAGGCATGGTAAAGATACTCCTATCTATGGGTGTATCTTGTTTAGTCCACATTGATTTGCTACATGTAATATTTTTTATATAAATTATGTTATAATTAAAATTTACAATAAACAAATATTCTTAAAGATAAAAATTATATTTTAGAATTATAATAATAAATTTGTCTTGATTGAAGCTATTAATATTATTGAAATATATTAAAATTTAATTTTAAAATGAGAAAATAGATATGAAAACAAGAAAAAATATTCTAAAAAACATTATTGTTGAAGTTTTTTTTTTAAAAAAAGTTCTCATTTTATATTATATATATATACTCTGATTTCATATTTTTTTTAATTGGAGTACGTTTGTCTATATTCATAAGAAAATATCTAAATTTTTAACTCAATTTTTTTTTAAACACAAACATAAAATCCATTAAAAAAGAACACTTAACAATATAGTCATGCTAACTAAATTTAGAATGGAGTTCAATTAAACCGGAATAACTGGGCATAAACTTTTCAGGCTTAGACTATATATACTTTTAGCAAGTTAACAATCTGACTCATTAGATTTGACCACTGTTTACATACCAAAAATTAAATCAATGTCAATCACCAAATTTCACCATTTTTTGGTTTTTAATTTTTTATTATAAATGGAAAAGAGTTACACCTAACTTGTGATGCTAATATTGATTTAGAGTTTTTAATTTTATTTAGACCTTGTGATATGATAGCGAGGTAAAAGACTCTTATCAGATCGAAGGGACAACTTGAAAATAAGCATTTAACTTTAGAATTAATTATTCAATTTTAAAAAAAATGTATCAGATTAATTGGTAAGCATTTTATAAGTAAATGCAACTTAGTTTCTATTTCATTAAGTTGCTAAGTAAGTATTTATAAAAGCAAAATATATGTTTTTTTTTGTTCATTACGAGTCTTTCAAGTTACGCAATCAAATATTAATCTGATCCGAACATATAAAAGAAATCGAACACAAAATATTTTATTAAATAAATTATTTTGAAATTTTTTCACATGCATTGATGTAATAGTTGAAAAAGAATTTAAACTATTTTAATTTTAAATCTTTATATATTATTTAGAAAAAATATTATTTTATTTTTAAGATTTATTTAAATTTCAAAAATATTATTTATAAATTATTTCTTCATTTAATATTAGGATGCTTGTTATATAAATAGAGAATTCTAAATAAAAAGAATTGTTTCATTATTCGTAAATTATAATATGGAGAGAGAATTTTAAAACTTTTTGTACGGCAAATTTATTAGAGATAAAAATATTGAATGTGAATCACCTAAACAAAAAATATTTTATTTATACTGTATTTTTTTATCAATATTAATAAAAAGAAGTTAATTGATTATATTTTTCATTTTCCAAATACCATTACCTTACACCACTACATCAAGTATAAAAAAATATCTTGTAAGTTAAATTAGTTTATGAAAACAATTTTAACTTCTCTAAAAAAAATTAATTTTAACTTGTACATAGAATAATTTCAATCTATAAAGGATATTTGTTTATGTATATTTCTTATAAATATTTATGAAAAATCTTATATAAACAAATAAAATAATTATTAACAAATCAATAGTTTGGGTCTACAGGACCAGAGATCTAAGGCAAAATTTGGGTCTAATTGTCGTGGTGTTACCCAAAGATGATTAATGAAGATATTAATATAAATATAGCTTCTGATTAATTAATTAATTAAATAAATTTAAGAAAGAGAAGGAAAGTTGTAATGGTTTTGTCTGGGTCATACTTTAATCAAAAGTTATGCTTCAAATCAAAGTCTGTGTTCCTTCCTCTATTGGTGGCTTTTTCTGGCCTCCAAAACCATGATTATATTCAGAAAAAGGTTCAATAGTTTAATCCAAGTTTGCAATTGTTTTTTAGGAATGAAAAGATTAGGTTTAGTCAAACTGTATTGACTAAATTATCCCTCTGAAACGTTCGAATTTAAAATCCTGATTTCATAGTCAAACATTCTGGCATTGTACCATCTATTATAGAAAAATAGCAGGCTAATCCCCCTCCTCTGCAGTCTACATTGCACAAAATAAATTTTATCTTTTTATAATATAAACTAAATAAATTTTATTATTAAACATGTAAGATTAACTTTTACAAAAATTAAATATTCATCTTTATGTTATTTACAGTAAATATTAATTATATTTTGAAATCTAACATTATATGAAATATTCCTTTAAAACAATGAAATCAACTTACAGTGTATGTTTTACTGTAATATTTAATGAGTTTAACATATATAGAATTTTAATAGAAAAGTTTTTATATTAGTGGTTAATCACAACTTTTCATTCACATTATTTTTAAAATAATAATTAGAAAAAAATAAATTTAACATATATAAAAAGTTATAATTAATTGTATTTTTTACACTGATAATATATATAAATGTTTTTTTATATTCAATTACAATATTTTATTTATATAATTTTTAAAATATTAATTATTAAAATCAACCAACTTTAAGATTCTTTTAATAATAATAATGCATATTAACTTTTATATAAATTAGATATTAATCGGTATGTATTTATAGTAAATATTAATTATATTTTGAAATTTAAAATTCTATGAAATATTCATTTTAAAGCAATTAATAATTATAAACTTTTATTCGTTATATTATAATTATTATATTTATTTATAAATAAATATTTTCATGACAATTATAAGTTTATTTTGTGTTTTTTTATAATAGTATGCTTTTAATAAAATAAAAATTTGGTCTTTTATTTTATTTTATTTTAATTTGATCTCTTAAATTTAAAATATTTTGTTTTAATTTTTTAAATTTTCTTTTGTTACACCAAATTATTTCTTCTAGTTTATCATAATAATTTGATTAACTAGATGTTGCAGAACCCACACAATCTGATTATGATATATTTTTTTACAGTTTTACGTTTTTTTATTATAGTATAGTGTTACTAGTAATTTCTTCTTCTTATTAATTTTTTAATCGACTTCTTACTAAATTTGCAGCCTTTAGCCATTTCCCCCCTGAAAAACATAGTGGAAATTAATTTTATGGTCCTAGTCAACCTAACAATTACCACTACATTGAAAATTTTGTTTCCAACCTAGATTTTTATAAAAAAATATACAAAGATTCAAAGGATACCTACCACCTATACCTTAATTAACATTAATTAACTATTTAATAATAATGTAAATAAATGAACTCAATTATAATTAAGACTCATGATATTTTAAGATATTTTAATAATTTATACCACATAAATGACCGTAGCATTATACTAATACACTATCAACAAAAAGCATATTCTGAGCTTGATTTTAATTATTAAGTAATGATAGGTATTCAATTAATATATTATTTTACAATAAATTCTAATGCTGGAAACAAAAGACCACAGACGTTAACATCAATTAAAAAATTCCATTAGCACAATGAAATCTGTGGGTACCAACTTAATTATACACTACGAATGACCTCAATTAATTGGGCTTGTCTTTTTGTTTTAATAAACTTCAATTTGGGTTCCCATTGATTTATATCATTTCATTATCACAAGTACAATAATTCAAATTTGGTTTATACAACCTTAATGAGTCGAATTTGTGTGTTTGTATTGTTTTTTTAAATAAAATTCCATGTGCAAATGAATGATCAACTAGGTAATGCCTAAGCCTGCAGTGCCATCACATTCAATAGAAGGGAAAAAATCTAAAATTGTTCCCACTACTAGAATTTGTGATCTGCAAGCAACCAAAACAAAAAGGTCAGAAAATGAATGTTAATGCCAGCTACAATTCAAAAAATGTCAAAATTTTCTGTGACCCCTTCAGGCTTATGGGGTGTCTGTCCAAAACCAAAATTCCACTGTCTATTGCATCACCATTATTCTGCACATACAAACACCTTGTGATGCAATGCTTCTATGCTTGGAAAATATTTATCATTTATCCATTTTCTCTTCATTTTATTTACATTGTTAATACAATTAAATTATATTGAATTTTCTTGAGATTCTTTTCAAATTATAATTTCGGTTTTTGTTTAAAAAAGTGTCAATATGATATTTAAAAAAGAAGATTTAAGTAAAATTAAAATAAAATATACGTGTAATACTAGAACTTTATTGCTTTTATTATATAACTTCTTATACTTGTGATTTGTTTCTTATCTTTTACTTGTTTCTATTTCAATAATCTATATTGCATTACACCTTTATCACTGCTCATTAAAATAATTCTAAAAATAGTTTTGTATAACTATAATATATATTTAAATCACTTTTTTAGAATGATTTTGGACAACATAAGATATAAATGATTTTGTATGTGCTCTTTAAATCTTTAGACTCCAAAATGGTGTAAATAGTTTACTGAAAATCTTGTATGTTTTATGGATGTGGTTTGGAGTTTCAATGTGTATAAAAATATATGTTACAAGATGTGAACTGTTTAACTAAATATTCGTCTTTAAAAAAAAATAGATTAAACAATTGTGATCTCTCATAAATATTTCAAAAATATTATTAGACACTTCAAATATCATATTTTTGAATGGTAAGTACACATGACACAAGCAAAATTAATTATTAGAATTCTAAATATTATTTAACATAGAGTGGAAGAGAGAAAAATATGTAAAACGTGATGTAATATATAAGATAAAATAGAGGAAAAAAAGTGTTGATAATATATTTAAGTTTGTATTTATAATTTATTTTTTTACACATGTTTAACTTGATTTTTGTGTAAATATTAAAAGTATAAGCAGAGTTTACATAACGTAATCTTTAAATATGAATATTTGATTTTAGAAGAAGCACATCAAAACACTTTAAATAAATGTAGTGAATAAAAAATCACAAAACAAAAAATAAAATGCTTATAAAATTTGCTATATGATCATTTATTTTTATTTTTTATTTTCTTTTCATACAAACAAATAGGACAGTTTGGTAAGTATACCTCCGAACAAGCTAGATTTGGTTTGTAGTTCGACCCTGTTGGATTGAGGTTGACTCTCTCTCTCTTTCATCATCAACCCACTTCTTCTTTCTCTCTCTTCTTTTTTCTCTCTTCTCTTTACTTTTTTGATAGCTTATTCAATACACTTTTTGCTTCCAGCTATAAATGCTTCACCTGTTTATTACATTTTTGCTTTCCCTTTACTGTTTCTCTCTCTCTCTTTAGTTTCCTCCGTTGCAAACCATTCTTCCTTTCCAGCTTTGTTAGGTCCCTCCCTCATCCTTAAGCACAGTACCCACCAACCGTTTTCCCCACCATTGCTTTCTTCTTCTCCAAAATCTACCCTTTTTCATTCTCTCTCTCTCTCTCTCTCTTTCTCTTTGCATTTTTTTCTCTTCATAAAAATAGGATTTTTGTCTGGCATTCCAATATTTTTTGTTTATTTATTTATTTATTTCTTGCTATCTTAGTCTTGCCTTGAGTTTATTTGTGACCCACTTGAGGTCACAATCTAATATAGTTAAGTGCATATCAGAAACTGTATCTTTTTGCAGCATCTGGGTTTTGTAGGGCTTGTTGTTTTGTTCTGGTATTCTTGCACCAATCTATGCTCATTGGGCCTTTTGAGGTTCAGAGAGAAGGCCCTTTGTTGCTTCTTTGGGTGCTGGATATAGATGATTAAGGAGGGTGATTTGGATCAACGCAAAGGTGAGTGCTTTGTGTCTTTTGGAATCGCTTTTTTGTTTTGTTTTTTTTTTTTTTTGGAGAATTGGCATTTGGGTTTGCCTTTTGTTTGCTTTGATCATAAGTGATGCTTTACAAGTTTACTTTTTAGTGTTGGATTTTTTCTTGTGATTGAAATTGCTTGTGAGAGGGTCCATACTTTCCCTATAAATTGTGAATTTAATGCGGCTTTCTTGACTATAGTGACATAAACACCCATGGGCTAGAGTTGCATTAGTTTTTGGTTTAGAGTACCTGAATTCTGAAAATCTGATTATGTTGGATTTTGATAAAGTTGGAATGAATGATTAAATGAGTTGATGATTTTAGTTTTTTGATTATGGAGTTCGTTGCGTGAACTGTGAAACTTGGCTGGAAATTAGAATGTTCGGTTGTGTGTGTTGAAAGTTTGTAATGGAGTACTTAACTATGTTCTTGCACTCAGGTGGGAATGTCTTGATTTGAAGGATTTGGAGGACTGATTTGATAAACTTCTAGCATCCAACTATGTCAACAAACAGTTCTTTACATGTTGAATTATCGAAAAAGACTTCATTTTTGGGATTGAGATTATGGGTTTTGATTGGGATAGCTGTTGGTGTTTTTATAGTTCTGATTCTTTGTGTATTATCTATATGGGTGATGTTTCGGAGAAAGTCTAGGAGATCTCTGGACAAGTACTCTTCGTCCCAAATACCACATGTCTCAAAGGACATCAGAGTTGACAAGGTTGGAGTGCAGATTTCTCATGATCAAGCAGAAACTGTGGCTATTACTGTTCATGACAAACCAAGTGAGAGCAATTCCGACAAGTTGCTAGTTCATTTGCGCAAGAGCAAATCCGGTGATGCTGATAATGTCAGTCAGTGCAGCTCAGCTTATCATCATGAGAGAGGGTTTAGTTCAATGTCGGGGGAAGAAGGAAGCTCTGGGACTGTTAAGAAGCAATCTACATTGTCACTTGGAGGAATGGTAATGGCCTCTCCTCTTGTTGGCTTGCCAGAAGTTTCTCATCTTGGATGGGGCCACTGGTTCACACTCAGGGATCTGGAACTTGCAACTAATCGCTTTGCTTCAGAGAATGTGATTGGTGAGGGTGGATATGGGGTTGTTTACAGGGGAAGATTGATCAATGGATCTGAGGTGGCAGTGAAGAAAATTCTCAACAACTTGTAAGAACGCTTGACGGTATCATTGTTGCCATGTTTGATTTTATCCTATGGCCTTTATCTTATTGACCCTCTTTCTCATTTGAACAAACCTTTGAACTTGTTCCAAATTGCATAATGTGTTGAATTCACAGGGGACAAGCCGAGAAGGAATTCAGGGTGGAAGTAGAGGCTATTGGCCATGTTAGACATAAGAATCTTGTGCGCTTACTTGGATATTGCATAGAAGGAGTTCACAGGTATAAGACTTTCTTAGTGCATAAAAATATCACAAAATGCATATTTTCCCTTCTATTTTCAATCACTTAACAAAATTTATTTTGTGATGGTCTTAATATTTATTTTTTACCAAATATTTGAACATAAGCTCTTTTCCTTCGTAATAAATGCAATTGCCATCTGATTTGCAGGTTGCTGGTGTATGAATATGTGAACAATGGTAACTTAGAACAATGGCTACATGGGGCTATGAGCCAACAAGGGACACTTACCTGGGAAGCTAGGATGAAGGTTATAACTGGCACGGCAAAAGCGTAAGTTCTACTTGAAAAATTAAAGCAGAGGACAACATTAATTATTTAAGTTGACTCGTACAGAAATGGCTTGTAAATATTGTGATTTTCTTGAATTCCTTGCAAACTTCTATGTCAGAATATATTTTCATGAATTTTTACACTTTGACTCAATATTTATGAATAGCTTTTGAGTTTAACTGGACTATGTTGACAGTGTAAATATATTTCTTAAACTGCCATCCAATTATGGATTATCATGTTATTGAAATTGTTAATTTATTTAATGATTATTTAAATGTCATATTTAGGATGATTTCTAATTGGTTGACACAGTGTCAATTTTTTTACACTGTCTGTGTATCGAACTCAATCTCAGTTTTATATGTGTATCAAAGAATATGATCAATGTCATTTTGAGAGTGTATGCTAATATTGTTATTTTGTAGGCTATATATATTCTCACAAATTTTACAATTTATTTGCTCCATTTGGATTCTGGGCAACACAAACAAGTCTCCTTTGCTGATCTGCTCCAATGGTCCATTGTTAAATCCCAAAACTTAGTGCACATGGGTCCTATCACCTAGATTATAATGTTTTCTATCATTCTACTGTTTTAAGTTTGTCTTGCTTCATTGGATACCTAATTTCAAAGACCTAATTCCATTGATTAAACTATTCCTGGTGGCAGGCTAGCTTACTTACATGAAGCAATTGAACCGAAAGTTGTTCACCGGGATATAAAATCTAGCAACATATTGATTGATTCTGATTTCAATGCAAAGGTTTCTGACTTTGGTTTGGCCAAACTTTTGGGTTCAGGAGAAAGTCACATCACTACTAGAGTAATGGGAACATTTGGGTATGTAGAATGTTTCAGTATCTATTTTTTATAGATTTTATTCAAAGGATTGAATAAATGGAAACTTGTTCCTGTTCCCTATTTCAGTTATGTGGCACCAGAATATGCTAATACTGGTTTGTTAAACGAGAGGAGTGACATTTATAGCTTTGGTGTACTCCTGCTAGAAGCAGTTACTGGAAGGGATCCTGTGGACTACTCACGTCCTGCTAGTGAGGTATAAAATAATAAGGGCTTCCATTTTACTGCTTCTACTTATAACTTTGTTTCCATGAGAAGTTGTCACTTTTTTTTTTTTGTATAGCGGATGAGATTTTCATTATCCTCATGGCAGGTGAATCTTGTTGAATGGCTCAAGATGATGGTGGGGACAAGAAGGGCCGAGGAAGTCGTCGACTCTAGGCTTGAAGTGAAACCATCGACGCGGGCTTTGAAGCGTGCTCTTCTGGTTGCACTAAGGTGTGTTGATCCTGAATCAGAAAAGAGGCCCAAAATGAGTCAGGTTGTGAGGATGCTTGAAGCCGATGAATATCCATTCCGAGAGGTTTCTGTCACTATCTTATGCTTAATATTCTAGTGGGAAATACAAAGAGTTGTTGTTGTCTGTCTTGTGTTAGGCTTTTGTTTGGTGTGAAATTATTTTTGAACTTGAATGCCTAATAATTAATAATCTGTTCCCTAATTTGTTCTTAGCATTCATCCTATTAAGTAATATGATCTTTTCATGATTAATTAGTAGTTACTAAATATTGAATATCATAGATCCTTGGTCCACTCTAGTTTGTGTATGTGCATGTTTTTTCTTTCTCATTTGTTCAGTGTGTTTAGGTGGTGATTGATTTAAGCTAACATTGCTTGATATCATTTTCAGGATCGAAGAAATAGAAAGAGCCGCACTGTTAGTATGGAAATTGAATCTCTGAAAGATATTTCTGGTCCATCTGATGCTGAAAAGGTGAAGGGTTCTGAAGGCCATGCACCAGAAACAACTCAAGGGTAGGATTGACAACCACACTTGACTTAACCAGCATGTACAATTGGATTGTTTCAATTTCAGTAACCAATCAAATACCATATATGTTCAAAGTTTGTCTTGAGATTTTTTTTGCCCCAACCGAGAAGTGAATCAAATCTGAGAAGAGAATCAAGTTGGAGATAGCTGATATGGACAATGAAGCATTTTCATATTCATCATGGTTATTCAAGGTTATGATATTATACACTAAATTTGCAAGGAGGATGGAATCAGGGTGAGTTCACTAGTTAATGTTGTACATACAGATGTCTGCTGAGCCAATCTCTTCCTTACATGACGGCTAATTTGCAGCCATTTTTGTCTGCTTGAGAGTGGAGATGATGAAAAACTTATATTTGGCTTCATTGTAATTGCCATTTTGCTTTAAGTTAATATGTATAAACTCCAAAAAGTATTATGTGAAGTGATAATATCCTTTCTTTTGCAGTTATTCTGCTTGATTGTGTTATGTTTTCGACAACTTGATTCCTTATGCCCCTATTCCATTTCAAACTTTAGTTCATATATGCTCTGGGGATCAATTTGCAACTTTTTCAAATGATTATTGATCAAATATGAAATGAATAAAATAAACAAATTTATCTTTTCTGACATAATCTTTCGCATTTCAATTTGCCTACACCAAAAGCACCAGATGGATTATAATTGGTTAGTTATAACTCACTTGTGAAACCTGCTAAAACTCAATTATTTGTTAATTTATGCTCCGCAGGTTAACTGTTTGATCAATTGTTTATTATTTGATTTTTTTGCATATTTTCTCAAAATTCATACTCAAGAAAATTAATTAAAGTTGATATGATTATTGCATGTATGGGTTTTTTTGGTTTTCTAGAGATGGTGCGATTGTACTCGATCAATAATATAAATTATTTTTATTGCAATGTTTTCTTCAACAAAAAGTGCCATAAAGTTTTAAGTTATATTTGGGGAGTTATTATTATCATTAACTTCTATGGTAGAATTAGTCGAAACTTGAGAGGTGATCAGTGTATCTCGCCACACATGTTAGATAAATTGCATTTAAGTTTATTCTTTTCATAACTCACTGTAATTATTTATATTTTAAAAAGTACATTATTTACGTTAAATTAAATTAAAATAAACTATATTTTAATTCAGGTTTTGTTCTCTAAAATTTATCTATACCCATCTTTTCTAATATGAAAATAATGTATATTTATCCTTCAAGTGGGTGTAGGCCAGAAAATATTTTTGAGAATTAAAAGTAGATAATTTTAAATTTGAAAGAAAAAAAATACGAAAAAAATTATGGCCATTAAAACAGACTATGAAAAATGAATCTATTTTATCTTTAAAATTATTAATAGCTTTGAAATTTTATAAAAGTCTAAAATTTATACACTAAATTTAATGGGTAAAATACATTTCAGTTCTCTAAGATTTTTTTTCAAAATAAATAAATCCTTGAAATATTTTTTATAAGTTTTTGGTTCTCAAAATTTAAAATATATTAGTTTTAGTGTTAGTATATTTTAACAGCGTCTGAAAGATAAACTTGGTATATTTTAAAAATTGAGTAACAAAAGAAAACATAGATAATTTTTTAGGGACATAATTAACATTTCAAAAAAATTATCCTAAAATTAAAACATATTTTATCCAATTTTAATTCAATCATGGACAAGATAAACAAAGTCCATCTAATTAATGAGATAAAAGGTCAGTGTCATTAATAAAATTTTGGTTTATAAAAAAGTGTAGGTGTTTTTGATTTATGGGGTTGATCAATGGTCATAAAAATAAGAGAAAAACATAATTTTTTGTTTGATTTGATATTGATATGACACATTTAGAAGTTTAAAGACGTGACGATTTTTAAGACACAAAGTCTAAATATACAAAAGATTGTTAAAGCAATCCAAAGCTCATGAAAATGTTGTCACAAAACTAAACTAACATCAGGTTCTCATATAGAATAAATAATGACCGACTCAAGATCAAGTAAACTTAGTTCTTAACTCTTGTACTTTCTGCTTTTTATATTTTTAATAATATTTTTTGATTTATAAAAATAAATTCTGAATTCAGAATCGATTCTAATTTGACGCCAGCTGATCTACACGTGGTATACAATGTTCCCGTTTTGCTCTTCTACCCTTCTCTGGAAGCACTTAATTCTGTGAATATGTTATCTCAGCTGTTTTTTTGCTGTGTTATTATCTAATTAAATATTTATTTTTAAAAAAAATCGAATTAAATATTGAAGTCATAGAACTTGACGACAAGATAAGTATTCATAATTAAATTTTGTTCGGTGTTAAAGAAAGTCAGAAGCAAAAACTCTATTTCTATCGGTTAGCTTGGTATGGATGTGTGTCTCCTTATATAAGATTTGTTTTTCTGACAGGAATGTAAGAAAACTATTGGAATTTAGAAGGTACTATTTTTTATATACCTTCTATATACTTGCTTAAATATTTAACTTTTAACAATCAATTATTTCTAAATATTAATTTTACACATAACTGATAATACATTAAGACTTCGAAATTTTTTGGTTAGGTCTCAAATTCCCTAAACTTGGCCGTGAGCACCGTAAAAAATGAAACAATATCATATACACTATGATTAATCATTTAACAGCACCACAATTTACAAGACCTTTGCTAAAAAGCTTTGACGTGATCCTGCCGTATTTAAAAGTATACAAAGTACTAAAAAGCTAAACATGCTTATGCGTATGAATATCACTGCAAGTTGATGTTTATGAATTTAACTATTACCTTAACTGGGAAATATAGTCATGCTGCATGCTTGGAGTGTGTTTTTTCAAAGTCCAGAATGATGTCTCTTCATATCAAAGAATGAAAATTTAAATAATAATAATGCCTCTGAAAGATAATGAAAATTTGCATACAGTAGTAAAGGAGAAGTCAAATGCTTCTATTGGAGTAAACTACTCATTCTTATAAATCTTTTCATATAACCTAAACAAGTGACAAAGTTATGTTCAGAGTTAGCTAATGAACTGAAGGAATATTATAAAGTACACCAGTATAAGAACATAGCCTAATCGGCTTATTTAGTTATTCTCAAGTACAACTTAGAAGGTAAATGCTCTGTTTTGACAGAAAAGCCAATTACCTCCGTAAAAGGGCATTGCTGTTCAATTCAAGGAAATTTCAGCACGAATTGTAACAAAAAGTGTTAAGCCAATCACATTGCTATATATTAATACTATATCATACATTATTTGTTTTTTATCATTTTATTTAAGGTGCAAGAACAATACATATTTGATCTCTATTTGAGTTGATAAAAACTGAAATCAAATAATGTTGAGATCGTTTCATGGATTGTTCAACATTTTGATGGAATTATGAGTGGATTCACTTAGAAGATGACATTAAACATAAGATTGGTTACAATGATAGTTTCCTTTTCCTTCAACCTGTTTTCACATTAATAGACACACTATAAATTTAAATAGAGACATTTGTACACACATTAATAGACGTACGTATGCAACAACAGTGTGAATATATAGCATTGCTCTAAACAAAACAAACATAGATGGAACATTTATGACACTGAATTCTTTAAACTCTTTCTTCAATCAATGCTCCACTCAAAGTATGAATGATTTAGGATTTTCTTTAATTGTGCATACTTTAGCGAAGGAAACAGCTCATGCAAATTTGATAAGTCAATTTCCAAATCCTTTTGAGACGCAAAATCTCCACAGACCAATGGCTATTATGTTCTCCATGATTCATACTTTTGAGTTTTCCTCCTGTTATGTTTAGCACCTTCAACCCTTGGAGCAGCTCGCTAGGCTTCAACCATTCTGGAATCACCTGTCCGGGAAAGCCTTCAAGATGCAACTTTTTCAAACTTGAAGGTAAAATGATCAGAATATAACTGTACTTTTTGTGGAACACACCCCATGATATTTTGAGATGCTCAAGGTTTGACAACCTTTGCAAGCTTTCAAACTCGCCTTCTTGGATCACAGTCTCCCTTCCTATATGTATGCTGAGTCGCTCTAGATTCTTCAAATTTTCAAGTTCTGATATTCTGCAAGGAGTCTTTCTAGAATTACCTATTACAAATCCCTTGAGTATTTTCAAATGAGGCAACTTCTCAATCCCCTTTGTCATTTTGTCCAACAAGTAGCATTGAGACAAATCCAACTTTCTGATATTTCTCAATGGTGAAATATCATTTGGTAGTGTTTCTAGATTGTGACAGGCCTTCAGATCAAGAACATTGAGGTGCTTAAGTTTAAGAATAGAGGGTGGCAGCTCCAGTATTCTCGAGATCCACCTAAGGCTGAGATACCTCAAACCCTTTAGATGCCTCAACTCCTTGAGTAATTCTTCACTCTTCACTTCAATATGATGTTTTGTGAACGTTGTAGTCTTGTAGATGACCACGTCCAAGTTGAAGCATCTTCACATACTTCATTTTTGCCATCCATTGGGGTCCAAAATTAACATAACTCGCACAAACATTAGCAATGGTGAGATTTAAAACCAAACTCCTGACATAGTTCTACTTTTTTTCGGTCTAGTACTAAAAATGGCTTCCCATCATGACTAATGTGATGACTAGACGAGGGTATCACCCCTGAATAAAAATATTTAGGCAACTCATTTTCATCCTCTTGTAAACATTCTTCTCATAGACTTATGAAGGGTGAATGAATTAATTTTAAATTTACTCTCAACAGGGTGATAATAATGGAAGAACATTCTTTATCGATGTTAGATATTATTGGATAACTAAGGTTTGATATTCTTAAAGACGAATGTTTTTTTATTAAAAAAAGACACATTAAATAAAAGTATGTTGAATCTTAAACGTGTAAAAAACAATTCAATTTATTAATTTACTGACTTAGTAATAAATTTAAGAGTCTACAAAATTTGCATCGAGACTATTGAACTTATTTAGAATTACTAAAAAGAAAATTTATACACAAATAAACTTGCAAATAATAAGTGTCTTGTAAACTCATACTTAGCTAGTTAACTTAAGACTTTAATACCAATACAAGTTGAGTATGTTTCTACCAAAACTTCGTTAAATATGTACTCACTCTATTGTTTCTTGCTTATGTTTGTGTTTGACCTAAATGCACATTGGAAATCAATTAGATCATGATTACGTTGCAAGGAGGAGTAGGCTTTAGTTTATGTATTTTATTTAGTTTAGTGCTTGTTTTGGATCATTCATATATTAGTCAATCTGCATTAGGTCCTAATAAATTATTTTTATTGGGTCTCTAAAATATTTTTTTATTTTATTTTGAACAATATTTAAAGTATTTTAGGATAAAAAAAAAAAACGTACATAGGAACTAACACAAAATAGAAATTTATTAGGGACTAAGCACAAAATAGGTTTTTCTTTTTCACCTCAATTTTACTCTTTGTACCGCGTTAATTCGCCCTTATCTCCTTATAAAGTTTAGATCGTGTCTTTCTCCTATTTTTTCCTATTTCATTATCGTTAAAGACAGCTGTCAGTTTTTGTTTTGAACATTTTTCTCTAATATGTTGAACTGACAGTGGTGTGCTAGTTTTCTTATTCAAGAGAAGTTTCACAGTATCACATTATAGGTTTGTCCTTGCAAAA
Source organism: Psophocarpus tetragonolobus (assembly GCA_037954015.1). Taxonomy (NCBI): domain Eukaryota; kingdom Viridiplantae; phylum Streptophyta; class Magnoliopsida; order Fabales; family Fabaceae; genus Psophocarpus; species Psophocarpus tetragonolobus. The sequence goes on from CM075694.1 coordinate 33,632,102, forward strand.
AACAAGCAAGTAGTTTTAATGAGTGACTTTTTTCATAATTATAAATTTCATGATACTAAGAATCATAAAATTTGCAATCCATTAATTTTTTTTCTCCATAGCAAATGATGAAATCTGCAACAATGAATAACATAGTTGCGAATTTAATAATCTATAACATATTGATTTAATAATACATTTGAATTACTTGATTTACAATTACGTATTTATATAATTACCGATTATGTGATCCATAATATATTATTACATAGTTATAGATAATTTTATGCACAACATAAAAATATTATAGTCTTGACATAAGTCTAAAAAAAGGGTTGGACTGTGTTTCAAAAAATTTTTACGGACTTTTTACAAGACATATACATCTATTAAACTATTTATAAAGAACAAAAACACAATTTGTTGAAAGATACGGTTTCACAAAATTTTCATAAAAGAGTATAAATAATTCAATGTTAATGATAAGAATGAAAATAGTATTTTTATATTAATTCGTCTAAACCACAAAGATTATTTCTAGTTTCTTAATAATTATTAAGGTTCTACTAATTTTCATGTTATAATTAACTTTTATAAATCATTTCTACTTTATTTTTAAATAGTATTTCACTAGCATAAGTATCTTCATTATCTTCCTATGATAGATCTATTGAATAGTTTAATATAACATTAATTGTTTTTCACCGGTTATCGTTAATAAGATAGAGCATTCTGTTTATCTATTGTACTTGTTGACATCTTTAGGAGTGGATAATTAGCGAATGTGTCAAATGTCTTTGGGCGAACTATTGTGGATAATTAGCGAACCTATTGTACTTGTTTATCTATTTATAGAATTCAACAACATCATAATGAGCATATCTGGTTTCCACCGTAAACTTATATTTTGACTGAAAGTTGGAGCCTGAGGACAGGATAGAGGAAGGGTGGACGGAGGTGAGAAGAAGAAAATACGTAAATGAAGGTAGGGAATCTTTAACGAAAGGAGGGAAAGGAAACGGACACATAACTTCGGTTTTTTTCACCCATTTTCCAGAAGACTATATGGCGAAAGATATGTGGAAGATCTTCGGCAGGTACGCCAAGGTCCAACATGTAGTGATTCCGAACAACCGGAACAGGATGGGGAATAGGTTTGGGTTTGCTAGGTTCAGGGATGTCGAGGATGAGAAAATGCTGGTGATTAAACTGGACAACATCTTTATTGGAACGGAAAAATTGTGGGTAAATTTACCACGGTATGATCATCGAACAGAGCAGAATTACCGACAGAGGAATATAGGGAGGGGGAAACCAGACCACAATACACATCACACAGGGGTTAGGCAAACGGGGCAACACAGGAGGAATTATGGTAACAAAAAAACATACGCAGCAGTAGTAAGCGATCATGACGGAGCTAGGAATACAGAGGCGTGAATAGTGATAAAAAGGAAGGAGGACGTGCAACTGAAACTGGTGTACTCGGCACCGTTGGAAAACGTGATTCGGATCCAGAAGGCGTATGTGGGAGAAGTTCGTAAGAGAGGAACGACTTTCAGGACGAAGCTATTCCTAATGACTCACGGTATTTACAATGTGAGCACAACTCCCATGGGGGCCAACAAGGTACTGTTGGAAGTGGAAGGGGAGGAGACATTACAGGAGATTATGGAAACGAAGAAACAGTGGTTCAACCAATGGTTTACAGAATCCAGAAGTGGGAGCCGGGATCGGTAGACACAGATAGAAGGGTCAAGGTGAACTGCTACGGGACCCCATTACATGTATGGGGAGAAAATTTTTTCTCCACGCTACTCGCTCCTTTCAGAGAGCTGCTGAATGTGGATGAAAGCACACAGAAAAAGCAACGCTACGACGTCGCACATATGGTGTTGTCTAGGAAGGACATGACGAAACTAGATGCGATTGTACGGGTGAGTATAGACGAGTGAGAGTTCGACATTAGGGTGACAGAGGTGGAGCAGATGAACGAGATAAAGAACAGTAGTGATAATACTACCTATGGGTCCAAAATAAGCTTCTGTCCGGGGGAGGAGGAGTTTGATGAGTTGGCAGAGGCGGAAAGGAGGTTGGCCGAGCTGAAGCAGGAGATGTTCCAAAAAGGAATATGGAAGGACTGGGGGGAGGTACAGCTCTGGAACGGTGAACAAGGTGGCCCGACTTTCGGGCTTGGAGGAGATCAGGCCGATAAAGAAACTAAGCGGACCATGTCAGGCGGTCGGACCTCGCCGGAAAAGGGGAGGCGCGCAGATCCGGTGGTAGTCGCTACAAGCGCCGAATCCGACCGGGATGCCCAGGAGAGGTGGGGCGGAGAGCCAACAGGGAATGGGACAAGATCCCATCTTTCACGCATAGGAGTGTCGACCGAATGGGGAAAGTGGCAGGGAGTAGGGGAGGATGGCAGGTACAGAAACTGGGATAAAACGGTGAATGAGAAAGGCTTTTCAGAGAAAGCGGGTCAGAAGAAAGCTTCACGGGTGGAAAATGGGGAAGACGAAGATGAGGAATAGCTTTTGCGTGGGGAGTGTCTGGCAGCACGAAGCACGAGGTCTGAAGGCACATCACGTCTAAAAGGACAGCAGGACGCGTGGCAGGCGGTTGAGTGCTTTGAAGGGCACCGACACGGACTCGAGACACGCGTCTCGAGGACCACATGCAGCAGGAAGTCGGTCCCGCGTGGAGAGAGTTGACCGTTGGAGATGGGCCGGCGTCCAGCGCAGGAACGACGGACGACCCAAGTCGAGTCTCCGTGCGGCCCACAAGTCGGATGGGCATGGGAGGAACGGGCACGGGAGGAATGGGCCGGGGCCAGGAATAGTCATCGCGCGTTCTCGGATGCAGTCTCAGGCTTTTGTATTTGACACCGCATGAAAGTTTCCGAAAAGGAAATTGGTTACGAAGGGAAGGAGGCCAAAATGGTGAACAACGATTACGGAAAAAATGACTCTATTTCTACGTTACCGTATGATTACAAGAAATGGGTTTTAGTAGGAGGTGAAGAGGTGTCCGGAGGAGGTAAAGGGCAAAGGAGAAAGGTATCAATATGGAAACAACTAAGGAGGAACAGTTTGGAGGTGGGTGAAGAAAGGAGGCATCGGCAATCGGAGGTACCAAACGAACATGAGTTAGGACACGGAAATATGGAGGATGAAGAGGAGAAAATGTGGAGGGCGATGAGGGAAATTGGTATAACGGGTCAACAACCAGACATCATATACATTCAGGAATTACGAAACATGGAGCTGAGAGACAAAGGGAAGCAGGAGAGAAGGGAAACGAGGAGTAACCCGAATAATTAAATGAAGATTCTTTCTTTAAATGTGAGGAGATTCCTGGATCGGGTCAAGCGAAAGAGGATAAGGAGACTGTTAAAAAACAAAGACATAGATATTTGTCTATTTCAGGAGACAAAATGCAGAGAGGTAAAGGAGTGGGAAGTGAAGGAGGTGTGGGGGTCGACAGGGTGCGAGTGGAAAATTTTACCGTCTATAGGGCTTAGTGGAGGCTGTCTGACAATCTGGAAGAAACAGTTGTTGGAGGTAGTTTGGGTTATACAAGGGCAGGGATTCCTTGGAATCGGTTTCAGAGGAAAGAGTTCTTCTGCAGTAAATTTGTGGTTAACGTATATGCTCTATGCTTGCTTCAAGGCAAGAGGAAGGTATGAGACGATATGATGATGACAAAACGAGGCTTCCCGGAGGTCAAGTGGGTACTGGGTGGACATTTTAACGCGGTGATGGATAAGAGCGAGTTTAAAGGGAGATCAGACTATCATTCATCAATTGAGATGTCTGATTTCAAATTCTTTGTCCAATCCATGGGTTTGTTGGATATTCCAGTTATCAGAAAAGGAGCAACGTGGATAAGTCCGAATGGAGAGTCATCTAGTAGGTTGGACCGATTTCTATTTTCCCCGGATCTGATGGAGGAGTGGGGAGTTATAGCTCAAAGAGTGGGCTCTAGAGAGTTTTCTGATCATACCTGGATACTCACAGAAGTGAATACTCTGAATTGGGGACCTAAACCTTTTAAGTTTTTCGATCATTGGTTGCAGGAACTAGGATTTATGGAACTAGTAAAAGACTTCTGGACAGCAGAACAGGGGCAAGGATGGAGGATGTATCAGCTGGTGTACAAGTTAAAAGGTTTGAAGAAGAAGATTAAGATGTGGAAAGCAGGAAATGGGAGTAAAGATGAGAAGTTCTTGGCAGAGAAAGTTTTAGAACTGGAGAGTGCGGACATCTAACTAGGCCTAGGAGCCAATGGGAGTGATCAGCAGAGACAACAGATCTTATCAGAGTATTGGGGGAAGCCAAGGAGCATGGAACAGTCCATCTTTCAAAAGTCTCGAGTAAAATGGGCTCGAAAGGGGGACAGGAATACAAGCTACTTTCATAGATGTTTTAAGGAGAGATGTTATGCAAATTCCTTACTGGTAGTTAAGTTAGTTGGGGGTTGGGTGGAGGGCGTTCAGGACATTGGGCATCATGTGTTAAATCATTTCTCAAGGTTCTTCAACGAGGATCGACAGTCGAGACCAAAGTTGGACAGGGTGTCCTTTAATCAGCTGAATGACCATCAGAGGCAAAGCCTTGAAAAGCCTTTTTCAGCAGAGGAGATAAAGGAGGCAATTTGGGCTTGTGAGGGAGGCAAAAGTCCGGGTCCCGACGGTTTTAGCTTTCATTTCTATCAATCATGTTAGGATATAATAGGGGAAGACGTGGTGAAGGCAGTGCAAGAATTCCATCAGTTAGGAGCCCTACCAAGAGTAGCGTCATCTTCTTTTCTTACGCTCATCCCCAAGGTGGCAAAGCTGGACAGGTTAGAACAATATAGACCAATCTCACTAATTTCAAGCATTCAAAAGATTGTATCTAAACTGCTGGCATTGAGAATGAAGAAAGTCATGGGGCACTTAATATCAAAGTGTCAGTCAACATTTTTGCAAGGTAGATCGATCCTGGATGGGGTACTGGCAGCAAATGAAATAGTGGATTGGGCGAAAAGGAAAAAGAAACCATGTTTTCTGTTTAAGGTGGATTTCCAGAAGGCATATGATTCGGTAAATTGGGATTTTTTGGATTATATGTTGGCTAGGATGGGGTTTGGGAGTACATGGAAAAAGTGGATGAGCAGTATTGTAAGAAATAACCAAGTCTCAATTTTGGTTAATGGGAGCCCTACGGAGGAGTTTAAGCCGGGGAGAGGATTGAAGCAGGGAGATCCACTCTCTCCTTTTTTGTTTCTTCTGGTAGCCGAAGCTTTAGCTGGTTTGTTCAGGTCTACTGTAGGGAAATGGATGTTTAAAGAGCTCAATATTGGTGTCGAGGCAAAGTTTTCAATTCTGCAATATGCAGATGATGTTATAATGTTGGGGGAAGCTGATCTGAAATCTGTATGGTATTTGAAGGTCATTCTCCATGGATTTGAGCTGTCATCGGGGCTAAAGGTGAATTACAGTAAAAGCCAATTTTTTGGTTTAAATGTAGATGATTCATTTACACGAGCTGTAACAAATCTCTTGAACTGTGCCGTATCATCTCTGCCATTTAAGTTTTTGGGGGTTCCGGTGGGAGCAAACCCAAGGAGGGTACAAACATGGGCACCAATCATTGAACAAGTTCAGAGGAAATTGGTATTATGGAGGGCAAAACAAATGACGTTTGCAGGAAGGTTAGTTATGATAAATTCAGTATTGTCTAGCCTTCCACTATACCTATTCTCCTTTTATAAGGTGCCCAAGAAAGTCCTAAGAGTCATCACCGGTCTTCAGCGCTCCTTTCTGTGGGGAGGGACTGACCTGGAGAACAAAATCGCGTGGGTTAGCTGGAAACAGGTGTGTCGGCTTAAGGAAGAAGGGAGTTTGGGGGTAAAGTGTCTGTGGAACTTTAATCTAAGTTTGCTTGCAAAGTGGAGGTGGAGGTTATTATCAGAGCCAAATGCTATTTGGGCGAGTTTGCTGGAGTGCAGATATGGACAGACATACAAATCCAATCAAAGACAACATAATTTATCTACAGCGTGGCAGTGGTGGCGGGATTTATGGGATATTGACGGGCCGAAAGCAGTGAAACCAGACTGGTTCGTGGATAACGTCATGAAAAAAGTCGGGAACAGAAAGGATACGTTGTTTTGGGAACAGATTTGGATGGGAGAGGGTCCCCTCAGCTTAAAGTTCCCCAGGTTATATGGGTTAGCAGTTGATAAAGGTAGCACTATAAACCAGAAAAAGCAAGCATCTGAGGGGTGGAGTTGGGTATGGAGGAGGGAATTATTTGTTTGGGAAGAAGAACAGCTGCGTCGATTACAAAGTGTGCTACAGCCAGTGGTAATTGTGGATGACAGGTTGGATAGATGGATCTGGAGGTCTAGTAGGGATGGAGATTTCTCAGTTGTTGAAGCTTATGTGGTACTGAGCACGCACCAGAGCTTACCGACACTCTCAGAGGTGGAACCAAACCAATTGAGAAGAATGTGGGAAGATAGTCTCCCCTCTAAGGTAATTGCTTTCTCATGGAGATTATTGATGGATAGATTACCAACCATTGATAACCTACTGAAGAGAGGCGTCGAGATTTCAGGAGAAGGGGCTCAATGTGTCCTTTGTAGTAGCAATATGGAAAGCAGGAATCATCTGTTCTTAACATGTGCCAAAGCCCAATCAGTGTGGAGCAATATAATTAGCTGGTTGGGAATCCAGGGACCTATTCCGGGGGATCTGAATCAGCTTTTTCTTTCATCGTCAGCATGGGTGGTTGGAAAGAGAAAGAAGAAGTGCATGTATGTTTTCTAGCTGGCTGGCTGGTTGTTGGGGCATCTGGATTACTAGAAACCAGATTGTTTTTTATAGAATAAAGGTGGAGTCGGTAGACATTCTGATGACGATTAAGGTTATCTCCTGGAAATGGTTGTCATACTCCTTCGGGTTTAATAGAGGGTGCGTATTCTCGGATTGGTATGCTAACCCGAGAGAGTGTTTATTAAATATGTCTTAGGCGGATAAGTGTTTATTAGCATGCTCCAACAGATTAGGAGAAGGATGTCGTTCGTGCTTTGTATTATAAGAAATTCTTGGTTTCTCTTTCGAATAAAATATTAGCTTTTCAAAAAAAAAAAAAGCTAAACTTTTTATGCATGGATTTTATTTCTATTTTTTGTACTTTTAACTTTTTGTTTTTGTCCATTGAAAATGGTTTCATAAGTAAATAAATGAAAAACATATCTAATTACAAAACGAACATATTTAATATAAGAGAAATATAAGTACAAATAAATTAAGGTTTACCCATGTACATTTAAAGCACATGGTGATTCATTCGTTTGTTTTAAGTGCGCCCTATGTTCCCTTGTACATTATATACAGTTAAAAAAATGAAATACAGATACTAAAATTTGTAATACACTGGTATTTGTCCCTTACATGTCCCTGATTCATTCGTTTTGTACAAATATATTTGTTCTGTATTTGTGTATCTGACATGAAAAACTTAACACTAGTATAAACTATGTTTTGAAACATCAAAATTAAGATATATTGATTTATCTAATAAGTTAAACCCTAAGAAATATATTATAGATTATGAAAATCATAATATATTAAAATATACATTATATACAGTTAAAAAAATGCAATACATATCTTAAAATCTGAAATACACTTAAAAAAAATGACATATGAATCTTAAAATATACAATATATTTAAAAAAATACATTACAAATCAAGAAATCCGTAATATAGGATATATAGTTTGGAAATATTCAAAATTTTGTGGTTGCCAAAAAATAATAAAAATGAAGATACTAAATAGAAAAGGTATTATAATGAGAACGTATAGGATTACTAGAGTATATGTGGGAGGAACAAAAAGTAATCAATCTAATTATCTAAAGCTTAATAACAATGTTCTTATGATTAATTAATAACAATGTGCTTATGATTAATTAGTAGAAGAGTATAAATTAATTTATAGTGTGATTGGAAGTTGTATATGACAGTACGTTTAAATTCTATAACACATGTGATATTGTAAGACATACAAAAAAATATTATAAGATCTTGAAATTTAAGATAAAGATGCTCTGATTATATAATAAATATCTCCTAGCATCGGAATTACAGAATAAAATTTAAAAACTAAATATTTTCTTCACCCAACAACATTATATAATCTTGCGTCGTTTTTATTTATTTAATTTTTGTTTTAGTAATATATTATCAACAATATTATTTTTAGTTTCTAATTAAATTTAATATAATTAAAATATAATTTAATTTATATGTTATGTTTATAAACCTCAAAGAGAATACTCTAATTTCATCACTATCATCTATCATTAAAAAATTATTATTATTTTATATTAAAGTTTAGATGTTTTTATTCTGTGTTTAACAAATTATGAAAAACAGAGCATTTAACAATATAATTAACATAGCATTTCATCTGTGTTTTAGAAGGTAAATGCTCTGTTTTGACAGAAAAAACACAGATTCATACTTTTAAGGCGATTACCGCTGCAAAAGAGGATTGCTATTCAATTCAAGGAAATTTCATCACGAATTGTAACAAAAAGTGTTAAGCCAATCACAATGTTATATATTTGTCAGAAAACATTGATGGTGATTTGAATAGATAGGCTAACAAAAACTATTAGATGTTTTTCATATCAAATCCTGCAGTTTGTTTTTCGTAATATCTAGCATTTTGCTAATAAAAATACTGAATTATATATTATTGATTTTGTTATCATTTTATTTAAGGTGCATGTAAAATACAAAATTGATCTCTAATTGAGTTGATAAAATCTGAAATCAAATAACGTTGAGATTGTTTCATAGTTTGTCCAACATTTTGATGGAAGTATGACTGGATTCACTTAGAAGATGACATTAAACATAAGTTTGGTTTTAATGATAGTTTCCTTTTTCTTCAACCTGTCTTTACATTAATAGGCACACTCGAAATTTAAATAGAGACATTTGTACATATAACAACAGTGTAAATATATAGCATTGCTCTAAAGATAACAAACACACATGGAGAATTTATGACATTGACTTACTTTAAACTATCTCTTCAATCAATGCTCCATTCAAAGTATGAATGGTTGAGGATTTGCTTAACTTCTGCATACTTTAGTGAAGGAAACAACTCACGCAAATTTGATAAGTCAATTTCCAAATCCTTCAGGTACTTGAGACGCAAAATCTCCACACACCAATAGTTATTAGGTTCTCCATGATTCATACTTTTGAGTTTTCCTCCTGTTATGTTCAGAACCTTCAACCCTTGGAGCAGCTCGCTAGGCTTCAACCATTCTGGAATCTCCTGTCCAGGAAAGCCTTCAAGATGCAACTTTTTCAAACTTGAAGGTAAATTGATCTGAATTTCACTGTACCTTCTATCGAACACCCCCCATGATATTTTGAGATACTTGAGGTTTGACAACTTGTGCAAGCTTTCAAATTCGCCTTCTTGGATAACAGCTTTCCTTCCTATATGTATGCTGAGTCGCTGTAGATAGTTCAAATTTGCAAATTCTGATATTCTGCAAGGTGTATTGCTAGAATTACTTATTACGTATCCCTTGAGTACTTCAAGAGAAGTCAGCTTCTCGATCCCCTTTGGCATTCTGTGTAACAAGTAGCATTGAGACAAATCCAATTGTCTGAGACTTCTCAGTGATGAAATATCATTTGGCAGTGTTTCTAGATTGTGACAGGCCTTAAGATCAAGAACTTGGAGGTACTGAAGTCGAAGAATGGAGGGTGGCACCTCGAATATTGTTGAGATCCCACGAAGACTGAGATACCTCAAATACTTTAGGTGCCTCAACTCCTTAAGGAATTCTCCACTCTTCACTTCAATATGATGTTTTGATGAATGTGCTGGTAAACCACGTCCAAGGTGAAGCATACTCAAATTCTTCATTTTGGCCATCCATTGGGGTCCAAAATTAAGATAACTCGCACCAACATTCAAAATAGCATACCAATGGTTAGATTTAAAGCCTAACTCATCACTTAGTTCTACATTTTTTTGGTCTAGTACTAAACATGGTTTCTCAAGACCAAAGTGATGACGAGATGAGGGTATCAATCCTATAGAATTAGTTTCAGCAAACCTTTTTTCATCGTCTTGTAACATTTGCCTCATCGACTTATGATGGGCCAAAGGATTAATTTTAAATTTACTACTCTCACCAGGACACTTGCCGTTACCATGTGGTACAATTAAATTACAATTCCTAAGCTCATTAAACAAATGCTTAATCCTTCTATCATAGAAGAAACCACACCACCAGAGCATAATATCATCTTTCTTTATAATTGCATTTTCTGGGAAATATAAGAGAGATAGGAAGCAGCATTTTTTTGAAAAATCACCAAGATTGAAATAACTGACCCTAAACATTTTCATGTCCTCAAGTTGTGAGCTAGACAGGACTGCATTGTTAATTACATCTTCTCTCTGATTGATCTTCAAATCCTCAAATGTTTCTGTTGATGAGCCAACAGCTTCTATATCATCAGCTGGCAGCAACGTTTGAGTTGAATTCCTTATTTTCTGGCAAATGTCTTTCTTCTCTTCCATCAACTTATCTATGTTTTTGTTGCGAAGATAGCCATCCACCACTGTTAACGTATCCAGGAGTTCATCTTCATTTTTCCTCACCATGGAAAACAGATCCTTTATCTTAATCAACTCTGACTTCAAATCATTCAAATTCGCTTCTTTTTCTACTCTCACCAAGCGCTTCAACAATGTTGGCACAGCTTTCATGCGACTGGTTCGAATAGACATCTTTTTCTACAATAAGATTGATGAGAGAAACAACATATATATTTGAAACAAGGTTTAGGGACAAAGTGCTGGGAGATTGTGTAACTTCATCAAAACTGATGATGAAATGAACTTCGAATTTTTGTAATAAGGTTGAGAGACAAGGTTGTGATAGAACTTGTGACTAAGAAAAACTTATGAAAGAAACAATGTATATATAACTTCAAAAAACCATGGAATTAATTTATGTAATTAATCATTGCGTGCTCAATGGGAAGGTTTAACCTCATTCTTTTCTTAGCTTGGAGTTTAATGCAGTTTGTATTGACTCAATAGATATTTAAAGTTGAAGGTGAAATTTATTCATATGTTACTTGCATGATAAAATTTCATTTTCAACTCATAATTTTAATTATATTTCATATTTAATTATCATTATTTTAGAAACTTTATAATGTTTAAAATAAAATTAAATACGATCAGTTAGTCTATGTCGATAAATATAAATTTATGATACTATATTTAAAAAGGTTAATTTATAATTTAAAAAATTAAAATTATATTTAGAATTATACATTATATTTTTTTTCTTATTACTAAGAGCATAAACTCATAAACTAAAAATAGAAAAAATGTATATAAAATAAAAATTTATTAAATTAAAACCACTAAATTTGAGAAGGAAGATAATGGTTAAGAATATTTTTCACTATAGAAAATTATGAAAGAAAGGTATCTTTTATTTGGCTTAACTTTGGGAAAAGAATTTTCCCAGCAAACAATAAAAAACAAGAACCCAATAACATGTTTGACATCACCACAATTTTGGTTTTCATCATGAAAAACTGTGGTGGTAATCTATGTATATCTTTGCTTACAAATGCAATTATTCCAATATACTGTAACAAGAAAATAGAACACATAACAAGTTAGAAATCATTCTTTTTTATCAATAAAAAATTTCTGTGGTAATATAGTTTACTTTTTTCACAATCTGAACAAAAAAAAAAAAAAAGAATTTAGGAACCTTCATCAATTAATTTATTGTTATAGATTAATTAGTTTGTTATTTTAATTCACATGAATTTAGTTATTAGATGAGAGTTAGTTTATGTTAATTGTCTGCTATGCAATAGGGGAAAGAGACTGTTATTGAAATTAAAATTTAAGAGAGATTGTCTTGTATATTTTCTACAATTTTAAGATATTAGTACGTAGTTGTGCAAATTTGGAAAACAGTTTCTGTTCTATCCTAGAACAAATAATATTTATTAGAAAATCTCTTCAAGGTGGATTCTTTAAGCATGTTTGTCACTATAATTAATCCAATATATTCTCCAACTTTTCTTTTTGACAGAAAAAAAAATCATTTCTCTTTTTTAAAAAAACAACTTACAACGAAAAAGGCAAATGTTATCATTCAGTTGGTCACTCCCTTTCCTGTTAGAAAATAAATCATATCTCGAGATTATTGAAAGAAAATATTGCTATAATTATCCATATTAAAATAGCTGATTTACAGAGATAGTCTTGCATTATTATAGGAACAGAATAGCATGACTGTAAAGATAAAGTAACGTAATTATGGATATTCTCTCTTGTATATATTTATGATATTTTCATTCAATAAAATACAAGACAGAATTCCTTTTATTTATCTTTTTTACATGGCTAATGATGAAAATAATTCTTATTCTCTCCATCATTCTGACCATCCTGGAATGGTCCTTGTTTCCAAATCTCTAGATGGAGACAATTATTTGACTTGGCGTAGAGTCATGGTCATCTCTTTGAATGCAAAATCCAAATTGGGTTTTGTTGATGGAACTCTCAAGGCACCTTCTGCCGAGGCCGAACCAGAAGAATATACAGCATAGAAAAAATGCAACGATATGGTGTTATCTTGGATCTTTAATTCTTTAACACCCGATATTGTAGACGGTGTTATTTTCTATGACACTGCTCATGAAGTTTGGGAAAATCTTCAAAATCGCTTCTCTCAAAGTCATGCACCACGGATTTTTCAGATTGAGAGAAATATTGCTTGCTTGACTCAAAATCAAATGACAGTCACAACCTATTACATCACGTTAAAAAAATTATGGGATGAATTAGGTTCCTATAGTAATGCAACTTGCACTTGTGGAGTAGATAATAAAAGGCGCAAATTGATGCAGTTTCTTATGGGGTTGAATGACTCTTATAGTGCTATTCGTGGCCAACTCCTTTTAATGAATCCATTGTCTGATGTTACACAAGCTTATTCTTCTATCATTCAAGAAGAAAAACAGCGAAATTTGGGCACCACACGTGACACAATAGAAGTTTCAGCCATGGTTGTTCAGAAAAATGAATCAACAGCCTTTGCTGTTTGACGCAAACAAGGTCCTTTTTCTCATCCTAATCGGAAGCCGTTGCATTGTTCTCATTGTGATAGAGATCATCATACAAAAGAAACATGCTGGAAGTTACATGGTTATCCTTCTGAACACCCAAAGCATGGAGCAACCAAGAATGTTTATTCTAATCACAATGGGAGTAGTCAACCTTCAGCTAATAATATCACAGTGACTCCAATGATGCAACAGCTGCAGTTTGCAATGACTGGATTAACTGAATTACAACTTCAACAAATGCTATCTATTATACAGGATAATAAATCGTCTCAGTCAGCTAATTCTAAGGCCAACACCGCCAATGCTTCTTCAGGTTTGTCACCACCCAAACTTATAATTGATAGTGGGGCCACCAATCACATTATTTCTTCACCAACCTTGCTTGTCAACAGTAAAGAAAACACTTCTTTACCACCAGTTGTTATGCCGAATGGTGACCAGGCTCCAATTATCTTTACTGGGACTTTACCTTTAAGTCCAATTGTTTACTTAAAAAATGTGCTTGGGGTGGTAGATTTGATGTCAGTAAGTTGAGTCACAAGAGATTTAAATTGTTCAGTAACTTTCTTTCCTTCTGGGTGTATTTTGCAGGATTTCATGATGAGGATGACAATTGGTTTGGGTAAACAATGACGTGGACTCTATTACTTGGTTGCAATGACATCAAATAAGTCACAATCTCCTATTCAATCGTTAGTAGTTCATGTCACAAAGTCATCTCCTTCTTCAAACAACTCTACTACCTTGTGACATCGACAACTAGGACATCTATCTCCATCTAGATTAAATTTCATGGCTAAAAATTTGTTAAATTACTCTTTAGAATCAAATAAAACTTGTGATGTCTGTGCTCTTGCAAAACAGACACGACTTGCTTTTCTAACTAGTTCAATTTCTTCAATTAAACCTTTTGAATCACTTCATTGTGATATTTGGGAACCATATAAAATTCGTTCTCTTTCTGGTGCTAGGTACTTTTTGACTGTTGTGGATGACTTTTCTCGCTTTACTTGGATTTTTTTCATGCATCATAAAAGTGAAACCTAACATCTTCTTACCAATTTTTTCTCTTTTGTCAAAACCCAATTTAATACCAATATAGCCAATATTTGGGTTGACAATGGAAGGGAATTTTTTTCTATGCGAGATTTTTTTACACAACAAGGTACCACTTACCAACATTCTTGCACTTACACACCACAACAAAACGGGGTTGTCGAGCACAAACATACACATATTCTTGCGTCAGCACAAACTCTTCGTTTTCAAGCTCATCTTCCCTTACAGTTTTGGGCAGAATGTGTCTCCACTGCTGTCCATATAATTAACAGGTTGCTCACACCTCTTCTTTCACGTTAGACACCTTTTGAACGTCTATATAGTAAAATTCCTTCTTATTCACATATTAGAGTTTTTGGATGTCTTGCTTATGCTACTAACATTCATGTTTCTCATAAGTTTGCTCACCGTGCCCAAAGATATATTTTTCTTGGTTATCCTCTTGGCCAAAAAGCTTACAAGTTATATGATCTTGACACTCATCAAGTCTTCACTAGTCGTGATGTTGTCTTCTATGAGGATACTTTTCCGTATGAATCCATTGACACTTTCCCAACCACCATAGACACTGTCATACCTAATGCTATCCAAGATAATCCTCCTTCTGAACCTCCTTCATCCACTGAACCAGCACCTACAGAAAACCTATTTATGCCTCCCATTACTTCCCCATCCATGGCTCTCTTGCGTCGTTCTCAACGATCTCATGGTCCTCCTGCAGCTTTGCGAGATTATATTTGCAATCAAGTAGTGTCTCTCGACCCATTGTTATCCTTATCATCTTTTCCAAATAAAGGTACACGATATCCTATCTCCAATTTTATCTCTTATGATCGATACACACCTCAACATCGTTCTTTTATTGCCACTATTACTAATGATATTGAACCTACATGTTATGATCAAGCTGTTTCTCACATTCATTGATAAGAGGCAATGAAATCTGAGTTGGCTGCTTTGGAGGCCAATAATACTTGGTCTATCACAACTCTTCTTCCTGGTAAGCAGACTATTGGTTGTCGTTGGGTGTATAAAATCAAGCGCAAATCCAATGGCTACCTTGAACGATATAAGCCATGTCTAGTTGCCAAGGGATATACACAACTGGAAGGTATCGATTATCATGACACCTTTTCACCTACTGCTAAAATGGTTACAGTACGTTGTTTATTAGCTTTGGCTGCTGCTCAACATTGCTCTCTTCATCAGCTTGATGTCCATAATGTTTTTCTTCATGGTGATCTTTCCGAAGAAATCTATATGTCCTTTCCTCTTGGTTTTCAGTGACAGGGGGAGAATCTTGTGTGTCGCCTCAACAAGTCCTTATATGGATTAAAACAAGCCTCTCGTCAATGGTTTGCCAAGTTCTCTACACCTATTCAAGCTGCTGGTTTTATTCAATCAAAAGTTGTTTACTCACTGTTTACATGTACAAATGGCAAGTCATTTACAACTTTGTTGATCTATGTCGATGATATTCTCATAACTGGTAATGACCCTATTGCAATATGCAGTCTTAAACAATTTCTGCACAATCATTTTCGGATAAAAGATTTGGGTGATCTTAAATTTTTTCTGGGTATTGAGGTCTCTCGTTCTAAGAAAGGTATTTTCTTATCATAAAGGAAATACACTCTGGAAATTGTCAAAGATAGTGGGTGTCTTGGAGCTAAGCCCGTGGATTTTCCCATGGAACAAAATATAAAGCTTTCTGATAAAAGGGAATTATTAAAGGACCTGTCAATATATAGGCGATTTGTTGGTCACTTAATTTATTTGACAATTACCCGTCTAGATATCACCTATGCAGTACACGTACTGAGCAGATTCATGCACGCTCCATGTAAGTCTCATATGAAAGCTATAATGCATGTGCTATGATATTTAAAGAATAACCCAGGTCAAGATCTATTTTTTCCTTCACAAAACGATTTATCTTTGCGTGCTTTCTGTGATTCAGATTGGGGAGGTTGCCCAGTATCCTGAAAATCAACTACAGGTTATTGTGTTTTTTTGGGATCTTCTCTCATCTCTTGGCGAACAAAGAGGCAAAAGAAAGTTTCTCTATCTTTAGCAGAAGCTGAATATAGAGCATTAACTGGTACTTGTTGTGAGTTGACTTGGTTACGATCACTGTTGAAAGATTTACGGATATTGCATCTTAAACTGGCATTGCTGTATTGTGACAATAAAGCAGCCTTACACATTGCAGCTAACCCGGTATTTCATGAAAGAACTAGATACATAGATATGGATTGTCACTTCATTCGTGATAAAATTCAAGATGGTTCAGTCACAACTAAATATGTACCTTCAGCAGAACAACTTGCAGATGTGTTCACCAAACCACTGGGAAAAAATTTTTTCTCTAGCATGAAGCGCAAGTTGGGAGTTCTTGATATTCACTCTCCAACTTGAGGGGGAGTATTAGAAAATAAATCATATCTCGAGATTATTGAGATAAAATATTGGTATAATTATCCATATTAAAATAGCTGATTTACAGGAATAATCTTGCATTATTATGGGAACATAATAGCATGATTGTAGGAATAAAATAGTATAATTATGGATACTCACTTTTGTATATATTTCTAATATTTTCATTCAATAAAATACAAAACAAAGTTTCTTTTATTTATCTTTTTTACATTTCCCGAAGCAACGTGTTGTCTATTGAAAAATCCTTATTTTACTATTCTCATAAAAATAAAATTGAAGATGATCAAGATCAAGCAATATTAGAGTCATTCCTTCTGTAACCGTTGACTTTTATGTTATTATCATCTTGTCATTTATTTCTATAACATTGTTCTTTTTTAACTTCTTCTGGTTGAAATTTAAGGACTTTGTACCTATTGTTTCCTTTCTATAATTTGTATTTGAGTAGTCTTTTTTTCTCTTTTTTATTTTCTTTTCTCTTTTCTGATTTATTTCTTAAACCAATCACACTGCTATATATTCGTCAAAAAATATTGATGGTGATTTGAATAGATAGGCAAAGAAAAACTGGTCAGATAGGTTTCATATCAAACCGTGCAGTTGTCATTTGTAATATGCATTTCACTAATAAAAATACTTTATAATATATTGATTTTGTTATCATTTCATTTAAGGTGCAATTACAATATAAATTTGATTTCTAATTGAGTTGATAAAAACTATGAAATCAAATTAATAACGATGAGATTGTTTCATGGATTATAAAACATTTTGATGACATTATGACAGGATCCACTTAGAAGATGACATTATGACAGGATTCACTTAGAAGATGACATTAAACATATAGTTTCCTTCTTCAACCTGCTTTCACATTAATAGCCACACTCTAAATTTAAATAGAGACTTTTGTACAAACAACAATTGTGGAACAACATTGCTCTAAAGATAACAAACATACGTGGACCATTTATGACTATGACTTACTCTAAACTCTCTTCATCAATGCTCCATTCAAAGTATAAACAGTTTGGGATTTTCTTAACTTCTGCTTACTTTAGTGAAGGAAACAACTTATGCAAATCTGAGAAGTCTATAATTTCCAAATCATTTAGGTATTTGAGACGCAAAATATCCACACACCAGTGCCTATTATGTTCTCCATGATTCATACTTTTGAGTTTTCCTCCTGTTATGTTCAGCACCTTCAACCCTTGGAGCAGCTCGCTAGGCTTCAACCATTCTAGAATCTACTGTTCTGGAAAGCCTTCAAGATGCAAATTTTTCAAACTCGAAGGTAAAATGATCTGAATCTCATTGTACTTTTTGTCGAACACACCCCACGATATTTTGAGATGCTCAAGTTTTGACAACTTTTTCAAGCTTTCAAACTCACCTTCTTGGATTACAGCCTCCCTTCCTATATGTATGCTGAGTCGCTCTAGATTCTTCAAATTTGCAATTTCTGATATTCTGCAAGGAGTGTTCCTAGAATTACCTATAACAAATCCCGTTAGTACTTTCAAATGAGGCAACTTCTCAATCCCCTTTGGCATTCTGTCCACAAGTAGCATTGAGACAAATCCAAATGTTTGAGATTTCTCAATGATGAAGTATCATTTGGTACTGTTTCTATAGTGTGACAAGCCTTGAGATCAAGAACTTCTAGGCGCTTAAGTTGAAGAATGGTGGGTGGCAGCTCGAATATTGTTGAGATCCCACGAAGACTGAGATACCACAAATACTTTAGATGCCTCAACTCCTTTAGGAATTCTTCAATCTTCACTTCAATATGATGTTTTAGTGAACGTTGTGGTAAACCACGTCCAAGGTGAAGCATCCCCAAATTCTTCATTTTAGCAATCCATTGGGTTCCAAAATTAATATAACTCGCAGCAATGGTTATATTTAAAACCAAACTCATCACTTAGTTCTACTTTTTGTTGGTCTAATGCTAAACATGTTTGTATCAACGATCTTTGTATGATCGATGTGATGAGATGAGGTTGTCATTCCTAAATGAATATCAGAGAACGAGTTTAAATCACTTTGGAACAATGACCTCATCGACTTTTGATGGATCCAAGGATTAATTTTAAATGTACGCTCAATAGGACACTTTCCATTACCATGTGGTACAATTAAATTACGACTCCTAAACTCGTTAAACACCATTTCATGAGAGGCTTTACCCACTGCATTCCACCAGAGAATAATATCTCTTTTCTTTATAATTACATTTTCAATGAAATATAAGAGAGACAAGAAGCATCTTCTTTGAAAATCAAGAGGTTCTAAATAATTGTTGATCCTAAACATTTTTATGTCCTTAAGTTGTGAGATGGAAGGGACTGCAGTTTTGTTGATCTTCAAATCCTTAAATGTTTCACTTGATGATCCAATAGCTTCTATGTCATCAGCTGGCCGCAACTTTTTTGTTGAATTCTTTATTTTCTGACAAATGTCTTTCTTCTCTTCCATTAACTTATCAATGTTTTTCTTGCGAAAATAGCCATCCACGACTGTTAATGTGTCATTGTGTCCAGGAGTTCATCTTCATTTTTCTTCACCATGGAAAACAAATCCTCTATCTGAGTCAACTCTGACTTCAAATCATTCAAATTCTCTTCTTTTTCTACTCTCACCAAGCACTTCAACAATGTTGGCGGTGCCTTCATGCGATTGGTTCGAATAGACATCTTTTATCTAAAATAAGATTGAGTCTGAGATTACGTTTTTATGAAAAATTGATGAAAGAAACAATGTATATATTTGAAACAAGGTTTAGGGACAAACTGGTGGGAGATTGTGTAACTTTATCAAAACTAATGAAATTAATTACGTATTATTCTTGTAATAAGGTTGAGAGACAAGGTTGTCACTAAGAAAAACTTATTAAAGAAACAATTAAACAATGTATTCAAAAAATTAATGGAATTAATTAATGTAATTAATCATTGCGTGCTAAACAATGGCAAAAGTTTAGCCTCATTCCTTTCTTAACTTAGTTTATTGTAATTTTGTATTATTGATTCCATAGATATTTAAAATTTAAGGTGAAATTTATTCTTATGTTAATTGCATGATAAAATTTCAATTTCAACTCATAATTTTAATTATATTTCATATTGAATAATTATTTTAGAAACTTTATAATTTTGAAAATAAAATTAAAAAGGAACAGTGCTATGCCGATAAATATAAATTTATAAAATTCATTATTCTTAGGACAGTGCTAATTGCAGTAAAATAAAAGGAACAGTTCTAATTCAGCTTAATTATTTTACTCTACAGCATAGCAAATTAAAAGGTTAATTTATGATTTAAAAAATATAAACTATATTTAAAATTATGCATTTTATTTTTTTTCTTATGAGCACAATCTAATAAGCTCAAAATATTGTATTTAAAATAAAAAAATTATTAAATTAAAACCATTAAAATTGTGAAGAGAGACAATGGGTAAGAATATTTTTCACTTTAGAAAATGAAGAAAGAAAAGTATTTTTTGTTTGGGTTAACTTTGAGAAAGGAATTACCCGAGCAAATTAACAATGAAAAACATGCAAGAACCCAATAAAAAATTTAAAATATCACACTTTTCTTATTCACGATGAAAATTTTCATAGTAATCTATGTATATCTTTTCCTTTACAAATGGAATCATTCAAATATTCTATGACGATTGACCTGCAAAGAGAACACATAACAAGTTTAAAATCATTCTTTCTTACTAATAAAAAATTGTTGTGGTTACTTTTTTCACAAACTTGAACAAGCAAAAAAAAGTTAAGAACCTTGATCAA
Organism: Psophocarpus tetragonolobus; assembly: GCA_037954015.1. Classification (NCBI taxonomy): domain Eukaryota; kingdom Viridiplantae; phylum Streptophyta; class Magnoliopsida; order Fabales; family Fabaceae; genus Psophocarpus; species Psophocarpus tetragonolobus. The sequence goes on from CM075694.1 coordinate 33,652,590, forward strand.
TTCATTTATTGTTATAGATTAATTAATTTATTATTTTGATTCACATGAATCTTTTAAGTTATTTAAACAGAGTTACTTTATGTCAATTGTCCGCTAAGCAATAGGGGAAAGAGACTGTTATTGAAGATTTAAGAGAGCTATATTGTATCAGCTCGTGCATACTGGTATAAACGAGTTAGGCAATGCTATTCTATCTCCTGTTAGTTTTAGAAGTACTTTTTCTAACCTCATTGATCCTATAACTTTTAAAGATATATAGAATATTTGTGAAACATATTTGTCAGACATGTCAAAGAAATTTTTTTGCAGAATTTTAATAAAGTAATCACTGTTCAAGCTAATGTAAAGATTGAATGTCTTAATCTAATGAAGAGGAATGTATTCCTCGGTCTCAAAGGTAATGGGAGTGTTAATTGATTTACATTTCCAAGTTTTTCATGTCACTTCAGTATGTTAAGAGCTAGATTTTCTTTTTGTTCAACCTGCAGAATTTCATAATATTACTATTCTGTTTTGTATGCTTTTTCGTGACAGAAACTTGTAATGTGTTAAAAATGTTTCTTTTACAGGACAATAGCTTCAAGTGTCTTCTAACTAACCCAACTGGTTTGTAATTTGTCGAGATCTGTAGAATATTTATAAAATATTTTGGCAGAACTGGATAAAGCTGCATAAATGCTGCTTTCCACTAAATATGAATGTGGTTTGAGCCAGTTAGAGTTAAAATTGATGTATGATAATCGTCACCACTCCTCTTCATATTAGAGGAATACTAAACTGGTTTAGCTCAAATTCTATATTCTAATTTATTAGTCTAAAGAAACTGAAGTCATATATATTAATTTTAATAGATTATAACTAGTTGATTCATCTTAATGAAATCCTCTTATGAAAGGAATAAAGTATTTATAAGATTTGAGTTTAGGTGTAAATGCTAAGCTAGTTAAAGAGTTTGATTAAACTTCCAACCATGTTACTTCCTTAATAAAATTAAAACCCAAAATGACACTAGTAACATTTGTCGAGGGTGAGAGACTGTAAATTAATTAGAAATTCGATAAGAGGTATGAAACAGTTAGAATCAGAAGGTGTGAACAACAACATGATCTATTATACCTTGTGGTTTTGATAATTACAAATAAATTAAGGATGATTATGTAACATTTTACTTGTAAGATAATAAAAAAATATACAGATAGAAGACACTCATAGGGGCTATCGAAAGACCGAAGTTGCTGATCAGTCAGAAGGCAGCATATAAGAAGCTTTCAGAATCGTAAAAGATTTCAATCAAAAGATTGTCCGAGTAGAAGCAAGCTTTTTTTGCAAGAACAAAAGGTACGTAGAGACTAGAAGGATCGAAGCATCTAACGAGACACACTAGTATATATGAAGACCAAAGTTGTTGATCAAGAGTAAGGAATCACAACTATTAATGAAGATCAAAAGACCGTAACGGCTTACGCCTTGGTCAGAGCATTTAAAGGTTATTGTTTCTGTTGAAGGCAGAAGAACCAAGCTTCTTGCGCTCTGATAGACCATCTATTACAGAGCATCTGACTGGGATAATCAAGATCGTCTTAAAGGAGTCAAGTCTATATCATCCGAAGGAACTTAAAAAGACCATCTTATGAAGACTCTTTCTCAAAGAATTGTATCTTTTTCTATGCCACATTATCTCATGAAGAAAAAATCATCTTATTGACTATCCAACAATAAGAAGACAACATTTTATTCTTGTACCACTAGAAACAGACTTGTTCATATAACATATGCGACATCAGATTAATCACGAGCCTAGAAGTAAAGGTACAACTTAATCGAGACTAAGTTTTAAAAGACCAATTCAAAGCCAATTCAATGTAGAATTCAAGGATCAAGAACAAAAAGCTCTGTTTTTAAGCTCGAAAATGGACTAAAAACAAAGCATGTAATAATTAGTTAAAAATTCCACATCCACTATGATCATCTCCAGCACATGATTAGTTGAATACTACATAAGGAACTATCATCGTTTTGCGGCACAAAGAATGAATTTTTTTTTTTTTAATTATGAAGTGGATTAAGAAACTATAGTGTAGAACAAAGCCAAAAGCTGAAAATTCACCTAGGCAAAGTGTTTCTAACACATTTTCAGTTTGCAAAGTCACCCATCAAAGTTGGTTTGTAAATCAGAAAAAGATGACAAGTTTGAGATAACCTCTCATAATGAATTTAATGCAAGTTCAGGATCAAGTTATTCGAGCCAATTTCTTTATCATTAAAGAAGAGAAACAATCATCACTTGAAGACTATAAACAGAGGCTCAAGGAATAAGAGAGGTATGGAGTCAAAGCTAAATTGAATTACATTCTTGTATAGATTCCCTCTAATATTTTTTTGTTGCTGCAATCTATATTCATATACACTTACCTTGAGTATAATAGCCTCATCTAAACAATCATCTACTCAACATAAGTTACTTATCCTTCACCTAATGAAGCTAATCTTTGTGAGCATAATTTAGATATTCTCTCTTTGAGAGTTACCTGTACACATACCTTTTCGTACTATCATTGTATTGAGTTAAGAGTGACTTATTATAAAAGAATACTCGATAAAAAGTCAGCAATGACTTAGTATAAAATAATACTTGGTTTTCAAACTCTTGGGAGTTTGTGTTGTAAACCAAAAGTGGAGAGAATAGTTGTTGTAAGTCACAAGTGGTAAAAAAAATATTTGTTTATTTAAATTGAAATAGTAAAACTTTCTAAAAGATACTTAGAAGATATTAAACGTAATTCATATTGAGTGAACTAGTAAAAAAGAGTTTTTTTTTAACCTTCTATTACAACATATTATTTACTATATATGACTTATAATTTGAATAGTTTTATAAGAAACTTTGTTTATAAGGAGCAATATTTTGTTTACTGTTAGGTTATCAAAAACTTCGAATAATCTAAGTTGTTTTGGTTTCCAACAATTGTTTACAAAAGGGTTTTTGAATCTTCCTATAGTTATATCTTCTTATATCTTTCAAAATTGTTTTAGAAAGCTTTTTCTAAAGATGGTTTGCGAAAAAGTTCTTATACAAGTTTGTGATAACTCTATTCAACCCATCTTCTAGAATTAACCTTTCATTTTCAGTTGGTATTGAGCTTACCTCTAGGAGTAAGTTGTTTACAAGACTAGAGGAAAGATCCTACTAAGAAGAGGGAGAAGTGGTCACACTGTAAACAAACCGCTAATGTTCAAAGGAATCAAGTTGGACTATTAGAAGCGTAGGATGATAGCATTCTTTGATCATGTTATATTGACATGCTGAATGTTGTAGAAAATGGTGACTACATCCTTTTAGATGCTCAAGGAAACCTTTTTTCCAAAGAAAGATGATGAACAAAAGAAATGCTACCTTCTAGACTAAAAAACAAGGAATATTTTAATGTGTACGTTGTCTGTAGATGGAATACACCAAAGTTTTCAAAGGAGCTAAGGAGATATGGGACACTTTCACTACAACTTATGAGGGTTCGTTCGTTACATAACAATATTTTAACAAATTTTAAATAAATGTTTCGTTCAAAAGATAAATTTATAAAAATAAAAAGGTTTTCAACAATACCTTAATCATGTTGAAATAAAATTTTATAATTTTGTACATCAATATATTGATATATGTCAAAACACCTTGATTGGATACTAAATTAAATCTTAATAGTAAAAAATTGTGTCTTTCTAAAATAATCCTTTATACAATTAATTTCCAAATAAGATAAAATACAAAATGAAAATAAGTTTGTGTATCTCCTAGTCCATCATGACATGGTCTTTGTTATATGAAAACAACACTATATAATCTAAACGAATACAACAAGTTTAAAAAGAAAGTTTACAAATAGTGTTTATTTTTTGTTGGTGCGATAACCTGAAAAATTAACCATAGTATCTACAATTTATAAATAAAATTTTTTTATACCCATAAAATAGAAATCTAATAAATCACCACTTATTCATAAAGGAAAATAGTATCCTAATAACACTTCAATGCATACATACATATTCATGAGCACAATATAGTGATTCTCATTGATTTTTGGTTCCCAAGACCAGATATATATTGTACAACGTAGATTCGTAAAAAGTCTATGAGTTTATATTTCATACAATGCATCCCATTGCCTTAACAAAGGTATCCTAAATTTCTTCTACATCCTAGATGAAGGTATCTGAAATTTTATCCCCATATCAAATGAAGGTATCTCATGTTGATTCTCATCCCAAATGGAGGTATTTCAAACAATCATTACATAATTTTTCAAATAACATTGTATCAACCAATCATATGAATAATTTGTCACATAAGGGTACAATTAAATATAATTATAAATAACAAATTGTACACAAAAATTTGTTTTAGAGTTGTTTCCTTTCTTACTACTATTTTTTTAGTGGTGATTTATGTTTTAGAGTATGTAACTTAGTATATATAACTATGAAAAATATATGATCTACTATCACTATTTTAAATATAACAAGATAAATATATTATCTGATATGAATAACTTAAATAATAAATATAAAGCATGATATTTATTATCTAACATAATCAATTTGAATCTAAAAAGATAAGTGCACCATCTATTATTGCTAACTTACATGTGACAAATATAAATATATTCTCTAATATAATTAATTGAAATATAACATATGAAATACATTACAAATTACTAAATTTATCGCATTAAATGAACAAAGATAAATATAATATCTATTACCATTAATTTAAATAAAACAAGATATATATTATATAACATAATCAATTTGAATATAAAAAAATAATTGTATCATCTAACATTGCTAACTTATATATGACAAATATAAATACATTCTCTAATATAAGTAATTAAAATATAACATATGAAATATATTACAAATGACTAAATTTATCATATTAAATGAATAAAGATAAATACATTATCTATTACCATTAATTTAAATAAAAAAAGATATATATTATATAACATAAACAATTTAAATATATAACCTAATTGCATCATCTAGCCTTGTTAACTTATATATAACAAATATAAATATATTTTTTAATATAATTAAGTAAAATATAACATATAAAATATATTACAAACTAAAAAAATTGTCGTCTTATTATTTAACTTTTCTTAAAATAATTTAAGACATCTAGATGTGTCCAATGTGTAAGTTATTAGTGTTATTTCTCAAAATCGTATTATTCAAAACTACGAATTTTGGGATGTTACAAAGAATCTTGACAAGTCCCTCGTCCATAAAAGCTTATAATAGTTTAAAGGATGAGATAGAAATGTGGAAGAAGAAAGGAGGCTTTAGACAAAGGAAGATCTCACAAAATCAGACTCATGAACAAAAGGACGGACGACCGAAGATCATTACCTGTTATGAGTGCAAGAAGCCATGGCACTTCAAGTTAGAATGTTCAGAAATAGAAAAGGAGGATGAGAAGGATAAGAAGAAGAAGAGGGTCTCATTTAAGCACAAGAAGAAGAGCTTGATGTCGACATGGGAAGATCTTGACTCATGTAAATCAGAATCAATATCAGATGACGAAGCTAGCATTTTTCTTATGGCAGACACAAAAGATACAACAAAAGATGGAACAACAGATTCTAAGAATGTAAAAGTATCTACAGAAGAGTCTGAATTCGATGAAGGTTGACTTTTCTTATCTTAACTCTGTTATTCATGCTTATAATGCTCTTCTGTCCAACTCTTCGCTTCTATCAAAAGCCTACTCATCTACTAAAAAATTATTTAAGAATCTAATGGACTAATATAAGAAGCTTGAATCTATTTGCAAAATCAACCCATTAAATTGGAAGTTTTCGAGACAAGTTATATTCCTACAGATTCTTAGGAAAGTTCTAGCCCAAACTATAGAAGGTTTGGCTCAAACATAATCTGCATATCATAAGTTAATTATGTGATAGTGGATATAATATTGCTTTTACTAAAATCCAATGTATAATTAAAGATTATAACAACATTGTGCTTTTTACTCGAAAATGACAAGGTAACTTATATAAAATAGATTTATATGAATTATTTGTCAAAAGGTTACTTGTCTTGTATTTGTCAAAGATGATTATTGGGTTTCACATAGAAGATGTGGTCATGCAAGCTTGAGGTTAATTTCAAAGTTGTAAAAGCTTGACCTTCTAAGAGGGTTACCAAGTGTGTCATCAAAAGATGATATTCTTTGTGAGACATATCATAAAAGACAAACAAATAAAAGTATCTTTAAAAGCAAGACTGTATTTCAACTCAAAGACCTCTACAACTATTTCATATGGATTTATTTGATCCTACAAGAACCTCGTCAATAATTGGTAATTAAAAGGTATGATCTATTTATTGTTGATGACTATATTAGAGGAACATGAGTAAGATTCTTAAGCCATAAAGGATAGTCTTTTGAAGTCTTTCATAAATTCTGTAAGAAGGTTCAGACGAAAAAGACTTAGCTATTGTTTAAATTCGAAGTGGTCATGGATGAGAATTATTTGAAAATGAGCTATTCGAAAGTTTTGTTCTAAACATGGTATCTTACATAATTTTTCAACTAGAATAACCCAAAAAAATGGTGTTGTGGAGAGAAAAATAGATTTCTTCAGGAGATGCCAATAACCATGCTCAATGCAAACTCTACTCCGAAGCACTTATAGGCTGAAGCAGTAAATACAACTTGTTATTTACAAAATAGAATTTACATAAGATCCCTTCTCTTAAAGATTGCTTATGAATTATGGAAAAAAAAGAAAACCTATCATATCTTATTTCCATCCTTTTGTTGTCAAGTCTTCATTCTGAACACTAAGGAAAACCTTGAAAATTTTGACTCTAAAGATGATGAACAAATCCTACTTAGATATTCTAAAACTTTTAAAACTTATTAAGTGTTTAACTCTAGAACCAAAGTTGCAGAAGAAGTCATTCACATAAGATTCAATGACCACAAACTTGATAAGGAATTATAAGAGATGTCTGAAGAATTTGCAGATTTAAATCTTAAGAAGGAAGCATCATAAGATTCAATGACCACAAACTTGATAAGGATTTACCAAATGGCAGATGCTGATCTAACTGATAAACCTTTAGATGATCAACAAGAGAGAAGAGAAACCACAAGACGCTATATGATTTGATGACCTCACCCTGCGTCTTAATTATACTTTATATATCATATTTAAAAGATTAAAATGATTTTTTAATTTACATTTTAAACAATTGTGGTTTTTGAACTGTTTAAATATAAATATTATTTTTTAGATAGTTATGGTGGTACTTGTTATATTTTTTCATATAAATTTGATTTATCTTTATATTAGGTTGCTCGATGAATTTTTTTTTTTTTTAAATAATGGCATTTTAAAATGTTATGCATTTAATGTAAATAACGGTGATTACAAATGTCATTACTTACAAACGGTTATGATATTTTGTGAAAATTATGGTTGTACTAGTAACTGCCGCTCATGTAAATAATGATGGTTATAACATGCAAAATAGAGTCAAAATTTTAACAAAGATCTTAATTAGAATTTATGGATTTAAACTCTTAAAGATTATGGATTTCAATATTTTCTTTTCCATTTCTTTGTGTTACATGTCTACGTACTCTGTATTAAATTTTATAGCTTTTAAAAATTATCAAATCATTAATTGTTTTAAAATTTTTCTTTTAGTACAAGATAAATTTTTATTTTAAATTTTCATTTATATTAAAATTATAGATCTCAATTTTTAGTCTGAATTCATTTTAATTTTTAAAATATTAAAGATAAATTAGATTATTAACTATTAGCTTTTTGTCAGACAAACTCGTTTCAATTGAATCAATTGTTCATCTTTCAAAAACGCCACACAATAATGGCCATGGGTAAAACTTTTAAGAGTGATCTAATTATAATTTTTTTATTTGAAATCTTAAAATAAGAGAAAAATCGAAGAAAATACGTTGACTATATGTAAAATCATTATTAATTTTATATTTTTGAAAGATAGCAAAATATTTTTTTTTTCAAATTTTCCTATTACTAGAAGATTTTGTCATATTCAAATTCCAGTTTATATTAATATTTCAAACTTTCTAGTCTTGGTCTGAATTCTGTTTAATTTTTTCTCTATTAAAATTTCTTTATTTATCTCAAACTTTGACTGATTATAATTTGAAAATCTTATTTTCAATTTTTTCAAAGGTATTTTTCTTCTTAAGCTTAAGCTGTTTAAATTATTCTATTGAAATTAACAAATAATTGGCTACATGTATTTCATATATAGTAAACTTTTCTATAAAAATGAGAAGCAAGAAGAGAAGCTATAAATAAAATGGAAAATAATTAGTATGAGTAATCTGCGAATTTTAAAATAGAAAAACAATATTGTTCCATCCATATTCATTTAGAATTGATATTCATATATATATTTGCTTATGTTTGTATCTTCTGTACAAGAAAAATAGATAACCAAAACCTGATTGTGTCATGTCTCAGACCATGAAGTTGTATCCACGAGTAAGAAATTTCTTTGTCTAATATAATTACTGCATTGTATCTTGAGATTTACGAACACACATTTATCATGGATACAATTTTTCTTATGCTGGCATATATACACTATCATTTGCATTTGATAATTTTCAAAACCAAAATTTGATTACTGTATTGTTGTTCATATACTAGTTCAGTACCATGGTCAATCTTTAATGATGCTTATTTTGTGTCTAAGACAAGAAAACATGTCTTTATGATTAATTCTTTTTCTAAAGAGCAATGGGTTTTATTTTTTACTTTTTTTGACAAATTATTTTTTTGTTTAGGTCATTGGTGTGATTTCCTTAGTTCTGATATTGGGATCATTAAGTGTGAAAGTAGAATGTAATGTAAGTAAAGGATTGGGAAATAATGAATACTCTGCCATCAATTGTCGAAAGCATAATGCACTTTTGACAGATTTTGGTGGGGTTGGTGATGGAAAAACATCCAATACCAAAGCCTTTAAATCTGCAATAAGCAAACTCAGTAAGTATGCATCTGATGGAGGTGCAGCACTTATTGTGCCACCAGGAAAATGGCTAACAGGACCCTTTAATCTCACAAGCCATTTCACTCTTTTTCTCCACAAGGATGCTGTTCTTCTTGCATCTCAGGTATAACTTGTAGCCACTACTATTTCCCTTTTCTTTTGTAATGAAATATTTAGAGTATATGATGATATTTTTACTCTTTAGCATTTGAATAATCGTGATTCATTAAAGATGTGACATTAGATAGAAAATAAAATATAGACTTATATACTATAAATTAGATTTGAACATGAAACTCTTTTTTTTTTTTTTCTCACCAATCTCTTAATTAGATATTTTTAATATGTTTTCTCTTCTATACCTTTAGGTGTACAATTTATTCATTGTCCTCCAACTTAAAAAATTTGTCTCAATAATCTAAATTTACATTCCTTTTATCATTATTTATATATTTGATCTTCTAACTCTTAAAATATATTTAATAATTTTGAATTTTAATTAATAAATAAATTATTGTCCTATGCAATGCAGTCACTATTATAAACTATATATAGTCAATATATAAGTATATTTTTTCATCTTATTTTTATCATTAATATTTGGTTTCTTTTTATTTCACTTCCAAAACACACAAAGATAATGTTTAGTTTAGTAATAATTAACAATCCACTTATATATGTTTCTTTGTAGTATTATTCAATTTTCTATCAAGGACAATCCACTAAAGGGTCACATACATGACCATGTTTACAGGTTGAATCAGAATGGCCCTCACTTCCAGTACTACCTTCATATGGAAAAGGAAGAGATGCTCCTGCTGGAAGGTTTAGTAGTCTAATTTCTGGAACTAATCTCACCGATGTTGTAATCACCGGTAACTATTTCTCCCAAGTAATAGATCAATGCATGTGTTATAGATTGTTTAATTCATTTTAAAATGGCTACATAATTTTTAATTTAATCTATTGAATTTGGTCATTAGGTCATAATGGTACAGTTGATGGGCAAGGATCTTATTGGTGGGACAAGTTTCACAAGAAACAACTCACACTCACCAGGCCATACATGATTGAGATTATGTACTCCAATCAAATTCAGATATCAAATCTTACTCTAGTCAACTCCCCATCCTGGTTTGTCCATCCAATTTACAGCAGGTTTGATAAAGCTTCTAAGTTCAAGTTTCTTAAGATTGTGGACTCTTTCTAATTGATGTATATTGTGTGTTTCATTATTCTAATCGAGCTTTATATATCCAGCAACATAATAATAAAAGGACTTACCATTCTTGCACCAGTAGATTCTCCCAACACAGATGGAATAGACCCTGGTAAGGTGTTTTCTTCTTCTATTATATACTTATTTCCAGTTTCTCGTTTATTTTTACATAACAAAAATTGAAAGATTTCTCGTTTATTTTTCTTGTTTTCAGTTTGATTCCATATTTTCAATTTATATTGTGAAAATAGTGGCGTTCATTTAGAAGTTTCTGTTAATTGTATTGGCCATATATTTGTTGACATTTAACAACCACTACCTAATTATTCCTACCATTTTTCTTCTTTAGATTCGTGTACAAACACTAGGATTGAAGATTGCTTCATTGTTTCTGGTGATGATTGTGTGGCAGTAAAAAGTGGTTGGGATGAGTATGGAATTAAATATGGAAAGCCAACCAAACACCTAATCATTAGAAGGCTTACTTGTATATCTCCTGATAGTGCCATGATTGCTTTAGGGAGTGAAATGTCTGGTGGAATTCAAGATGTTAGAGCTGAAGATATCATTGCCATCAACACTCAATCAGCAGTTAGAATCAAAACAGCAGTAGGTAGAGGTGGATATGTAAAAGACATATTTGTCAAAAGAATGAACCTCAACACCATGAAATATGTATTTTGGATGACTGGCTCTTATGGATCACACCCTGATCCAGGCTTTGATCCCAAAGCACTTCCTCAGATTACTGGAATAAATTATAGAGATGTTGTTGCAAAGAATGTCACGTATTCTGCAAGACTTGAAGGGATTTCTAATGATCCTTTCACCGGAATATGCATTTCTAATGTGAACATCCAAATGAGTGAAAAGAAAAAGAAGCTTCAATGGAATTGCACCGATGTTGCTGGAGTTACAAGCAATGTCACTCCTAACCCCTGTCAATTGCTATCAGAGAAAGGAAAATTCAATTGTCCTTTTCCAAATGACAAATTGCCCATTGATAACGTTCAGTTGAAGACATGTTCTCTATAAATGTCTCTAAATAATAATGTGGATGTATTTGACTCTTGGATAGCATTACATATGATAGAAATGGTAATTACAAAGTGTTAGAAAATGAAACTTCATGCTTTAAATTTATTATATATTGAGAGCATTCTTTAGGGAAATTAAAAGTAATTTCTTTTCTATTAATTTTCTACCTAAAGTACAAAATATTATTGGAGAGAAAAATTAAAATTATAAAAGTAAATTATGACAACTGAAATTTTATTAAATTACATATAACTTTATCATTTCTATATTTTTTATATTAATCATTTTTTAAATTAAAAAACATTACAATAACAATCCGTATATGTTTAAAAATATCACATTAAAACTCCCTTCAAACGTTGTACTTGCATCTTAGAGAAATAGAACGTAACGTTTATATAATTAATTAATTTTACAAAATCTCATTAAGTGTTTAATTTGCTCTAAAATATTAATCATCAAATATAATTTTATATACAAATTTAAATATATATTAATTCACTATATCATTGTCGTTTTAGTTTTCTTCCAATGCTGATAAATTTTTTATATTAATAATGTAAGTTTTTTAACATTATAACCACAAGATTTTACAATTATCTAAAAAAGAGAAAGAAACTTGGCCATCTCAGATCATATCGTTTTATCTTTTTCATCATAATTTTTGAATTAAATTTTAATAATTAAAAAAATTGTGTTAGTGTTTATCATAAATTTAAAATATAAGTATTATATTTTAAATATTTATTTATTATAATTAATACATATATATATATATATATGTATATAATTAGTGCGGTAGAAATTCCTCTTATAGGTTGATTACATTCCTCAACAGTTAATATTTTTCTTTCTCGATTAAGTTTTTTGTTCCCAATTAATAAATATTTTTTTTTATTTTTAATTCCTTTTAAATTTTAATTTCTAAAAATAATGTTTTGATAATTATCTAAATTACCTATTTTTACATGTAAAATAGAGCAATTACACATGTGGCTGATGAAAAGTTAATAGTGAGGGTTCACTATGAAGAGTTGAATTTCAACATGTTTAATGTTGTGAAACATCCTAAACATAAAGGTAATTGTTTCAGAATGGATGTTATTACTGAGGTCATGAGTGAGGCCCGAACCATAATGCATAGTTCCTCCCTTCTGGAGAAAGTCTTGAAAGATTATATGGAAGCTTTGAATAAAGATGAGAAGAAGGACATAGATGAGGTGGTGATTGAAGAGTTGAAGCAAGAATCCAAGCCTGAGCCTTCCAAGGTTGAACTCAAGGAGCTAACGTCTCACTTAAAATATGTTTTCTTAGAAGGAGGAAGTGAGAAACTAGTAATCATCAGTAGTTTCTTATCAAATGAAGAAAGGAGAATGGTTCAGATTTTGAAGGCCAATAGTGAAGCTATTCGGTGGTCTATTTTTTATCTAAAGGGAATTAGTCTGTCCTACTTTATGCATAGAATTCACGTGGAGAACAAATATAAGCTGATGAAACAACCTCAGAGACGTCTAAATCCTACTATAAAGAAGGTTATCAGAAAGTAGATGCTCAAGTTACTTGAAACTAGCATAATTTATCATATCTCAGACAGTGCATAGGTAGCCCTGTGCAAGTGGTGCCTAAAAAAGGTGGCATGATAGTGATCTGCAATGATAAAAATGAGTCCATCCTTACATAGACTATCACCAGTTGGAGAATGTGCATAGACTACCGCAAACTCAATCAGGCCATCGAAAAATATCACTTTCCTCTCCCATTCATGGATTATATGCTTGAGAGACTGGTTGGCTAAGCTTACCATTATTTCCTTGATTGGTACTCAAGATACAATCAGATTATGGTGGATCTAGTTGATCAGGAAAAGACAACCTTCACATGCCCCTTCGAAGAGTTCGCCTACAAGAAAATGTCTTTTGGTCTTTACAATGCTCTTGCGACATTTTAGAGGTGTATGTTGGCTATATTTGCATATTTGTGGAGAAAAGTATCGAGGTGTTTATGGATGAATTCTCAGTTTTTCGTTAATCCTTTGATGCATGCCTGCCAAATTTGGAAGTGGCCCTAAAAAGATGCATTGAAACAAATCTTGTGCTTAACTGGGAGAAATGTCACTTTATGGTGACTGAGGACATTGTTCTAGGCCACAAAATTTGATTTAGAGGGATTGAGGTTGACAAAGCCAAGGTAGATGTCATTGAGAAGCTTTCTCCACCTAACAATGTAAAAGGCATTCATAGCTTTCTTGGACATGTTGTTTTTATAGAAGATTCATCAAAGCTTTCTCCAAGATAGCTAAACCACTATCCAATCTGCTCGATAAGGATACACCTTTCATGTTTGATGGAGAATGCAACTTTGCCTTCAAATCATTAAATGACAAGTTATTTTCAGCTCTAATGATAGTGACTCCATATTGGAGTCAACCATTTGTGCTTATATGTGATGTTAGCGACTATGTAGTGGGTGCAGTTTTGAGGCAATATAGGGATAAATTCTTTCATGTCATTTACTATGCAAGCAAAGTCCTCAATGAAGCTCAGTTGAATTATGCCACTACCGAGAAAGAGTTGTTAGTTGTTGTCTATGCCTTGGAGAAATTTAGACCTTATCTTATTGGGCTAAATTTGTTGTCTTTTTTGCAGGAACATTCTCCATGAGCTTTATTTTCACTCAGTTCTCAGGAGCTTGAGGACCAAGCTTACTTCTATGAGAGTAGGAGGGGTCATACGGAGCGATTTCAGAACACACTGTTTGTAAATCTTTCATACATCTCACTGCATCTGCATTTTTGTTCGTATTTGCATTATTTTTCGGTTGAGCAGCTTTAGTGGACATTGTGATGTTAGCATGTGCATTGTGTTTAAATTCATTATCTTCTCATTTATTGGTAATTAAAATTCTCTTGTGTTGTGATTGAGGCAATTTTTACTTGTGAATGCCATAGAGTGAATTAAGCGAATTGTGTACTGTCAGTTTTTTTGGCAAATTTGTGTGGATCTGTTAAAGATAGCATTAACCGAGTGAGGTTTTAGGCTTAAATGATTATTGTTGTGTGAGTCACTATGTATTCCATGCTATTGATTTTGCTTGATTCTCACTGACTAATTCTTTGCAAGCATGATTGAAAAATTACCAAGGCCTTGTTTCTTTTTTGTAGCCACTTAGCCAAATAACCTACTTGTTAAATGTTTGACCCTTGATTCCCTTTTTGAGTTTTCATTGAATTAATTCTTGTTTTTATGAACCTTTGAGCTAAATCATTACATTACGCATTCCTTTACCTTAGGGCTGAGAAAGTGTGTACATGAGATTGATTTTGCAACAAGTTTGGGGGAGAGTGTCTTTTGGAGAGTCAAGTACATTCTGAGGTTTAAGTGTGTTACATGTTCATTCAAAAAAGAGAGAGAGATAAGAAAAAAAGAAAGTTGAAATAAAAAGCTTGGTCATTGATTGGTGTATATTGGAAATTTATTTGAATTAATGCTATTAGTGAGAATTTTTGGGATTTCGGGAATACTTTGAAAAAGGGAAGGACTAATCTCATTGTATACTTCTCTTTTGACCCTTCTATTTGTTTTTTTGGAAAAACCAATTTTTTTCTAGCCAGGCCAAGTTACAAGCTTAATAAAGCCTATGTGATTTTCAATCTACATGCTTTGCTTTTTTGTTGTGTTAAGATGAACAACAAAGTTGATTTGTATAAGTGCACTGTGTGACATGAGTGTTAATTTTTCCATCCCAAATAGCTATGTGGAGTGAAATACTTTACCGATGAGGTTGCTCAAATTCTGTGATCTGCATGACCTGCCTTTTTGAGTTGATTAGTGCTCGATGAACCACTTTTTAATCCTATGAGCACCATGGTTGAATAGTTGTTTTGTTGTGAGCACTCCATGATTGTGGTCATTGATGAAGGAAAGTTTTTTACTAAATTGTGTTGTTTTGCATTTTTTCATGTTGTCATAGTGCATTTTATTTCTGTTCATCCTGTGCTTGCATTGTAGTAGCATGCATCATATTGATTTGTGTGTCATGTCCACTAAAGTGTCTTTTTGCTTGAGGATAAGTAAACTTTAAGTTTAGGAGAGTTTGATAAGTGTCTAATGATTTATTTTTACATAAGTAAAATAGAATAGTTATCTTCGTTCCAACTTATGTAAATCCTTGTTTTCCTCTTTTTTTATACATAAATTTAACATTTATAAAAATTCATTAAAGATATACATTTTTGACATATATCTATTTTCTTGTTTTATACTATTAAGAGATGAACCTTTGTTAAATGCTCTATTTTGAGAGAAAAGCCACGAATTCATACATTGCTAATCAATTCAAGGAAATTTCAGTATGACTTGTAACAAAAAGTGTTAAGCCAATCACATGGCTATATATTTTTCTGAAAACATTGACGGTGATTTGAATAGATAGGCCAACAAAAACTGGTTAGGTATTTTTCATATAAAAGCCTGCAGTTTGTTTTTCGTAATATCTAGCATTTCGCTAATAAAAATACTGTACTATATATTATTGATTTTCTTATCATTTATTTAAGGTGCAAGTAAAGTACAAGTATGATCTCTAATTGAGTTGATAAAAACTGAAATCAAATAACCTTGAGATTGTTTCATGGACCCGTCCAATATTTTGATGGCAGTATGACTGGATTCACTTAGAAGATGACATTAAACATAATTAAGTTTGGTTACAATGATAGTTTCCTTTTTCTTCAACCTGTTTTCACATTAATAGGCACACTCTAAATTTAAATAGAGACATTTGTGCATACAACAATTGTGTAAACAACATCGCTCTAAAGATAACAAATATACATGGACCATTTATGACATTAACTTACTCTGAGCTCTCTTCGTCAATGCTCCATTCAAAGTACGAACAATTTGGGATTTTCTTAACTTCTGCATACTGTAGCAAAGGAAATATGAGAAGTCAATAATTTCCAAATCATTTAGGTACTTGAGACGCAAAATATCCACGCACCAATAAGCACATTATGAGTCATTTTGTAAATAAGGTGCAAGTTTGCTATTTCAAAAATTGTGAAGAGTTTTCCTTTCTTGTTCAGCGTTGCAAGGATTTTTCTATTACGAATCCAGATTTTGTCTTCCTGAGTTGGACTCCTAAGGATAAAAGTGATTTTTTCTATGTATATGATTATATGTTTTCGGTTTTTCATGTGAGGCTCCCCTTTGATGATTATATTAAGGGGATACTTAGAATGTTGAATTGTGCTCCTAGTCAGTTGCATCTAAATGCTTGGGGCTACATCCAAGCATTCTGAGCTATGTGCTTGTTTACTCATACTCAGGCCACTCTTAACCTATTTCTTCGTTATTTTTCTACTCGGCCTCATGAGAAATGTAAGTCGGTTTCCCTCTTTCGCAAGGCCGACAACCCTTAGTTTTTGTCATACACAACTTCTTTTAAGGGTTTCAAGTCCGGGTACTTTAAAGTTATGATAAATCTCGAGGTTGGCCAAAACCACTTTTATGATGAACAAGGAAACCGACTTTTTCCTTTCTATTGGGATCCCGTGTCAAGAAGGTACACGGATTTCCATGACAACCTCTTTACAGACGAGGAGAAGGCCAAAGCCGAATTCCTTAATTCCTTTCCACGCCTTTTTCCTATGGCAACGTTGTTGCAACTTTATGAATCAATCACTCCTTTCATTGATCTTGAAGGTGAGTGTATTTTTTTATGAACTGATTTGATAATGTTTTTTCGAAATCAATCTTAACTTTTTATTGGTTATTTTTCAGAAATCATGGTGAAAGCTGGTGGCAAAGCAGTGGGTTTTCAGAAAATCCACAAAAACGAGATCCGAATGAGGAAGTCACCATCCCGACAATCCAAATTGAAGAGCAACCTCCACCGAAGTCTCCCCCAATGAACACTTTTCCCCCTATGTCCGAATTTGAAAAGAAAACACAAAAACAAAAGGGGAAGGAAAAAGTGCCTGAAGGTGGTAAAGGGGAAAAGAAGAAAAGAAAAAGAGAGAAGAGATCTTCCTCCAGCAAGTCCAAGAAGGTTAAGGCTAAGTCTTCAACGCGGAAGACCTCAGCCATCAACACTGTTTTACTACTGCCATCATTCTTTTATGAGGACTTGGATCCTGTGGCGGCCTCTAGCAAGTTCAGAGATTCGATTTCAACAGATGGCCTAAAACCTCTAGAGTAGATGGAGTTTAGCCCCAAATGGCAAAATTATTGCGAATTCCTAGCACAAGCATAGGCACTAGGAAAACATTTGTTTGCTTATGAGTTGGTGGCAGCAAAGCAGCCACAAAGGAAAGTCAAACATAACTTATTGGCTATTTCAAATAAGTTGTGGGAATTGGAAGAAAGTACAAAAATGATGATCTCCCAAGAGGCGCTTGAGGAGGCTCTGGCCGCTAAAGATGTCGAGCATGCCAAGGCTTTGGCTAAGAAGAATGAGCTATTGGAGGAGGCTCAAGAAGAGGTGTGAAGCCTCAAAGCCCTTTCGGCTCAGAGTGAAAAAAGTCGAGAAAGTTATAGGCAGGCTTATGAGGAGGTTGTGGTCGAGCACGAAAAATTCATGATTCAGGCCGAGGATGATGCTATGGTGGAACAAGCCGCAGGCTTTCAGCAGGTTGTGCGTCAAGCTTACTATTTCTGCACTATTTTGAAGGGGTTCAAGTTTTCTGAAAATCAGTATATCTTCGGGGGTCAATATAAGAGACTCAAGCTGAAGAGACTGCTAACGTGGAAGGGGTCGAAGGGGCGGGAGGCCATAGCGAAGATGATGAATTAACCTCTTAGTGAATTTTTAGTTTTATTTTTACTTGTTTGATTAAAGAAGTGTATTGGAACAGTCTGTCATTTTTTAGTTAATTTACTATTTAATGAATGCATAAGATTTTTTGTTCAAGTATGGCTGAAGTATGCCTTTTATTCTTTTTGCTTTTCTTGGTTAAAGTGTATGCTGAATTTAGAACTCATGCGTGAGATTTCAAATTTTTTTTAAGGAGGTACTGTCTAAGCCGAAAAGAAAAATTTTTTGGAGGGTACTCTCGTAGGCTTTTTTGCAAGCAAGCCTAACTTTGTTGTGAGTAAAAGTATGTAGAGCCGTAATATGCTTCTTTGTATATGTGGGTGGGGCGTCTCTTTAAAAACCTTTTTCGGAAAAATTCTCATTGTGGAATAAAAACCGAAATAAGAAAAAGAGTGCCCCAAAAAAGGTACATCTTTAAATGTGTTGAATTCCAAATGTGTGGAATGAGTTTTCCAGCAAGGTCTTCGAGTTTATAAGTGTCATTGTCGAGGTCCTGGTGGATCCAAAAAGGTCATCCTAGTTAACAACTAGCTTTCCTTCTATCTTTTCTTTTCTTGCTTTACTAGTTGCACGCCAAACCAAGTCATATGGGAGAAAAGTTCTCGGTCTTACCTTTGAATTAAAGTGTCGCACCATCCGTTGCTTGGAAGCCTCTGCAATTATTAGGGCATGATTCTTGATTTCTTCAGTGTAGTCTAAGTCATGCCGAAGTGCTTTATTATTGTTTGTTTCATCAAAACATTGTCGTCGAAGTGAAGGTTCACCGATTTCTACGGGCAACATAGCATCTGTGCCAAAGGTTAGCCAAAAAGGAGTTTCATGCGTGGACGTTTGGGGGGTACAGCAATACGCCTATAAAAGCTCTAAGATTTGGTCTGCCCATGCTTTGGCTTGTTTATTTGTCTGTGGATGCTAAACTGAAGTAACTTTGTGTTTTATTCCGAGCTCTTGTAGAAAATTGTTGAATTTTTTATTTGTAAATTGGAGACCATTGTTAGTGATTATTGAGTATGGAATGCCAAAGCGTGTGACAATGTTCTGCCATGTAAACCTCTGGACGTTATTGGCTGAGATAGTTGTCAAAGGATTGGCTTCAATCCACTTTGTGAAATAATTAATGGCTACTAGTAAAAATTTGCACTGTCCTCGGGTTAATGGGAAGGGGCCGAGAATATCCATTCTCTAGGTACAAAAGGGTCATGGGACTGTGATTACCTTTAACTCATCTGTTGGGACATGAATTGCGTGTTTTTTACATTGAGTGCAATTTTTAACAAATTTGACGTTGTCTACTTTTAACGTTAGCCAGTAGTAGCCAGCTTTTAGCACTCTATTTGTCATTGACCTTGCCCTAGAATGAAAACCGCAAATGCCATGGTGGATTTCTCTAAGCACATAGTTGGCTTCGTCATCATTGAGACATTTTAGGAGGGAGGCCAAAAAGCTCCTTCTGTAGAGTTCTCCCGAAATAAAGGAGAATCTTGAGGCTTTTGTTTTTAATTGCTTAGCTTTTGTGGGTTCTTTCGGGGTTATCCCATTTTGCAGAAAGTTTATGATTTTGGTACACCAATCTGTATCTATCGTGGAGACCGAGCATACTGAGATATTGGAAAGAGGCAATTTCTGTTGTAAAAAGGTGCATAATTATCCTGGCTTGCAAGTACTGGCGAGCTTTCCTAGCTGATCAACCTGCGAGTTTTGTTCCCTTGGGATGTGGACGACCTTTATTTCTTTAAACTTGGTTTTTTCTCGCAAGAATGCATGATAGTATTGTAGCAATTTTTCATCGTTAACTTGAAAAGAGTCATTCACTTGCTCTGCCACAATTTTGGAGTCTGTTAGGCACTTGACTCTTAATGCTCCCATGTCCTATGCCAGTTTAACTACGGCTAATAGTGCTTCATACTCAGCCTGATTATTTGTGGCCTTAAAGTCGAATCTCAGGAATTATTCAATGGTGATGTCATTGGGCCCTTCCAATATGATACCTGTTTCACTACCTCCCTTGTTGGAGGACCCATCTACCTGCAACGTCCAAAGGGAGGGATGTTCTGTAGAGACTGGATGCAACCTATTTAAGAAATCTACCAGACATTTTGTTTTTATAGGTCCCCTAAGTTCGTATCTGGTGTCGAATTCAGACAATTCGACAGACCAAGCAACCATTCGTCTTGCCAATTTTGGTTTCTGGTTTCCGCAATACTTTCACGATTGGGCAATCTGTTCTGACTATTATGACATGGCTCTGAAAATAAGGCTGAAGTCGTCGTGCCGAGCTAACTACAGCTAAAGCTGCTTTTTCTACCATTTAGTATCTAGTCTCGGCATCGTGGAGCATTCGGCTCACATAATAAACTAGTTGTTGACCATCAGGAGCATCTTGGATTGCTACAGTGCTAATTGCTTCTTGAGAGACCCAAAGGTAAAGAACTAATGGCTTTCCAAGATCTGGCTTAATCAATACAAGTGGGGACGCAATGGATACTTTTAGCATGGTGAAGGCTTCTTTGCATTCATATGTCAAGAGGAAGTTCTTACTTTTCTTGAGGAGTGCAATTGTTGGTTTTACTCTCTTGGTTGTGCGTGGGAGGAATCGAGCCAAAGATGTTAACCTACTCATTAACCTTTCTACCTTTTTTAGGTTTTTTGGGCTTCTCATGTCTAGGATTGTTTGACACTTATCTAGATTATCTTCTATTCCTCTGTTGGTTAACATAAAGTCAAGGAATTTTCTGCCTTGCACTTCGAATACACATTTTTCTGGATTGAGCCTCATTGAATGTTTGTGAATAATGGAGAAAATGTCTTACAGATCATGGATATGTTGATTTGGTCTTTCTGTTTTGACGACTATGTCATCAACGTATACTTCCAAGTTTTTGCCTATCTGCTGATGGAAGACTTGGTCCATTAATCTTTGATGCATGGACCCTAAATTTTTTAAGCCATAAGGCATCACTTTATAACAGTAGTTGTTTGATTCTGTAATGAATGTTGTTTTAGTTTCGTCGTCGGGGTTCATTCGAATTTGGTTATAGCCTAAATATGCGTCCAAAAAGCTTAATAGAAAATGACCCGCGATGCCATCTACTAATTTGTGTATGCTAGGGAGGGGATAGGCATCATTTGGGCAAGCTTTGTTCAAGTCCATGTAGTCAGTGCATATTCTCCACTTGTCATTTTGCTTTCATACCATAACCACATTGGCGAACCATGTGGTGTACCAGAATTCTCATATGAAGTTGGCGGTAAGGAGATTTACAATTTCCTCTTTGGCTGTCTGTGCTCTTTCTTCTCCCATTTTCCTCCTTTTTTAGGCTACTAGTCACACTCCTTTACACACACTAAGGCAATGGCAAAGAAATTCTGGATGAATGCCTAGCATATCTAATGCTGACCAAGCAAAAAAATCGAAATTATTCCTAACAACTTGAATTATTTGTTCCTTTTCCTTTTTGGGGGCCGAAGAGCCTATATATGTCACCTGTCTAGGCTTTTTTACTAGTTGAAAAGGTTTCACCTTCTCGGTGGTTTAACTCTTTCGTTCTCCTCTCCACGAGGATCTAAGTCCAAATGAGAGTCTTCTAAAACTGGTGGCACATTGTTAACATTATTGAAGGTGTGTTGTTTTTTATATGTTTGTGACCGCAAGCTTGCCAGGTAACACTCCCTGCTATTTGCTTATCCACATGGATGGTGATTATTTTGTCTTCGTATAAAGGAAATTTCATAGCTAGGTGGGGATGGATACGATGGCCCTTAGTCTATTGAGTGAAGGTCGCCCTAACAGGATATTATATGAAATGTTGGCATTGATGAGAATGTACCGAATTCAGATGCTGCAAGATTCTCTATCATTGTCAAATTTGGTGTACAACTCGTGCATCCTTTCATAGGCACTCGTTCCCTTGAGAATCCTATGAGGGGTTCGTTATAGGGGAGCAGTTGGTCTTCGGAGTGTCCTAGCTTTTTGAAAGTTCGCCAATATAACACATCAGTCAAACTCTCTTGATCCACCAGCATCTTTCGCACAATGCAATTAGCGATTTCAATGCTGATTACCATGGGGTCATCTTGATAAGGGTCAACGGCTTGAAAATCTTCATCTATGAAGGTGATGTTGACATTTTTTGACGTGCATATGGAGCAACCGAATTGATGGATCTGACTGTTCGGGCATGCTGCTTCCTGGCTAAGAAGGTAGATCCTCCTCCTGCGAAATCACCAGCAATTGTGTTAATGATCTTTTTATCTTTTTTATGGTTATTCTCTCTTTGTTCTCTTGACCTACTTCGACTTCGACTTCTACATCTGTCGATTCGTGGTCGATAGTCACTATGTTGGCCTTGCTGAGAATAGTTCCTTTGGAAATGACTTGGTCTAGCTAATGGTGGGTGACTATTGGTCTTGTGGACAAAGTCTTTTAGGTGTCCCTGTTTGATTAAGTCTTCTATTTTATCTCGCAATGTTGTACACTCTTTGGTTGAATGACCTTTGTTTCTGTGATACCTACAATGTTTAATAGGATCATCTCCTCTCAGTGTATGTGTTTTCTTCGCCATGATTAACAATTCAAGTGCTAACGCTTGCTCTAATACTCTAGTTCTGTTGGTGTTAAGTGGAGTGTACTGGGTGTATCTCAGCCCTCTAGGTAGTCTATCAGAATATTGATCTTTTTTGTTGTTGGAGTTGCCTCTTTCCTTATCTTTTCATGAGCTAGGCTTCAGCCTGAGTTTTCTGCTGGAAAGCTGTAAGTTCTTCCACCTCAATGAAAAGAGTGACTCTTCTTCGGAGCTCGTACATGTCCATAAGAGGGAAGTGGATTAGGCTAGTAGCAAATTCTTCTGATTGTAGATTAACCAAGAACGTGTGAAGTGCTACATGAGGGGGTAGATTCTTTATAATCAGGGAGGCTCGACCAAATCGATCTATGAAATCTCATAGGGGCTCATTTCTTTCTTGTCGAACTATGGCCAAGGCTGCTAATGTGAACCTGTGTGGCCGAGATGTGGCAAACTAGGTTCCAAATCTCATGGACAATGTTTGGAAGTTATTGATGGAGTTTGGCAGGAGCTGTGATGAGCTTGGTAGAGTATCCTAACACCTTCTAGAGTGGATGAAGGGGGAGAACCTGCAAGAGAAGACTCAGACGCTCAAGTCAGTAAATGAGCAAGAGAGAGAATGGGAGAGAGGTTGAAGTATAATAAATTTTCCTGAATGAGTAAATGACATGTACCTCCTACCTTGTATTTATAGCAAGAAATGTGGTTATTACATGACGATCATTACCTGTCTCTCTTGGTGCATTCCTTTTACCCGACGTGTTTGGCTTTTATCCAGCAAGTACTTTGTAGATCCTGCTTTGCTTTATTGGGAATAACGCTAATCAGTGATTATGTTGCTTTATCTTCTTAGTTAACTTAACTAACTGGTTGGTTTTTTGCAGGAGCTCGGATTTCGACAAGGTCGAAATCTTTTGAGGTTTATTTCCTCTCTTTAAGATTATGTTATATTTCAGATTTCGGCTATGCCGAAATCCAAAGTCTCCTTATGTAGCGCATTTATTCTCATCTGAAATCCTTTTGTTATTTTTGTTTATATACTTTTCAGTTTTCAGCCATGCCAAAATCCGAAGTCTCTTAAGATAACATTTTAGGTTCTAATAATGTGGTGATTTATATACTTCAATTTTCGGAAGTCCGAAGTTCCTTTATGGTTTGTTAGGTGTTGTTTCCTCTCGGTGATTATACACACTATATATTATTTATCATAAATTTAAAATATAAGTATTATATTTAAAATATTTATTTATTATATTTTAGTTACATATTTAAAATTTTAATATAAATATTTATCAATAAAATACCATATATACATTACATATATATATTAATTAGAAATTTTGGAGCTGATTACATTCATCAACAACAGATAATATTTTTTCTTAATTAACTTTTTTGTTTGTTTGCTTTTAATCGCTTTAAATTTTATTTTTTAAAAAATAATTTGTGTATCTTAAAAAAAACTGTTAATCGATAACATAGTTAATAGACTATCATGTCATTACGGCTAAAAATAAATTGTGTGGTGAAGGGAGATAGAGAGGAAAATGGGCTGAAGAGGATATAATTCCGTCACTACACAGAATTATTATCAACCTAGATGAATCTTACTGTTCATGAAAATGGTCCATGGAAACCATACCAGCAAGTGATTCACCATATGCACAGTCCACGTACATAATAGATACTATTTTTTTTATAGTAAGCACTCTTGCAGCGTATTACCTTTCCTTAGTCCATTATTTTCAGCAGTAATTTCTTAAATCAATGTTTACAATTTTCTGGTCCTGGAGCAATATAATTAATTATCTTAATGGGTTGGCCTGGTTTACTTGGTTGGGTAGAGTCAATATCCCTTTCTCTTCCAAAAACATTGCTCCTTTCCTCATCATAAGCATAATCACTACAAGTTACTACTACTATGTTATTAAGGGTTTACATTAGAACTATATATGGTCAATGACTACTATTTCTTGATATTAAACTTACATAGCAATGAACTATATCAAAATGTGAAAAATTCATAGGAAATAAGAGGCAGTTAATGGAAATGCCTAAAAAAAAGGCCAAAGGGGAAAGAAAGAGTCTTTGATGTCAATATTCAATCATCTGAAGGGAACATCAAATTATTAACATGAGAACGACATACTTTTTAATTTAATGCATAAAGGATATGTTTACTGTTTAGCTTCAATAAATTTCAAGAACCACGATAAAGCATAATTCTTAGGAACAAAATTCTTTATCCTAATTTATCCTAATTTGGTGTCTCATTTACTATCCTAACCAACCAATTTGGGACAGGAATGATTCTAGTTCTTGAAATTTATTAAAGCTAAACAGTAAACATATCCTTTAAGCATTAAATTAATAAGTATGTAAAAGGTTTCAGCCTACTGTGCTTCTCATTTTCTGTCCCTCATTGCTTGGTTCTTGGTTCTTTCTAGTCTTTAGATATAAAAGTGTTTTAATTGTATCAAGCAACTAAGCAAAGGCATGGGCTCATGCACATTAAATTAGTTATGGAAAATACACATTGAAGCCTTGAAGCTGAAAGCCTTATTTCACTTTGCACTATTATCAGCCTTTAGATCCACTTTTATTCACCTTGACTAGCTATTTTTCCTTTCTGAACCCTTTAAGGTCTAACTTCTTTCTGTTATTCCATATACATACAGATGAGGATTGAACATCTTACAACATGCCTAAGAGATATAACTTACCTTTACTTTAGTTATTTGCAAACTATATACCAACAGTCCAACACCATTCCATAACATGTTAAGCATTTGCAGTTCTTATGACAATTATTTCTACTCCTTCGTGTAGCTATTTCTCCTCTTTGCTAAGCTCCCTTTTGGCAGACCCCAATCAGACAATGACACTCTTTTCGGATTCAGAGCATAAAGCATTAATTACAAGTATCTTCTGATCTCCTCTATACAAAATTTTAGATTTGTAGTAGTCATTTTATTCACATTAGTTGAAGCAATGTTGTTTGCATATTGATCTTGTATGGGTAATGGATTATAGAAACAATTTAAAACTTTACTATCTTGCTTTTCATAGTGTCTATTGTATGGTGGAACTGTTTGCAATATAGTTCAGAACCCAATTAGGAAGTTAGGAACCTTAGATCAATTACTTTATTGTTTTAGATGAAGAAATTTGTGATTTTGATTGACATGAATTAATTTATTAGGCTACAGTTAGTTTATGCCGTTTGTCCTATATGCAATCAGGGGGAAGACTGTCATTTAAGTTTTAAGAGATTGCTATGTAGTTATACAAATTTGGAATCTTATAAGTTATAACCAGAACTAAACATAGAGCACTCTTTGTGGGTGATGTCAGAACCAGATTGAAAAAAAAAATTGAGCTTCTCATACTAGAGTAATCAATTTCTGTCCAAAAGAATTGAAACATTTAGACAAATTGAGTAAATATTCTTATCCCTATGTTTCGTTACAATGATTTTTTTTCTATATTAATGCCTAAAATATCACTATTTAAGGTCAAACATTCCTTATATAGTAGTAATAATACAGTTAAGTTCGAGTATCGTAACCAATACATTAAATCTTGTTTTCAATTAATTTAATTTAAAAGTAAAAGAACAATTAAACGAATCAATGATTGATGAGTGAGTTGCAATAAGTTAAAATTGGAGTAACAAACAAATAAGAGAGAAAATTGAGTTTAAAATTCAAAGGATTAAGACATAGGGTTGTGATTTCACTACAATACTTTGTCCCCTATTACTAAGCAATTTATCATTCAATAATTATCAATAAATTATCATATTTGTTGTAGTGAGTTCGATCATGCACATCACACTATAATCTTAATTTGTCATCTAGTTTGATCATACAAGATTTCAAATTAAGACCGGTTTCTTTTTCCCTAATCGGAGGTTTGCCAATGAATTTGACTAATTTTACTGAGACAATAACCTATTTACTTCCTAGATCGATTGAACGACATAAAAAAATTTATGCAAAGTGCAAACACGAATTACAAATAGCTACATCACAATTCTAGAAAAAGGGGTTTAGCCAGACATGGGTACTGCACAGTCAAACATAACATCCTTTTAACAATAGAGTACATCAAATAAATAAATAAATAATTACTGTATAGAGGACTCCAAATTGCCTTGAACCCAAAGTTTTTCCATAATTCTTTGTCTGTTAGGTCACAGAGCTATCTCTTTTTCTGAGTCAAAGCGAGTCTCCCTTTTGTATCTTCTTTCTTATATTTATAAAAGGTTTGGAATTTTTTTCTGTTTTTTTCCAAGGCCCAAGCAACATGGTCATGCTGCTGTTAAGCACGGTCATGCTCGTAGTTTGCTGATCGTAGCACAGTCATGCTGCCTCTTATCATGACCATGCTCATATTTTTGTGATCGCGATCATGCTACTTCTTAGCATGGTTGTGCTTCTTCTAGCTGACTTTTTGAGTTGTGTTGATTTAGTACGATTGTGCTGAGATAGAGCACAATCATGTTGACCTGAAACTTCAATAATTGCTCTGAAAAGGCTTGATTTTTCCTATTTTTTTCCCGTTTTTTAAATATCTATCTAAAGTAAGAATTTAACACTAAAAAGTGAATTTTTTTAATAAATACGCAATTTTTTCGTTACAAACAAATATTAATCATAATAAAAATAGAATAAAAATTTGATTTATCAGTATTCATATACTTTTCTTCAACACACTCTAAATTTAAATATACACAAAGACATTGGTATACAATCGTGTAAATATCATTTATCTCTAGATAACAAATGCATTTTATGGCAATAGACTCTTTTTTATTCATGCTTCATTCATAATATGAATGATTTAGGGTATGTTTCATTTCTGCATACGTCAACAATGGAAACATCTCTTCAAAACTTTTCAAGTCAACTTCCCAATGCTTTAGGTACTTGAGACACTATAGTTCCACCGGTGGATATTACTTTCTCCATGATTTATACTTCTATGTATGGTAAATGTTTGAGCAATAATATATCTAAAAAGTAAACGATCAGTCTGACACGTATATTAATCATATTGTTATTAAAAATTTATTTGTATGGTAAAAAATCTTTTAGGATTTAATAGATTTTTCTTAGCTAAAAAGACTAAGATAGCAGAATAACAAGAATTATTTTCTTTAAAAGAAATAAGTATCCAAGAATATCTCCATCTTTTAGAACCAAGTAAAAAACAAATTTATAAAAAATTATAACACATTACTGTTGGAATAAAACTAATCTAATATGTTTTTGTCAAATGTTCTCAAGTCAATAAAAAATATTTGTTGCAAAATCAAATTTTCAAAAAGGATAAGTGAAAGTAACCATTATAGTAAAATTGTTTCACATCAAATATGAGAGAGAATATAACATAAGACTCGATCAAATTAAAAAATAATTTTCAATTAATTTAAAATAATAAAATGAAAATTGGAAAGTAAGACTCGGTCTAAAGGCATGTGACAACTCAATTGAATATAATAATTTTAAAACTAATAAAACATCTCATGAAAGACAATAATACTTGTGAAATATATCTCATTCAATATATAATCCAACAATCTCTCACATATTTTAAAAGTATTATAACACATTTGAATAAATTTAAAAAAAATAACAATATTCTTGGGATAACATATCATGAGTGTAAGTGCATGAGCCTAATGTTTTTTGAAGTATGAACTAGACCTAAAACGATGAAACAAAATATACAAGTGAGTTTGTGAAGTAAACTTCTATGAACCAAAACATTTTGATGTATATTAGCGGTCAATCAATCACACTACACCCCCACAATTCTCGTTGTTAGTGCCATTTTGCACGAATAGGCCATGCACGTGTCTGGTAATTCATGAATACTCTAGATACTATACCAAACTCTCATACAAATGGCCCCACGTGATACTCTATAGGTGATTTCATCAAGTATATGCTACAATTTATACACCAACCATAAGGTATATGAAATTTATTAAAAGTTTTAAGCTTACCCTCTCAATAATGTAGTATAGCACATTTCACATCACAAAAAGAGGCAAAATAAATTGTGCTAGCACAACTAACTAGTAACTTGTTTTTATTCATATGAACCTTTTTGGATATCTCTAATCACAAATGTTAAGTTATCATTATTGTTAATTTCAAATTGGCTTGAGTCTTATTTCTCTCAATGTTCTATAAATAAAACTTCCCTTTTTCCTTCTTAGGGTTTTAAATAAAAAGAATCATCCGAATCCATTAATATTGACGTCACAAAAATTATATCTTTTAAACAATTGTTCTACCACATGTTATTTCTCAAAATATATATTCCAAAAGAATATTTGCATAAATGGTTTATTTCAATGTGTCTCAAAAGAAAAAAACAAATATATTTAAATTTCCAAATTCTTAATCATTCAAAGAAATATATGTGAAATTATTTCATTCAATGTATAATCCAACGTCATGTACTTCTCCCATTATGTTTAGCACCTTCAATCTTCGGAGTAGTTCAGTAGGCTTCAACCATTATGGAATTTTCCATCCAGAAAATTAAGCCTTCAATATTCAATTTTTTCAAACATGAATGGAAAATTATCAGAATATAACTATTCGTTGTGACAGACAATGCCATGACACTTTGAGATGCTCAATACTAGTATTGACAACTCCCTCAGGCTTTCAAAATCCCTATCTTGGATCATAGCCCCACTTCTTATATGTATGTTGCGTCATTCTAGTTCTGTCATAGTTGAGTATTGTATACTCCTTATGCATTTGAGTTGTTTGAAGAGAGTCAACTGTTTATAGTTAGCTATAGTAAGTTTAACAAACAAACTGTTGGCAAGAGTATAAAATACCCTATTGTTTTCCAACTAATCCAAGAGAACAACATTGAGATTCCTGTTGGCAAACAAATCTCAAAACTCACCAACAGTTATTTGTATATTAAGATCTCCGTTGAACCAGATATGAAGAAGAGTGATTGTTGTGTGTATTCTGGTTAGATCGTTTTTTGTTTTGAAATCTTAATGCAAGGGAACAAGGGCTATTCCTTTTTGAACCCCCGTTTTTTCTTTTTGAACCCCCAAATCCCCCTTATCTCTTTTATAAACAATCTACTCCCTCTTTCTGTGTATTTCAAGAAGTTCTTACATCGCTACAAGTTGCCATATTTGGTGGAATACACTGCACTGATGGTGGTTTTTGTTTAGTTTCTTGGTCTCGAAAATGGGGAAGTGTGGCCACCTTCATTGCAACAATAAGTGAGGTGCTTTAAAATTCAAGTTTTGATGTATTGAATTTAATGATCCACAAATGAAACTTATTTTATGTACTGTTGCGGATCATCACATCCACAGGACAGTGTTTTTCTACGTTGTGAATATCAAATTCAGAACAGTGACCAAGCTCCTTGCACATCAAAAGATTTGTAATGCGTTCAACCACAATTTATATAAGTATATTTTTATTATAAACATATTTATCAATGTAGTTTATATAAAAATAAATATATTTTGATTATGATACTAGCTTTATGCTGTCAAAATAAGTCTGAACTTGGTGCAGTGGCCTATGAGCCTAAAAAATGAGTTGGGTCGGCTTCCAAATAGAAATCTAAATAAAAGTTAGAGAATTTCTTCTTGCACTTCCATAGTTTTTTAAAATGATAAAAATGTTCTAGGTAGAAAAAGTAAAAATTGTATTATATCTCTCATAAAAAATTTTGCAATTTTTTTTACAAGTTTAGACAAGACAATCTGGACTTATAAAAAAATTTACAAATTTTTTTATAAGTCCGAACAAGCCTATCCAGACTTGTAATTATAAATTTGTAACAGGTTAAATCAAGTCTGGATAGTATAAATTTTATTTCATCTGAACTACATCAATTCATGTAACAGGTTAAATCTAGTTAATGTAACAATATAAGTCAAGTTAATGTAATAGATTAATTCAAGTCTGGACAGTATAAAACTTGTAAATCAAGTATAAAATTTATAACAGTATAAAATTCACGTAGGTTAAATCAAGTTCAAACAGGTCTGAATAATGAAATTTGTAAATTTTCTTACAGTCCGGATTGCCTTGTCCGAACTTGTAAAAAAATTAGGAATTTTTTTTAGAGCAAAGTTTTACTTATTTTAGTAAGGTATTTTTGTCATTTGAAAAAACTATAAAGATGTAGAGACAAATTATGGAAGTTCAAGGAGAAATTTTCTAAAAGTTAACCTTTTGGATAGTCCAACTACATAAATGGACTTGAATTGGACAGATCTAAATTAAAAAAATAAATGTATAATTTTTAAATATTTAAAGTTATAAATTATAATTTTAATGATAAATAACAAATATGGGCTTCACATGTCATATAATAAGCTGTAGAATGGTGAGTCACAACAAGTTCAGGCGGGTACCAATAGTAGGTTTCCACTATCCGTCTCATTTGGATAAAAATGAACTTTCAACTTGGTTGTCACCCATCTAATTGTCGAATATCGGTTAATAAAAAATCCACAAATTATTTTATACCTGTGTTACCCATTGATACTTTAGATTTATACCAAACTGCAGTCTTTATAGACAAAATCTCCATCGTTTTTACGCCACTCCACCTGATATTTGAATTTATAGTATAATGATTCAATCAAGTACCAACAACATGTAACGATAGACCAGCTGAGTATTGCTTTTATACCTTCAAAGAAGGATCAACTTCTTGAAATATCACCTAAAAATAAGCTTCCAAAAGTGCAAATTATAAATTTAAAACTCAAGAAGAAACATGGCAGCTAGGGCAAGAAACATAAGAAAATGTTTAGGATTAAACCTCGATCCCCCGACATCCTCTGCAAGTGCTAACTTGATAATGTCCTTTAAATTACAAGTCAGGTGCTCAGGAGGTTTTATTGCAAAAAACTCATATGATATCCTAGAGCTTGTGACTCAAGTTGCAGACATTTTAACAACCTTCTGCATTTGACACTTTCTTTGAGTAGTCTGATTGGTTTCAGTCTCAAACTCCATCAGGATCAAAATAAATTTAAGTTCCCTCCTAAAATGTCTTGAACTAGAACATGCATTAGGAGTCTACTCTCATTAATGAATTAAATAGTTATCATTTTTGGAGCAATTTTGAACACTTTAGCTAAGGTGTGGAATAGATATTGACACCTTGAACCCTAACCACACTTGTAACTCCTT
The DNA here is from genome assembly GCA_037954015.1 of Psophocarpus tetragonolobus. Taxonomy (NCBI): domain Eukaryota; kingdom Viridiplantae; phylum Streptophyta; class Magnoliopsida; order Fabales; family Fabaceae; genus Psophocarpus; species Psophocarpus tetragonolobus. The sequence continues at coordinate 33,684,491 of CM075694.1, forward strand.
CACAAATGCAGGACCAACTCTCACCTATTTATCCTAGGCAACTATAGAGTTTGCTAGACAACTATATATAAAATTTCACCATAGCCAAATTATCATCCTTTCCAAACAAAGCTTATAAATCAATATTATTATTGGTCTCTAATTTTATTTTTAATTGCTTGACAATTTTTTGTGTCAATTTATCTTCGACAAAAATGTTTCCTATTGTAAAAAAATAAATAAAACTATTAAGGTGTGATTGGTTTAGTTTAGTTTTTTAATTTTTAGCAGAGTTTTTAAGAATAGTTTTCAAAAATTGTTTTCAAGAAGAAAAGAGAAAAAAAACTTGTTTGGTAAGTGTTATTTTAAAATTATTTTGAAGATGTAAAAATGAAAAAATTTATTCATATTTATTAAAATTTCATTAATGAAAAGCAAAGAACAACATATTTTGAGTTTTCAAAACAAAAATAGAAAACTGAAAAGCGAAACTACTTTTAGTTGTTCCTTTTTTTAGTTTTTAAAAACTAAAAGACAGAATTATTTTCAAAAACTGTTTTCAGAAAACACTGTTCAAATAAGTTTTTTAATTTTTAAAAACTAAAATACTGAAAACAGTTTTATAAAAATATTGTCAAACAAACACTAAAATCCTTAATGCATGCATACGAATTAAAACTTGTAGTTTTTTTTATAAGAATTAAAGACTTGATTTATTTGGTTTTTGTTTTTTAGTTTTCGAAAAGAGTTTTCAAGAATAGTTTTCAAAAACTATTTTCAAGAAGAAAAGAGGAAAAAAAAAACTTGTTTGGTAAGTGTTATTGAAAACTGTTTTGAAAATACAAAAATGGAAAAACTTGTTCATATTTATTCAAATTTGATTAATGAAAAGCAAAAAATAACATACTCTGATTGTATTTTGAGTTTTCAAAACAAAAATAGAAAACTGAAAAACAAAACTACTTTCAGCTGTTTCTATTCTTTAGTTTTTAAAAATTAAAAAACCAGAACTATTTTTGAAAACTGTTTTTCAGAAAACATTACCAAACAAGTTTTTTAGTTTTTAAGAATTAAAATACTAAAAAAAATTTTATAAAACTGTTGACAAATAAAAACTAAAAAACTAAAACTATTTTCAGAAAACTCAAACAGGTTTTTTAGTTTTTAAATATTAAAATACTAAAAACAATTTTATAAAACTGTTGCCAAACAAGCACTAAAATATTAAATTAGAGTAACAATGGAGATTAAATAAATAGTTTAATATTTTTTTTCACAAAAATTCGACAGAGGAAATAACATTTCTAAAGAAAGTATTTGAATTTCGAATGAAAAAATATTGAGCAAGTTATTATTAGTGAAAGAATGACGTTGTTTACACTAAATTAAATAGATTGTTTATACTAAATTAAATAGAAATAAATATTTAAATTTATCAACTATTAAATAATTGATATATATTCTATCTTACGTCATCCTTTAATATTGTTGAACTTCATTATTATTATTATAATAAAAAAATAAATATGAGACCATTAGTTTGGAAAGGGAATTCGAAAGGGTTAAACGCTAAGATGATATATATTTTACCAAGTTATTTTATTTAATCATAAGTATCAACAGTGATCTTAGAGCTTAATATGCTCTTGACCGTGTGCTCCACAATCACCATGAAACAGTGTCTTGAGTGATAGATATTAATCATTAGAACATAGGAGATGATAAATTTTTATATACAGTAAATTTGTTAATAATTTTATATAAAACTCTTTTACATACAATACAATATATATAAATGTTAAACTTATTTATCATTATTCTATATTTATCTATGTATTTTAAAACATACTACTTAATTAAGTGAATCTTGAAATCGCTTTTTAATCTAAAATCTTAAAATATTTTATTGGATATATTTTTTTATATTTTTATTATTGACTAAATAGTTTAATAAATAAAATACCAAAAATTAATTTTGAATATATATAATTTCAAATGTAGCCTATAATTTGTCTTTAAAATTAAAATATTTTTTTATTATTTAAATATTTTAAAATCTTTTAATTTATTTTCTTTAAACTATCTTATTCGTTATCTCTTTTCAAAATTTACACGCATGACAGATAATAATTTTATATTTATCTCAATTATCTATCAATACATGATGATGATGTTAATTTTAGAGATTAAATTATAATTTAATTATATATTTCGTAAAATTGAAAGTATATATCATAAATAATGGCATTTTAAGAGACCAATTATATAATTTATATGTAGATTTTCTTATAGTGAAGTTTTCATCTTTTGATATAAATATTTATTATGTGATTTAAATATTTTTTAATTCTGATTGATTTAAATATATGAAGTATATAATTGCATGTATAATTTAATTTACATTTTTATTATATAAATATTTGTCTTTATAATATACATGTTATTTCTCACTTTATTTATTTATTCTCGTTGAATTTCTCCTTTTATTTATGTAATATGAATAATTTTTTATGATAATTAATTATAATAATAAATTTTAGATATTAAAATTAATCCTATACCGATAAAATACTAGTATAAAAAATAAATAAATAAACTAATAAATTGAATTTTAAAAGAAAATCTTAAAAATTATTCCATCCTGAGGAAGCATCCTAATTTCACACGTCTGTGACAGCTTTACCCAATTAGAATCATATTTCCCTAACAGGTGGCTGAAGAAGAGCGGGAAAAATCACGAACCGTGAGAAACCCAAAAATCACAGCCAGTGACAACAGTGTGTCCCCGCAACTGGATTACTCAACCACAGTCCACAAGCGATAGAAGAAGAAGAAACAAAAAACAAAAACAAGAAAAGAAAAACCGCTATATATAAAAGCCAAAGCGCGAGAAGTTGAAAAGGTTTGTGTGTGCGGAAAGGTTCCGTTTGTTTGATCGGAAATTCTCGCCGCAAGGGATTTGAAACTGCTTAGAAAACTTGCGCGCGCTGAGAGAAAGAAGCCAATGAGGAGCGACAGCGGAAACCGGAATGGCGACGGAGAACGGCGCGTTGCGGCGGAGAGCGGCGTGCCGGCGACTGCGGAGAAGGTGGTGCGGAGCGTGAAGGAGATCGTGGATTGCACGGAGCACGAGATCTACGCTGCGCTCGAGGAATGTGATATGGACGTTAACCGCGCCGTGGAGATGCTTCTGTCTCAAGGTTTTGCTCTTTCGCTACTGCGTGTGTGTATGCTTCTTCGGTTGTGTTCGTTGTTGTGGTGCAACGTCGTGTTTTTCTTTGCAGTGGAGATTCATGGAGATGAGAGAGTGTTTACTTCGTTTTGTTTTTCAAGTTTGATTATGTTCTGAAGAATTTTTTATTTTTTTTACGTTTTTTCAGAAAATTAGAAGAACTAAGTCTGAGATTGATTATTGAGTTTATTATATCTATTATGATTAATCTGCATTAGAATGTATGATAAGTTTGATGATTATTATAACAACTGATTTAAAAATCACGTAGATCCTCAAAAAAAGATATGAATAGATAGTTCGTAAAAATTAAAGTCTTTGTTTAGTTATTAAATTTAATTTTGATGCCACTGTTAATGTAACAAGTATACATTGCCTATAGATCAGATGATTTTTAAGCTAGTTATTATAAAAGTTAATAAACACACTGGACATGATTACTATTTTTTATTGAATTATGGGGTAAAAAAAGCCTTTACAATTTTACATTGGTTATTGCATGGGTGTTTATTATTTTTGTTAATTTAATTAGGGCACATTGATACAGTGAAATATTTTACACTGTAATCCCACTATGGACCGTAATATGTTTCAAAATTATTGACTTTTGTAATAATTATTTAGTTATTTATTTTAAATGTCATATCTACAGTAGCAGTGTAAAAATCTTATTGAGCATTATGGTTTATGAATTATTATGATGATTTATATATATCCTTACAATTGCTAGTTTCCAATAATTGCAGATACATTTCAAGAGGTGAAAAGGAAACGTGAGAGAAGAAAAGAGGTATTCCTTGTTTGATTTTGTTCATTAACCTTTGATAAGGTTAAACCAATCATGGGATGAATAATCTGTGTGCTTGTGGAACTTCAAATGAAGGGGGCATCCAATTCAAGGTCTATGGGCAATAACGAAGGGTTGAGTCGTGGAGGCAAAACTAGTGCTAGCAGTGATTTCAGGGCTATGCAAAGTGGATTTACACTTGAGACTTATAATGGTATCTTCTTTGACTGCGGAACATCGTGCAATTTCTGGTACATGCCACTAGTAAATTGACGTTGATTTTTACTATTGCATTTCCTTACCTTGTCAATTATGTGTAACTTAATGTCAGATCATGGTAAAGCCAATGGCAAAGGGGAAGGTGGATCTGTATGCCCTTCAAGTATGGCTCCCACATCTCTTGTTGTGAGAAACAGTACAAAAAGGTAAGTTTTCGCATGCAATCAATCTGGTAGTTTACGGGAATTCAATCTGCTGCTCTTAAACATTGTTCTTTAAGGATGTTTAAGTTGTCACTCTTAGTTTATTTCATGAGACAATCCATGTGTTGTTTTGTTGATATAGATTTGAATTTGAGGATGTTTTTACAGTGGCCTTGATTATTTTAGCATATGGTGGATCATTTTTTCCTTTTTTTCTTTCCTTTTTTGTTTTGTTTGAATACAAATTTACATTATTATATCCAAATAGGTGTGTTGGAAAGCACATTCAGGTGTTGCCAGTGCCCTTAAGCCCATTACTATTTTGTTGTCGAAGTTCTGTACTTCCATCATGAATCATCAGAGAACTTAAATTGAACACATCAAGGCATTGATCCTTAAGGATGTTTAAAACTTTTCCTAATTTAATAACTCTCATTGTGACCACTGTCAGCCACGGTTGCTATTTTATTCAATTTGAAAGTGCTTTTGAGGTTGTGGGTTTTGTCAACTGCTGCTTCTCTTTCTTTCACACTTAACATATGCAGGTTATGGAGGCATAACCCACTGATATTCGATCTGAGTGACTGAAATTTTCTCTTATTGCACTCTTGTGCATTAGACCATTAATTGTAATGATGTATTAGATAAATAATTACTGAATATTAGTATTTATGGAGTATACTTGAGTTCTTATGTTACCAAACAGCCAATACATACAACAGCAATAAAGGCCTTTTTGTTGCTAGGTGGTGTTAGCTACATGGATCAAACAACATTATAATTTCCTATTGTAAGATGGTGTTTGTTTTCCTGTTCTAACCATGTTCAATGGAGCTTTCCCACTTTCCAAGACACAAATGTAGAAGGGAATGGTATGTTAGATTGTAGTTTTGTTATGTTCAATTGAAAAAAACAAACACTTAAATTATGGTGATTAAGGCATAGATGAACTGTTTAAATCTATATTCTTCTTAATGGTTTTGCCTATAACTTTATTGATCTCCCAACCATTAAACTATTTTCCATCTGATTCCTACTGGGCCTTCTACAGATCTTCTCCATACATGACCAAGCCTCCTAAAGCAACATTATACCATCTTTTCCGTAATAAGTTATAGGTGCTTCCTCAACTTTCTCAATTGCAGTCATTCCTAATCCTATCCTGTCTCTGTTTCCACTTATCCTTTGTAACATTATCACTTTTGTATGCTTAGCGACTTTTCTTGTTCTTCTTCACCTTTTGGCTCCTAGCCTTTTGTACCACACTAAAACCATGTGACTTATGGCATCATATTATTTCAATTTATGCCTAAAATTATTTTGCCTACTTCTATACTTACACCCCATATACTCTCTTGAGTTTGTTCACTTCTACATAAATGAAAGTTGTGTAATTAAAAAGCTTGTCAGGTCTATGCATCAAAAGTATATTGCTTGTTTCTTTTCTCAACTCTACATCTTTATCTATGATTAAATCTTGTGCAAAAAATGCTTCATTGCTCTCACTCTTTGACAATGGACATGTTTAGTAAGCACATCCAAAACCAATTTATAATGATAAAGACTCAAATTTTACCTTTAGTGTTATCCTATAGATATAGAAAAATATTTTGTGACCCGACCTTGTGTTCTCACTAATTCTGACTTGTGATCCCATCCAACACATTTGATTGCTTGAATATAGGCAACAAAATGAACACCTTAGAGCTTTTGAAATCTCTTGACATCCTATTGTACACCTTTTCCAAATTGTTGATAACGTGTTAGTCTTTTTTATATTCCTCCAAAAATCTCTCTATTTTTCTAGCATGTATATTGATTCCTTAGTTGACCTATTCGTTTTGAAACCAAATTAATTGATTCTGTAGTCTTGATCTTCACTTATTTACACTTCTCCATATAGCTTCATAGTGTGACCCATGAACTTCTTTAATTTATGCTGTTGTATTTCATATAGGTTCTTGTGTTTAAGGATTGAAGTACTTGTCTTTGGCATTATCTTACCCGTCATAATCCTATAAAACAATTCTTGAGCCATTTTATAATTTTTTCCCTTAAGCCCTTGTATACCATAATAGGTATATCATGTGGTTCAATTACTTTGCTATTATTCAGTATTTTCACTGCTTTGTTTACCCTAGACCCTCAACTTAACAGAAGTGTTATTATGAATCCAAAATAGTGACATGTGGTGGCTACTTCATGATCATTATAGTGGGTTGTGAAAGGGTTGTTATTTTGAAGTTTTGACATACAAGTTATATAATTAATATTGTTCATTTAAAAAATAGGTAGAAAGAATCTTAGAAATCAAACCGTCAGTTAAAAATTATTCATAATGCAAAAGAGGACAAAACAAAGCAAAAGATAGGTCAGGAGAGGCTCAAACAAAGAACTTGGCACTGTCGTGTGGAGAGAAAACAAGGCCCTACCATGAAGTTGGCCAGAAACTACACAACACTGTGCAGAAGTGATGGGAATAGAGAACAGAACAAAGCAAAGTCATGTGGAGAGGGAACATAATTAAGCATCACAAGGAGGGAGAATTTAGTCAAGGGTTAGTTGAAAACCACCATATCGCAGGAAAATGCTAGAAAGCCAAAGAATTATTGGAGGTGCAACCAAAGAGATGGTGTGCGATTTTAAGTGCAAAAACAAGTCTTTCATTTTGAACCTATGATTCAACCAAAGGTGTCCCAGAAAATTGCAAGATTGCTCCTAAAAAACAACCTTAAATTATAGCTGAGAGTCATGAAAGTGTTAAACAGCCCATTACACTCCACAATCACTAATGCCATAAAACCTACTATTTTAGACACAATAGAAAACACGAATGCAACACTAATTGGGCTAATGTCAAGCACTGTTGCAATAGCAACTCAACTGTATGCAATTGACTATTGACTTTCTCTACCTATGACATGCCTGTATATACTTTCCTTCTCTATGATGCCTATAAAACCTTGTGACTCCTATCACATGGTTTTAATTGGTCAAATTGTAAAGCTCTTATTGCCATTTTAGTATATTATTAAAGATATTATTTGATTACATTAAGTAGTATATTAAGATATGATTTGATTACATTATGTAGTATATTATCTTTAGGGATTTAGTCATTATTTACATTTATTATGTTTCCCTTTTATTATACTTATCACTCATTATAAATAAGAATTTCATGCATGTTCTAAACAAAACAATTACAGTTATAAACTCTTATGGTATCAGAGCTTAGGGTTTCGACCCCTCTCCTTTTTTTTTTTTTCTTTTTTTTTTTCTGATGCTATACATTACAAAGCTTGGAACAACCACTTCCAGTGAGACCTACCTGTCGTGCAGCCTATCGTCAGAACTACCTCTCTCTGACGACCATTTTCAGCACTGTCGCTGCACGTGCCGCCTCTCTCCGGCGTGTGAGATCCACATGCACCTCCGATTGTCGCCGCCACCACCACCATTCTCCGCCTCTCTCTGGTGAGCTTTCCACCGCCATTCTCCGCATCATCCACCATCGTTTCAAGGCTGTTTGGCTCCTTCTTCAGTGAGTGCCAGTTTGGTTCTTGTTTTTTGACCTTATTTTCTTATTTCTACTTCTAATGGTTACTTCTCCACCCTCTGACTCTGCCATTGAGTTTAATGTGAGCTCCTTTAGTTGCGGCTGCCAATGAAGGCAAGGAAGTTGTATCACTAGTTATTGTTGTGGCTCAGTCGGGTAATCTTGTAGCTTTCATTTCTCTTGAACCTTGGATTCTTGATTCTAGTGCTTCTGATGACATGACTAGTAATCAATCCTTTTTTCTTTTCTTGACCCTTTCCAATTCGTTGCCCTCTGTTGCCCTTGCAGATGACTCCCAAATTAAAGTCCAGGGCATCGGACAAACCCGTCATTTCCACATCTTTCCTTAAATTATGTATTATTTGTTTCTGGTTGTCCTTTTAATTTAGTTTCTATTGGTAAACTCACCCGCACCCTTAATATTTCTGTCTTATTTGTTAATAACTCTATTCTTGTACAGGATCAACGCACTGGGCGGATGATTGGATCCGTATGTGAGTTTGTAGGATTATACTTACACCTTCGGTGGCCTATGTTTCCTCTACTTCTCTTGCTCTTGAACATCAACATCTTGGGCATCCGAGTGTGGAGAAAATGCGTCTACTTGTCTCTCATTTTTCAAATTTTCACTCTTTTCAATACGAGTCGTGTTAGTTAAGTAAACATAGTTGTACTAGTTATGATCCTAGTCCCAATAAACATGTTGTGTTACCTTTTGCTTTAGTCCACTCCGATATTTGGGGTCCTAGTCGAGTGTGTTCTACTTTAGGATATTTTTAATTTGTTACCTTTATTGGTGATTTTTCCCATTGTACTTAAGTTTTTCTAATGAAAAAACATTCTAATATCTTCTCTATTTTTCGAAGTTTCTTTACTGAAATTCAAACTCAATTTTTTTGCTCTCTTAAAATTTTACGAACTGACAATGCAAAAGAATATTTGTCATCTTAGTTTCAGTCTTTTTTGACCTGACAAGGGATTCTTCATCAAACCTCATGTGCTCACACACCACAACAATATGTAGTTGAATGGAAAAACTTTCATATGATAGAGACAGCTCGAACCCTTCTTTTCCATTGCAATGTTCCATCATGTTTTTTTAGTGATGCAATCCTTACATCTTTTTATTTGATTAACATGCCTTCATCAGTTCGCAGTAATCAGATTCCTTTTTCCATCTTACATCCTACCCAGGACGTTCATCCATTTCCTCTGTGTGTCTTCGGGTGCACCTGTTTTGTCCATGATCTCACCTTTTAGGTAAGAACAAATTCTTCGCCAAGTCCCTAAAATGTCTCTTTCTAGGTTACTCCCGCCTCCAAAAAGGTTACAGATGTTTTTGTTCACAACTTTAAAGGTACTTTGTCTTCGTTGATGTTATTTTTTGTTAAAACACTCCCTTATTTTCTTCCACTATTACAAGTGTTCCTTTGGAGGTCTAATCTACTGTTTCAGTTGTTCCTACTCCAGCCCCTCTTGTTTCTCCTACCCCACCTCCACTACTCACCTATCATCGTTGGGCACAGGCTCCACTACCACCGTTTGATCCTCTAACATCATCTCCCGCTTCAATTGTTTTTCCAATGTCATCACCTGCGTTAGAACTTCGTATTGTCATTCGCAAAGTATTCGGTCAACTCGTAATCCTAATCCTAAATATACCTTTACTATTAATTATGACCGTTTATCTCTATCCTATTACTCCTTTGTTTCCTCCTTGGATTTTGGCTCTATTCCATAGATGAAGCCGTGGTTGACCACAATTGGTAACAAATGATGTTGATGAAAATGGCTGCATTAGAAGTTAGTAACACATGGGAACACGTCCCCTTACCTCCTGACAAGTCTACCATTGGTTGTCGATGGGTTTATATAATGAAGATTACACATGATGGCACTATTGATTGTTATAAAACTCATTTGGTGACTAAGAGTTTTACTCAAATTTATGGGTTTGATTATGGTGATACTTTTTCTCGGTAGCCGAAATAATCTTTGTACGCCTTTTTCTTGCTATGGCTGTCATTTGCTATTGGCCTATCCATCAGTTGGAATTAAAAAATGCATTTCTCCATGGTGATTTGCAGGAAGAGATTTACATGGATCACCTATCTGATTTTATAGTTTTCGGTAATTGTCCCCTTGTCTATAAACTTTGTTGATCATTTTATGATTTGAAGCAATCTCCACGTGCCTGGTTTAGTTGGTTCAACTCCGCCTTACTTGAATTTGGTGTGACTCGTACTGAAGTTGGTCACATTGTGTTCTCCCTTCACTTTTTCACTAGCCTATGTATCTACTTAGTCGTCTATGTTGATAACATAGCCATAACTAGGATGACTTTGAGGGGATCCTTCATCTCAAGTCTTATCTTCATAGTCATTTTCAGACTAAGGACCTGAGACTACTTAAATACTTTCTAGGCATTGAAGTTGCTCAATCTTCCACTGGCGTTGTTATTTTCCAACGGAAGTATGCCTTAGACATCTTGACTAAGATGGGAATGCTTGATTGTTGCCCAAATGACTCACCTACAGACCCACATGTAAAGCTTGTTCCAGGTGAGGGGTAGCCTTTGAAAGACCCTGGAAGATACCGTCGTTTGGTGGATAGACTTAGTTACCTCACAATCACTAAACCAGACATTACATTTGCAGTTAGTGTGCTTAGCCAATTGTTGCATAAGCCTTACGGCGGTCATTGGACAACAGCCATACGTATTCTTCAGTACCTCAAGAATGCACCTGCAAATTAATATATAAAGATAAAGGCAATTCTAAAATGGTATGTTACTCTTATGCCTATTGGGCAGAGTCACAGTCAGACATGAGATCCACTACTAGGTATTATGTTCTTATTGAAGGAAACTTGATCCCAGGGAAGACTAAGAAGTAGAATACTGTGCCATGGCAATGGCTGTGTGAGATCATATGGCTCAAACAACTACTCCAATAATTAAAATTTGGAGATCTTGGTGGTACGAAGCTGATATATGATAATCAGGTTGTCATGCACATCACATTAAATCTAGTCTTCCATGAACAGGCTAAACACATAGAGATTGACTCTCACTTTGTTAGAGAGATAGTGCTCTCTAGAAAAATTACCACTGAATTTGCTAGTTCAATTGACCAACTTGCAGACATATTCACTAAACCCCTCAAGGGTTCTCGTGTTGATAGTATATGTAACAAGTTTGACTCATATGATATATACACTCCAGCTTGAGGGGGAGTATTAAAGGTATGATTTGATTACATTAAGTAGTATATTAAGATATGATTTGATTACATTATGTACGTAGTATATTATCTTTAGGGATTTAGTCATTATTTATATTTATTTTGTTTTCTTTTATTGTACCTATCACTCATTATAAATAAGAATTCCATGTGTGCTCTAAACACAATTACAGTCATAAACTCTTATAAATATATTTATTAGCTACCAAGTTAAAAGTGTGTGCATTCAGGGCAAAATGAAAAGAAACTAAAATGCTATTATTGCTACAGAGGAGAGTGAAGAAATATATATTTATAGATCTAAGACTCTGACAAGAGTCTTAGGGAAGCTAACTAATGTGCTGACTCAGCATGACTATTACTCTAGGGTGTGTTATTTGACGTAGACCCTGTAGTAGGATATTTCATATATTGTAACAGAAATAATCTCAGTTTCAAGTTAGTTAGAGTATATATATTTCTAGATATTAACAGAACAGAAACTAAAATGCTATTATTGCTACAGAGAAGAGTGAAGAAATATATATTTATAGATCTAAGACTCTGACAAGAATCTTAGAGAAGCTAACTAATGTGCTGACTGAGCATGACTATTACTCTAACTAACTTGAAACTGAGATTCATTCTGTTAAAATATATGAAATATGCTACTACAGTGTCTACAGTCAAATAACACACCCTACTGACATTCACGCTGATACAATTGATAATATATAAGGGGGAAATATATATTATTATTTGCGGGTATTTTAATGACATATTCCTGTCACTTGCATTAGAATGTGGTCTAAGTGATTATTTTTCTAAATAAAATTTTTAACTATTCTCTGTTTATCTTTTTAAAAAATTTAATGCAGTGATTGTTTTAGTATTGATAGTGGAAGACAGTCATCAATAACAAGACATTCCGTGCTAGATTCTGCCCAAGCCTCTTCAGGACCTCAACCCTCAATGGCAGGAATGAGCAAAGGACGTCTTTCAATGGCAGATATTGTAAGAATGGGTAGAACATCATCATCACAAGATACTGTTTCACATAACAACTGCAATACCTCCGGAGTTTCTGCATGTGGAAATTCAGAGACTAGCTTACAACTTCTCTGTCAAAATCATTCCAAGCAACAAGCTTTTCCCGATGAGGGGCCTGTAATTGACCAACCAATTGCTAGAAATTCGCAGGAACTAAACATTTCTGCTTCTAATGCTAATGGGCCAAGTGAGCATCCTAGCTTGCATGTAAATGCAGTTTGTTTGCAAAGGAACTGTAAATTTGGTGTAGCTTCAGTTTCATGGGGGGATGTTGCTTGTCATAATGTTGTTTCTGAAAAAAATGATTCTGCTTCTACATCAAGCAAACATACAGTTTTGAGGAGCAATACTGGAGTAGGATCTCATTCAAACTTTAACTTAACGAGTTCTATTTCCTCTGATCATTATAGCTCAAATGAGCATCATGAAGGTAAGTATTTTAACTAAGGTTTGAGATTTAGAATAACCTACTTCTGTATTCAGTCTATTTTGCTATAAAAGAAACAAAGATTGCAACATTGCATAAGTCTTCTTTACGATGGAGCTATGCTGAAATGATTTTAGAATAATCAACTTCTGTATTGTGCTAGTAAACATAAACCATGATTTCAAATTGCAACATTGTATGCAGTCTTCTTTATTGTGAAATGATGATTTTGCTGGTTTTGAGTATGCATCATTATACCGATTTATGAAGTAATGATCTTGAGATTCAAATGTCCAATGATTGTTTAAACTTAAAATTTATACTTCATGGGTGTAATTTTTTTCCTCAAACCAAATTAGATGTTTTTCTTAGTTGGCATGATATGTTTGACTCTTTCTTGTCTTTTTTTTTACTGTATGATGTGTTCTGATACATGTATTTTGCCTTGTTTGTTTAGGTAGAAATAAAGTGGAAAAAATTGAGAGGAGGGAGATGCAATATATGGAAATACTAAATGTCTTCTGTTTGTTTAAAATATCTACTATATGATGACATAAAATATTTTAAAATATAATAATTTGAAGTTAAAAAACTGGAGTACAAAATTAAAATGTTTAATTAGCATACCTTTTTTACTCTTTCTCTTTTATTTCTATCCTTTCATTTTCTATTTCACTTCTAGTCTAAAACATAGTATTAGTCAAAATAAATTGTTGATTTTGATCTTTACATTAAACAAACGGTTATTCTAATGATCTTTATTAACATTTTTGCATGTAAATGAATTGATTTTTTAGAAGCCTATGATATGGTGCCACAACTTGTTGTGAAGACTCTACAAAAAGGAATTAGAATGCATATATCTGAGTTACAGATGATATGTGATGAGGCTAGTAGTGGATGCGTGAATGGTGGGATAGCAGAAAATTGAGTTAGAATACTACAAAGCAATCCATGTCAAATTGCTTGTATCTTTAGTGATATACTTCTGGTTAATTTAATCAAGAGGAGTAAATTGCAAACTTGAGCTGTGGTAAGAACTTTGCAATCAAACGGTCATGTTAAGTTGAAGGCAATATATGAAATGTAAGTTCAGTAAAATTTGAACACGGTTTGGAAGTAAATATTAGGGAATACAATATGCAATTTGCATGGTTTAGGTATTTTGAATCTATAGGATTCAAGCTTGGTTGACACAAGGTAGAAATGTTAATAATTTGGTTAACAGGGTATCCCCATATCTCCCTTTGTGATAATGAATTGGTGTTCAAATCTTCAGATTCATGTACTATTTGAATATCTTTGGATTGTCTTTTTTTGTTTTTAATTAGTGAGTCAGTGAATTGGATTTTCAAGTAGATCTTTGTTAGAGATTTATGTATTATATAATGTATAGGCTATTAGTTTTCCTGTAGTATAGCCTTCTTTTCATGTATGGGGCTATGGGCTCTGGTCCACTGTTATGTATGCCTGTCTATGTATAGACAGCATTCCTTGTTACTGATTACTGATATAAACAACTGAATCCTAATAATACAGTTACTTTTCAGTTATGATTTCGCTCTCTCATACTAAACTCTATCATGGTATCAGAGTTGGTTCGAACCCTAGATAAATTGAGATTTTTCTCCCCACCTTGATCCATGCTGAACTGCTGCAATCAGTCCCTTCCTCAGAAATGCAACTAATTGATGATTATAGTTCCTCACTTCTGTAGAATTTTTACAAAAGTTTTGTAGAAAAGTGTCTGGTGCTTGAATAAAAATCTATAAAAGGGAATGTTAGAAACCAATATTTAGATAGGCTTCCTTATTCATTCTTAGTACGTGGAAAAACCTACTTCTCACATAATATCTATTATTTATCACCATTTTCCACCTCAGGCTGGTGATGGATTGCCATTATTCTATTAAGATAAGATCATTCAAATAAATTTACTGATGTCTTTGTAGATGTGTCATCAGCTGCTTCAATTCTTGAGCGGCTAAGCATAGCAGAATCCAAACAGAAAGTGCGAAAACTTGAAGATGACCCTGCAGTAGTTATTCCATCTCATTTACAAGCCTTAGGTGCTGACTGTTCACATTTGACTTTTGGTACATATAATGGCAGCAGTAGTTCTTCATCTTCTGCAATTCTTACTTCTAATCATCTTTCTAAAAATGGCATGGAAGAGAAGTCTTCAGCATTAAATGATTATTCAGCTCAGTTCCTGGATGCAAGGCAATTTCTTTTTTCCTTTTCCAATTTTGGGTATAGTCTGTTTTGTCTGTTTCAGAACTCATTTTATTATTGTTGTCTCTATTAGTTCTCCAGACCACGGTGATAAGCTCCTTGGATTTGATGTTCTTAGAGGAGCAGTGGGTGATAAAAGCAGTGACTCCCTTTCATCTCCTGAGCAATTGCTTTTGAAGCATGTTGATCCTGAGGAAACGCTTGAGCATGAACACATCACAGCATCCTTATCAGATCGTAGTTTCCTAAAATCTCACTGGGTGAATACTACACTGCCTCTGAAGCAGCCAGGCATGCAGAATGGAAACCAATTTACTTTTCCAAGAGAACGGGTGACAATAAAGCCTTTCAAACTTGAGTTGTTTGGCTTGGTTTTCTTATTGATATTGATGGGCTTCATACATGAAATAGGTCTATTGCACATAGGTGGATCCATATGTTGGCGATAGTGTGCCCTGTGTTTTGAAAAAATTACATATAAATATCTAATATTTTTCTTCTGTAATTTTATATATTAGAACTCCCTTTTCATACTTTTTATTTTTTCCAATTTTGAATCTCTTAATTTACTATATTTGAATCCAATACTATCAATTTGTTAATATTTTGCTTCCCTTAATTTTATGTTTTTGCTAAAGTCCTTTAATTTTATATAATCGAACTAATTATTCTTAATTTGTTACTTATATGATGTGTTTATAGTTTTATTTAAATTAAAAGTTCAAATTTTTATCTTAATTTTGTTTTGCTTATTGGTTACATTTTTTTCCGCCTCTTTGTTGCACTTTATTTTCTTCAGTTCTCCTATACACACTCTTTTTCACATTTGTCTTGTTTAATATCTATTTTTTCTTTCTGGATTAACATCTTGCTTCGCCTCATCCACATAGAGTTGAACTTCTCGTTAATTTCTTGATTTTTTAAAAATAGATTGTGACTCTAACTCAGTTGTGGAACTAACTATGCAAATGACCCATGATTCAGTTCTTTAATACCTATCCATGCTTTCTTTTAAATTTTCAAGTGCCATATAGTATATAATTTTGAGATTTGCTTTTATTTTACCTTGGCACAGTATGCTGACTATGCTGACCCAAATTCAGTACCTGGTGATATGTTGGCATTCCTCATGTCACAATCACAACCTACAAGACACAGTAATGCGGTATCAACCATCAGCAATCCTGCCATCTCCATGTCCAAGGTATCAACTAAGGGAGTATTTGACTGTACTCTGTACCCTGTTGTTCATTAAATCTGTGGTATGAATAGTGATCTAATGGTGTTTATATCACTAGAAAATTATTGGTAGAAGAATAACTGGAAAGTGATTGTTCAAGTCTTAAATTCTGTTATGTACTTCTTAGAAGTTAATGATCACCCAAAGTTTTGATTTCAATGTTTCTTATTAATCCGATTGATGTGTTATCTTGTTGACTCTTGATGCTAACATACCAAGTATTAATAAAAAATTGATGAGGTGAAAATGCGTACTGGGTTTCCTGGATATATACCTATATGTCAGGTTGAGTGGTTCTTTCTGTGCTCCTCTACCAGTGAAGTGGTAACTGTTGATTTAGCCTGATCTTGAGTTAGTGGGAGGCAGTTGCCCTAGGTGGAGCATGGGCTTTTAATGCAATCAGAAATTTGGGCCATGTTAATGTGAAGTTGTTAGATGTTTAAGCTTACAGGCTGGGAACAAGTTCATTATGAATGATTAAATACCTGATTGTTTCAACCTTCTATAACAATGTATAATCTATTGTATTGTCTTAATGTATTAATGTAATATGAAATGTAAGAGTTAACATTGAAGTGCATTAGTATGTGCCAAATCGATGCCATTGACTAAGTTGTTGATAAGTTGGACCTAATTAGTCATTAGTATTCTTGACATTGTTGAACAATGCAGGTCTTGGAGCCAGGTGCCTTTCCTCTGCATATGAGATCTGCACTTCCGCGGGATCCTTCACTGCATTCCTCAACACCCTTTCATCAATTGCCTGACAGAAATGGATATCTTTCCCTGTCCCAGAATAGGCCATACGGCATGAATTCTCACCAAGCATTTTCAGGCAATACTGCATACAATCAATCTCTGGCAGACATGAAGTACAATCTTCTGCTAAACAGAAATGAATTCCTTACAAATAGATTGCCTCCTGTCACTGCCAGAGATGCATCTAGTTATGAACATATTGGCTCTTCAATTTATAGTTCTGGAAGCTTTGTTTCTAATCCATCGCCTGGTCATATGATCCCTTCAAGTAACTTCAATGACATATTACGTTCTCAGTATAATGGTGGACGTAACATAAGCTCTATTCAACAGGTAAGTGTATTTTTTTCAGAGAAAAGCTGTTGTTAATTTGGTGATGTTCGCAGCTGCATGATTGGATCTAATGCTATTTACTATAGTATGTTCATGTATTATGAGAAAATGGATGTAAAGTTTGCTATTATTGATCTTCTTATGCTTCCTCCATGAACCCATTCCAAGAAAATGGAAAAATGATGACATCCAACTGTCCTTAACATCTGTTGGACAAGTGATTTCCAACCTGTCTGTTATGCTTGACATATTCTGCACTAGTTAAGTCTTCTATAATTTCATGACTTTGGTTAATGGTTTTCATTGTCATTCTTACCAGCCTGGTAACTTTTCTCATTGGGATTATGGGGCCGAGTCAAGATCTTCGTTTATCCCAGAGAGAAGCCAATTACAGTATGCTAGTCCTGGATATTCTGACCTTTATCATTCTCAGAGACAGGTTCCAGACGAACTTCAGCAGCTAGGTGGTTTTCAAGATTTGTCCTCTGAGCAGTTGCATAAATTTTTGAAACACGGCCGCTAGCAGTTTGCGTTTTGCTTGTTTCTTCTTCCCCCCCTTTTTTTTGATAAGGAATTATTATAGTAGGTTTAGGTGAATTATGGTGTTGTTTTCATTCAGATGCTTGAGCATTAATTCAATTGTACATACTTTGAGAACCTCTCCTATAGTCCTGACTATGCGTTCACTTTACTGTTTTACTGGGGGCATCGTTTTCTTTGGGCATGTTATTCTATAGTTTATGTATTTCATGGGAGTGGTGGGGACCCTCTAGCATGATTAGGTGGAAGGCGTGAAGCGGAGCAATTATGACATTAGATCTGTTATTAGGAGTAATTAACACGAGGTTAAGTTACAGTCTGCGTTAGGCATTGAGATTATTAACCCAAAATTAAAACAATAATTTGTGGTGGGGATGGTATAGCTTAACCCCATCCTAAAAGCTAATCATACTTTTGGGATGGATTTTATTAAATTTCTTGTCGTAATGCACCTGCTTAAGCTTCTATGTAGCCGAAAGGAGGTATTTGGTGCTCGTCACTGTAGTACTCTTTGCCAAAGGCAATAATCTGGATCACTTCAAATGGATCCAAAGAAAAAAGGGAGTTTGGATAGACAACATTGATATCAATCTAGTATCTCAATCCAGAGTCTCGGCTGTACTTTCATCAGTTCCTTCCCTCAAATCATGTGACCTCGTGGCTCGACAGCTGGCTCTAAAACGGGCCAATAATTGTGACCAGGTGTAGCTTAGGATTCATGCATTGGAAATAAGCTCAGGCTGTGACGAGAACACAACAAATCATATTTTAAATGACATAGGTCTACATGATTTTATTACGTATTTCAATACTAATTAAAACTTATGCACATGATTTTCCTTTTCAAAAGTTATTTTAATTTATAATTAAAAATAAAAAATTATAATTATTTTTTTAAAAAATAAGGTTTTTTAAAAAAAAAAAAAAAATTCCTTGTCATCATGGTTCTGATCGCCACTATGTCTTTGTCAGCTCCCTTGTCTCAAGTCTCAACTTCATCCTCAGAACTGAACAGCCATTCTCCAAGAAACTGATTTTTGATGATTATGCAGCTAGAAACATATCGAAATGCATTATTTCTTTGGTGGAACAAGGGTACCAGCAATTAGATGACCAAATATACATCCCGATTTGGGATAATGGCGATGGAGAAGAAACTCCAATAACCACGACATGCACACGTCACCAATCACCATCCATAGGTTCGTGTCGTTGGCATCTATTTTGGTATGAAATTCCTTAAACCTTTGACACTGTCATAATCGTCGTTGATGTGGCATCCCTGAACATTGACTGTGTGGTGGTGCTGTGCGAGGTTGTCACACCCTAAACGCTAGCAGCAAGACACTACTATAGTGGTTGGAATTTTAGATCTATCTACAATACCACAAATTACGAAAGAAGTAACTCGTTGATGAAGAGATGTTGGAAAGTATGGATTGATTTACCGATTCAGGAAGGTTTTTTAAATCGTACATGCCATTACCATGGTAAGGGTATGGGCATAGGAGTGAGATTCTCCCGAAATTGAATTAGATTTAATTAATGTTTTGTTTTAAAAGTTTAATTATCATGTGTTAAGCACTCACAATATAAAATAATATGTTTAATCACGTATATTCGTTTATATTATATAATTTTTTAAAATATTAATAAGTAAAATAAACAAACTTATTAAATGTAAAAAATTTTACATTAACGATACATAATTTTTTTTTTAATTATACATTTTGAATACTCAACTTTTATAATTTCTTGTTTTAACATATATAAATTCACCCAGGATTAAATTTGACACAACTCATATATTTAAAACACAATAAAGAATATTTTTCTAGTTATTTGTCTTACACTCAAGTCATTTTTCTTTGGTGTCAAAATTTTCTCCATTATCTATAGTGACTTTAAAACTAATCAATTTTCTTAAAAAATATGGGTTCATAGGATTTGCAACACACTATTTATAAACTAAACCTTGTTATTATTTGATAAATTGCAAGTAGGAACAAATAAATGCTCCTCAATTTTGAACAACTAGGGTTTGTAGTACTTGTTTGTATGTTTTATTTTTACCAACATTCTCTACACAACCAAACTAATTGTATGCCATACATTTAACATTTGAGTCAACCCAACAAAATTTTTTTAGTAAGATTGTTCTTCTTTCAATGGGGTAAGGTGGAAACTTATTTTTACAATCTTTTTCTGTGTTGTTTTTTTCTTTCTCTCCGCCCTTCCAAATTGATGGATAACTCTAGGTTTTGCTTTCATGTGTGCCATAAAAGCATTTTCAATATTTTCTTCCATCCTTAGAGACCTTCTTTATTTAGTACTTAGCAAAGTATTTACAAATTCTGCAATTTATATTTGAAAAAAAAATATTTATTTTCTTCAAGAAAAATGTTTTTTTTACTCAAACTTTTCTAGAAGATATATCAAAATGTTGTCATCACTTAGCTCCTCATCAAGCAATTTGATTTATGTAACTATATTGAATATCATCTTTATATATAATCTTTGACAAAATTGCTTTCTTTCATTTTTATAGTTTCAAACTCTTTCTTTTAAATTTAAAAATTGTATTATTTTGTTCTTTCACTCTTTTTAGCATTTTTCATTCAACTAATCTCATATCTCTTTTATGGTGTCAAGATTTAGTATCTAGATAAACATATTGTATAAGGCTATTTTTATAATGGTAAGTGTCTTGTCTTTCTTTGTTATTTTGTCATTATGACTCCTCGTTTAAACTATTAATAGTTTGATAGTTCAAGTAAATTACATCTTTTTACCATTATATTTAACAAATTTTGAGCTCTAAAATAAATTCTTATTTTCAGCTACCTATGATAGTGTTCACTTACAAATATAAGATAGAAGTAAAGAACTATTTTTTAAAGCCACTTTTGTATTTGAAGGTTTTTTGTGAGTTTTCTTCTTGGTTTTCTCTCAATCTATTATTTTGGGTTTTCTCTTCCTCACCTAGAGATCAATAAAGATCTTGATATAACGTTAGGGAAAAAAATGAAGTTATTAAAGTCCCTTTTGTAACATACACACAATTTTTAACACTTAATTATCACAACAACAATTGAAATAAGAAAGTAATAAAGTCCAAACTCTTATTTAGTTATTTATTAAGAAATACTTTTGTCTCTCTCCTAGTTCACTAACCTTGATATAACAAATATGAAGCAAAGTTCAAGAAATGCCTTTATTAAGAACATTATCCGGCATGGGCATGGGTGCCTTTCTAATTCAATTGGTCTAAAGTGCATATTAATTATTAAAAATCTTTGGAGGTTTACCTAACCTTTGAGTCAACTTGTCCTAACTCAAATAAATTCATTTTTTTACTTAATACTCTTTCTGTTCCAAGATAAATATGGTATCTAAAAGAAATTCTAAAATAAGTGTTGTATTTGATTTTTCATAGTGTTAATTTTTCATTAATATCTCTAAAAAGGTATGTTTAGTTTTTCCATGTAACATTATTAATGTTAGTTTTGTTAAATCACTATTTTTCTTCTTATAATTACTCCTTTGGTACTTATTATAAGACATTTGGACATAATTCACAGATCCATTAAAAAAAATTGATTTTATCAATCTTTTAAACAAATATTACTTATTTTTTAATTTTGCTCTAACTAATACATTATTATCAATAAAAAGCACAAATAATTAAAGTATTTAATAAAGGTAACTAATAAAAACAAACATTAAAAGCTGCCTAGTAATTATAAACTATCCTGAAAAAAAGATCACCAATTCTTTTTTAAAATTGTGTCTTATAATAAGTATCAAACGTTGTATTAGTTTATTTTTATCATAAAATAACTTAGCATAGAATAACACTTGCTTTAGAATGGATGGAGTAAAATCCTATAAAAGTAAACTTTATTTGTTTGTTTAAAACTTTTTGGTATTTTATAGGAGGAGAATATAGAAAGGAAGTAAATTTAAATGAGGAAAAATTGAAGTGTTAATTAATAGTTCCACTATAACTTGAGTTCGATAAGAGTATTGGATACACATATATGTATGTATCTAATATCAATACTGATTTCAGACATGGATCTACTAACTTATTGAAGAATTCCTATGCATCATATAAACTCATGGTCCCTTGATAACTGTAGTTGTCTCCCAACTTTAATCACAAATATAATTTATATAGAGCAAAGTTCAAGAAGTGCCTTTATTAAGAACTAGCAGCCCTCATGATTATGTTATCCCTTCTGTGTCTTTCAAATTCAATTGGTCTAAAGTGCAGATTAGGAAAATATATTTGGATGGTCACCTTTGGGTGAACTTTCACCAACTCAAATCAATTCAGTTTCTATCCATATGCAGATGGTGAGATGATGGTCCCATCGAGAGAACTAAAATTTCTCCAAATTGTAATGGCAATAAAGATAAGGTTTAATTAGAGTTCGTGTTCAATTCTTTATAGTGTCTTTTAATTTTTTAAATTATTGTTGTTCAATTTTTAAAAATAATTGAATTTCTAATAAATATTAACTAACACGTGACGATTAATGGCTTTTACATAACAGTCAAAATCACTTTAACAAACAAAATTAACAATTTTAAAAATTGGAGACCATGATGCTATGATTTAAATTTTGGAAAAAAAATAATGTAAAAATTTGAAAAATTCAAGCCTACTAAAAATAAACACATGGAAGTTCTATTAGCTTAGCTATGATATGCACACAAACTTGGGTGGGTACCATTTGTATCTTGCTCTTTCACTTCTCTATTGGCCTGCTACAATCATCACTATACCTTTCTACATGTTTAGATAGTTGTTTGGGTCAGCTCCAACTTTGTTCCTTTTCTTTTTTTCATTGCAAATGATGGGTACTATAGTGATGATTTTAGTATAGGGATGATTTTGCATTTCACTTTCTTTGCTTAAAAAAAAGCTACATCAACAATAGAACTTTCATTTAAACACAAGTTACTCAGCAAATGAGCCTTGTCCTTTTGTTAGTCTCTCTTGCCTTCATTAACATTAAAGAGGGCATTTTTTTAGCTTAAACGTTGAAAGTAATGGTAAATCCCATTGACTACAAGTATGCAAAAGCAATCATGGCACGTTCTTCTAGGTATGACATGAATAACATGATCCGTGTATGTAAGTTAGCGTTGCGGGGATTGATTCTGAGCTGTTCATGACTACGTTAAGCAGAGGAATTAGTGACTACACTTGGGTCAGTTCAATAGATTTGATTGACCAAAAATAAGTTCAAAGAGATTTGATTTATCTGAGTGACAAATTGTGACATATTACACGAGTATGGTGCACTGCATGCTTATGGTTATACAAACATGGAATCACTTACATTTAGAATTTTGAAAAAGATGGTAGCAAACCCAAATAACATAAGCAATGACTTTGATTAAAACTTGAAACATCCTAACTAAAAGCATCAACCAGAGCTTATTTTAAATGTAACTTTGAAGGGACAAAACAATAATAAAATGAACACATTACGTATTGTAATAATATAAGCTTATACAGGATATGACCCAATCCTTGCATAATTAGAGACATACATAATAATATATGTGATTTATTCAGCATATTATTGGTTAATCATCAAGCAGAGTGCTAAGTTATTAACATATTGGAGCAAGTTTTATATTCAGCCAAGAATAAAGGCGAAAGAACAAGAAAGTAAAAGGAAAGAATAATAATGGTGATACTAACAATAATAATAAGTCCTATAAAACAGTAAAAAGAGAAGTATAGAATAGCCTGAATAGATAAAAGGCCACTCACACATCAGCACCATCATTACAATGATCACTAACCATCCCACACACTCAGCCTAAATTCCAAATAATTCCATTCCTTCTTTACTTTGTTTTCAACCCTCTGCCCCACCCTTTCCGTCCTTTTTGCTCCTTATGTTGCTTGCACCCTCCTCCTACACACTATGTCTCCTTTCTCAAACCCTCTATTTCTTTGTCTCTCCCACTTCACATAGTCTATAAATATGTACATATTTTTATTCACATGATTAGCCACCAAAACACCTTTTCCCCAAAGATCACTCTCCATCTCTAGTTTATGATATCTTCATTTGTCTCTAGCCGTTTCAAGGGAAAAACTAGTGTGATTTGGGAACCACATTGAAGAAGGAAGAAAGAGGAGAAGCAAGTACCAAAGCAGTAGAAGAAAAGGACTCAAGATGGAAAGAAGTGTAAATTACTATGTGCTACTTCTTGTACTTGGTCATTTCCTTTGTTCAGGTAGTTTCCTTTTTCTTTGTCTATTTGTGCTTCTTCTCTTTTGTTCATTTGACTCCTTCCACTCTATATTCTGTAGATGTGTAACTTATTTGCTTCTTGTTTAAGATGATGTTTCTCAATGCTCGCTCTATGTTTCTCATTTTCTTCTGTTTTGAACTACTTCCTTTTGTATTCTCTGTCTTTCTTGCATATTATTTTCTGCTTTTCCCTTTTAGTCATAGATTATTTGGACCATCTGGATATGTTTTTGAATTCTGTTACCCCAAAATGAATTTCCTGATGCAGACTTTGGCATCTCAGTTGCTTTAGTCCTTTCTCTTTCCCCTTTTGATGCTGTTCAAGTTTAATAGATATACATGTTGGACCTGTTCAGTGCAATGATCTTTTCTAAATGTATTTGACCCTCTATCATGTCTTATGTTGCACTATATTGTACCTATTAAGCACTTTATTCTATCCATGAGTTTTTTAAAGCAATAATGATAATTCTAGTTCTAGTTAAAAATAAGGGTCTTCTTGTAGTTTGGTTGATTATTTAATTTTGGCTTGTTTAGCTGAATTTCATCCAGTTCTTTCAATCAATCATAAAAAAGTTGTATTCCATACCGTAATTTAAGCTACATAACAACTGCAGTTTCACATGTAGTTGTTGTATTCAATCTTTTCTTCAATTCCACCGTTTCCTGAAAAGATGAGTGTCCTACTTTTTTTGGCTCATGTCTCTATGCAAAGGATACCCTACTTGTCTCTAATGGCTTTTCCATATCCACTGTTATAACATGTGTGTTTTTTTTTTTAATCAGACTTTTGTGCTTTTAAAACAATAATAAGAAGATCAAGGGATAATAATTAGTTTCAATGCAATTATGCAAAAATTTGAATAGGACAATTTTGGTTTCATGCCAAGTTGAAGACCATAGGAACAGTTTGAATCCAGCTAGCACTTTACCCCTAAAATTTGATTTAAAATCCTTCTCTTTAATAACAACTCCAATCCTTTTTTTAAAAAAAAAAAAAAAAAAGCAACTCCAATCCTAGCTCCTATCATAGGAGTAACTCGTCAGTAGGTTGAGTTAGAGGCCATGGTAAAATGAATCGCTCTTATATAAAAGAATTCTTATATACAAGAACCAATTCTTAATATTTAATATAATTTTTTCTATTATGAAGGATAAAATTATAGACTACTATGTGAGACTATTTTAAATTTTTAAATTGTTTCATCATTACATTAAAAAAATTGCTGAAATTCTTAAATTTGATTTGACACAATAGTACTCTTTAAAGTGAGTTAAGAACAAAAGGGTAGACTATTGGAGATGCACATACTGATAGACATAAAATAACATAATAATAATCATAGATAACCTTACTTCTGATTGTTATTTCAAATACAGATTCAATTAGGACACAGTATGAAGCAGAACATGTGAATGTACTGAGGCATGATGAAGAGAAACAACTAGAATTTACAGCCTCAAAGTTTACCTCTCAAAGGGACATCACCACACCAATCACTACAATTCCCAACTTAGTTCCCGTCACTTCAACATCTCCAATTCTGAATCCTAACTCCAATCCAGATACAGCTTCTCCAACCTCCACACTACCAATCACTACTCCAACCATACCAAACAACTCTCCAGTGTCTTCTTCAGGTGCAAGCTGGTGCACTGCAAGCCCAACTGCCTCACAGAGAGCCTTACAAGTTGCATTGGACTATGCTTGTGGATATGGTGGTACTGATTGTTCTGCAATTCAACCTGGTGGAAGCTGCTATTTCCCTAACTCTGTCAGAGACCATGCTTCTTATGCCTTCAATAAGTATTATCAAAAGAATCCTGTTCCTAATAGCTGCAATTTTGCTGGAGTTGCTGTCATCACTAGCACTAACCCAAGTAAGTCTTCTACTGTTGTTATGATTCTTATTGTTATAACCATACTCCTTAGAAGTTAGAAGAATATTGGACGTATCTGGTTTGATAGAGAAAATATTTTTTTATAATTAAGTAATTAATTAAAGACTTAAATAAATTTTTTATTCCTAAAATTTCACCAAAAATAATTTTTAAATCTTAAAATTCAAAAATATTTTTTTTAGTTTCTAATTCACTTTTAATCTTTTTTTCTTTTCCTATTAATGCTTTTAAAAAATTATTGATAAAAAATACATTTTCGTAATCATAAATCACTTTCCTCTTTAATCTTAATTCTCTCAATCTTTAATTTTGTAAAGAGATAACGTTAATAAAAAAAATAAATTAATTTTATTAACTAAAAGAAATATTTTTAAATTTCAAAGACTAAAAGTAATATTTTATAAAACTTTAAACACAAAAAACTTAATGAACCTTATCGAAGATATTAGTTTTCTCATGAGTAAATAAAATACTAATTACACCGATACTGTAAATCACTATCCAATCACAAATATAATATAGGATAATCTTCTTAATTTTTTCATAATTGTTTTAAAAGTAATTTATATTGTAATTTTTAGTCCGTTGATGGTGTAAAAAAAAATATTGATAATATTAAATTAGGCTATTTACATTCTCTATATATAGAATAGATTTTAATAAAATTCTTTCAAATTCTATAACAATTAATCTCTCTTTATTTTATTTCTTATTTTTAAAGGTTGTGCAAAAATTGTGAACACAAATTATAACTTCACGATTTCCTAAAGAGAAGTTAGTAGATAAAAAATAAGTAAAAATAAAGGGACATTTTTTCATAATTATTTGTATAAGGACAATGTTTAGGGTAGGTGACTATTTTTAATTTAAGAATACGAGACAAATCAAAATGTCCAACAAGCCAAGAAAACCAGCTTTAGTACTACTCTGCTGGATACCAGAGTGAACAGGCACAGTGCCTTTGATTGGAGAACAGAACTATCCATGTGGAGGACTCTTGGGTTTCATCTGCACAGACAGGAGAAAAATAAAATAAACTTTTACTGCATCTTTTTTAAGGAAATATTTTACTGCATCTTTGAATGTAGACTTTGAAAGTGCCTTGGGGGGATACATAGGAACTAAAAAAGTGCCACTGAGTGAGGCCAGAAGTCAAGCTTTTCTCTTTTCCACTTTTCTAGAGAACATATCTCAAAAGCCTCCTATATCTTTTCAATATCTAAGGTAATCCAATTTATCACAATTTGTTTTTCAAACCATCATGTATAAAATAACAAATGTGTATACTTTAATCCTTGACTTAAAATGAGGTCTAATACCTTAATTTATGATCATAGATTGTGTTAAGTAGCATTATCCTAATATCTACTCATATATACTTTATTTTCATAAGAAAACTTGGCTGATTAGAAACTTCTATTAATTTATTAATGTGTTGCATTGCAGGTACTGGGACATGCCAATATGCATCCACTAGGTGACCGACCATCTTTAACCATATCTTCTTTCTTTCTCTCTTGTTGTCACAATTTGTTACTAATCTCATGATTTGTGATACTTGAAATTGCAGTATTAGCTCATCAATCTTGAACACAACAAACACAAGTGGTGCAAATGTTTTTGGTTCAGTACCTGTGCCCAAGAACCCCTCTGCCTCTGCTGCTGCAACTGCCACATCAGTTAGCCTTGTACCATTTTGCCTCATTATTCTATGGCCATTAATAATTGTGGAAAAGAATTATCTCTAACATGAATAAGAGTTAGATTTTGCTTGGATTTTATCTTTATTTTATCTGGGGGTGTGGGGAAGGGTTGTGTACTACAAAATTAAAGCACTTAGGTACAAAACTATCAATATGACATATATACATGATAACACTGTAGAAAAGTAGCAATTATATGAAGGGCTTCACTAGATATTTATACCGTACATTACTTTTGTGTTCGCTTTATAAGTTTATATTGCTTTTTTCTTAATGAATTATATGATATAACTTATAAGGAGATAATGTCTATAAAATATTCACGTTATTTGTCTATGCAATGAAGTATCAGATTGAATAAAGTTAGGCTTTGGTTAGTTGGAATGATAATGGATGGTGAGAAGTAGCAAGAAAGAATATATTTTTTAATGCTTGACGAAAAGTAAAAATAAAATAAAAAAAAATACGTGGGACTCACGAAAATTTCTTTCCTTAGGAAAAAGGAGAGAAAATAGAATTGTTAAAATACTCATTTACTTATTTACGGTATGTTTGGTGGTAGAAATATCCGAATCTACAATTTTGACGAGGTTTGAGAAATCAACAGTAATTTTTTATAATTTTCAAAAAATCATAGAGAGAATTTAAAAAAGCAAATTTTTAATCGAGTTTTTTTAACATTCCTATTAAGAGTAATATAACCTACCCCGGTAAGAATGTCTTTTTTTTTTTACAAGGTAATAAGGTGAAGTTTAGAGTTTAGAGATAAGAGATTAATTTATATGAGAAGCTGGTTTAAATTTTATTGTCGTAATTATATAAAAAAATTGAAGATTAATTTTCAAAATTTTAGCCATCTATTCTAACTGCTATCAGCAGTCTGCTAGGATCAGGGAACCCCATTTGTTTATTCTCTTTCATTCTACTTTTATGTGAATAAAAAAACTGTTTTATTAATTAATTGCTTGCTTTACCTTCTAATTACCTTTAATTTCCAAAATAATATAAATTTTTAATCCACAAAGTGGTTGGGAATGGAATGGTTCCTTTTGTTAAATGCAAAGAGCCTTAAAAAATGAAATAAAACAGATAAAAAAGAAACAAAGGTGCTGGAAACGTTCTCCAATCTAATTTTTCTGATGAAGTTTACATTTACTATTGTGTTATGCATGCTGTAGCTTTTCCCTCCCTAAATTATGGGTGTAAGTGTAACTAATTAATTAATACTAACAACTTTGACATTCACTATTCATGGTATACAAATTTTAAATATTCCCATCACTACTGAAAAGTTATATACTATTAGAAAAAAGTTGCTAGCTGCTTATTGGAATTTCTTACCATAGATTAATTTTTTCTAAGAAAATTTTATATATGTATATCATAAGAGTTGATCATATATTATTCAAAATAAGGTCGATCTGCTAATATGATGCACCCTATTATTAGCAAAAATCTGTAAAAAAAAGTTTGATTAAATAAAATATTATAAAATAATACATATATTACAAAAATTTAGCTTCATGAAAAAGTTTATATAGAACAAGTAAATAAAATTTGATAAAAAGACAAGAGAAAAAGTCTCTCACACAATCTCATCGATAATTTACAATAAATATTCATTCATTTGCATCCGGTAACCATTGTATTTATTGTATTCTCTCACAAATATCCCTTTGGTATTACATAAATTAGTGGGACCATACATGTTGGACTAAGTACATATATATTGATCCAAGAACCCAAGCAATATAGGTCTATAGCTATAATTAAGAAAGTGTGTTGAATGACTCATCTACTCGAGTCATATATAGTTTATACACTCTCAGTTGTCTCATCGTTACCTTTAAAATGCTACACGAGCTATTTTGTTGGCTGTGATTTAATTAATGAATTAGCTATCAACTCAAAAGTAATAACTAATGAATGAAGTTTCTTTTGTCTCTTCATTCATATATTTAAAATAAACACATTAATTATTCATCATGGGTCTCATCCAAACCATGTTTGGTCTTAGCAAATGAATCGGATAACTCATTTATTTGCTTTTTGCTAACATTCTATTGAAAAAACGGTCAAAACACTTTCCGAAAGACAACCATGTCGCCTAATAAGTGATTCTGCAATGATTATTCCTTGATACGCTAGTGACACTATGAATGGGAATTATCAAATCACTTTGAATTATATATATGTATGTATGTCAATGGGTTTAACTGATGAGCAGAATATTTTAGTTGTTATAACTCTTTGATATTATTTTTAGAATCAAATCTCATGCTTAACTATTACCAAAAGGTATTTAATGTGGTTTGAATTTAATGAACTTTTAACATTTATCTTTTTCACACGTGTCCTTCTTATTGGGAAAATAATTTTTTTTGGAGCTGGATTAATTTAATTTATGCCAATTGCATGTGCCTCTAATCTCGACCTTAATCTTTCTTCTCTTGTCATTGATTTGTTTCAGTTAGATACAGACTGAAATTAATTATGCTCTTGCATTTTATGACCATTTTTAGACCATAGGACGTAGTTTTATGGTACTTTTGAATTAGGCTAGTTATATTTGATGATGATTTTTGTTCTTCTAGTGTGACTACCATGCTCTTTAATTTTAGTGTAATTGAAAAATTAGGAATGGATACCTATTATAGTCTGTGCTTCTAATCACATTATAGAAATTAAATTATTGTTTATAATTAAAATAAAAATAGCATTTAATATGTCTTGAACTTCATAATGTGATTAATGAATATTATAAAAAATGGTATAGTAATCTATACATTTTGAGTGGAACTTTGTTAAAAGGGTCATTAACTTTTCATGAAAGATTATGGTTTGAAACTTCTGAATCTTAATAAAGAAATATGAAAAAAACCTACTATATCTCTATATGAAAGCATATATTTCTTTTTTTTCTCTATAAACATGTCTTAGCCATATAGAATATTATTAATTTTTATTATCACCATGCTTTATTTCTAAAATTGAGAAAGAAGAAAAGAAAAACCATATCCCTTATAATTAAAGTTACTTTAAAATCAAGCAAGATTCGAATAAATTACAAAAGTATTCAAGAAGATAAGAGAACGTTAACTTTAAGAGGTAAGTAGATGAATATTGTGTCATTACTTTTATATCCAATTTCATATAACTACCATCATATTGGATAAAACCTATTTAATTATTCAACATGACAAGATAATTAAGTAATCATACTATAAAAAATTAATGCTTTGAATATGAATAAAATTTGAGATTAAGAGGATGGTATCAAGAATTTTAATAAAGTTTAAATTATAGCCACAATTTTACATTTTAGGGTTATCATTTTTTTATTTTCTCAAAAAGAAAAGAAACGCTGAGAACATATTCTTTTATACATTTTTTTATAACACACTCTTTTTTATTAATTAAAATTCTTTATAAATTTTAAAATGTGTGAATTACATATTTTATTTAATATATCCTTTTTCTAATTTTATAATTTTTAATAATAAATTATAGCATTTGAAATAGTTTGTTTGAAACACTTTTTCTTATGTTACAATGTAAGAGGTAACATGCATGGGTATTTTCTTTTTGTAATCCTATTTTACTATTTACACCTCATAATTTTAGTCTATCTAGAAACCCTACCTTTTCTACAATTGTCTTCCTCGACCTCCCCCTACAGTAGTACAGATCAATAAGTGCAGATTTTTGCAATGACCATTGGTTTTTCTCATCTCTACACGCATAGGCATTGTCATTTTATAGATCAATAGGTGCAGATTTTTGCAATGACCATCGGTTTTTCTCATCTCTACACGCATAGGCATTGTCATTTAATGTTGCATATCAATTGATCCACAACATGCATTCATATTGCAGATTATGAGATCTATAATATGAATAAGCTATATTGTGGATTAATAGATCTGTAATATATATGGATCTCATGATCCGCAATATATACAAATATCATGATCTGCAATATATGTATGCTTAGGGTTGAACAAACAGATTTTGTATCTCATGATTTGTAGTTATGTAGTTGTACATTAAGGATTTTATCATGATCTTCAATATATTGCTACACAATTGCAAATCATGAAATTTGTAATGTGTTGTTCAACCCTAAGCATGAACCTATTGTAGATGTCATGATTCGAAATATGCATGAATATATTGTGGGTCGCATGATCTATGATACGAAAAAAAAATATTCATATTACGATATCATAATTTACAATATGTATACATATTACAGATCATAAAATTTACAACATTAAACAAAATTTCCTTTATCTACCTTGGTTGAGTGGAGAATATGAGAACCACTTAAAATAATATAGGGTGCAAATAGTAAAATGGGAGAGCAAAAAGAAAATTCCCATGTATGGACTTTAGAAACCCATTATAAACTTTTGAACCAAACTGAGTTTTTGGCTTGAGAACAATAGAGGAAGGCTTGGAGTTTTCATTTCACACTTACCTAAACTTCATTTCCCACCTATTGATGGAAAAAAGACGAAGATACCCTCCCTTTTTTACTCTTCGGCATTGCCCTACCCAAGAGTGAAAAAGTTTGTAAATTTTTTGCTTCTCTGGTAGTGCACAATCGGAGAAGTAAAAAAATTTGTAAATTTTTTTACCTCTCTGGTACTTCTCTAGTTGTGCCCTGTCGAGAAGTGAAAAAATTTGCAAATTTTTTGCTTCTCTAGTTGGTGAAGTGTTTTTCTTGTCTTTCACTTTACTTGACAAGTAGATCAAGTTTCATTGTAGAAAATTGAGTGTCGTCCACTGGGATTTGTGATATAAATGAATTCTACTAATGTGATATAATTAAATTTATCATGAGCAATTGTATGTGAGTAAATTGGTATTAAATGAAAACACTAGTGTAGATATGAAATTTACTATGAGATAAACGATTAGATTCAATGTACTTTCTAATCTAACATCCCTCTTGAATATTTATGATATGATTTTATCAGTCTCGTTCTCATTAATTAATTTAGTTTGATC
Source organism: Psophocarpus tetragonolobus (assembly GCA_037954015.1). NCBI lineage: Eukaryota > Viridiplantae > Streptophyta > Magnoliopsida > Fabales > Fabaceae > Psophocarpus > Psophocarpus tetragonolobus. Next base: position 33,717,174 of record CM075694.1, read on the forward strand.
CCTCAAAACTAAATCCTAAGATACCAACTTCTCCTCATGATTCCTCAATGAATCAAAGTTAGTATCCAGCATTCATCTGCATAAACTTGAGAAATATCAGCTAACAATATCGAATCTATTCCTAGAACTCAAAATTGTTAGGTGCTTGAAACAAATCGGGTTTCCAAAAATGTTTTCCAACAAGATTCGAAAACCTTAAATCATAAAATGGTTGATCAGATCAGATTAAGCAATGAACGCAGAATCAAACACAACTGACGAAATAGGAATTATATATATATATATATATATATATATATATATATATATATATATATATATAAAGAGAGAGTAGATTAGAAGTTACATTGAGTCCAATCAAAAGAGTTTAGCGTCTCGTGGAGAGGGCCATTACAATCCAGAAGAGAAGAGAAAGAGATTACAAACTAGAAGAGAAGAGAGAACTTCCTTTTCTCTTGAACTTCGCTTTCTTTCTTCTTCCTTTCTTCGCGTTTCTTTGTTTTTTCTATTCACCGCCTTTTTTCCCTTTCTCGCGCCTTTTAAATCAGCCAATTAGTGTGATAGGGCATCAGGAAAAAAAAGGATCCACTCAGCGCCTTATAATCTGCTAAGCGGATTGGAGAGTCCTTCAAGGTGAAGAAAGCTAATCCGTTGGCTGCACGTATAATCTGCTGAGCGGATTTAGGTGGACATGAGCTTGTGCTTGCGGCCTTAAATCCATTGGGCGCCTCAAAATGGGTTGAGTGGATTTGCCCCTGTGAACTTCTTTTCTTTTCCTTAAGTCCTGCATCAAAGAAAGGTATACAAAATGAATCCTAAGTTATACATTTTGTTGAGAAACCCAAAAATTCTTACCTTTTCATCAATTTGATACTTTGAAGAAAATTACAAGGTATAATGTCACAAAATTGAGTCATTAAGTACCTAATTGTTAATGTAATTCATCCTAATTTAGACATTTAACAAATGCACCGCTGGAGAAATAAAAATTTTGACAATGCACAGTCGGAGACTTGCCTGGAAGATTTCATGCTTATGCCAAGTCTTGGATACTGTCGTCCATGGATAGCTTATGTCCTTGTGCTTTGGGTTTAGCAATGCCAACTACGTTTATGATTGGCACGAGTTGGTGCTTCTCAGGATGTGCTCATCAAAGGAGGGTAAGCATTAGAGAGTGCACATAAGGTTAGCATTTGATTAACATTATATTAACCCCGTCAATTCTGAATCTCTTTTGTCAATGTTGCCGAGCTTAATTGAACTATCCATAAAGTGGCAAGAAGAAAATAACTATAGGAAAAAAAAAACTATTAAAATCAACAAGTATTTGAGAGCTATTTCTGCTGACTTATCCAACATTAATTATGTGTTTAGGAAAGGAGTTGTATTGTTTGTATCATGTTCGTGAATGTTATGTTGGATGAAGGGAAACTTTGTTCTTGGATATCAGTATCAATCTGATTTTTCTTGTGCTTCATTCCTATCTCTACACTCTGTTGAAAGTTAAAATTGAGAAATTGGTCCTTGGTTGTATGTTGCAGCATCTCATAATTATCTGTAAAAGCTTTAATGATTTTATTTGGATTTACTTAGAGGTGAATATGTTTATGACTGTCTTGTAGGTGAACATCATTGTTTTTTATAAGATAGGCGGTACTCTCACTGTTGGGAAATCTGTGATAGTGAGAACAGAACTATTGACAAACATGGTGCTCCAAGAATTCTATGAACTTGTGGCTGCAGTTGAGGTAGTCATTTCCCCTATCTCCTCAAGAACTTAGCCTCATTAATAGTTAATTAGTTATAATAAATAAGAGTTTGTTTTCAATTCTGATAGATTCTTTTTATATGGAGTTATTGCTCCAATTTAATTTGTCAACTGCTCAAGTGTTTTTTAAATTTATGGATTATAGATGCTTGCATGTCATAAACATTGTCATTAATTTGACATGTAACTTCATGAGAAAGCAACAATGGAGAATGGAGTTTTGAGAATGGAGGATGAGAGAATCGGCTGAGGAAGAGAGAGAAGATGTTAGGCTGACTAAGAAGAGAGGGAGAAGTAAGTGAGGGAGAGGGACGGATGAGACAAAACAACAATTTAAAGTGAGACTGAATTAGGGTAAAAGATAAACATAGAATGTTTAAAAAAAAAATCTAAGTAAAATTGTGGTAAATGTTAAATGAAAAACTAAAGGCTTGCTGCTTAAACCTCTAAAATTGAAACATTTTTTTAAGGCAAAGGTGATTTTGTTCAGGTAATGTATTGTAGGAGAGAACCCTACTGCTTGGATGGCACCAATGCAGTCTTGGACTAAGATCAATGTTGATGGCAGTTTCAGAGGTTAGCACATGAGGTTCAGTGGGGTACTCTGTTGTGTAACCATAATGGTTATGGATGGGGTCGGGTCGGGTTACTCTTACTCTATTGGTGGTGTGGATGTTCTTCTATCTGAAGCCATTATGCATGGAGACTTGGAATCTTAGGTGTTTCACATCACACATGTTGGTTTCATGGGAATCTTCGCCTCAGAGAATACAAAATTATTGGAACAATGTCCCTGTTGGCTCCAAGCTTATTTACTTAATCATATAAAATATTGTAATAATTTTCTTGTCCTTCATATATTCTTACTTTTGACACTTATGTTTATTAATTTCAAGTTTTAAGAAACCAGATTTGATCACACACTGATTTTAGGCACTACTCTATAGTATATTGGATCATATTGGAAAAAAATAAGTGTTGACCGTAGGATCAAGGTTCTTACTAGATGGTCATGATCAAAGCCGCTTCAAATGTTTTTTTTAAAGGATAGCTAAAGAAACAAAAAAAAAATACAAAACAAAGTAACCGCACCCACATAGTGTCCGCTAAGAGGAGAGATTTCAAATCTATTGGTGAGTTATCCAACTCAAGATACGCAGAACTTGGGTTTCGGACCTAATCTAGTTGCATAATGATTCTCTTTTCAGTTTTCATAATGAATGTTGAAGCTGAATCCTCCAAGCAGTGTTAACTCATCCAGTTTGACATGAAATTGTGACTCAGTGGGCCCCATCAACATGCCCATGCGCAGCAGGTGTGTAACCTATATATTCTTTTAATTATTTGAATTTAGTTATTAAAATTTAAAAATAAAACTTTAACCTCCACCAAATTCAAACTATGATCATTTAACTATTTGAAAGAAAAAATACTACTAATCCAACATTTTGTTTTGACATTATAATAAAAAGGAATATATATATATATATATATATATATATATATATATATATATGAAGAACAACTTAAGTGAAAAGAAGGATTACAATAAAAAATAAGAGAATATAATAATAACTGTAAATTTTTACAAATGGTTCAGATTAAGTTGTTAATTATACAATCTCACATAGTTCTCTTACATGTAAACTTCTCCCACAACCACCACCACCACTATACCGATCCACCGTGTTCCTCACTTATGTGTCACCCCATGCTAACCTGACGTGTCAGAGAACCATGAGAGTTTATTTCATTACCAACTCAATCTGAACTTTTATTAAAATTCTATAGTTAACCATTTTTCTTACCTAAGTTGTCCTCTCTCTCTTTTTTTCTCTCTCTCTCTATATATATATATATATATATTCAACACATAAATATTTATATAAATTATTTAATTAATCTACAATGTATTTTTAGTTTAATTATTTGTTATAAATTTATAAAATATAAAATTATATAAGTTATAAAGTATTTAAATTTTAATACTACAAAATTGAATCATGCGAGTTAACTATTGACAACCCTTGAGTTGACTTATCACCCTATGACTTCTTACTTTAGCCGAGTTGATTGTTCAAGCCGAGTCGATAACATTGTCCAAGTTCGTCCTCTGCAACAATTGTTGAATATGCGTGATAATAGTGTAATAGTCATTCCTATTATCACAAGAAGATTGAATCAAAGACAAGTTATAAAAGAGTAAACAATGCATAACACATTTCTAAACACAAATCTCCATGCAAAACGCAACCCAAAGAGAATAGTTGATAATTCTACCTTAGTGTTATTGGTGATACCAAGGTCCCCATAGAACCCACAAGTCTACCAACCAATTGAGTTTCTTAATAAACCACCAAACTCTTGCTAGCCTAGTTTGTATATTATTAAAAAAATTCTTTTAGATAATATAATTATGTATTATACTTTTTTGTTAATATATATGACTTTTTTCAACACATGAGACTTTTTTAATTTACAAAAAAATAATAATAAATAATTTTTCTATTGATGGCCTAAAGCAATAGTTTAGTAACCTTACCCTCGAGTCAGCCCTGGTGATGATTCTTTAAAATTAGCATAATAGTACACAAAATTCATAATCATTTATACTTTCTATGTTTATGAACTTTCAAATTTCCTTTTATTTCTTTGAATTCCATCTTATGTTATAATTTACGTAAAAAATTATTTTATTACAAAATAATATGCTTGTTTGGAGAAATTCTCATGTGGAAACAAGTTGAATGATGAAAAAAAACAACAAGGAAAGTCGAAGATGTAAAGAAATTGAACAGAGACACCTTGAAAAAGTAAAAAATCTCTCACAAACCTCGCTCTCGAGCGACCATCAGATCGCTTAAGCGAGGTTACCCCGAAAGCAATCAAGTGAAAGAAATGAGTGCTTAAGCAAGTCCCTGAAAACCTCTCATGTCATCCAAGAATAGAATCTTATTTAGGAATTAGGGTGATTCCATTTTGAGTTTTTCAAATTGTATAACTCTGACTAATTAAGAGAGACTAAGAGGTTTTATTAGATGCTTCAGGAACTATGCATTCTATATGAGCTTAGGTGTTTGATTCTTCCATGAACGACTCCATGAGGAACTAATCCTTATGTTACTAGAGTACAATTATTCTATGTATTGAAGAATTTTCTCCTTTCAATATTGAAGAATCTTCAGGGTGACATAAAGTATGCAAAGGAAATGGATAAAGTAGGAATATGAGGAGAATGGATGAAGAACCTCAAGTTCATAAACTTAAGCATGGAAAACTTGCTTTGAAAGATAATATTGAGGAAAGAAGTTTGGTTATGACAGTTTATGACTCTAAATCAGTGAATGAGAAGTACAAAGCATATGTTTATGATGGACTATACTTAGTTGATTTACATTGGTAGATGTGGAACCATATGGGAAAGTGATAGAGAAGGCGTAGAATAAAGTTTAAGTGTATAGCCAAAAATCCTTAGATTTACCATACTAGATGAGCACGTGAGGACAAAATTGAAAGTAGAGACAAATATCTCTAATATGTTGCTAAATAAGATGTTTTAGTATTGTACCATATCCAAATTGATGAGTGTTAACTATTAAAATTGAAATAATTCAGTTAAATCCAAAATTATGCATTTTATGTACCTCATAAGTGACCCAAGTGAGGAAAAAAGGGCAATTTAGTGTTGCATAACTTTTTCTGTAGGGTGATTTTTGGAATGAAACTTCTCCCCACAATTTTGTATTATCAAAATGTAGTTGTTGAATAAATTTCATAGTCAATGGACTTGTGTAACTCATTTTGGACCTTTATATTCATTTTGAAGCAAAATTAATTCATATAGTGACATGAAAATGTTAAATTTTGATCCAAAAGGAATTTTAACGTGAGATTGGTTTTCTACAATCTTTATTTTTGGTTTATAAAATTTGTTTTGAGGATTTATGAGAGTTCTTTCCATGGATTTTAAATTGACCACTAACATTCATTCTTTCACTAAATTGTGTTTCTTTGAAATATTGAAATGAGTATAATTTTCAAATTTTTTGAGTTTTTCAAGTGAAATGAAAGCCCATAGATTCCTTTTAACAACCCCTAAATCTGTTTTAGGGTTTTTTTATGAATTTGAGCAATTTACAAAAAAATTGGTAGGAAATCCGTTTTCTAGAAAACTTGATCTTTTACAAACTTGTAAACGATGTTAGTTGCTAATTTCTTGGCAGAATTAAGTCAAAGCAAAGACATTTGCTTGTATTTAATTCATACAAAATCTATTTTTGAGTTCCAAAGAGGTTTGAGTTTTGTATCTAAATTAGTGCAGAAAACTATTTTAGAGAATTCCTTGAAACTACAATCTTCTGGTGTACGTAATTTCTAAATCATAGCTCCAATTTAGATGAAATCAAAACACGTGTTCTTGATTTTTTATATACTAAATCTATTTTTGGCCTTTGGGGTGATTGAATCATAATTTGATAGGGTTTCTTTGCAAAACCGCCTCTTAGAGAGCTTGATTTAAAGGAGAGCTCAATTCTTATCTTTAAATTTGGAAAAACAAAACATTGATTCAATGGTTATGATGTAAATTGCATGTTAGTTCATGAGCTTTTGATCTTGATTGGAGTGCTATGTGAAATTGAGTGTTTTGTAGAAGTGGTAAAATGAGATATTTGCTCTTTATAAATGAACTGAGATATATGAGATATTGATTTGATGAGTTGTTGGATTTGTGTTTTTAGATGATTGAAGATTATAATTCATTGATAAGGGGTATTAATGAATTATGTCGCGGGATATTACGAGGAGGTAACAAAGCTCCGAGGTGATTCATTGAATTAGGGATATGGATAGTCTAAGTGAGTTTATAGTTTCAGTTTACTTTACACCTAGCACATTTTAGAGAATAAAAATTATTTTTGTTGGGAGTATTGTAAGAACCTATTTTAATTAATAGGTGATAAATTTGTAGAGTAAATAATACAAAGAATTAAATTTAAGTTTTACTTAAATTATTGAGTGAAATTAAGGTGAAAGGAGTTTAATAGTCATGTTAGTTTTATACCTTTGTATTTTGATGAAGGCTAAAAGAGTAGAGAGGTGAGAGAGATTATTATAATTTTGTTTCGGAATGTTTGAACTGAATTTCGAAGAGTTTCGAAAGTCTATTTAAAAGGAAGTGCAAATAGCAAGTCTAACCTACTAAGTACACCTTCCTATTTTAATATTTATTCTTCCTTCAATTTCTTTCTTCTTTGTCATTATATTCTTCTTCAAAATGACCATTTCTCTCTCCCTTGCCGCTTTTTCTCTCACTTTGCATGGTCAGCCGAAAGTTGACAGAATCTGGTGTAGTTTCTTTAATTGTTCCTGATTTTGAGCAGTGATCAGTATAGGTAAGTCTGATCATAATTATTCAAACCTTTTTCGTTAATTTTTTATCTCATTGTTCTCTCTAAAAAGAGAATTTCTCTAGACTTCTAATTTCTGATGTTTTTATTTGATTTGGAGTATTGTTAGGTTTTTGAGTGTTTCCTTTAGTGGGATTTCTTCCTCTCCATTAAAGTAATATGTAAGGGAAGTTATAACCTTGACTTGTATTTTGAATAATTGTATTTTGATGGAGATAAAATCAATAAGAGGTAATTGATTATGCTATTGAAATGATATTTTGATGATTTGGTGAAACATGATATTTTGATAATTTGGTGAGACATGAAATTTGATGATCTTGGTAATAAATGATGTTGGATGATTTTGGTGATATTTGGTAGTCATTGATGATTTTGGTGTGATGTTCGATATATGTGGTTGATTTTAGTGATAATTGATATTTATGATTAATTTGGATGATAACTAAAATCATGGTGGAATGCATATTACTATGATGTTGTGATGTATGTGGAATTTGATGAATGTAGCCAGTTACTAGGGAGTAACGTTGCCTTAGATGATGTGTATTGAATTTTAGTTGCATCTGAGGTAAATGTAATCTGAATACCAATTATGCATGCGGGAAAAGGTAATATGTGGTTTTACATTGCGATCCTAGTACCAAATAGGATGGGAGAGGCACCCTTGGGATGTACTTGAATGACAATGGTTTGTCATAAGGGTTAAGTAGACTCTAGACATCACTATTAGATAAGTATGTTAAGACTTCAGTTGATTGTCTTATGGTTTGATGGATGCTTGACACCATGGTGATAAGTCTATAGCCGCCTCAATGTTTGAACTCAATAAATAGTCATGACATGTCGTGTCAAGTCGGTATGAGCTGTCGAGTACTTATATTCAGGTGAAACCTAAGTATAATAAATTTGTGGTTATCTTCGATTAATTGAATTGATCGATTGATGATTACATTTGGTGAATTGAATTTATGGATTGATGATTATATATGTGAATTTTTTTATATGATTGACTAATGATTTGTTGATGAATTTTAGTATGAATGAATGGTGATAACAATTGAGAATGTAATAGTTTTATTATGATGATGGAATTATGTTTATGTTGTGCTTACCCTTATTTTTTTGTTGTTTTTGTATAATTGTGATGATCGTGCTTTACACGAGAGAAAATAGAAGTGAGGATGCGGTGATGCAAGTATATTACATGTAATTAAGCTGGAAGAGTTGACTTAGAGTAGAGTTTAATATGTTTAAACTAAAGTTTACCTAAGTGGTTGAAGTTCGATATAAATATTAAAGAGTATAATAACATGAATAACTTAGTTATGTTTTTAGATGTATTAATGTTGTAAGCTATGTTAAAGTATATATAGGGATACTGAAAATGACTAAGTTATAATGTCTAAAGTTATGTTACTATGGGTTATGTAGTGGTTATGCATTAACAAAGAAATGACATGTTACATAATTGCGTGGTATGCGTATGTATTAGTTATATTTTGATTGAGAAAGATATGTATGCATCTGAGTAAATATTATGTTAGGAACTGATTGAATGAAAATGGAATATGTTATGCATGATTGGAATGTTTGGGCAGGGTTGTGTACTTATGCAGCATAGGTTTTGCTATTTGTAGGGTCTTGCTAGGCAGCAGGTCTCGTCTAATGAGTTTTAGCCTCTATTAGAATTAAATTACAATTTTGCCTCTATCAAGAGGTCTTGCTCAGCATCATTTTCTATTTAGAATTTAACAGGGATTTTTGCTCAGTGATGTGTTTTTCTGAGCAAAGTCCCTTTACTGGGAGAGTCTGAAATAAAGTCTCGCTGAGCAATGATTATCACTAAACGAGCTACCCTGGAACTCACTAGGCGACAGGGTTCGCGCAAGCGAGGTGATATTGTGTATAATATGTTCTATTTAGTTTGCAATTTTAATTACACCAAAATATATGTCATGCTGGAAGGATTGTATTGTGATGAAATTTTATGCTTTAGTATATTTTGGATTATAAATTACATGAAATTGGTGAATTAAATGTGAATAAATAGTATTAGATTTTGGGATGTTACATTATTCAACTAAAAAGATATTGGGTTGTTATTTAGGCCCTTACAACTTATAAAAATCAACTCTTTGAAATTATTTATTAGCTCTTATCCCTTCCCCTACCATTTCCCATCCTCAAACACCCTTTAACATTTTCTTTAACTTATCTTCATTTCCCTCTTTTTTCCTTTCTTCAATCATTTTCTTTTGGTAGATAACGAGGGACTATTGCTTCCGCAACTTTTTTCCTTAAAATTTTCTTTACATGAATATAATAGTTGTTACATGAAAGTGTCATTTATAAAAGTTTAGATATTACTTTTATCATGAGATTGTGTATTTGGAAAATATATAATATATTTCTTTTTAAAAATATTATAAACTATTTTTTAATTTGCATTCCGTTAATAACTTTCAAATTTGTATCAATTTAGAATTAATTTTCTTAAAATAAAATGTAAAATAAATTAATAAAATAATTATACTAAAGTGTACCATAAAAAACAAGTTTTCATTAGGTAAATAATAACATTATATACAATAAAAATTTGCTTCCATTATATATAATATGTGTGTGTAGAAGGGAATGTACATGAGCAATAATAAGAGTGCCGGCATAGAAAAGTCCTTAAAGCATCATGAAAGTGCACGTGTGAAAACCACATCATTTGTCATGGGCTGCCATTTTTGGCAATTGAGGTGGGAATTTAAGATGAGCTGTTGAGGGCATATTTTTATATGATTGCATCACTAATTTTTATATGAACAATCTATTACTTGAGTATCTGTCATGTGGCAAGATGTATAGAACAATGAGTTGTTTAATATTAAAAATATTAATTTAACGTAAGTTTTATAACGTTGGATCTTTTAAAATTTAAAAAAAAAAAACTCCAATTAAAAATAAAGATTTAAGCTATATTTGGTTGCAAAGAAAGAAAAAGAAAAGTAAGAAAAGAAAAAGAAAGAAAGCGAGATGAAATATAATAAAAATTGAAATTGTTCAATGGTGTAAAAAGTAGTGTGAAAAATATGAAAATTTATAATTAAAATTATTATAAATACAAAATTACTTATAAATTTATTGACTTTTTTTACATAAACAAGGTAATCTTGGAAAAGTCTTTTTTACATTTTCATCCTTTTCATGCCCGTTTGTGGATGAAAAAATATATAATCAACAAATTTTTTTTATTTATATTAATAAGAAAAAAACTTTAAAAATAGAAAATAGTACCTAAGGAGGAAAATAACAAAAGTTATTCTGTTCACGTAATTTACACTATATTTACGACAAGTTTTTGGAGGTTATTAGAAAATTTACAAACTTTTTTAATTTTTTTCATGTGATTACCCTCTTTTACTTACAAGTTTTTGAAGTTATTGAAAAACCTAGAAATCCTCCCTCACATCATAATTCTCTCTCACTTAGGATAATGACCCTTTCGACAGGCTGGATGATTCTTCTTATAAAAGAAACTTATTTATGTTATATACATTCTAATTTTAAATGAGAAAATAAATCTCTATTTTATAAATTATATATTTAAAATCTAAAAAAATGCTAAAGATAAAATAATATTTTTTTTAAAATAATACCTAAAGATTTGAAATTAAAATTATTTGATTTATTTTCTCAACATGTTTTTGAATTGAAAGAAATACATGTAAGACTCATATAATTAATGGTATTTTCCTTACTATTTTCTTGTCAAAATAGAAAAATTGGAACTTTAATTTCGTATTATTTCTGAACTCATGTAATTTTCCTCCACCTCCCATAAAACGGAATGTGATTAGAGTTACAGGAGGAGTTTGATATAATACAATATTCTGGTGCAAAACAGAGCCAAAAAGTCAGCCACCTTATTCCCCTCTCAAACTACACGAGATATTTTGATAATATTCCAGCTCCTGTTAAGGTTAACCAAAGCCAATGCATGAATTGAGAAAGCAATTATAATATCCTTGCAAAACTTCCTGTGTAACATATATATAATAAATAGCTACAAAGAAAAAACGCTAAATACACAATAGAAAAATAGTTACTAACAAATAACAATTCATAACTAATAAATAGATTAATTTATAAATAAAAGAAAGGAAAAATAAGAAGAAAAAAACGTGATAAATTATATGGTAAAAAGCTAAATTTAATTTTCATAAAATGAAAATGTAAATTTTATCTATGTTATTAATCAATTATAAACTATCTTAGACATTACATTGATAATAAATATAACAAAAATTAAGAATCTTACCATAAATTATAGTTTATGAATAAATGATAATATAAAAATTATTGTACAGTCAGTATATTTAATTGAGTTCTAAATAATATAAAAAATTAAATATATTTTAATTTCTATCAATACGGGCATATTTACTTTTTCTTTACACCCTACAAAATAAATTGAATTTTTCCGTCTCCAATTTATAAAATTATTCTTTCCATGAATGAAGGACTAAAAAGAAATATTTTTTAAAAAAGATGAATACATCTGATGCGCCCCTATAATGAGAGGCTAAAATAAGATAATTATTTTTTAATTAGAGACAAGAAAAGCACTATTCCCATATACAATTAGAATAATAAGCTTAACCTATACGATAAAATTTGAACTAACTTAATCTTTTGTAAAGAAAATTCATTCACTTTGATAGCATAAGAGTAGTGAAATAGGTCTAACTTCACTTTAAAAAAAATAAAATTTATCTCATTTATATATTATTGTTTACCTATATTATTAGTCATAAGAAATATTTAATCATTTAAACATATATAAAATAAATAAATAAAATATAATAATAACAATTATTGATCCAACTAATTAATATTAGATTCAAAATTCTTAAAGCATCTCCAATAAAAAATTAAATTTCTTTTTAACTGATTTTTTTTACCTGACAACTTAAAGATTTATTTCTATTTTTTACTTTAATAAAATATTATATTTTTGTGATCTTAGAAAATTTTTATGAGTCTTATAATTTTTATTTTTAAATATTAGATTTAGGAGAGAAACAATAAAAAATTATTATTTTTTAAATAATGAATTAAGTTTGCTCGTAAAAGGATTACATCTCCACTTGAGATAATTTTTTATTTTTTTTTCAATATCCTTAAATGTGGTTGAGATGGAAGATTTTATTAAAAAGAGTGTGAGATTAATCATTATTAGGAGAGACTTCTACAAATGATATAATAAAAAAATGAAGAACATAATCAACTTTATAACATTCCCCATATGCATCTCTCTGTCCCTTCGATGGAGGAGGAAGACAAACACTGCCACTTCCAACCTCTCATACCCCATTCACTCCATCAACACGACAACAATGCCAAATACTCAACTTCGGATGGCAACAACGTCGTTCTCGGAATCCTCACAATTCTCTTTGTTGCTCTCATCTCTCTATGGGCCAACCACGAGGCATCAAAATCCTTCCACGTTACCACATTAAACGACGCCAACGATTCCCCCGCTGGACGCCGTTTTGCTCTCTCCTATGTCTCAAACGACAAAGCCAATCGCATACTCCTCAACACAAGTTCCTTTGTAGAAACTTTTCTTTACAAGAATAATAACAATAACAACAATATGAGGAAGCACATACATAGTGTCACACTCCGGCTAACTCACCGGAGCTTCAACACCACCGTTAGTGTATACGCCGCCGATAATCGCCACCATGGTAATGAAAAAAGTTTCAATGGTTATGTCATTGAGATTAGTCCTATCTTACTAGAAGATAAAAGATATGATGAAATTGCTATAGTTGGTGCAATCCTACGTGGCATGGCTAGGGTGTGGATGTGGGATGATGGGGCCCCACAAGGGCTAGTCGACGGCATGGCGGAGTACGTGGCGGAGATGGCCGGATTCCGCCGTGAGGAGCCAACCGGAGGCGTCGAGAGGCCGGAATGTGAGAAGGGTCGCGGTGGTGCATGGTGGTGGGAGGATAAGGACCCTACTCATGTGGCACGTTTGTTGCATTATTGTGAGAAATACAAGAAGGGGTTCATCCAACGGTTGAATGAAGCCATGATGGACACGTGGCACGATCGTGTGGCGGATGAGATTTTGGGATTGCCAGTTATGGAGCTTTGTGCTCTTTTCCATAATGATAATAATGCTTCTTGGGTTGGCTCTATCTTCATGTGATGTCTGAAGCTTGCAAGTCGTATTATAATTTTGCAAGTGTTTTTCCCCATTGTTGTTTATATATATATATATATATATATATATATATATATATATGTAATTATTTATTATATATATTGTGGTTTTTGGGTTGGCCACCTTTGTTGATGCACATGAATTTGTATCAAATAATGAGAATAATCACATGGATTTGGTATGATACATGTGCAGTTATATATAAGTCTCCAGATTGGATGGAATCATGAGCTAGCTGCATATTATATGCTCTGTTGAATTTGGAAGTTGTATACATGCCATTTAGAATAATAAAACAAATCTATATATTTATTTGTCACCAAACAGATAAAAGTCTTTTCATTTCTTAAAAAAAATTGTAATAATATAAAAGTAATGAAATTTTCAATTCGTGTTAGCTTATTTATTTATTTATAGTGAGTTATCAATTGTAAATATTGTTATATCTCTCTAAAAATTTATGAATAATTTTTAATTATCTTTTGAACGGGACAATTCTCTGTTTCCGTTCCTGCAAATTCCTCTTGAACCGAGTTATTTTTGTCCTCACGCTCTTACTCTGAGTACTCTTCCTTCGCCTGGAGTTGGGAAAAGGAGGAGGGAGGGGTGTGCTTAGAAGACTAGGTTTTCATTATTTCTTTATAGTGAACTTTCCCTGCTAAAAAAAATTAAGTGAACTATGAGTTGATGAAGAACCAATATATTTAGTGTAAATAATATGAAAACAGGAGACTTTTACGTATCCATAAATTGCAATGTCAAATAATGTCGACAAGCTTGCTTTCACTGGTTGATAAGCCACGAGGAGAGTTTCATGATTCTTTTGGTCGGATCCACACTACTAGTTTAATATTACATCGGATTTTCCTGTAATGTTTTTAAAAAAATTTACAGGAAACGTGTTTTCTGCGGAATTTAATTTCTAGGTAAAACATTCATGGAAAATTATTACCTGACCTGAGTTTTAAAATTGGCAGCAATTTTTTGTACGTATTTTCACGTAAAAAAAATCTATAGGAATCATTCTTGCAGGAAAAAAAAAAAAGCAAAAATTGGCGAGAAAATCTTAAGAAAATTTTCCTACCAATTTTAAATCCACAAGAAAATTTCCTCCCAAAATTTAAAATCACAAGAAATAAGCAGAAGTAGGTGATATAAGCATACTAAACACAAACACGACACAAAAGCATAAGCATCCTAGACATAGATGCAAACACAACTCATAAGTAGACACAACTTAAAAATAATGTGTTCCTTTAAAATATATTATTCTCAATTATCGGCATTGCGATCACATTGTCATCTTAATTAGGACTTCAAGGACCTTCCTTTCATTGTCGACAAAGATCCCTCATTAAGAAGACCGTCGCCATGCCCCTGGCTTAGGGACTAAGGACTTCCCTATGATTTTAGACAACTCTAAAAAATTTATAACTTCAAAATCATAACATGTATTCTAAATCCCCATATCATAAATGTTTATAATAACTTATGTTTACTCATTCATCTAACTGAGGCATGATAATTCTTACATATCCATTAATGTTAAAATAAATGTTAGCATAACTCCCATATTAATCAAATTTACATAATTAAATTTTATATTCTTAAAATTGTATTACGCATTATAAAGATTTCATCATATTTATAAAAAATAATTAATGTAATTAATATATAATATCAGTTACTTGTTAAAATTAATAATGAAATAGTAAAGTAATGTAAACATACCAACAATATAATTTTTTGATACTTTGTCTCTTTATAATATTTTATAAATGACATTTAAAGTTGTAATGATTTTTTTTTCATATACTAGATATAATTGTGTACACACAATATTGTTAAGCAAATTAAATTTTTATTTGAAATTATAGTTTCATTTTTTGATGTTTTTGAATTACATTAATACCACGATTTTTAAAAGTTTTACACGAACATTTTTTTAAAAATTAATTAACATTTTTTAATATTATATACGTATCCTTTAAGTTTTTTTAAGGTACAAATCCTTTAAGTTTTATTACACCCTGATAGTAAAGTAAAATCTAAGTTACTCTAATTTATCTAAAAATACATAAAAAACATAAAAGAAAATATTATATAAAATTATTCATTTCTTTATATCCCAAACTATATTAAAATAATGTTTTAAATAGGCATAATAATTGACCTAATTGGATGATAATTCTATTTTTTTTATAAGCATGATAATCTTATATGTGTCTTTATCTTAAAGAATTAAAATAAAAACATTATAAAAATCCATTATTTAAGATGTATCTATATAATCTTAAGGAATCTATATCTCATACTAGGCACATCCGCAATAAAAAGAAATCATTATAAGAACCGAAAAAAATAAAAGATTTTGTATTTCCAAAATATTCTAAAGGTTGCTTTAAAAAAATGCATATATAAATTAACGATGATTTTAATAAACAGACACTTCTCCAAATTAAAACAAAGCCCCAGTGAAATTTCAAAAGAAGAACAAACTTCACATTAATTAAAAATCTTTGACCCTCTTCCCTCTCTAGACAAGATCATCAAGTGAATTACATTTTACAGAAAAACAATATAAAATTAAAAAGTGATGTTAAAAGGAACAATTGTCCAAATTAGAACCCTCATGAAAATTAAAATGAAGGACAAATTAAACTCCATCCATTAACAGAATCTTTTCCCCATTTTTTGTTGAAGAACCCCTTCATTCCCAGCCAGCATCATATACTTATCCCTCCTTGTAAGGTTGGTGCACTCAAATCCCAAAGTCTCAGCCAATTGTCTCTGTATGTAATTAGCCACTTCATGACTACACTTTCCACCAGCACAAGTGAGTTCTCTAGGCACCTTTCCAATGATTTGAACATCATATGTTGGCCAAGGATTCATGAAGAAGAAAATTGGGTCCAAGAACTTTAGTCCACTGGCTGTGGTCCCATAGAACATACTCACATGAACATTCACATCCACAGGCACAATCTCATCAGCCAATTCAGCAAACAAGGAACTAAACCTTAATAAATAAGGCTCCCTACAAGTTGTCCCTTCAGGAAACACCACCAAATCCCCTTCACAAAGCAACCTTTTCATAGTGTCCCCATCTTTGCTTCTATCCCTTGTGAGTCTCATGGTCCTAATTGGTGCTATCAACTCAGACACCTTGCTTAAGCTGTATGTGACTGCAGTCAAACGCCTTCCCAAACATGTGCTAAGAAAAACTGGATCCAAGAGAGTCCTGTGGCTACATACATAGAGCACCCCTTTGTTTAGCTCTGATCTTTGTTGGTTCTTGTCATTGAAATTCAGATATATGCCACTCCATGTTCCTAGTGCCAATATTGTCAATTTGGAAGATAGGAAAACACCCAGAAAAATTCTGTATATGGCCATAAGAAATCCAATTGGAAGCCACATGAACATAATGAGGGTTGCTGATGGAGTAGGCAAAAATGCTAGTCTTCCATCATGAAATATTAAGGGCTTTGGATATTTGTTCCTTGGCATCACTCTAGCTTCTTCATTTATCACCACATAAGCCTCCTGTCATATCTCATGTAGTTGAATTACATAAGACAAAATAAACAAAATTGAATTAAAGGTGTTGGGTGCATCATATTAAATGTTTATTATGTTCTACCAATAAAATAATAAATATGACAGAAGCTGAAATAATATCGTACGTATATACACCTGCCACTCCTAAAAGATTTTATTAATTGTAAAGTTTGCTAATATTTGTGTTTTACATGTCTCAAGTGGCTTCTATTTCCTCTGAGATAAGGATCAAACAAACATAGACTTCATGATTTGGAGCCATAACATGCACATATCTCAGTTTCATTATTTTAAATTAATTAAGAAAAAGAAAGCATTGTATTTAAAATCATGTACAATTACTTTTGTATTTCATTTGTTCTTTTAATAAAAACAAAACTAGTGAATCTCATTCCTCGAAAGTTCCTTGTTATGCAAAGATATAAGAGAGGATTACTGTATGCAATCATATGCTTACATAGGCAAAGAGATTATCCATGATCAATAGGTTAAGACACAACTTTACCGCAATGTCTGGGGTGGGAGGGTAAGGAGAATACTAAAAAAAGCTTATGTGAAACAAGCATTTATATTTTTCCATATTCTTCTAGTTCAGTATATGGAATAATGGAAGCTAAACGAAGATAGTTAGTAGTTAACTAAACACTAACATTAACATATTATAGCCTCAAGAAGTAGCTAGCTTTAGAGATACCTTGCAAAGAGAAATAAAAAGTTGATCATGAAGACTTGTGTTACAAATCCCAAGGTCTGGCTTTGTTTCTCCAAAATAATCCATGAGGGCACCATGCTTGACAAGCAAACCAGACTTAGAGAGCAAACCAGTGAAATAAGAGCCAGAAGTGTGCAACTCAGTGGCTATAACGGCATCAGCATTCAAATAATCCTTCAGAAACCCTGCAACCATGACTCTAGGCATAGTGGTGAAGAAAACTCTGGACCCCACAGAAGCCACAACCTCATAGGCCTTAAGGCTGAGATTCTCCAAGTAAAACTTTGGCAAAACTGCCCTTGCAGTGTTTTCCATGTCCTTCATTCTGAGTCCACAGAAGGAGATGAAGATCATGACTCTGAGCTTCATTTCATAGCTCAAAATCCACAGAATAGGGCATTAACAAAGCAAGAGAAATGCCCTAAAAATGCTTCCACCTTCAAAAGCTACAAGCATGAAATAGGGAAAGAAGGAATGTGTCCTTAAGAGGACTTTGTGAAAGTCACAAGCAAGGGTTTGAGACCCTCTACCCTCCAAATCACACTTGGCAATGCTGGGGAATAGTGAAGGTTGATGCAATGTTTTAGATGAAAGATCACACCAATGAAACTCATAGCTTTTAAGTTTCCTTGCAACCTGGTTCATGACCCAATTTGCAAGCCTTAGGATCACCAACAAAGACCCCATCTTTTAAGCTTCCTTGATCAGTATTAAGGCAAATAGAAATCTAACAAGAAAGAATATGTAAAGCTTGTCGCTGTAAATAGGAAGATCGATGGCAGAGAATATATTAACTTTCTTTAGTAATTAATTAATGCTACTGGTGTGATAAATTTTATAATATTCCTGTAATGTTTTTTTATGAGTTTAATAATATTTTTATAATAATTAATATAAAAGTTAATGTTTAATGAATTGTGATTAAACGAGAATAAGTGGAAAATATACATGACATACCATTTTTCTCTTTTTTATTCCCCTTTATCATATCTCATATCTTATACCTTTTACTTCTGATAAATAAATAATAGTACCTTACATTTCTCTTTTTATTTTCTATCTATTTGATTATCATAACAATTGTAAGAATGCTTATATAAAAAAAATTTCTCTAATTTTACATTTAATAAAAGAAGTTTTTTATTTTGTCTTTGAAGTCAAGTAACTTACAGTTAGTTTAGAGGATAAGAAAATATACAAAAAAAAGGAAAATTAATATAATATATTATTTAAATAAAATGAGTTCAATTGGTATATACTAATATAAAGATTTTTATACTAAAATTCAATCAGAACCCTTTATTCATGTAAGTTGGTTGACTTTATTACTCGGTACTTTAAAAATCACATAAAACCAGAGTTATAAATGAACGTTAGTGTATAAATGTTTTACATTGACCGTGTATATCAATTAAACTCAAATAAAATATATCAATTTAAATAAGAACAAAATATAATAGAAATAAAATATATAAATTTTAAAATCTTTTTCTGCTCATGTTTTAGTTTATATTTAACAAACAGTTGGTGATTAAGAAACTAGTAATGGGGAGAAAATTTTATTTTTACATTAAAAAAATTCTTTCCTCTTTTGTATATTTGCAAACAAGTAATCGAAATTTATCTCCTTTTTATTTATCAGATTAATTAGTATACACTGTCAGTATAAAGATTTTTATACTGTGAGTGTAAAAATTTTTTAAAGTAGTCATAAATAAAGTCAACAAAATTACCATGAATGAAGAATTGTGATTGAATGTCAGTATAAAAATCTTTTACACTAACAGTATATACCAATTAAACTCTTTATCTATTATATTTCCGACTTGTTTTTTGTTAAAACAAACAAACATAAAGAAAAATAACATTAAAAGTTGCATGTGGGCCGGAAATAGGAGAGATGTTATTATCTTTATTTTATATATTTTTTGTCTCGACACATGTATCTTTTATTGAAAATAATTATGCTTGAATTGAGCCATACTACCATATAAAATGATAAACAAAATTTAATATTTAAGACAACTATACATACTTGAAGTTAATACTTTTGGTTAAATTAATCACTAGAACAATATTCTATTTTAGTTGATATACATGTCTGGTGTTTTTCTTTCTCTTCTTTTACATTTTTTTATAAGTCTCTTTGTCATTATTACTAGACTGAGTAGTAGGAAGGAAAAATATGTGAAAAAGGAAAATGGATGAAAATAAAAAAAATAAAATTAATTAAAAATAAAACTATTTGGGTTAAGATAGTAAAAGAGAGAGATGTCATTCATTTCCTGCTCATTTTTGGAGTGAAATAAAAATGCACATATATATTTTGTCTATATCAAACATACATCGTTTCTTTAATTAATCTCTTATATTTTCATTCTTTTATCGGTTTACTCCTTATTTTATTCTCTCCATTTCATCCATATGACTATGTTTCGTTGAGGGATAGAAACGGAGATGGTGAAAATTAAAAAAAAAATTATAAGAAAAATAAGTAATATATTATGTTATGTTCAGAGAAAAATAGATGAGTGTTTTCCATGTACCTTTCAATTGTTTTTTATTTTTTTTTTCTTACCCTAATGTTATATGGATTAGTATTAATTATTAAACGGAATGACTAAATTTTTTTAAGCACCTTGAACTTGAACGCACGTAATATTCCCACTCAATATTGTTTATTTCTTATTTAAAGCAATATTATCAAAATTTCAACTTGTATCACTTAGTTAAGATATATAAATAGCTAATAAAATGTGATTGGTTTGTATATCTCAAAATGAGTACAAGGATACAGTAGCATCGGTCAAAGACATGCTTGACCCAACCTTTTTTTTATTATTATTATCTATTATTTATGTAATTAAAAAAATATATTATTTAATTTTAAAATAAAAATATTTAATTTTTTTATAATAATAATTTATAATAATGATAACAGTGATATAGGAACAAACGACAGTAATACGTGATGTTGCCGACGGCTGAGAAGAATAAAGATCACACAAAATTTAACTTTTATATAATGTTTTAAAAGCATTACTTAGTTTTTTCATATTTAAAATTAATTTATTTAGAATATATTATTAGTATAAAAAATTATATACGTTATAATTTTTTTAAAATAAATTATATAATGTTAACTTTAATAATTAATATTTTAAAAATTATAAATAAAAAATTATAATTAAAGATTAGTGTAAAATTATTTTATATTGTCAATACATATTATTAATTTTATTTAAAATTAAAAAGTGCACTTTTAGAATTTTAGTATTGTTCCAGGCAATAGAAATCTTCTTTTTCATTTTCGTTTATATAGAAACATGTGAATTTTTCTATCTTGATGTTGTACTATTGTAGTCTACTCCACAAGGTATAGGTTAAAATGTAATTGAGTACTGCCCTCGAGAGAGCCTTAATTGCTTATTTAGTACATTTTTCTTGGAAAATTCACCACAATATATAAGTAGATTCATAGAATATATAAGTATTACCTATATAATTATGTTTTTTATTTTTTATTATGTGAAAGGTTTGTATTTTGCCAATATTAATACAAAGATTTCTTTTTATTGGAATAGTTTTAGAATTTAATTGATATACATAGTAAGTGTAAAAATTTTTGTAATCATGTTGAATCATAACAATTTGTTTATAGTAAATTTGTTGATTTTACTAATTAGTACTTTAAAAATCACATAAATAAAAAATTATAATTAAATGTAAATATAAGTATTTTACACTGAGTACCAACTAAATTCATAGTTTTGTACATAAATGTTTGAATTATTCTAATGGGTCAATGAATGCATTTTTTCTAACCAATGTTAATTAGTTAGAGAAAATTAAGTCAATGATCTTTCTTTCACATTTTTTACTGTAAAATCAATCTTATATCTACTGATCATGTGAATGATGATGGTGTACATGAATAAAATATATTATAACTTATTCTACTTAATATCTTTTTATATAAAAATAAAATTTATGTATTTACATTCGAAAAATTAAACGGGGAGTTCACTCTCAACTTATTCATCTAGTTTGAGAAAAACATTTAAAGAGTTTTACTGTAAAACTTAATCAAATCTTTTTATATATAATAAGTTTGTTTTATTATGATACTTTTCACAATTATTTGTATATAATAAATTTTTTGACTTTAATAAATTAATACTTCAAAAGTAATGTAAACAATTTATATAAATTAATATTGTGATTAATCGTAGTATTAAATTCTTTTATACTAAAAGTATATAGATGTTAATCTCTCTTCTACTAAATATTTTTTATAAAAATTGTTATTATTTTAAAATCATTATGTATTATTAAAAGTAGCACTTTATTTTATTATATTAAACTTTAATATTACGTGTCACAATTTACCAAAATTACTTCCAAAGATTTTAAATCAAAATTAATACAAGAAAAACTACATACATTTCATGAAATATGTTAAAATGTTGTGAAAGAGTATTTTACAATACTTGCTAACAATTAAATAAGATACTATCTGTCATGTTGCATTGTAATGTGTTTATGGTGTACCTTTTGAACCATTATATTATATTAATGAGAAAATATAAACATTCAGTTCACCACATTTTGGATTGTAGTTGGGCAGAAGGAAAGATAAAAATAAATAAAAAGTACCAAGAAAAATTATAAATATATATATAGGAGAATCTGAACATATATTTATAATTATTGTTTAAAAACTATATTTTTAGTCTTCGTATAATAAGATGATTGAGATATGATTTTGATTAAAAAAAATATTTTTCTAAAATTTAAAAACATCATTTTTTTCATGGTAAAATGAGTGAATTTTAATTTTGGAGCCCATAAGTTGTTTTTACTTTATCCCTCAAAATTTGAAATTATCAATATTTATTCCTAATATTTATTTTAAATTAGATAAATAAATATTTATTTTAATTTTTTAAGTGTCTAGGAAAAGTTTTAAATATGTCAAATTTTTTTAACAGACACCGGTATGTGCCACGTGAGATGATAATTTTGTTGGAGTGCAAGTATGAATTAACGTCCCACGGTAAAAAATTGAGAAGTTGAGTAATATATAAGTAAAAAAGACACATAACCTAATGCCTTAAGATTTTGAGTTGAAGGTGGTGTTATGTTCTTTTCTATATGGGCTCGTGTACCATGGTTATACATCTCCCCAGTGTTTGACCCAACAAATTTCACCTTTTGTCAAATGCATAGCCAATTAATAATTAAGTATCATATATAATAATTTTGGACACACACATTTGATTTGGACACAAACAAACAAATCCAATTGGTTAAAAATTTATAGAGCTAAAAATTACATAACTTAATTTAAATTATTTACTTTCATAATTTTTAATTATAAAAACTTATTTTCTTTTCTAATAAAAAATGAACTTTAAAAATATTATTTCTTTTGTATATATACATAGCTATAATTTTGTTTTTCAATTTTTTTTCTAAATATTTAAACAATGTGAGAAAATGTTAAAAGCACCTCATACACCTTCTTTTAATACTCTTTTTATTGTGGATTGAAATTTAAATTATCTATTTTAATGACTCTTATTTCTAAATTAAAAGAGAATCATTTAATAAAAAGTGAAATCTACAAGGATTTAAGTTTTCTATTGAATTTTAATTTTTTTTATAAGCCAAAATTTTATTAATATGTAATATAGGCTAGCACAAGGTATGTCACCTAATAAAGATACAAGAATGGCAAAAAATTAACTAACTATATACATAAAGCTTATATTTGACCCAATCAACCCCTTATACACAATACAACAGGTTTTTCACCCACTCTGGACAACTGTGAGTTAATTTTGCTGCCTTACTTCATTCCCAAAGAGCTCAACTGAACTGCAAACACAATGTTTTGAATGGCCGATGGAGTAGATTTAAAAACTAAACCATTACGAGCCTTCCAAATATGTCATATGGTCGCACTCCATACAAAAGACCCAGATTTTCTATAATTTGATGGTACCCCCGACCAAACCAAAAAATTGTAATCCATGACCACAACTATTTTTGAGAAAAATTGTCGATATTCCCCACTAAGCGCATAGCTCGGCCCACACCTTTTCAGCCACGTGCAAGTTGTAAATAAATGAGTACCTGACTCTACTACCATGTCACACAAGCCACACCTTGCATCTTCTAGCTGAATTATTCCTCGTTTGACTAAATTCTCTCATATAGGTAGTCTATCCATTTCCAATTTCCAAACAAGGAGTTGTACATTTGGTGGTACTCCTGCTACCCAGACCTATTTAAAGAAGTCTTCCAATTGTTGTCACGAGACATCTAATAAAACTCTATACATTAAAGAGACTGAGTAGACCCCAGACTTATCTATTGCGCAAACGAACCTATCTTGAATCCCCTCTAATAGCTAAATAAACCCCACTTTATTCGTCAAATCTTCCAATAACGCTACTTCTCAAGCAAATAACCTCCTTTGCCACTCCCATTTCCATTTATGCTCTCTCTCATCCCACATGTCCCTTACAGATGCGTCCTTATTTACCGCTATTCCAAATAATTTGTTGAAGCCATATAGAAAACATCGATCGCCTGACCACCTATCCTTCCAGAAAGATATTTCCCTCCCGTCTCCCTGACAACGTCTAACTTGTTTGGACCACCATCCTAGATGACTGTAGCCTAGCTCTTCTATAAAATTCACATCGGACCACCACCGAGAGTATCTGCTACCTTTCTCCACCAAAGATCCGTCAGCATCCCCATACTTTGATTTCAATACTTTCAGCCCATAAGTTATTCGATTCCACCATCAATCTCCACTTCCATTTCCCTAATAGAGTTACATTTAACTTCCGCACATCTTTAAATCTCAAACCCCCTTCTTCATTTGGTCAACACACTTTCTCTCAAGACACCCAGGTAATTTTTCAATCGCCTGATGCACGTGCCCATAAAACGTTAGAAAACAACAAGTGAAGTTGGAAAACGATACCTTTAGAAGCCTTGAAGAAGGAAAGGAAATAGATTGGAAGACCCAACTTTATTTACAAGATCCAACTTAATTTTTATTTTTTTTATAAGACTCAATTTTCAATCTTCATTACATTAATTATCTTTGAACTAAAACATTAATTAAAAGAGAAGGTATAATCCTAGAGCTTAATTAGTATGCACTTTTTACACTCACGTTCAGTCATATCTTTTTATTTATGTTTTTTAAAATATTAATTGATAAAGTTAACAAACATACCAAAAATGAAGGATTGTGATTGAATGTTAGTATAAAATTATTTATATTGATAGTTCATACTAATTAAACTCATAATAATAACTAATAAAAATAAAGTTGAGCTTGATTAAAAAAAAAAAAGAGAAAGTTGGTCAGCAATGACCATGGTAGTTTTATAAGAACAATATAATTTAACATTATATTTATTATAATCACTTTATTTAGTCACTTTTTTTAATTTTGATGAAGTATGTCTTTTCTAATCAGCCAATGTGTAGTGTTACTTTTTTTATTATTATTATGAAATACGTAATTGATCCTTATAAATAGTACCCCAAAAAATATGAAAAAGGATTATATATAAGAAAAAAAATTATTGTTAACACCCGTAAAATAGAGTGCTGGTCTCTTGACTTCCACAGTCCATTTTATACTTCTTCACGAGTCAAATTAGTTTTACTACTGCTCCATATTCTTCAATTTGAATTATAAGTATAAGGAACAAAATCATATTTGAGTCAAGAATAATCTGTAAATTATGAGTATATAATAATAATAATAATAATAATAATAATAATAATAATAATAATAATAATAATAATAATAATAATAATAATAATAATGTAGTGGTTAGAGAAGGGTGAAATTAAGAAAAAGAAGAGATTGATCTTAGGTGTTAATACTTTTTGTTTCTATCTCGAGAACTATGTTAACTTATTTATCATTGAAGGGATCCAACCAATCCTCTCCTTTTTCTCAGATTCAGTGTTCAAATCTGATTGAGATGTCTCCTTCTAGTGCTGCGGAAGGAATGACATGCAAAATCACTTGGACACTCAAGTAAGAGGTATCTCGAAGCAAGTATACGTATGAGTAATAAATGTGAATAGTTGGATTTACTTATACTACCTACCCCTTATTTATGGTTTTGTAGTGGCCTAAGTCCATGGATCTTGCTAATCATTTCCCAAGTACAACTTAATCTTGTTTTGGTCTTTAATAATGCGGTTTTCTCTAAGATAAACACACTCGCCAGGTCCCAAAGTGCACTGGCTTTTGATAGGATTTTCTGGTGAAGTGTTGCAGTTATTCTAAGGTGTCCCCAACTTCAGGTGTCATCAAGTCGGGGTATTCCTAGTATACTTTATTGACATGTTAGCAAAATCTGACAAACTAATACTTAGACCCTGTTTAAAAGAACTTATAATATTAAAGTTTATTCAATAATAGTTTCTTACATAAGAACTTATAGTATAAGTTATTAAATTTAATAAATTATTTGTGTTTGGATATACAAATTTAAAAACACATATGAAATAAAGTGTTTGATATATATATATATATATATATATATATATATATATATATGTATGTATATGTAGAGAAAGGAAGAGGGAAAGAGAGAAAGGGAGAGAGAGTGTGAGATAGGGAGGGAGAGAGTGAGAGAGAGAAGGAAAGGTCTCAGTACCAAATTTTAATCATGAGAGACAAAAAATGTGAGAGGTGAGAGTCGAAGAAAGTGTGTATTTTCAATAAACTTAAAACAACTTTTTTAAAAAAATTCTCTTGTATAATTTATTCAAATAAGTTTAAAATAACTTATGTATCTTATATAAATGTTTGTACAAATTTATCCAAGCACTTACATAAGTGTTTATATAATAACATAAATTATAAATAAGTTCTTTCAAATGGTATATATATATATATATATATATATATATATATATATATATATAAATTACTTCTCCTATTATAAACTATAATACAAAATAATATAGTTTTAATAGACTTTGAAAAAAATATGTTTCAATAAAAAAAATTCAGTATGTTTTTAATTCTTTCAATTTGTGAGACATTTGATTTTGATTTCTAAATAAAAAGTGTTTTTTTAATCCCTTAAATTCACAAATTTTATTTTAGTACAAAACTTTACCTTGAAATTCAGTTTGGGGAACTTAACGACAATTTTTAAATTTGAGAAATTAAACAGAACAAATTTTTAATTGGGACACCAAAACTCAATGTAACTCAAATTTGAACAATAAACTATATTTAAATAAAAAAATTATATACAAAATAGAAACTCAAGATTTCGAATAAATAAACATATAATCTTATCCGCTACAATATATCCTATATTATTTCAGCCAACCATGTGCATTTTAAGAAAGAAAAAAGCATAATTGATGATGCATTGATTATAACGTTGTAGATTCAGCAAGACCAGCCAAATTTATAAACGATGTTAAGTTAAACATATTTAAACATGAGATTAATTAGTATATACGGTTAGACATTTCATCATAATCTTTTATTTATGTAATTTTTGAAATATTAATTAATAAAGTCAACAAACTTACCATGAATGAATGATTGTGATTGAATATTAATCTAGAAATCTTTACACTAAATGTGTATACTAATTAACTCTTTAAATATTATAAATAGTTGTGATTGAATATTAATCTAGTAAGACAGCTTTTGTGTCATATGAATTAATATATACTTGGTCGTTTCCAACAATTAAGTACTCAATTAAGATTAAATAGTCCTCGTATTAAAATAAATGTTGTTATATATATATTTTTTTAAAATTTAATAAATAGATAAAAGAGAATAATAATTTTATAAAATTAATAAATCTTAATATTAATATTACATTAAAAATAGTAATATTATATTAAAAAATAAAGTAATATTACATTATATTATATTGAAAAAGTTAAATTTAACACTTATTTGAAACAACTTTGTTCTCTTAAATGTGTCACTTATTTTTGGGACGAAGATTATTGTTTAAGATTCAATTGAGAAATTTGTTTTAAGAAAATTTTGTGATTAAAATTAATTTTAAAATATTTCTCAGTGAAAAATAACATAATATTGAATTAACAGATAATAAATGTATGTTTTTAAAAAAATATTAAACTCAAAGATATAGGGTTGTGGACAAAGTTTACATGTATGGAAGAAAGATAGGAGAGATATTCAGATTCAATCTTTCCAATGACAAAATTAACAATTAAAATTTGTTTAAGGTGATTTTTTTTTATTTACAGATTTGTAATTTGTAAAATAAAAAATAATTTTAATTTTAAGTTTTAACATTTATAAAAACTTATTGTTGTGAAATCTTATCAAGTACTAATGAGACTCTACACATTGTTGTGCAAACTAAGTGAAGCCTCTTGTTTAAGGATGGAATAGCTCATAATAATTTCTATTAGTAAAATAAAATGAATCAACTTGACAGATCTACAAATTATATTGGCACATACTTTTATATATTTCTGGCTTTTCAGCTTTAATTTACATGTTATTATTAATTATTTTTACTAATTTCAAATTTGAAAAATTAAACAACATTTTCTGTACAAAACTCTTTTCAGAGTGAAGTACGTACAAACCCAATAAATTTTTGTAATAAAGTTTAATTTGAATTAGCTGAGGTTTGATGGCAGTCATGAATTGCGTTACGTATATGGGTAGAAATTAAATAGTTTTGAAAGGGTACCTTGCATTTTGTAAGGTGGTTTACACAAAATCATAAAGGGAGACTCAATTAAAAATGCTCCCTTAGGAAGGTGTCAATGGTACAATTAAATTTCCTGTAGACATGGATGACAGAATAAGACTTTTTAATGGATAAGAGGCTCAGAGTAACCCCTCATGAAAACATCCCTATGTTATTATTTTATGAGTTTAATATATATATAATTTATTACAATTCTTTTGTTTAAATGTTTTTTAAAATATTAATTAATAAAATTAACAAACTTAACCTAAATAAAAAATTATCAATATAAAACATTTTAATATTTACTATGTATAAGTATTTTTCTCTTATTTTATATATCACAAAAGTGTTTATTTTTACAAAAAATATGAGATATATATTAGAAGAGAAAAATTATATATACAGGGTTAACAACCCACATACAAGTAAAACTTACTACAAGAGTTATGAAAAACACACCTATGTATAATATCTGTTACATTTTTGTGTACAATTATCAATGCACTTTTTTTTTTTTTAATTTGTCTGCTACACTTATGTAAAAATGGTTATAATAATTTAAAATTAGTTAGAATGATGGTCACATATTCTTAACTGTATTTTCAATCAGATTTTTTAATTATTATTGATAAGACTGGTAAATATTATTACTAATTCATTAGACTTTATATTATTTTAAAATTTTCATTAATGAACTAACTTTTTATTAGAGAGTCACTCTTGTTTATTTTTCTGTATTTTAGCAAATCCTAACTTAATCACTAATATTTACTAGCACTAATTCATTCATTTCTTTGATTTGTTGAAGAGTAAAAACATAACAATGATTGATATTTGATATGTTGTGGCATCTTTCATAGTCACATAATCGAGTTAACCAGTATTAATTCAAATATTTTCAAAATGTAAAGTACTAGAATAAAAAAAATTAAAAACTTAAGTTATAAAATTAAATTTTATAAGTACTAAAAAAATAATTAAGCTAAATATATATACTACTAATACAAACTTTAAGACATAGAATTTATGGATTAAAATTTAGGATTTAGTTGTTGCAAAACTTGACAAACATTTTCTATTTTTATAGCAATCTTGATATTTTCTTAATAGTCTGTTTATTCTTTTTTTTTTATAAATCAAAAAATTTATTTAGAACTCAATATAAATTACAAGGAATGCTTACATTAGAATACAAAAACTAAAAAAATAAAAAAAGAAAAGCTACATCATTTCATACAAAAACACGGATTTATAACCCATTCAGCATGGGAGTGAGATGAAATTTTGGATGCATAACACGATTCCCAAGAATGAAGTTGGATACTTTGTACAATTTGTTGCACATTCACCCTGTGATCTCTAAACACTATTGCATTACACACTTTCTACAACTATCAAATCCTTGCAAACCACACATACGACTAAGTTCGTCTTTGCTCCTGAGTGCCCACAAGACTCAAGAATTGAGCACAATAGTTACTAACCTCATTAGTCAAAGCTGAAGAGATTCCTCACCCGTTACAAAGCGACTGCCAAACCTAATATGTCATATAACCCATTATTAGGTTGAATTATATTTCGACAAACTAACTTTTAATTACAAGAAATTAGGTAAATAGTAACTTATTTTTCAGTCACTATAATTAATAAATCAGTCATTATAGTCTTCAGTGACTGACTTTTGTTGGTCGTCATTACCTTGGTCGTTAATTTATAGTGATCATTTCAGTGACTGTCACTCTATGACCGATTGAGACTAACAATCTATCACTCAATTAGGGACTAGTAAATAAATATTTTTTTAATTAAAAATGGTAGCCAGTAACTGTTTCAGTGACCGAAACTTGACGATTGTTTTAGTGACCAATATTGGCGACTGTTTTAATGACTAATATTGGCAACTGATTCAGTGACTGATTTAAGTGACAGACTTTCAGCGATTGTTTCAGTGACTAAATTATAGATTGGGTGACACTTTGGTTCACATTGGTTAGTGATTACTTTTGTGACTGATTAAAACTATCAGTCTCTAAATTAGTCACTATTTTAAGATTTTTTTCCTAGTTATGTTTATAAACAAGTTACCTAATATATATTAATACAAACAATTAAACCTCATAATGACAAGTATTAATAATAGTAAGTATCTTAATAATCATCTTAATACATCAACATTATAAGATATCAATAAAAATAAACCTAATAATGGACAAATTACCTAATATATATCAATATAGATAAACATGATAGTGACAAACAACAATCTCTCTTTCTCTATGAGAAGTGAGGTACTGAGATCCACTAGCCTCCCCAAAAAATTACAGAGCAAAACCCCTAAAATAATAAAATAGAACTTGGAATAAATTTAGGGTTTGTAATCTCACCATTGTATATCTTAAGCACAAGTGAACACTTTAAAACCTTTAGACAAAAGATTGAACTCACAAGCAGCAAAGAAGGGAAGAATGTCAGCGAATAAGATGAAACCTAGGATAAGAACGAAAAACTTTTCATAAGGAGACGCAAGAAATAAAAAAAAAAAAAGAGAAACCACAGGGAGCATTTATTCTTTAGGTTGCTTGAGAGGAAAATAAACGAGAGAGAGAGAACCAAGAAAGGGAGAAGCTTCAGAGGGAAACCAACAAGAGAAGGAGAAGTGTGTTCAAGAGAAGGAATTAAAATAACAAGCGGACTGTATTTTGGAAATACTAAAGACCAATATAAGTTTTTTTTAACAAAAAAATTATAAAAAAATATTTTTAACATCATAAACAAAAAATATACAAAAATATTATATTAAAAAGGGTGATCGATAAAGTGTTCACCATTTGTAGTGATTGAAGATTTAGTCACTTCTTATAAAATATACAAAAATCAAAATTATTAGAGTCATAAACAAAAAAAAATTAATTATGGTAATAATTAATTCCAGACACTCATTTTAAATTATGAAACCAAATTAAAATTTAAACTTTAAAATTTAAGCTACATACTTAAATTCTTATCAATTAAATATTATATTTAAAAGTTATATTTGTTAAATATTATCTTAAAAAGAGTGACGGACAAAATTCTATATTAAAGTTTTTGTCAATTAAATTATTAAAATATTGCATTTAAAGATACACTTTCAATAGTAATAAGGCTAGGTCTTTTAAATTGGTGACTGATTTGGAGACTAGATATTTTACGAAAATAATTGTAAATATTTCAGTCACAATTTCAATCACTGTAGAGTCTAAAATAAACTCGTAACTATAAATAGTCACTGTTTAGTTATTTTGTAGCAATGAGCTCTGGTAGGCAATGTTCATGTCTAGTTGCCAAACCAGAACTGGAATATCTGTCGGCAGACCTTTTGTCCAAATAGTCTTTAAGAAACATTGTGGGTAAAGCCGAGGGTCTTCTTTCATATGCAAATGCCACCACATATTAACCTGAGTTATCCTTATCCCACTCCCATTTTTTCGGAAAACCCTTCCGCAACACAACTTCCTCCAACTTCTGTTGTAACTCCCCTCTCAGAGCCTTGAAGAGAGAAAGGAAGTAGATGGGAAGCATAGACAAGACTAATTTCAACAACACCAAGAGAGAAAGGAAGTAGATGGGAAATGTAGACAAGACAAATTTCAACAACACCAAGCGCCCTACCAAAGAAAGATGCTTACTCTCTCACGAGTTGAGACAATTTTTTACTACCTTCAATAACGGAGACCAAGTCTTTCTCCACTCGAGTGGGGTTAGCACCTATAGGGAGACCCAAATATTTGAAGGCGGTAGCCCCACTGTACAATTTAGTAATAATGAGACTGTTTTTACCCATTCTAGATCAATGTTTATCCCTAAAGAGGTTGCTCTTATAGAAGTTTACTTTTAGTCCTAACACTATCTCAAAGTTGTACAACACCATTTTTACTACTTCTATGGACCGCTAATCACGCTTAGCCAAAAGAATGTATCATCTGCAAATTGCAAAGGAGATATTACGATCTCTTCTCTTTTCATTTCATACCCCTTCCACATCCCTTCTGACACAACTACCTTGATCATTTGACTTAGTCCCTCCGTAGCTAAAAGGAACAAGAAATTAAGGTGATAAAAAGGTCACCTTGCCTAAATCCTTTAGATACACCAAACTTCTTCATTAGACTACCATTAAGTAACACTGAGATTCTAGTTGTACTACCACACTCCTTGATCCACTTTTTGAAGTGTGATTATTCTTATTATTAATGTGAAATAAGTAACAAAAGAAGAATATTAAGATAGGTATGATAATAAAAAAATTAAATTAAGATAATTTGATTAGTTTTAGGTCATTATTAATTTTTTAATAACATTAAATGTAAACTAAATTAACCAAATAAAAAATATGGTTAATCAATTATAATTATTTCTTAAAATTTTATAGTAACATAATGATCAATTTCAGTGACATAATACTAATAAGGATATTATTACATGTGAAGCACTTTTCCCTTGAATATTTTATCGAAAATATTTCAAAGTGATTAATGATAAATTCACGGTGGTAACAACATGCTATTGAAGAGATAAATATAAAATCGAAGTAAACCACATATCATGAAATTTAGTTACTGGTGATACTTGAATTCTAGAATTAAAAATTTATTAACACCCGGTAAGTTTGTTATTATTTAAATTGATTCTTAAATTATTTTAAACAAAATTTTTAAATACTTTTGAAACATTATCTAAAGTATTTTAAGAACCAATACACATAATATTAAAAAATTTAAAATTTAAAGATTAAGATAAAAAAATAAATTTTTAGAGAACTATCAATCTAGTATATTTTAGAATCATTTTAAGAGTCTCTATACAAAATAACCATGTTGCTGTGCATGGAAAGATAAGATAATTGGTAAAGGTAAAGTCAAACAACTACAACATAAAAAAGGTCTGCATTCTGCACCAACTATTACGAGTTACAACTTACAACTTTGATGAGAATATATCCTCGTAGAAGAATCTCTTAAAAAGTTGCACATGGCTGATATGAGTGATAAGTGTCAATTTTTAATGAATTTTAATATGAAATTTTGGCACTTTTGGTCTTAATTGTACTTATTAGATATTAATTATCCTTAATTTAACAATTATTGAATTCAAATATATGTTTATGAGTTTTGACATAAATGAAGTTATTTAATCCTATTTTTTGTACAAATTTCAAGTAATTAAGGATGGAAGAAGGAAAAAATGGGAAGAATTACGAAGAAATAAAAAAAAAGAGCAAGAAGAGCTTATGTCATATTCTCATTTAAACAAGAATAATCTAACTTAAGCGAGAGTTGTCCAGAGAAAGACGTTGTTTCAAGGACATTCTAGCTTAAGAGAGAACAATCTAACTTGAACGAGAAAACATTTTTTCACGTTGAAGTACTCTTCTTGCTTGAGTGATATTAAGCTAGCTTAAGCAAGAAGTCACTTAACCAATGATATAAAAGCTCCAGAACGAATTCTGCAAAAAAAAACAAGAGCATATTCTTAACAACAGAGGAGGGACGAAAGATAGAGAAAAGCGAACGAAGAGTTGCGAAAGCTGTTTTTCTTCAATTCTTCTCCAAATCCTTATTGTATAATAGCTACCACCAGTAGCTAATTTCCTTCTTGTGATTGAATGTAATCATATTTATATATAATAATTTCGTTTTCATTTGATATTGTATTATCGTTTTGTTCTTCATGTCTGATTCTATTTGATCAATAAATTTTTGAATTTGATTTTTAGAATTAACTGGAATTGGTTGTTGTATAAAGCTTACAGGAGACTCATATTAATAGGTAAAGATAGGAAGTCATGAGAACAAAAACATTAATTTTCTACTAGTCTTGATTTTCCACTAATTTTCCCATTATCTCATTATTTTCCACTCATAATTTATTTCTCACTTACAAGTATAATGGCTTAAAACCGTAAAACTTCAAAAACTATCCGAAAAAGACATGAACGGTCATATGAAAAAAATCTCTCATAAAAAAAAGGTTCAGAAATTACATAATAATTTAAAAATGAACCTTAATTGATTATTTAGCCCAAAAACTATATAATATATATCCAAGTAAATTTCAGTTCACATATGCAACTTGATTATAAAGAATTACATTCATTTTGTTCTCTAAATTATTGTCTTTAAGTTTGTCGGGTCTTCACAATGTAGATATAAACCAACTCTTAATTTGGATACTTACGTGAATATGTTTTGAAAAACTTTAATAATATTCTTAAGTCTTGCTTTAATTATTGAGTTTTTTGTCCATTATAAAAAATATTTAAAATAATTGGACATTTAATGCTTAAAAAATAATAAAATATTTTATTAAGATTAAAATATCAAATATTAATAACATTAAATATGTATTCAATTAAAAAAAATTATAATTTCATCTCTTTTAATTGTTCTGGACAATGCTAGCTTAGCAAAAACGATAATTTTCTTGTGCTTAGCAAAAACGTATGACATATAGAGATTTCAAACTTGATGAACAGATGATTAAGTAACATGTATAGATGCTGGTGCATTTCTGGTGAGATTGGTAATAAATCCTAGAGGAGTGAATCACAAGTATAAATTTTATTTGCAAAGCACATAATACATTAAAAATTTCGTAGAATTCATACACTTATTCCTTAATCAATAGTTGATACAGAAGAAAATCATACAAGTTAAAAAATATACATATTAAAAACTTAACCAGATTTTATATGATAAAAAAGAAGCTTAACCAGATTGTAAAATGTAGGAAAGATTAATATAGAAACTCAAAAAGGAAGATTGTCCGCCAATATTTTGAAATGAATGATGAAATTGCAGATGTTATCCAGGTTCATAACTTAGCATTATATTTTCTGGCAGGCTTTATTTCTTTTTGAACTGCTGAATTTATCTACTTGAGCAACCTTATTTGACATGCATATTCCTTACATTTCATAAACGAATTAAGATAAATGGCCAATGATGAGAGGTCACTAAATTAGAAATGAGAAGTTAAGCTAATAATACAATTTGAATAGTGCAGCTACGGAGAAGAGAGGCAAAGATCCATAACAGTGAGGATTAAAATGAATGTAAAGGGCACAACAAGTACGTACCTCAGATTTTCATCCACTTGTTTCTCTCTTACATCTCGAAATCCTTATCATGAGCGAGAAATTAGGAAAATGAAGTCATGAGTAAAACAGATAATGATATGAATTGTGAAAAGAGAGTGATGAATGGAGCATCAAAGCATGCAACTTGCTCACGATAGTGGATAATATGTTACTTAAAACCTGTAATGAATTCAATTTCAGATGGTTTAAAAGCCGAGAGCCAAGAATCTATAAACCACAGGCATCTCTATTGTTTCAACTTTGAAGTATTTATCTTTTGACATGTTTTGAACACCCATGTTACACATTTTTAATTAGTATTTTTATTAAAAAACTTATTATTTTTTATTTAAAACTTAAATTTACATTTATATATAATTTAGATACTGACACAACTGATATTATTAAAAAATAATATTAAACTTATTTTTTATCTTTATTATCATAGAAAATTTATTCAAATGTAGATATATTATGATCTTAATTAATTTATTATATTACTTATTTTTATTTCATTAAAATTTTATTATATTTATATATAAATAATGTCTTATATTTTACACATTAATGGTAAATATTCATGTAAATGTTGGGATTATATAAGTGAAAATTAGAAAAAAGAAAAAGAAGAACCTTCCAAGACTCAGGGATTCCAATTTAATAGCCACCAACAGCTTGCTAGGACAGGACATTAGCATAAAAAAACATGATTTCCCAGCTGTGATTTAACGGAGGAAAAAAAACATTCTTAAACACACTCTCTCTCTCTGCCACCATTTTAAAGTTAAATCATACTTCTCAATGGCATCGCGCGTAACCTGCTAAACTCAAAAACAAATTTACTTTAATAAATACACTTAATTTAATCAGTCTTTATTTTAAGGAGAAACTATTTTTTTCCGTCTCTTATATATTAATTGAAATTGAGAATATTTATAATAAAATAATTAAATTAATATTTTACTTACTTTCGTTGTTTAAAAATATTTTGGTTAAAATTAATGTTTTAGAAAATAGTAAATGTGATTTTAGGTAGATTTTAATGAAAATTAATATAAATATAAATTTTATTAATAATAAGTAATATTTTTACATGCTTTTATTCAATATTTTTAAAGCATGGTGATTTGTGGAATGAATTATTTCCATCAATTTGATTGAATAGAGAGATACCTAACTTATTAATTATTTGCAGACAACTTGTGAGCAGCCTTCGTTGCACCCGTTTTTTGCATGCTGCACGCTTGCGCAGCCCCAAATGTGTGGCATCATATATTCAATCTTTGTTGAATTGTCCATATTTTAGGGTGGGAGAACTCAATAGCTACCGTACCGTGGAAAACAAATACCTTACGTTAGATATAGAATTTTTATATTCAACGATTACGATTAGCGTCAGACTATGTGAAATGTTTAAAATCTAGTAAATGTAAACGGGCTTTTGGTTTTTTGATAGGTGAGTCCTAGGTGGCACTACTAGATATAGATATGTTTGGAAGAGTTTATCCATGCTTTATTTCAACTTATTTTATCATTTGAATATTTATAGGAATGTTTAGATAAATTTATAAAAACATTTTTACAGTATTAAGTTATTTAAAATAATTTTTGAAAAAGTGTTTTAAGTTTATTAAAAATTTACAATTCAACTCTTATTTTTTTAATCTTTCTTTTTCTTTTTCCTTTTCTCCCTCTCTCAATTTCTCTCTCATTATTTGATTTATTAAATAAGAATAATATAAAAAACATTCTGTCATAGGAAAATACTATTGACACTTTCCGTTGTGTAACACACTTTTTTAACTCTCCTCACAATTGTTTAGAATCATCTTTTAAGAGTGATTTTAATGCAAGAGTTGCTTAGTAATAAAAAGACCATAAATGTAAGAATCCTAAATTGAAGATTTCTTATATAACACATCCAGATTGCTTTAAAAAAAAACATAGTTCCTTGTACCATCACATATTTAGCTTATTAGATCTAATATTTTATTAAGTTTATTTACTTTATTAATTTATCAATCGATATTTTTAATGACACTGTAAAATTTACTGTCGGTAAGTAGATTCTGTACTCTTATAATAATGAGAAAAAAATTTGTACTATGTTAGAGTAAAAATTTTGTAGACATTCTAAATTTTATCAATTAATATTAAAATTTGTTTTTACACATGGCATACTAATTAAATTCTGTAATAATTAAATTAAAATTTTAAATTATTTGTATCAAAATCTTGCCTTTTCTCCCCTAAACCTCTTCTCTCGTTCGTAGGACAACTAAACCCCCTTGACGGCGCCACCACCTTCGCCGCCGCACTTGAGATCAATCTCTGCCCCTTCGCCGCCAGAATATTCTTACTCTTCGTCCATCCAAATCGCCGCCGTCGATTCCGTCGTCACCGGCAACAAGGCCACCAAAAATGCATACAAGTTTCTGGAAATTCCGAAACTTCACAAAGATTCCATCTTCCAAGCCCCAGCATCAATACCTTGCAATATTCTTCCTTTAAATTACTCCACTGCAAATATCCTACCATACTCCACCTTTATCATAGCCATTGATTATAAAGGGTCCACATCCTACGGACCACATTTTGTTTTCCATGGTGGAGGGCCTATTGAGGTCACCCATTCTAACAACGATCTCATTTTGACCACACTTTTGTATTGACTTGGGTCCTTTGGGGACCTCACCACACCAAAGACCATACCCTTTTCTTTCTTCCTCTTAAAACAATTCTCTTTCTGCTTAGTCTCTACGCTCTTGCTTTGGTTGTTGTTACACACAGAGAGAATAATGGCAATGGGAAAGTGTTCCAAGAAGCAAGTGAATCTGTTCTACTCTCTTGACTGTGAGGACCTTGCCCAGAAGGTTGCTCTTCAATCCTCTCACATCATTCTCCAGAATATCAAATGGAGGTCTCTCTCACTTTCTCTCTCTCTCTATACACATGATATGTTCATTTTGTTCAATCCAATGATTTGTCCTGTGTTGTGTGTTTAACTTGTTTTTTGCTTGTTGGTGTCTCTCTGCACTGTGTCAGTTCTGGGTTCTGTTTGAGATTAGATTATGTAATGTTTTGTTGTTGCATTTTTTTTTATCAAAGTTCAGGTTTTTATGCTGCGGGTTTGGTAGAAACTAGTCAAAGATTGTGTTTTTTGGGGGATCTTATAAGATGTTTTGCTTTTGTCATGTCGGATTGGGTGACGTATTTTGTGATGTTAAGTTGTTGACTTTAACTGTTTCGATTGGCTTTCAGTCATAATCCTGTCAAGAGAATGCTGAAAAGTTTATGTTTTTGTAGGAGTTAAGCTAAATTAAGCATGGGATAATTTAAGTGAAAAGTTTCATTTTTTTCAGATTTATTTTTTCCATAAGTATGGTTGAATTGGACAGGGTTTAGGAGAAACCCGAGTTCGGACTTTGGGGAATCACTAAATAAATGTTGCAATTGCAAATGCTGAACAATATGCTGAATTTTATGGGAAACCTATTATTAGGTATGGGGCTTAGTCACACTTAAAAGTTTCTCACTCCTCCTCAAGAATGTTATGAGGGGTTGAACGCAGGTCCTTCCCTCGAAACTTATGGTATGTTGCCAATTAAACTACAACCATTAGGTTGAACAATATGTTGAATATTCTACTGTGGTTGTGTTCTTATGTTTTGATGCTTTTTCATGACTTAATTTGCTTAGAAATCTTTTGTCGTGGTGATATTTTGTTATACCAGTTGCTTCATTTTTATTCTATATTTAATTATATTCTTTTGTTTACTTCATATCCTTGGATGTTTTGGGATCATGATTCCTCAAACCTCGTTATACCTTTTGACTTTATTACAAAAACTGCATGGTGATCATAGTTTTCCTTTTTTATGAAAAAAATTGAGAAAGCTGATTAATTTTATGCTTATTCAGGTCATTTCCTGATGGATTTCCAAATATATATATAAATGATGCTGAAGAACTCCGAGGTCAACATGTTGCTTTCTTGGCATCTTTCAACTCTCCAGCACATGTTTTTGAACAACTTTCTGTTATATATGCACTCCCTCGTCTATTTGTTGCTTCCTTCACATTGGTGTTGCCTTTTTTTCCAACTGGATCCTTTGAGCGAATGGAGGAAGAAGGAGATGTTGCAACTGCCTTCACCCTTGCAAGGATGTTGTCAAACATTCCAATTTCAAGAGGTGGCCCAACTAGTTTAGTCATATATGACATTCATGCCTTGCAGGTTTGTGAACTTAACGCATTGGGAGGAAGTACTATGCTTTGAAATTATGTATAATTTAATGTCCGTATGAATTGCTACTCAATATACTCTTTTCTTAATGGAAATTTTGTTATCTGCTCTCTTGCTTTGGATATGCATGATGGGTGCTTGTTTACTTTGCACTTCTGTTGTGTTGTCTTTAGAAGAACTTTTCTTAAGTAGAAGATTAACTCTTGAAAGAATGAGTGAAGGTACCATTTGATATGTGGCTTAGATGGGTACAAAAAGTAGAAATGAAATTATGAATAATGATTTTGTTTTATTGATGTTCACATAAGATGATCCTGGATCATTTATCTTAATTTCAAAACTATGTTCTGTTATTGTGATATTCAGTTTTTACAGCATATGAATTTACTTCACAGCGTGCTTAAACTATGCAACAACATAACAAAATTTGTGTTTTTTTATTTTAACATTCTCAAAACATTTAAGACATGGATTTTTGGTAGGAAGTAGAAATCTTTTGAGCTTTTGCAACATCGCAATTTGCAACATCATGCTTCCATTAATGATGAAACAGCCAGCTATAATTTTTTATACTTATTTTATATTTAAAATTATGCAGGAGAGGTTTTATTTTGGAGATGAAGTTTTGCCTTTGTTTGAGACTGGTATTCCTCTCTTAAAGCAACGCCTGAGTCAGCTTCCTGATGCTGATAATGTGAGTATTCTGCATTATTTCTGTCACACTTTGTCCATAGATCAACTTGTTATGTTAATTAAAACAGTGGATGTTTTATATTTCATGGAAAATTACCATGCTTGCTATATTCACATATTTTATAGCCTGAATTTCTGATTGTTGTTTTCAGGTAGTTATTGCATTTCCCGATGATGGTGCATGGAAAAGATTCCACAAGCAGTTTGATAATTTTTCATTGGTGGGTCTCCTATAGGTATCTCCTTTATTAATTTGTACTTGTATGTTTTTATAGATTGTCTGAATTTTTTAGTGTGGCAGGTTGTATGTACTAAGGTTCGTGAAGGTGACAAAAGGATAGTTCGGCTCAAGGAAGGCAACGTGTCCGGTCATCATGTAGTCATTGTGGATGATTTGGTTCAATCTGGAGGCACCCTGATTGAGTGTCAGGTCAATTATTCAATTTTGCAAATAAAAAATGTTTATTTTGTCAAAAGAAATTGTTTGTGTGAATTTTGAAGCTGTCCCCACCTAGTGAGATAAGACTATTGTTGTTGATTATTGATGTTGGGTGTGCAAACCTACACTAAGCAAAAACTTAACCTCTATGTGTCTACACAAGTCATTTATCAATGCTTGTGTCTGCTTATCAGCATTTGTCAATTAATCAATGCATGTTTCTTCAGCATCTAGATGCAACTGATCTTTTCCTCTTTTTTATTGTTGTCTTCCTCTAGAAAGTTTTGGCGGCCAATGGTGCAGCAAAGGTGAGTGCCTATGTCACCCACGGCGTGTTCCCTAACCAATCATGGGAGCGATTCACTCATAAAAATGGTTAGTCCTGGCTTAGTGTCACATACTTTATAGTTTCTACATTCCTATATTTTCATTAATGTGAATGTTTTGCCATTTGATTTAACTTGCAGAAGCTTTGGAGAATGCGTTTTCCTACTTTTGGATCACAGACTCTTGCCCTCTGACTGTCAAAGCTATAGCAAATGAAGCTCCTTTTGAAGTGTTGAGTCTGGCCAAGTCTATTGCTAATGCTCTACAAATTTGAAGGCAAAATTTATTCCAGGGGAAAGCATTTGAACTTGTGCTAAAAGGGATTCTCAATCTCCAGTTCTCATCTACAATTTTATCCCCGATTCAAATTAGAATAGTCTTTAATTTTAACTGCAATTTTTATCCCTGAACTTGTGCTGTGTTGCTACTAGCTTAGCACAATGAAAACTGTCGGTGTAATTTCTGTTGTTCTGAACCGTAGTGTAGCCTGAGTGAGTCAGCTCTGGTACAAGACCTTTGAATGCAAATCATTTATCTTAACAAGACTTGTCAACGGGTATCAGAATTTGTAGTCACTGTTGGATGCTTGAAAATATGCCCAATTACGAAATCTTAAAAGGGTACTCGAATAGCCTACAGTGTTTTTGAAGTATTTAGATTGACAAACCTTTGATCAAGTTTCATATATTTGTCATTAATTTTCAAATTGAATAAATGACATGTATTGTTTTTCAACATTCCGATACGAATGTTATGGATTTTTTCCGCAAGATATTCACTTGTCCACACGAAATGTTTCAAATATATTAATACAGTAAATCCAATCACACTATCAACTTGTTCAAATTCAAATCTTTTCCAATACTCCTGATCAAAAGTAATCAGAACTTTCACCCATCAAAAAATAATGCAAGCTTAATTTTCTCGATCATTTTTATTGCTCCGCAACAGTTGCATCAGTTAATTCTAAAGAAACCTTTTCCCAACTTTACATGCACATCTTTGTAGAGATTATGAAACATTAAAATATAAGAGACTCGAGATGTATAAATATAAGTTCATAAAATAGTACTTTACAGAGCCTCCAATATTTTGAAGCACAAATTCAATGGCAAGATACTAGTTCACAGCTTCACATCTTTACAGACATTCACAGTTTTTTGGCTACGTGACAAACATCATTGATAAACAACAGGATAGTTCCTTGTTCCCATTCTATACAAACTATTCCCCATAAATAAATTTTTTTTCCATATACACAGCAGTCATCCGCAAATGGCCATAACAGCCTCAACAGAGGAAGACAAAAATAACAAATTCCAGAAAGAGTCAATCCTGCACAATTTGGTATGCATGCTGCTTCAGGAACCATCCAGCAATACACTCCAAGTTATTCTTTTCCACTAGTTGTAAAACAATTGTTTCTCTACACATCAACAAACTTCTCTCTGCATCTTTTATGATTATTGACATTCGG
Source organism: Psophocarpus tetragonolobus (assembly GCA_037954015.1). Classification (NCBI taxonomy): domain Eukaryota; kingdom Viridiplantae; phylum Streptophyta; class Magnoliopsida; order Fabales; family Fabaceae; genus Psophocarpus; species Psophocarpus tetragonolobus. The sequence goes on from CM075694.1 coordinate 33,759,911, forward strand.
AGTCTCTACCCGCTGATAACTGGGCTGCTCCCTTCATCTTTATACAACATTTTTTTTTCCTTTTTTGATGAATCAGCTTTGTACACCTTAGGATCACCTATGCAATAGTTAGCACACCTAGACCCCATTTATTGTGGCTAGGAACAATATATCTAATAAATGGTTAATCTTTTTCTAGCTTCTGATCTGAATTGCCCTTCGGGCTCTCCAACAAATCACCTGAATAGGATCCATCTGGTTGACGTATGCATATGTTCAAATTGCTGGATAGAAAATGTTCCTAGATGGTAAGCAAAGAAAAAAAATTGTCAGACGAGCTGTTGAAATGATGTTAAAGAAATAACTGCTCAACTAATGTGGCAAATAAGAAAAATATTGTCAGACAATTAGATGGTTTTATGCTTCTACTGAAAAGTGAACTGAGCTCAACCGTGTCATCACAATCAAGCAGTCCTCAAAAAGTGAAAAAGATAACACAATTATTAATATACAGCACTCAGAATTAGTGCAGCAGTTTGCAACCCTCAGGTCCGTTAGTCATGTGAGCAGGTGCATACAGAGTTAAGGTCGTTTTTCACCTCTAAATTGATACTCAAAGTTCAAAACTGATAACAAAATTGCATAGTCTCTGGTAATGTAATAGGAACTTGGTATGATGCACGATCTCAAACCTCCAATAATATGGACTTATCAACTATTTTTTATTTGAATCTCATTTACTTGTCCAGCTAAAACATTTATGATTTATGACCCTCCAAGAGAAGCATAAAACATTTATGAAAATTAACCCTTTTATTTCTAGTTCAATTTGGTTTAGTAAACATCTGTTGAGTCTGCGAAGCTTGAGGTCTGCCCTACCTTTTAGTAGCTTAGTATTAGGGCCTTAGGTAATGTTCATTAAGTTTTTTCAAATGATGTGGGACTTTTTACAAGCTAATTTTAAAAAGGTAACATTCTTTAAAAAAATTATGCGAGATAGCTTCTACATATTAGTTAAAATTAGCTTGAAAAAAATCTCACATCTTTTAAAAAAGTTTAAGGTGAAACTTTAACTTTTTTTATGTATTTTTTTCTTCTAGAAGTGCTTCTAAAGAAGTTTACTCAGACACGTCCTTAGTCTAGGGGGGAAAAACACAAGTTTTGCTATCTATGCTCAAAGCATCACTGAAAAATTATATTCATCTTTGACATTTGACCTAGTCTAATGATTCATTCTAATTGCTGTAACTAGAAAATGATGGTGAAAAATGTATAAATCATATTCAATTCCAAATCCACTTTTCATTTTTAAGAGATTTTTGCATGATATCTAAAGCTCAGAACAAACGTGTTTGCTCCACAATTTTTTAATTGCAACTGATTGTTAATCATATTACCTGGTCACCAGTATCTTGGCCCTCCGAATGAAAGAGAATTGGCCGGCATCGTTTGTCCTCATTCATTAAGCTTGAATTCTGGAAATGCATCACAAGTGCAGCCTTACCTTGTATCCGTGCATATGCCAGTGAAGCAACCTTTTCACTATTGAACTTCTCCCACTTTTTCCCATTAAAGGCCTACATAAATTTCCATGATAGACTTCTTAACAGTATGCATACTTCTCCAGACCAGGACAAGTTTAATACAATTATACTTGCAAATTACTAGAAACTATAAAAAAAATCTTGTCAACCTTACATTTATGTTTACCTTTAAAATGAAAGGAAATCATATAATTTCATGCAGACATCTATCCTTATGATGTAATATCACATTAAGGAAGTGCATATATTCCAAACTACACACATAAGAATTTTAAATATAGTAACAAAAGAACTTAGACAAGATATTGTTTAGAATTCAAACCTTATAGAAGGCAATGATGTGTGATGGAGACACCATATTGATAAAAGCATAACCCACATTACACTTATTCTGCAAGCAAAATCGGGCATTAAGAAGAAATAAGTCATCCCAGCAGGAGAAACCCCTCAACCCTGATTAAAAAGATATGTAGGAGGATATACCTTAAAGTCAATTGGCAAGTAGAGAAAGTCATAGGTACCCCTATGATTCTCGTCAATTGCAGCAAGTAGCATCTTCGATGTATACCTTAAAAGCAATTAGAACAGCCCAAAGTCAACAAGAAATTCATCAATTACCATTCTTATCAAATTGTTAGTATATTGATCACTTCTCGAGGATACTTGTTTTGTTGTTCTTACTTGTTAGGAATGTTTTTAATCATTAAAGTAGTCCTTGTATCTTCACCGCTGACAATTTTGTCAAGATCAAGCTGGTACAGTTTCTTACTATCAATTTGGTTCCCGCCATTGTCAGGTCGTCTACTTCGTCCACGATCAGCCAATCCCTCGATGCTAGTTATCCCTGGTCCAGAATATGAACTATTTCCATGGAACAAGGAACTATACCTAGGCAGTGACATCATCCTGAAATTAGGAGAACCAATTTCGGTGGTATTTCCTGAAAGGCCAACTCCAGCTCCTACAGATGCCCGAGTACCCATGTTCATCATAAAGTTTCCATCACTGTGATTTAAATTCCCAAATGCAGCTGGGTTCATGAGAGAAGCTTCAGGTGACTCAGGGAAGTAGCTAAAATGCTTGTCAAGTGGAAGGCCAGATGGAGCAGATCCAACATGATGATGGGAGTGGGAGCCAAGAAAAGGACTTCGATGACTAGTGTATGGGAAGCCCTGCCTCTGCACACTAGATGTAAATGGAAGCCCCACAGAAGATGAAGACCAGGCAGAAGTGCTTGAACGCTCAGAGTAAGGAGTTGGACTTCCCCAAAGAAATTGAGGACCTGACAATGTTCCAATACTTGATGCACTTGAACTTGATTCACCAAAAGTAGATATAGGCCTGGAACTTGCATTTACATTTTGTTCAGGAAAGGATATAGAGTGCTGAAAAGCTGCTCCTTGTGTTGATCCAGAATTTGCAAACATTTGATTTGCCCTTCCAGGGTCCTTGCCAATTGGTGCAATCTTGCTAGAGGTTGTTGCATGTGGGGAAAGAATTGCAGCCAATCCAGACAAATGGTTGGTACTAATGGGACTGGCATGACCCAAACCGGGGGACTTGCTAAAAGAACCTAATGGATTATGTTCAACTGGACTGCCAAATTGAGCCCAGCTACCTGAAAAAAATGCAAGTTAGTATGTAACTGAGAATACCTTTCTAAAATGATAAACTAGAATTGAAAATGAGAAAGAAGATTAGATTTAAGAGAGATTTACCAGGAGGAGAATTGGCTACTGGTGAACCTACTTGATGTCTAAAAGTTCGAGCTTCATCCTGTTCCAGTTCTTGACTCAGTTGTTGCATCAAGCTAGCAAGACAAAATGTGCCACTGGTTTATTTATAGGTTTAATTACATAGTTAATAACATTGTCAGTGACATAAGGATATAGAGCATAATATTAGCTGAAACAATTCAAATAAAACTAATGCTAAGAATGAGAACTAAAAGAGGCACAAAAGATGAGATGAAAGCTTGAAAAGGAGAAAGCCTCAATGTACATGCCTAGAGTAATAACTTTATTTCCCAACATCTATTCCTTTCTACATCCAAATTTTATATTTGTAAAGCTTAAAGATTCCCAGTAACTCGTTAGTATTTAAACCTCATACACTACTGCATTTAGTATGCAGATAAAATGAAAATGGAACGACAACATTAAAGGTGTGATGTCATAGGAAATAGAACAGCTGACCTAAATCCACATACTGAAACTGAAATTAACTTACACAAATGGGTCTTCGGAAGAATCCTTTAGTAAACTTCCAGGGCCGGTTTGGGTAAGCTTATCTAAAAGCACTTCTAGAAGTAAAAAATACAACGAAAAAAGTCAAAAAAGTTTCACTATAAGTTTTTTTAAAGGATGTGGGACTTTTTTCAAGCTACTTTTTGTTAATAAGTAGAAGTTATCTCACATAGCTTTTTTAGAGAATGTGGGACTTTTAAAAATGACTTATAAATAGTCCCACATCATTTAAAAAAATTGATGGAAAAGTTGTTTTGACATTTTCCATTGTATTTTTTTCTCAAGTGTTTCAGGAGAAATTACCCAAACATACCCTTAAAGGATGACACAGTAAATTTCTTTTAAGACCTAATAAGTATCCTGCTTGTCCAAGTAGCTGGTTTAATAATTTGATGGATAAAAAGAACTATACTATCCCCTTCGGCATTCCAGGATAACCACCCAGAAATTTTCTCCATGAGAGGAACTTGAAATAACTTACTAGATTCTTATAATTAACTAATTTAATATCTGCTCAAGGGATGAATATTAATATACAGTAGATATTCTTGCATGTATGATATAACACTATTGTCAAAACTTTCAAGCATGTCATTACCTTTGTGCCATTTACAAAAGAATTAAGAAACCAGGTCAAGAGAGAAAAACCCTTTAAGCAGGAAATATGTTTACGGCATTCTAACCAAAGATAAAATCCAACTTACTTTCTACGTGCTCCACCAGGGCGACTGGGTTCAAGTTTTATGCGTTTCCCAGCAATATCACTTCGATTTAATGCTTTAAGAGCTGCCTCAGCTGCTCTAACATCATAAAATTCAATAAATTTATGGTGTCTCTTATGAGGGGTTTCCCTGATCTGCAGATTTAATACAAAAATTACAACTACTCCAAGAACTAGATAAAAATTAAGTGGAGGCCAAAGAAAATACATTTGAGATGAACAGATAAACAAATATTACCTCCTTGACCTCACCATAAGCCCCAAATATTTGTCGAAGGTCATCATTTGATACTGACGGATCTAAATTGAACACTACAAGGGTTCCTTGATTAATATCTTTTTCAGAGGGGTTATCCTGAAACAAGCACAAGAAAGTTGAATAACACACAATGGCAACATAAAAAACAACCACTCACTATGTAATGCCACAGAAATCAAACCTTAGGAATTGAAAAATGAATATCAAGTTTTCTGCGTCTCAAAGGCTTGTTTTGTAGAGCACGCATGGCAGTGCGAGCAGCTCGAATGTCATAGTAAGATATCATCACAAAGCCCCTATGCTTGCATGCAGTGTACAAAGTTCTGATATCCCCGTATTGCTATCAAATAAAAAAGAAAAGAACCAACAATAAAAATAGATAAATGAAGAGAGCAAAATGAGCTTCACAAGTTGTGCACAAACAACAAATAAGAAATGAATAACTAAAACATGCCCTATTTAAGCTCCACTAGAATTTTGTCACACTACCCTACTAAGTAGTAGGTACACATTTAGAAAGTCACTAAAGTACAAAAATATAAATCAAGGCTCTACAAATAAATATCTACCTCAAAACCTTATTCCTCTTTACCCAGTTTAGCTTATTATTTATTTTTGTGCAACTTTTGGAGGTGGGAGCATAAAGGGGACAACTGGATCCAGCCTACAGAACCCTAAGCTCATTTGTGAGATTTCCTGTCACTAACTGGCCAAGGCCAAATGGCAACTTATGTATGTTTCTTCCCCGATTTGTGTATCTAACCATTCTCCTTCTAGCTAGCTGTTCTAGTTTCATTCTACGATAAATTGTTTAACAGTTTATTAGTTACCTCTTTATCAGTCAAAGCAAATGTACCAGCAGATTATCCTAAAATATATAATTGTTTTAGAATTTAGGCTAACAATGTAAATAGTTGTGCTCAGTGCTCCTAATGCCTAACTAGAAATTGCAACTTACACTAATTTATCTTGGCAGAGACATATTTAGACTAATAATCAATTGGGAAATATAATTTCTAAAACTATTTTCCAAAATGCAAATATCAACTGACTTCAATGCTTCTAATAAGACTTCAGAGAAACCGAATAACAGAGGAAAGGAAAACAGACGCAGAGAAACTGACTTGTAAATTATCTTTAATAGAAATGTGTATTCCTCCTCTATGAACATGTCAAAAGAATAAAAAAATATTCCCAACCAACATCAGAATGTAAAAAAAAAATAAAAAACGTTAGTTCTATTAAAAAAGTCTTCTCACTGTAAAATTTTACCTTCTTATTTATTAAATTTCGAGCTTAACTATATAATTGGAAAACATGACTCTTGCCAAATTTCAAGAAGCTACTCAATTAAAAGGTTGAACCATAGGTAACTTTTACAATGTCCTAACCTAAAAATTATGACTAAAAGAACAATACAAGTATTTTTCTTAGAAATTTATTTTTAAAAGATTGAGCAAAAACTTAGTAATTTCCTATGACCAAATAAACCAAAGCAAGAATGCAAAAATCAACATGTAAAAACAAAATTGCCAAGCACAGTTTTGTTTAAAAATAGACATAACTCTGTTGAAGGACTAACTCAATATAAAGGCTTCAACTATCGATCTAAATGCATATTTCAACTAAAAAGATAGCACAAATTAAATACTGTGTTTAAAAACAAATATAACAATGTTGACGCGTTAGGTAAATGTCCAATACCTCAAATAGCGTTCGTAATTCAGAGTCTTCAACATTACTGTTGATGTTTCGAACAAATAATGTCCTTGATGGATGCTCTCCATAGGGATGCTCCCCAGCCACTGTTCCCACACCATTTGCGATTGCATAATGACCAATACCATTTGAAGCTACTCCGTCAGATATGCTTATCTTGGACATGCCAATACTGAGGCTCTCTTGGGGTTCAAAATCCATCTCAAATCCCCCTCCATTGACAAATAGATCATTTTCATCCAAATCCTCCAGTTGGCTGGGCAATTTACTGAGGTCAAAATCATCCATAATCCCAGCTAAAAGCTCCTCCTCATCATCGGGAAGAATGTTCCCAATTGCGTTGGTTTCAAAATCATCAAAAGGATCGTGCTCCTCATCTTCTTTGTGAACTTTATCTAATGTTAGCGAGTTATCATCAACTGGATTTTCAGCATCGGTCAAATCTACTGCACATCAACAATGAAAATGAGTAAACAAAAAGGTGTTTAAATAAGCATTTTGAATGATTCCAATCTGTTCTCAGAAACATCATCTAAAACTTACACTTTTCATGAGGAAGAACAGGCAGTGAGCTGGAAAACAAGCTAACATCACTTGAGTCATGGAACATATCGGCGGCACGTGGTATTCCCCATGCACTGCTTCCCACCTTTTTTGGAACATTAAGTGGGGAAATCTCAGGTGCACCTACAGAATCAACAAAGAAACTATTTTAAAAAAGAGAAATTTCCATTCAAGAATTTATGTATTACATATGAAGGAAGAGGTGGCACCTGCAGCAGCATGAACTGATGAAGAATCCCCAGAATGTTTGTCCATTTTCAGTCACTTTCTAAGAACAAATGTGACAAAAGAAAGAATACGGAGAGAATCAGCTATCTTAATATCGACTACTTGAAGACTTCATAAACCAGTTGTGAATCAGCATTCCTTAAATGGACAAACTGTCACAGTCAAGTTAAAATGCATAACTATTTCGTCTCACTCTCACCAAAGACAATCAAAGGTTTCCTTATAGTTTTATACCTTTCTTAACTTTGTCTCACTTAGAGAGTACAGTGAGGGGAGTAAGATGCAATCATTTGTATAATATTCAGAGCAAAGGTTACACAAATAGCATTGCGTTGATCAATACAACTTTTATATCTCATTTAGATGGATGAAGTTCTACAGAATGATATCAACAGTAAACAAAGGAGCTGCCCTCTCACAAGTTGAATTGAAATAAATTGCATAGAAGGAATGGTGATTAGGAAAATTTAAGCTTCAACTTAAAAACTAGAATTCAAGTAAAGAACACTCAGCAGCCAAAGTTTTCCCAACTGACACAAGACCATAGAGTCAACTAAATTCCAAACACAAACAACGGCAGCAAATTCTCTCACAAGATTTTATGAACAGCACAAGCATAAACAATAGAAAATAGAAATAGGAGAGAATAAACAAAATCAAACAAAAGAACACTCAGTAACTGATGCATTTTCACAACCTGGTAAGGAAGACTACAGGGTCAAATAAAGGCCCAAACAAAAAATAACCCAAAATCAAACACAACCGAGAAAAAGAATCAACTTTACCCACAAAGTAAAATTTAAAACACAAACACAGCTACTCTGATATTACACAGCACCACCACCAATCCCCCACACCAAAGAACACAGTTCCTCATCATCCATCAGCAACTCAAGCTTATGCACCAAAACAACGAAGACCCACTTGCCAGTTAACCCGATCAAGTGCAAAAAGACAAAATTTTAAAGAAAAAAACAAAATTTGACACACCCCTAATACGTGTAAAGCATGAATTCAGAAAATGAAAAACTAAAGTAACAAAGAAAAGCAAAGAAAACAAAAAAGAGCGTACCTTGAAGAAGAGAAGGAAGGAGGGGAGGGGCTAGAGGGGGTTCATGGAGGATTGAAATTGAGGAGTGAAGAAAACTGTGATGGGAAATTGAGAAGAGAAAGGGAAGGAAGTGAAGGGAAGAGTTTCCGTAGAAGCAGAGAAATGTCTTCCTTCTACTCTTCTGCTTCCTCCTCTATCGCCGGGAAACCAGAGAGCAAGAGTGAGAGAAATTTTCCCGGAAAATCAGAGAGAGAAAAGAAAACAAGACACAGAGGAAAATGATTGGAGGGAAGAAAGACAAGCACATCAAAATTAATAACTTGTTCTTCTTCTTATTATTATAAAATAAAAATATATAATATGAAGAGGAGAAAAAATCAAATAAATTTATAAAAACATAATAAATAATAATAACAATAATTTAATCTTAAGTTTACTATTAATAAAAAAATTTAGAATTTAACTTATGAAAAAGTAGACGATAACAGTGAAAAAAGAAAGTCTTATATCGTCATTTTATCACAATTTCCTATGATTATATCTAGGGTGATATTTATAATTCATTATGTAAATATATTTACATTATTCACTCATCACCCTAAAACTCTTCATTTTACCAACCAAAATGATTATTTAATTATGTAATTTTTAAAATAATTATAATAAAAACTAATTAATTTAATATAAACGTTAGTTATTATAAACTTCTTATATTAGATACTTATTATATTTATTTAAAATTTATACTGTCAAATAATTAAAATATATTGTTTAAACTTTAAATAGTTATATTATAAAAAATGGATATCAGTTATTATATGTGATAATATCAAGAAGATAACAGATATAAATATTTTCATACTTTGCCGTGTTATTTATATATTATTTTTCGTAACATTCTGCCACATTGGAATTGGATTTGGCGTCCGTTGACACGAATGCTCCATATTCAACACTCGTCGAGTTCTTCTCTTGCTTGAAATTTTGTATTATCCGAATTATTAATAATCATAAGAAGAAGAAAAATAGATAATAACTAGAAAATCAGATATCCTATTTAGTTTGATAGTAATTAATTAATTCATTTGCTTTGGAGATATTTTTTCCCACAGTTCATAATTTTTTTTATAGTGTTTTTCGGTTTGTTTAGATTTTTTATGATAAATTGAATTCATTAATTGCTGATATCTCTAATGTTCTAAAAATGAAAATGAACTAATTATGGCCATGCGTGAACATGAATTAAAGATTAATAATAACAACTTTATTGTAGGAATAGCAGATCATGTAAGTTTGTTTCGAACATATTAGATTTACATAGTTAACTTTTTAAAAATGGAATTGAGCACGTTCACCACATTAACTTACTTTGTTTGTCATAGTAAGTTAGTAGGTTAAATTATCTAAACAATCTAAAAATAAAAAATATATGCGTGTGGTATTGCTTTAAAAAATGAAGATAGGGAAAATTTTAAATATAATGGAATTTAAATTTAGATTGAAAGTACTTATAACTTGATTAAAAAATTACAATTTGACTTTTTTTTATTTTGGATACCTTTAAGTTCAACCTATCTCAACTACTTGTTTAAGTGTTACACTCAGTCTTTAACGGGATTTCAAGTTTTTCTATACACCAATTGTAAGATAGCCAAATTGAAGATTTCATGTTAAAACACTACCTATTTGTATATTGAAACATAACTTATTAGCATGTTAGTGCATGGTTGGTTTAATATTGGGAGATTCCAAATATTCGTTGAATTGAAGTTATGAATTCATATTTCTTATTAATCATGTATGAGAATGTGTATAAGTATGGATTCAGTCACTTTAGAATTTGTAATTTTGATGATTTTTTCTTATTTTGAACCATTAAATTAATGGAAAGGTCCGTTTTTTTATTTACTTTAAAAAAATTTAAATTATTTATTTTATAATTTATTTTTTATACTTTTATATCTTAAAATCATAAAAATTTATTGAGTCTATGTATTCATTGATAAAAACATTACTATACTAAATCATGAAATATTAACGTAGCTCTTTCAAAAAGGTTTGTTCATGATACAAATTTGACAAATTAATATTTATAAAGAAAATTCTAATAATTTTATACAGTTAATTTTTTTTCATAATTTATGATAATTTGAATACTATTTGAGATCATTGGTTGGAGTAAAATTAAATGTTTTTTTTAGAAGTAAATATTTTATTCAGAATCAAACGCTCCTAAAATTATAAGGCATATAATTAAAATAATCTACAACAATCATACACATGAATAGAATAAGAACAAGTCATTCCCAAATACAACATGCCATAACAACAATAATTTTATAATTTTAATGCGTAAAAATATAAAACTAAATTAATTATTAATTAAAAACTTTTAAAATAACTAAAAAATATACATCATTAAATTAATCTAATAGTTTATAATGAATGAAAATCACTAAAGCTAAAAAGCGACAAAATCACTAAATCCAACTTTAATGTGTACCTATTTATTCAAACTTTAAATCAGATATATTATTAGAAAGTGTTAATCTCATAAAGTATGATAAGAAACTCTTATGAACACTCTAATTTGTTTTTATGATATCAAATGAGATTAAGATTGATTATCTAATTATTTATTTGATTAGATGTATAAACATATAAACAAAAACCAATAAGAAATCAAGGTGTTAAAATAAAAACAATTTATGCGTTTTACATATGATATGAAGTTTAGAAGCGAAAACAAGACGTGACACTATAATAAGAAATAGAAGATCATAAAATCATATGATCTGTCTTTTATAAGGAAGAGCATATGATGTTATGCATAGACCATCCGACATTATAATAGATTAAAAGCTTATGCTTGAAGCTTCCAAAGGATAAAAAGTCTTCCAATGATAGATAGAAAATTCTTAACCTCATAAAAAATATTATTACAATCTATTATATGCACTAATTTCATTTAAACACAAATAGTCATTAACATCAGACAGTCTGCAAAGATAAATATTGTATCAAGTATCTAGCATTTTAAAGATGATCTTACCATTTAGAATATACTGCAAAAAGTCAATATTCAAATCTCTGAATTGTACAAGTATCAACATGGTTGCTCTTAATTGTCAGAAGATGACAAAGCAGCTAGAGCAGTTATTTAGTCTAATGTTGAGCTTACTTTACGAAAAAGTTGCCAATAAGAAAGTGACTTTTCATAGCTTAGTCTCAATGGTTACATGCATGTTTATATAAAAGAAGCTATGCACAAAGAGAAGAACAACAAAGTGTACATAATATTCTTTTATTCATTTATGTGCTTAAGCTTTACTTATCAACCTTCTCACTAACACCTTCTAGTATATGAGAGAAAACCCTTTTTGTTAACATTTGTAAAAATCTTCATCTTTGTAAGGTTACTCTTTTAAGTTTTATTTGCAAAATATCTCTTTCAAAAGTTCATTCATTTCAACTTATTTATTTATATTGAGAGTCAAAAGTGGCTTAGTGACAAAAAATATTTGTGTATTAAACTAGGAGAAGTTTAAAGGTGGATTATAAGTGGTGTATAATACTTGTTGTAAGTTAGAAGTAACACAAATAATATTTGTTGTATTGTAGTTAAAATAGTTAACCTTCTAAAAAATATTTAGAAGATAATTAGATGTAGCTCAATTAAGAGTGAATTAATATAAAAATTGTTCTTTACTACCTTATGTTATTTCAAGTTTTATGCTTATGTTCTTACTTTTATTAGACTTATAAGAATGTCATTTTTTAAGTGTCTTGTTAAGATTCTCTCATTAAACTTCTTAAGCAGTGATTTTGAAAATATTTACAAAAAAATTCAGCTCTATTCATACCCTTTTAAAAATAACCTATTATTTCAAAAAGAAAAAAGGTACTTAAACAAAATTAAAAATAATAAGTTTGATTGATAATTACATTATTATTAGGAAAATTGTCTCTGTATCTTTTTATAAATAAAATAAAATATAAAGAGAAAAATAGAAATAATGTTGAATAAAATGAGAGTAAAAGTAACGACTAATTATTTGAGTTATTTAATAGGAATTAAATATAAAAATATTTAATAAAAATTATAAAAGTTATAGGTTATACATATGTTTTTATTTTCCATTTTATTTATAATTCATTTTTTCTTATATTTCTTTTTTTACTTCATCATATTTATCTTCTTTTTTTTTCTTACCACTTATCTCCTTTTACTAAAATTTACCAAAGATGAAATGAACTATTTACTATTAGCTAAAATATAATTTTGGTTCTTTTATTTTTTTTTAATCCATGATTTTGATATTTCTATTTTAAAATAGAAATATTTAGTTTTAATTATGGCATATTTAACTCGTTTTTTTATCCTATAATTTTAAATATATTTTGTATAACGTATTAATAACTCATGTCTAAATTAAGTGAATTTCTTTTAAATAAATTTTAATTTATAGTAGTATCTTTTTAATAAATCTTGATTAAATACATTTGTTCCCAGATTTTTAATTTAATAAATGAAATATAATTATTTAACTACACGCATAATAATTTTTTTAAGTAAAAAATCATTTTCCATTTTTTAGAAGAAGCTAATTTTTTAATAAGCAAAAAAAAAATTATTAAAAATCAGACAAAAACACAAGAAATGACTTTGTCAAACCACATCATACATCATACAATTTTCCAAAAAATCATATTATAGAGAGTTATTACATTCATTCAATATAACAAAAAGGATTCATGACTCATTCAACATGGGAATTGGAAACTAGTTTTCAAGTATGATACCACTTACATGAATCTAGTTAAATAGTTTGAATGATTTCTTGAATATCCATCGGACGTGACTTAAAGACCCGCAACATTCCTTGTCTTCCAAAATTGTTAGATTCCTGCAAATCACACAAAAGATTAACTGACCAAGTCCAAGCCTTCGTACTACCAAGCAGACTTTTAAACTAGTAACAATGATTTCATATCTCAGTTGTAAATGTTGTAGAGATCCCCGAGCCAGTTGCAAATTGCAAGCCAAACACTTGAAAAGATGTTGCAATTAAACACGAAGTGAAGTCCTATTTTGTTTGCAATGCAACACACACCATGCACAAAACTCTTTCCCTTAACGAATGGTTCGTCTCCTCAATAGGTTGCACCTCGTTGGCAACCTACCTATATCTAGCTGCCAAACTAGAAACTGAACTTTCATAGGCACTCCTTTCTCCCACACTGACTTAAAAAAAAAGGTTAAGTTGATGTGACATTATTCCTATCAACCCCATGTACGCAGACAACATTGAATACTGACCAGACCCTTCTACTTCCCACACGCATCTATAAGAAACTCTATGTTGACCTTAACCACATCAAAACTATTTTCCAAACATTTCACTAATTCATCTTCCCATGCAAACAACTGTCACCTCCACTACCACTTCCACCCTACCCATGAGTCTCTCATATTTAAAACTGACACAAAAGGATTCTTTGCTAATCCATACAATCGTGGATAGGCCTCACAAAATTTTTTATCACCTAACCACATATCCTCCTAAAACAAGACCTCGCAACCATCTTTTAGACTATGCCTAACATTACCAGACCACCAGTCCCCTACCCCCGTCCACCTTGGTCAATGGAATTTAAATCCCTTCACCACCTGGAACAATATCTACCATTTTCTAGCGAACACCCATTTGCCTTAGCATATGTGGCCTTTTGTAATTTGCCCCATATGTTATCTAAATCAACTCTCAACCTCCACTTCCATTTTTCCAATAAGAACAAGTTAAACACTTGAATTTCCCTCAACCTCAAATCACTCTCATCCTTATTCCTACACATACTCTCTCAGGATACCCAATTCATCTTCCTACTTCCCCTTAAACTCCCTAAAAGAAATTTTTTGAAAATAGATTTAAGGTAAGGAATGATACCTTTGAGAGACTTGAAGAAGGAAAGAAAAAAAATATTGTTAGCGCAAACAATACGAATTTCAGTAAGACCAACCTACCAACCAAAGAAATATGTTTACTTTCCCAAAATGCTAATCTTTTTTTTACTAAAGTGAGCATCGATGACCACGTAGCCAACTTAGAGGGGTCAACTCCTACCGAAAGAACTAAACATTTAAATGGTAGTGATCCTAACTTACAATTTAGCATCATGGAAGCTTTTTCCATCCAGACATCCTTCACATTTAGCCCGATCAACTAACTTTTATGAAAATTCTCTTTCAATCCTGAAACTAGTTCAAAATTTTGCAACACCACTTTAACTACCTTCATAGTCCCACAATCCTTCGCAGCTATCAATAAGGTATCATTAGAAAATTGTAAGTGAGAGATAATGAACCCCTCATTTTGTACCACATACCCCTTCCAAAGGCCCATAAATACTGTTTTCTAGATCATTTAACTCAACTCTTCAGTTGCCATAAGGAACAAAAAAAGTAGTAAGGGGTCACCTTACCTAACACGAAACACTAAACTTCTTTGTGCGATTACCATTGAGTAGCCTTGAAATTCTGCCTGTGGTCACATAATCTTGAATCTATTTTAAAGTTCACTTTCAAAGTCCACCTTGAGACATTCTAAATCCTTTTTCCTTTTTTGAACTTCATCAACTAGCTCATTCACATGTTATCTAGGATTTAGCATCTCTTGACAAACGTTGTAATGTATCCTAAAACTTCTTTAAAAACACTTTTGCAAGCACCTTGTACATGTATCCTAAAAGAGAGATTGAACGTAATCGACTATCAACTGAGAATTTCATAAGAATCTAATTTTTTCATATAGTGAATGTAAAAATTATTATACAATTAATAAGATTTATTGAAAGTATGAATTTTAAAGTAATTTTTCTAAAATTCAATAATTGTATTACATAATAATTTATAATTATATAACAGTATCATTTTTTATAAGCTATATAACAGTGTCATTATGAATATATTGAAATTAATTCATTTTAAAAATGGAGTAACGATACAAAGAGTGTTTTATTTAATAATTTTTATTACATCTTAGTCAAATTATTTGCGTAACAAAATACATCATATAGAATTATACTTCTTCGATCATCAACTCAAATTAATTTTTTTTAGTTGTTTAATCAATTTCTCAAAAAGTGAGATTATTATCGGCTTATTTGATATCGTTGCAAGTTTTATTTTTTAAATAAATTGTATTCATCTAAAATATTTTTAGCTCAATTACTAAAACAAAAAATATTTGTAATTTAAATCATGAAATTTCTTCATTTCTTAAAAAAGAAGAAGAAGAAGAAGAGGCATGTTAATACCGCTATTATTATTATTGTTATGATCACACTGCTTTCCACAGTGAAAATTTTATCAAATGGTTCACAGTGTAACATAAAAAACAAGTATTGTACATATTTTTTCTGATCCTATTTACAATAATCAAATGCGTTTTTGTTTTTAATTTTAGTCTAAGACTTATATTACTTATTAACTTACATTTATATCTTAATTTATTACAAAATCTATGACAAGGAGAAAAGTTAAAAACATTGTTAATTTAATAAACTAAAAGGGGTAAAGTTTTTTTATATGCACAACATTGCACCCTTTTATGATTTTAAATTACCTTTACAAATAATTTACAAAAAAATCTCATTTTAATTCCTAAATCAGTATCTTAAGAGCACTGTTTTTATTTAATAATAAACATTTCATTTAAATATTATTAATATGTGTTTGATGATTCTTCATATTGGTGTGATATATATATTTATTTGTGTGTGTTAAGTACTTATTCCTTCATGGTTGACATGAATATGCTTATAGACAAATATCATGATGTTAAAATAAACACACTATTAGGATTGATGACATATAGTTATCTTTAATAAATACATGACAAAGTAATAAGCAAGCCTAAAATAAAGGTTTGTGTCATCCTCCATTTGACAAACAAGCAAGCTTGAGAGAAGTAACAGATTTCACCATCAATCCACATTTTGTTTGCTCGGAATGTTGTCAATCAAATAACCTAGGACTGATATTAAATATGCATGTCTCATATTAAATGATGAAATGAGAAAGCCAAGTTGTTAGAAGTAGAAGTTTTGGTTCATAGAAATATGTTTCTCTTTAAGACAAAAATACACAACTATTCACTTATGAGTTTTAATCACACTTTTTATTATTTATAATAAGATCATTAATTTTATTAATTAATTTTTAAAAATTCATATAAATAAAAAAAATATTATTATTGAATATTAATGTATATATTTTTTTCACAGAAGATAAATATTAATTCTTTTATAATTAATTTTAAAGTCATATGGTTATTCACATAGGTTTGTTGAAACCTTTGGTGGTTTTTTTTTTTGTGTTGATTTGTATGGTTTGTTCCTGAGTTATTTATAAATTATTAAGTTGACTTTTTAACTTATATATTTGTAAAGAGAAAAATATTTATTTATTATTAATCTAAAAAATTTTATATTAACATCTAATTAAAGTGTGCGTTGATCCATTAATAATTTAAAAATTATATAATTGAAAATTTATTTTTAAATATTATTGTAAAACACTTTATTGTTAATAATATTTTATACTTACAATATCTAAGTGTTAAATTCATTCGTAAAAGTACATGAAAGGAAAAGAAAAAAAATAGCAAGTTTGAATCCTCTCAATAGTAATCATAAAAAGTTTAAAACTAACAAATTAATTAAGTTTGATAATGACTTTGAAAATTTTTTCTTTTTGAGGAATTCAAAACCGTTTTCACTATATCTTGTTTTATACAAAACTAAAAGATGATCTTGAAAATCTGAACGTAGTAACCAGCAAAACAAATAATCAGAAAGCAACAAAAATATTTTAAAAGTACACGTTGTTTGTTGCGATGATTAATAATTATTTGTTTGTTCACATTGTAATTTTAACTTTTCAATGAAATTATTTTCTGCCGTGATACATCCATAATTATTGTTGTCATGCTTTTTTTTTTATGCAAAAGTGTAGTAATTCCTTCTGATTAAAATTATTAATGTTTTAGTTTTTTTGTTAAGGATATTCTATATTTTTTTTCTACAGAAGGATGTTTATAGATTTAATTAAGTCTTATTAATTATTTTTTCCACATGTAATGCTATTCAATATGACCTGGATAGTTATAATTTATTCTAAAATTACTCTCATCATAGATATTAAAAGAATATTTTAGACTAAATATATGAGAATATTAAATATTTTTGCAGAATCATTTTAAACATCCAATATTAAATATTTTTGTAGAATCATTTAAACATTTAGTTTTGATAGAAAGAAATTATTTGGTAGTAACAATTATCAAAATGAACCAAATAAAAAACCAAAAGGAGGAAAGAAATTTTTTAACCTTTTAAATAAACTATTATTAAAAAGATTTAACTCAATTAATTGAATAATGTATATAAGTTGATGTCTAACTATCTATGTTAAATTCCTCTAAATAAAAAATACACTATTATATTATTAGAATTTTAAAAAATACACTTTTAAAGTTTTGTGTAAATAAATAAATACTTTTTTTTTAATTATTACATGTCTCTTACTTTTTAAGAGGATATTAATGTAAAATTTAAAGGCTATTATTGTAATAATTTTTATCCTGTAAAAACCAAACGATATCTATAAGTCAATAAAAATTCAAAAAGCGTTGCAATTGCTCTCTTTTTTTAAATCACAAAAGAAAGATAGATTTTTTTTTTCAAGTACGCTGAAAGTTAAGGGGGAAAAAATATCACATTTAATGAACTTTTCTTAATTTCAACAAATTTTACTCCCTGCACAATTAACCAAAAACTTATTAAATTTTTATTTTAACACGATTTGATTAAATGAGTATTAATTAAAATGGAACCTTTTTCAATAGAATAAATCACAACCATTGGTCAATTAATTAATAATTAATAAAGGATCCTTAAAATGTAACTAATAGTATAAAAATCAATCTTAAGCATATAAGTGTTTGTATGCAAACAGTTTTATAAAACTGTTTTCAGTATTTTAATTTTTAAAAATTAAAAAACTTGTTTAGGTAGTGTTTTCTGAAAACAGTTTTTAAAAACAGTTCTGTTTTTTTAGTTTTTGAAAACTAAAAAACTGGAACAACTTAAAATAATTTTGCTTTTCATTTTTCTATTTTTGTTTTAAAAACTCAAAATACAATGAGAATATGTTGTTTTTTGTTTTTTATCAATGAAATTTTAATAAATATGAACAAGTTTTTTCATTTTTACATCTTTAAAATAGTTTTCAATATCACTTGTCAAACAAATCTTTCTTTTCTTTTTTTTTCTAAAACAATTTTTGAAAACTATTTTTAAAAACAGTTTTTAAAAATTAAAAAATAAAACCAAACCAATCCGGTCCAAGTCCTTTCCTACAATTCTTGCTCTCTTCCTTACCTTGAATTTTAAACAGATAGATACAAAAAAAAAAATTCAAAAAATCTAATAGTTACAATATATTTAAAAATATTTTTAAAATTTTGAAAGCACATTGTCAAACCTATTATATTCTATTAATTAAAATTTATTAAGTCAATGAGTCGGTTGATTTAATCGTATGTGAGTTATTATAAACCTATTTTACATGGTTTTCGATTTCTATTAAAAAAAATATTAATAATTAAAAAAAGGTGTAAGAAAATTTATTAAAAATTACAATGTTAAAAGTAAGTTTCAGAGCCACTAAATCTCGTGGCTTCCAAAATAGGTACGTCTGCAGCATTTTGCATATTTGTTTTCGAAAAGCATAGTGTGTGACTTTTCTGAATTTGACCGATGTGAGAACCAATGGGATTCAAAAGCAACGGAAGTTAATGTAAGGTTGAGTGCACAGGAATATAACTTCCCATCAAAGCCTTTGCAATTGCCGCAGTACATGGCGTTGCGTCGGCAAAGGGTTAAATTCACCTACTTTTCCATGCGAAACTTTCGCAAGGAGCAATCTCCAATTATATTACGCCACGTTGCTTTCAAGCTTCTTACTTTGTTAAAGTGTCTATGATTTTCATATTTTGTATTTCACGTCCATTTTCTTCCTAAAAGTTACAGAAACTAGTATAATATATGGAGATCCACAAATAGGTCTGAATTTAATCTCTTAATTAGATTCTGTTAATCAAAACCAAATCTAATGAAAGTTTGCTGAAAATGTTTATTAGAAGACACATCTACTTAGTATTGTGAAAGGGATTTAATCATACGTTGAATGGTTGTGAGAAAATTAAAAAATGGCCACTTTTTTTATGCTCATTAAACAGTACTGAAATAAATTGGGCCAGAGAAGGAAAAGGTAAGGCCCATTAAGCAAACATTAGGCTACATCAGGATAGTGTTTATATTCTTGTAAGTTCAAACCCATTTTTTTATGGGTTCAATTGGTTCTTGATCGTGTATGAATGATTTATGATGTTTGAAGATGGCAACCTCGGCCATCACATTTACAACACACATATTGTGAGAATGTAACTCATTATATACGAGTGAGATAAATACATATTGATTATTGGATTTTATGAAAAGTATTCAAGATTGAAACCGCCAACACATAAGTTGTGAGTTTTTCTCTGAAAATCAAGTAACTTTTAAGCCATTTTTGTTTATGTGTGAGTTACATTATTTTATCTCACCTTTAAATAAAAATTACTTTCCTCCCCCAAAATCTATTCCAACTTTAAATCTATATCATTCTATTTTAGGCTAAGCGCATGTTTGATTTTGCAGAGATTTATCACATAAAACTTACTAAAGAATAATAAGAAAATGAATTGGACACTTAAATAAAAGTGAAAATAAAAGAGAAAAACAAAATTTGGTTTCCAAAAAAAGAGCATAACTGAAAACTTACACCCAAAGTATTGTATTGAGAGCATTAAGCAGAAGTTGATTGATCAAGGAAAAGACTTTAATGTTCATACTTTGTACATCTGGATCATATTGTAAGATTCTATAGATCTACCTAACATGCCTTATGATTTGGGTGGCTACACTCAAATTATTGGTGAAAAAATTTTTGCTTTTTTTAAAAAAAAATAGAAAATCCACACACCCCGGTATATGACACTTGATGCTAAGACAAAACACTAATACAATTATAAGAGAAGTTGAAGAGTATTAAGGTCTCAATATGAGTACCAAATAATCTATTCTAGATAATTAATTTCCAGAATACGTTTTTAAAGACACATTCTCCCACTCTAGCAAAAACTACTCATTCACAAACCATGAAAACTCCAACTTTTTTATTCAACATCAACAAATTTAATGTTCTTCCAAATAACAGTTAAATAAAAAATTATAAATTTTTACTTCTCACAATACACATTTAAACTTAAAACCAAAAAGCTCTAAGTAGTCAAAGAATTCCATCCGAATCCAAAGCACCATTTGCTTGTAGTTTTGGTCTAAGATCTCACGGATTTACTCATAAAAGGTGCATTGATGAATTAAGAAAAAATAAAATATAAATTATCCATTGTATTTTTTAAAAGGAACAGCATCATTAGTGTCGGTTTATTAGTGAGAAAGTCTCGGCATAAAGTGATATAAAGAGTGTGCAACCATTAAAAAGGCAAAAATATACCTTACAACATGTGTGGATTTTGTTCACACTGCACAAGGACATATATCAGCAATTCTAATCTTTTTGAAAATGTTGCTCAATTCCAAAGAAAAGTGCCCATTTAATTAAGACACACATTTTTCTTACTTTACAGAGTGTGAAAAATGAAAATCATGTCATACCAAGACTCTGTTTATTCTAGTTCTTGAGTCCAATTTGGTTATTGTAATTCATTTTAACATTTACTTACTACAAGTTATGCAAGATTTTCAAAGCTCAACCTGATTATCAGATGTTGGCGATTCTTGTTAACTTGGTAATTTTGTATTCAGTTGTCCTAATAAATGTTGAACTTTGCTGTCTGATTTTAACCACTGGATTTTATTCACAATTTTATATATTAACTTTTGTCTAAATTTTTTTACATATAAATAAATATTAATCGTTAGTATTATAATTTTGATAGTAGATAAATTTAAATTTGTAACTTGTGACTTCTTTCATATGAACTTTGCCTAATATTATTTAATGTGAGAAATATATTTTCTATTTTTACTTTTATTTGTGATTACCAAAATATTACATTATATTTACATTGCTTCTAAATTTAATTTTTATAAAATGGTAAAATTTAGTAAAATTCATTATTTTACTATCTCCTGTTTTATTTTATGTTTTCACGGTTTTTTATACAAAATTCGATAAGAACAAGATTAAACCTTGTAAATTATATATAATAAAATAAATACTTTTCCAATAAAAAGTTTTTCGAATTTCCTTAGTTTGCATGGTTGGTTGTTTTCCTAACATGTACTATGGTCATAAAGGTACAATTTGCGGTACATTTTATAAAAAACTGAAAAAATGTAGAGTTATAAGTTATAAATTAATAAAAAGTTTAACGGATACCAGAAAATATTTTAAAGCTGGTTAGAAAAAATCCTCAATTTATGATTTATTAGAATTTATTGAGAATCATTAATTTTATGAGAAAAAAGGGTAAAATTTACCAAAAGTAATAAGTATTTTTTAATAAATTTTAACAAAATTTCAAAAAAAAATCTAACTCTCCTTAAACATTGTTACATTGATTTTTAAAATATTTATTGTTAAAATAAATAAATTTTTATAAATGATAAATTGCATTTGAGTAGCTAGCTGTATAAAACTATATTTACACTTTCATGTGCATAACCATTGTCTCAATAAAACTATAAAAAATTACTTGATTTTTTTAGTTAATTAATAGAATTTATTATGTATGCTTTACTATCTAAAATGTTTAGCTTGGAGCGATGCACATTTGAAGAAAAAAAAGTGTATTTATATTCACATAGATGTTGAATTTTGATCCCTTTTATGATTGCTGTCTGACATTTTATGGATGCAAACTTCTTAATTAATTATGTGAATACTAAATTTATGACGTTGCACCTTTTGGAAGAACTTAACAACCAAAGTTTGAGGGCATATGAATATGATGATGGTACCTTAAAGTCGTTAATTATTATAAATATTTCATATATGGCCATCACAATCATCTATAATCAAACAAACAGTTTGCAACTGTATGATTGTTAAATGTTTTCTCTTATGATGAGGAAAAGTTATTATTCTCATGTGATATTTGTCTTCTAATGTTTTTCAATCATATCGTGTCGGTGCTATACTAAAGTCATTCTAATACCTTATTTAATAGAAAATTAATAATAGCACTGTACCTTGGAAATGTCATTAGGTTTTTACTAAATCATCAAGCTAGGCTATAGCCTTTTTATAAGTGAGTGTTTTTCTTTTCCTACATTTTGATGGAAAAATCATGAGGCAAACTGCAAACATCAAGATTTTTATGGACGGTAAAGTTAAGTGTTGTTTTCTCAACAATTATAAAATTATTTTCTATTCTAGTATTTAAAAATTACAAATTCGTTTAGTTACTGTTTTTTAAAATAATTTTGATTTTTTTGTTTTTAACAGAAATAATTTTAATTAATTTTACTTTTAAATTTTCTATTTTTATTTTAAAAACTTAAAATATAATGAAAATATGTTGTTTTTTTCTTTTCATTAATGTTTGTTTTCTAAATATAAACAAGTTTTTTAATTTTTACATTTTTAAAACAGTGTCTAAATAACACTTATCAAATAAGTTTTTTTATTTTTTTTAAAAAATAACTTTTAAAAACTATTTTCAAAATTTTTTTTCAAAAACTAAAAAACAAAATTAAGTTTCTAGATGTTTAACACATTTACATATATGTAATGAGATAATTTAGTACTCCTTGGAGAAACTATGTTCTCCTTCATATATATGGGCACCTAGTTATATATGGATAATGGATCTCTATATGATAGAATTTATCCAAATAATTAAATATTAGGTAATATAATTGATTTTAACATCCGTTCATTTTTTATTTGCACCACTATGTAGTGTTTGATTTGAGAAGATGTTTTCTATTTTTATTTTCTATTTTCATTTTCTAAAAAAAATTCATTTTCAAGTTTTCAACATTCAGAAAATATGTTTGTTTTTACTTGATATTTTTCTATTTTCAAAAATTAATATTGTTAAATTTGATCAATTTTAGCAAAAATATTATAAATTATTTATATATAGTTTAAAATACATCTATATATTTTTTTTATATAATAACAATATTGTTATCCAGTTTTCACATAATTTTAACCTTTGAAAATACTGAAAACAAATTTTTTTCTATGTTCAGTTGTTTTTTGAAAATGTTTTCAGTGAAAATATTTTCTAAATTGTAACCAAACATATTTTCACTATAATTTTTTGTTTTCTCTAAAAATGAAAACAAAAAACACATAAAAAAAAACATCACCTTAGTGTTTACAATATTTTGGAAAAAACCCAACATACCCCACCCTTATTTGATTTTTAAACCCTAAAATTTATCTTTTTTTTATTTTGTTGTGTTTGTGCCTAATCCTGCTCAATTGTTCCTCATGCGTGTCAAACATCAATTGTCACATTATATCTTATTGTATATCCCTAATCATTGTATCTTCTTGCAAATCTTTAAGATATTGATTGTTGATTTAACTGTTATTTAGAAAGGAAAAATGTAATTTTGTTCAAGTATGACTTTCTTGGTATTTCTTATTGATTATGACTGGTTTGTAGTGTTCTTGGCATCATTTCTTAGTATTCAAGATTGGTTTGCATTGTTTTGGATAAACCAATCTAGAACACAAAGAAATAATGTTCGAATACTAATTGTACACAATTCTAAATGAACCAATTCAAAATACAAATTTTATATAATTTTGGATCACCTGATTTAGAATATACATAATTTATTCCGAATCACCTAATCTGGAATGTATATAATGTTCTAGATCACCTAATTCAAAATATACATATCGTATTCTAGATCTATCTATCTAGAATACAATTTTCAAGACTGTTGTTACACTCTAAATCATTTGATTCGAAATGTACATAATGTATTTTGGATCAATTGAGTTAAAATACATGATTATATTACAAATCAACTAGTCTGGAATATAATTGTAATGTCTCAAGAAATTCTAATACAATTAATATCATTCACAAACTCAATACATCCATTTACATATAAAATTATACTCAACACAAAAAATTTATAAACAATATAAAAAAGCATATACTAAACAACTCGACCAGCGAGATATGTCGCCCAACAAGGAGCTGAGGTACCTCACCCAGTGGCATGTGTGGCCCAACGAGAGGTCTTAGCAATGGTTTTCCAGAAAAAGGGTTTCACTCATCAACATGTCGCTGGGCGAAAAACCAAGGAAAAATCTTGCCTAACGAAATTGCAAAATTACAAAACCTTTATTGCATAATTCTCTCGGCCATACCTAAACCCATAATCACCAATTTACAATTGCACACTTAGATACTATAATAATAATTCATATGATCCAACTACAATATACGGTCATTTTCATCGTACATCTACATAATCAATGAATAAATTTCATAACATATATTATCTCATCTTGATTATATATACAAACATGCAAATCATATATAATCACAAGTCTCTATATTTTAGTACTAACATCATTCAATAATCATAAATATACAATCCCAAATTATATCATCTCATATGGTGGATTCCTATATTCACTTAAGCTCATAAACGATCATAGAACATCTAAAGACCAACACCGAGCAAACTTCCAGATTCTTTTCACATCCTAAGCTCATTGTCTATCTGTCTCAGCACTACCATCTACTTCCTGCAAAACCCGATCATCACAGTTATACAGAAAACACATGCAAGCAAGGGTAAACGTACAATGACATAAATAAATAACAATATAGAAACCAGTCAAAATAATATAAACATTCATGTCACAATATTACCATCCACACAAACACGTTTATGTTTCCTTTTAACATAAGTACTGAAAATAACACAATCACATAATATGACGCTTTCCAAAAAGACTCATTCAATTAAGATATTTGATGACCTATTTAACTTCTTCTACACTAGTATTTAGTATCTATCGAACCCAACTAATAATCATTTGAAGTCTAGACGTACTTATCTGATACTTCCAACAGGGGCATGTCTTCGCATTGGCCCAATATTGTCCTCACTCACACCCAACTACTATTAGAGTATATCCTTCTAGTGCCCACACTAACATCCTAAATCACAAATCAGAGTATATCCTTATGGTGCCCACACTAACACACCCTATATAACAATGTATATCACTTTGGTACTCACATTGGAATCGTGGATTACATTAACCGCTATCTATCCCTAATTCAATGCACCTTATACATCTCAATGAAGAAGAATTACATTGACAATTAAATAACCAAATTTCACACACTTATAATTGATTTATTAATTATGCTTAAATTAAATTTAGTCCTTTATTTATTTATTTCACACACTCATAACAATAAATAAAACAATACCTTATAATTGCATTCTGAATCATGTGATTTGGAATGCTTTATGTGCAGCTGGGTGAGTGAGGTAGACAAAGCTTGATGAAAATGAATTGGAGAAGCTAACGTGTTCTTTTGAAGAGGTGGGTAAAGGTGCACATGCAACCCTGAAACTGAGTGATGCTCTATGAAAAAACTTAAGGTAACAAATGGGGGTGTTTGGAGATTTTGCAGAAAAGTGTAAATGCCAGGGGTGCAAATAGTAAATGAAGGGTGCTAAAGAAACTACCATATAAAGGTAATTTGGTTTTTAGCTAGTATTTTTTACTCAATCGATGTTAATTAATGGTTATTGTTTTAACGACCTTTAGATTTGGTTCACACATTTATATTGAGAAATTTGAGGTATTCAATCTTTGGTATGATCAATTCATGAACAGTGAACAACCCCTTTTTGGTGTTGGTTTGCAGGTGGGCCCTTGTAGTTAGGTTTCTCCTTTGTCCAAACATTTATACTGGAGGATATGAGGTGTTAGCATGACCCATTACCAAATACCTTCTTTAGTGTTACTTTGTAGATGTACACAATCACGATTATCAAAATCAAGAGTTTATGTAAAGTTGTGAGAGTACAATAAACTCGACTCGTAAAATCGTAAGAGTTTACTTCATTAAAAATATCACTATAAATTACATAAAAATTGAAAGTTTTCAATACATAATAAGTTCAAATTCACGTAATAAATCTAAATTACTCTGAATAAGTAGAAATTAAAGTCGAAACACTCAAAATTTTAAAACCTTTTTGAATATAAGAACAAATTATATTCAAATACTCAAAGTTATAGTCAACATAGAAAACATCACCTAAGAAATTTTTTCACGAGTTTATTTCGATTTTACCAAGTTTACTCTGATTTTACTGAGTTTACTACTCTTCCGATTTTATATGCTATTTAACTAATCAAGGACTTCTAAACTCATACAATTTTTTACGAACTAACTCGCAATTTTAATAATTATGTACACAATCTAAAGTCAAAATGGACCTATTAGCTCAAGACTCTTAGATGATTAACATCTTTTAATAGATTTACTAGCTTATTCAGTATAACTAAATATGAAAGTTGAAGAAGATAGATAGTTAACATTTTATAAAGTATCTTTTTAAACAAAACATTATATAAACTATGATTGTGACTTTGGGATAATTTTATTACATGGCATGATAGATTATGAAGTCTTAAGTGAATGAATGATTATTTATTTGCCTAACTTGTTCAGTAAAAAAAAAAAAAAAATCATGATGCTGTGTTTGAAATGAACTTTTTGAAAGTCGTGTTCTCCTTGTGATAAGGGTATATATAAATGTCTTACTTTACCATAAACATGTTGTAGGGCCTAATAAATGATGTTCATGTGTCACTTTATTTTTATTTAGATTTGTCATTTGACTCTAATTGATAAGACTATAACTATCCTAAAAAATAACATTATAATAATCTCATCACATGTGCAGAGCTAAGAGATTCCCATATATGTATATCAAATATTTTTCTACTGAAAGTATAACATTTTCGAAGCAATAGTACGTATGTCTTTGGATAACATTAACCATAGCATGCACTAAAATAATAACATTAATTATACTTGTAATAACTTAAAATCTAATTTAACTTTACAAAATCAAATTATAAAGTGAGGTTATTCTGCCCTTATATATATTATTTTGATCAATCAAATCATTAATTTAACTTCACTAAAAATAGTCAGTCAGATTTTTATTTGGAGATTAATTATCGGTAAAGCCGATAAATATCTCTTATATATTGATGATATCACTAATAATATTTAACACAATATTCTTAATTTTAGGGGATCAATAATCCTCAATATTGAGCTAAATTAATTTGCAAAAATTATGCCATTGATCTAAATCATTGTCTTGGACACTTACTCCAACAACACTATTTTTTGAGGGACACTATATGAATCAAAATTCTAATTTTATGTACAGGTTCATGCCATAATTACGGTTACAACATTTTTTTAAAATTCTAAAAAGTATTTAGAATTGAGTAATAAAAAAATTATATGTGTGTATATAATATGTTAGACAGTGCCGCACTAGCTAATTAGTGATTTTTCATTTTTGTCAGAATGAAGCATTAATTGTATATCTTTTTCTAATTCTACTATTTTCTATTCCCTATTCTTTTGTGTGTTTTTTTAACTGCCCACGAGTTTTACATTTAGTTTGAATAAAACAAATTCAATAACAAATGTTTAGATGGTTTAATATTTAATATATAGAAGATTCAAATAGATCTCATGAAACTAAAATATATGATGTAAAAATGATGATAATAAGATCGAATCTCCTAACTTATTGGATTAACGGATAAAGAGAAGATGCACGTAGCTGCCCCCCCTTTAGTCGATACTTATTCTTTGGACCTCCTTACACGCAAAGGTTTTTAAAAAGACACATCGAGACCAATCCATTGACACAGAGAGAAATTTATAGTATAAAAGTTAACAATTATTTGACTAAAAAATCATTATTTTTATTTTAAATAATTTATTACAAATATATTTTAGTCATTTAACACTCCACTAAACTTAATTAATCAGATTAAAATAAAAAAACAGATAATTAAAGATTAAAATACTTAAAATTCAAATATTCACAAAAAAAAAACTTAAAATTCAAATATTCACAAAAAAAACTTAAAATTCAAATTAAAATATTATTTCACAATAAAATTTTTAAAAATTCTATTCATGAAATATTTTAAGAGTTTAATTAACATAAACTGCCAGTGTACAAGAGTTTTACATTGACGTTCAATCAAAATTTTATTTATATAACTTTTAAAATATTAATTGAAAAAAATCAACAAACTTACTATAAATGAAAGATTGTAATTTAATGATAATGTAAAATATTTTACACTATACTAATTGAACTCATAGTTATTATCACATCCTAAAATATATCAATTATTGTTACTATTACCATCATCATCTCGCCACCATGACCGATACTATTATTACCATGATTGTTACTCTTACTACTATCATCATTGTTACAAATGTCAATACGATGATCTACATTACTTCTACCATCACCATTAATGTGCTACTATGACAATTGTTGTCACGCGACAACAATGGTCATCATGGTTGTGGTGAGGGTGGTAGCAACATAGATTATTACGGTGACATTAGTAAATTGATGGTAGTGATAATGACAAGGAAATGGTAAAAGTAACAATTATGGTGGTGATGCAGTATTGGCCTTGTGTCTTGTAGTAGTAGTTGTGGTGGTGGTGATATTGATATTGATAATAACTAAGATATTTTAAGATATAATAATTAAAACATTTCATAGATAAATTTTTTAAAAAAATTTCATGTTAAATAAGATTTTAATTTAAACTTTAAGTATTTAAATATTTAATTATCTATTTTTTAATTTTTATCTAAGAGTTATTTGAATATTAAATAATTGTAATGTCTTAAAAAATTATTTAAAATAAAAGATAATAACTTTCATTAAATATTTTTTGTGTTGTTTGTCAATGCACTCTAAAAAATAGAATTAATGTGATTAGCAATTTCCTTTCTATTTATCTATCTATTTATTTATTTATATATATATATATATATATATATAACCTTTATTAGGACAATTTGCTATTGAAATAATAGCACTTCTTTGATTTTAAAATAAGTATAATTTTAGATTGTTTTATACAAATAATAAAATGATGAAAGATAGTAATAATTTTACAAAATTAACTGTATTTTTTGTTTTAAGTTCTAAGTTCAAATTAGATCAATGATCTATAAAACTCATTTTCAAAAGATGAGAGTGTTTTTAATTTGGTGCAAACATTTTGTTTGCACGGTAAAAAAACACATACTACGTTGAAAAATTAAAATGATATTACTGGAAATGTTAATATAAAAAACAATTAATTTACATTAAAAAACTAAATATAACAATATTGTAACAAATATTTTTTTAATAGACCTTCATTTTAAACCAAAATATTTAAGAAGTAAAAAATAAAGTCATTCTTAAACATGTGTTGGCGCAATTGAAGTTATCACTATACAAGACGTTTCACCCACCTCAATTAAAACATGAATGATACATATAAATGCCCAAAAAGGATAATTATAGCACAAAATTCAACCCATATTTGTAGCAACATTATCCACTTTCATCACCTAACCCGTTCATCATAGCCCATTGTTCATTTACTCAATGAATCTGATCAAATTTCATACATTAGTAGTAGTCACATATATAGTATATGCACAATTAGGGATGTCAGCAACATGGGTAAAGATGTGATTATGAAATTTTATCTTTTATTTTCATTTTTTTTAAGGTATTTTTAGGTTTAGGTATATCTCTAAGTAATTTATTATATTATTTTTTATAATTTAAATTTATTTTAATTTATTAAATAAAATATATGTTAATATATTAATTTAAAAAGTATATCACTACTCATAATGTATTTTTCACAGCATTGTGGTCTCGGTTACAATGTTGTGATTTTTGTGTAATCATATTTAAATAATTCACAAAAAGTATGAATTTTTGTATAAACATCTGAAATTAAAAATACATGTATAAAATTTTATTTAACATAAAAGTAGTATGGGTGGGATAGAATTAGGACCAACAAACTCACCTCTATTTTCTTTTCTGATTTTTTTAAGCGAATGTGGGATAAGAATGGGATGAATACTAATCATACAAGTTTTTTCTATTAAAATTGGGACAGGTCAATACCCACAGAAATAGACATAATTGTCATCCCTATACACAATTTTTACAAGAATATATTTAATTAAAATTTGAGAAAACAAAAGTAAAAAAAAAAAAGTAAGTCGATTTTAAAGAGTAAAGGACGTACAATGTGCATTAATATTATGTGACACTCGAGTAGCATATGATTGTAATAGAACAAATAGAAAGTAGCAACGGTGGCTCATAAGACACATCACAAGTTCACCTCCTAAAGGTGATAGAGCAATGACAACATAGGACCCTTCTCATTTGTATGGTACATAGGTGCAATCCGTGGTACAAGGTTGTCCATGCCCCACTTTGGACCCCATTTCTTAATTAACTACTTTTTATAAATACAATATAGGTTATAACAAGAAAATAATATTCAAATAACTTTTGGATTATATATACTTTTCATTTTCATACAAAAGTATATTTTTAGTGGTTATAATAAACAAGATAGAGTTTACTTTTTTAGTGCTTCTAAACAATTTGTCTGTTTTTTTGTTGTTTTTAGAAATGTGTTAGACGTGATTGCTATTTCCATAAATAAATAAAAAAAGGTTGTTTTTTTTTTGTGAAAGATAAAGAAAGATATACATGTTCATAAATGAGAGATTAGGAGATGATTTTTTGTCTAATTTAGAGACAACAAACAAGTTTTCTCTCAATTACATGACTAAAAATATCATTAATTCATTATTTTTATTTATTGTAATTAATTATTAGATATTATATTGTATATTATTACTCTTTTGTGACAAATGAATGTTTTTTAGATATATAAATTAAATAACATGATCCTTTGTTTTAATAGAAACTTATTTTATACAAAGAAGGAATTTGATTAAAATATATCAGTTCTTAAAAAAAGATACACTAAATTTGATTGAAGATTATTTTACTCCCTTCATTTCTTTTTAAATATGAGATCTTTAGAATAGTTTTGTTTCTATTTAATCATAGAATATTTTTGTTTCTAGTTAATCATCTATAATTTTTTTAAGATACATTTATTACCTATTAATCAATATGTCATTTTTTTTTCTTGAGAAATGTTTAAAAAGTGATTTAAATTATGTTAATTTAATTAAATTATCTTTAAAATAATAAAGTTTGATGATTTTCTTTGTTACTTTAATCTAATCTTAAACTACACTTAATTAGAAATGGAGATGTAATTTTTTATATTAGTAATATACATAAATAAAATTCCATAAAAATGATAAATTCAAATATACCACTTAGTAGTTAATTTTGATATAATATACATTATTTGTTATAGTTTTTAATATTTATCTTGATTATTTAATTTCTATTAAATTGTTAATAAAAGCAATTAAAATCTATAAAAAGTATGCCTACCATATGATTTATTTTTTGAAAATTTTTTTTATGGCTTTATGAAGGAAACTTCACGTGTGTCCATGTGGGGACAATGCAACTCGTACGTATTCACTCCGAGAACCACCGCTGCCGTGTGATGGTGGCTAAGAATATGTGCCACCATTCTCCCTCATGACCTCAATTGGAAATAATGTATTCAAATTTTCAAATATATATTTATTGAAATTTTAAAACTATGTGAAGTTAGTCTTTTCATCATAATTTTGTTAATGTATGTGTTGTTTAATAACTTATCATGTTATCCGAAACATTAATGTTATAGCTAGTTTAGTTTTATGATCGTTTTTCTTCAGTTGAACTGTGTTTTGATATTGATAAAAATGTCAGAAAAGTTGATAAATGATTTGTCAACCAAACACAGCTTACCAAAAAATTATACAGACTGTCGCGTCAAACTTCCAAATTACATGACAATTTATTCAAATTTTAACGTCGTTGTTACATCCTCAAGTATTAATATGATATTTTTACCTATTTTTAAAATTGACAAAACCAAAATTAATGAAAAATTTTGGAGACACTAAAATGAAATGAGTGCATTTTTAAGTTCTCAAAAACATATCTAATCCTGTATAAAATTAAGGATGGAAAACCTAAAAATAAGGCTAAAATATTTAAATATAAAAAAAAGAAATAAAAATATTAACATATTGAATATGCATGACTTGAAAATTGAAGTAGATATGGATTGGGTACGGCGTATACGCCACCGTATATGAGAGTATTTATAGGATAGGTATATAGGGGCAAAAGGGTAATTGCAAAGGTGGTGTGAGAATTGAATCTTGGATGGGAGAGGTACCGTTACGGATGGGTGTAACTTATGGCATGGTGGGCACACGTGCGTGATTGAGAAAGAAAATGTAATCAGGTTTTGTCAGATTGTGGTGTCGAGTCACAAGTCTCAACCTTCTTCCACCATTGATGACAAATTACAATTTGGGTCTCCTATAAATAAATCTTGTACCTGTGTTTAACTATATTTGTTGGGTTTTTATTTGCCATGTGAGGTTTTTATTATGGAGATGTTAAAGAATGCTGAGAGAAAAACCTTCAACCAAAAGGTGGAATGGAAACACTAAAAAAAGAAAAGGCTTTCAATAATTTTATAAAATTCATTTATAATATTGTTTTTAGTATTTTAGAGTTTTATTGGTTTAGAGTTGTTTTTTAGTTTTTCAAAAAAGTTTTTAAAAATCATTTTTTAAAAGAGAAAAAAAAAACTTATTTAGTAAGCATTATTTATAAATTATTATGTCATTAATAAAAAAGTAAAAAATAATATATTTTTGTGTATTTTATGTTTTTAAAATAAAAATAAAAAACTCAAAAACAAAAATACCTATAGTTGTTTCTATTTTTTTTTGTTTTTAAAAATTAAGTGTTTGTTTACAATAATTTTATAAAATTGTTTTTAATAATTTAGTATTTAAAAACTAAAAAACTCATTTGAAAACATTTATGAAAATAGTTCTGGTTTTTTAGTTTTTAAAAAATAAAAAACAGGAAAGTAGTTTTATTTTTTAATTTTCTATTTTTGTTTTGGAAACTCAAAATACAATTAAATATGTTGTTTTTTACTTTTCATTAATGGAATTTCAATAAATACGAATAAGTTTTTTCATTTTTATATCTTCAAAATAATTTTTAAACAACACTTGTCAAACAAGTTTATTTCTCTTCTTTTAGAAAATAATTTTTTAAAACTCTTTTCAAAAACTAAAAGGTAAAACTAAAAAACTAAAACTGTTTTCAAAAACTATTTTAAGAAAATAGTAACCAAACAAATTCTTTTGTTTTTAAATACTAAAATATTGAAAACAGTTTTATAAAAATGTTTTTAAATAAACACTTAATATTTAAAAACTAAAAAACTTATTTGTCATTGTTTTTTTAAAACAATTTTCTAAAATAATTATAATTTTTTGGTTTTCAAAAACAAAAAAATAGGAACAACTGTAAATAGTTTTGCTTTTAATTTTCTATTTTTATTTTGAAAACTCAAAATGTAATAAAAATATGTTGTTTTTGTTTTTCATTAATGACCTTTCTGTTAATATGAACAAGTTTTTTTCATTTTTACATATTCAAAATATTTTTTAAATAGTACTTATCAAACAAGTTTTTTTTCTTAAAAAAAATTTTGAAAACTCTTTTTAAAACTAAAAAAACAAATCAATCAAACCCTTGTCATCCTATCAGATGCTTAAATAGGATTGTCTCCTTTAAAAGATACTAAAAATTTAATAATAAACTAGAATAATGACCTTAATGCAATAGCATGGTATAGATTTTTAATAGGGTTCAGTAAGATATATACTAAGAAAGATCAAGATTAATTTTAATGAAAAATATATTTAGAAAAGAAAAGATATATAATAAGATGAATAAATATCTAAGAAGAAAAATAAGAAAAAGTACAATATGTTTTAAGTTACAAGAAATTTTTTAATATATTAAATATATATTTTAAAAAATTTATTACTTTGATAATTTTATTTTTAAATATATCACTTTTAGTTTTTCAAATGTTATTTAAATAATTTTTTTTATCTTTCTAAAAATGTTATCTAAAACACTTGATTTACCTATTTTAAAATTAAAGTATGTGTAAGGAGTTAAATTTATACGTCTCAATAAAATGTTTTCTACTTATAGTTTTTTTATTAGGGCACTCACTAGCATTTTTTATATATTAATATAAAAATTAGTCACACTATGAATTAATTACAAATGGATTTTAATGTATTTATTTATTGTAAATGAAATAATTAATGTTACTGTAAATGGAAAATTATAATTAAATAAAAGTATAAAATATTATATTTATTGTCATTGTATTATAATAAATGCAAATTGTATATGAATAATATTATTGTAGTGAAAAGTATATATCATGCATGTATTCCTTCGTTGACCGTATATATATACACGTCTGAATCTAAGGAAAATTATTTTCCTTTTAACTTGCTTAAGTAAGTTGCAGGACAATTTAGTTTGTTTAATTTGTTCAATCCTTAAGTATCGAAAATTTGGATTGTATTCCCATAGGAGTTGGTAGAACTCGTAGTCTTTCGAATCTTGGTATTAAAGGTTTTGGAGATTACAAGTACATACAAGAGACTAATGGTTAAGTAAGTGTGAAATCAAAGTGAGAGAATGAATTGATTGAATACTGTATCAAAAATAAGACTTAACTATCATTTTATAGTTATTTTTTTATGAGTTTTATCCCTAATTACCTTCTTTAAGAAGATGCGTTTGAGTTTGTGCAAAGATGGTCAAGATGCTGAGATAAGTATTGAGTGTCAAGATATAATATTGATGTGCATTAAGAGTTACTGTCGACATGAGTTAAAGATGAGAGTACAAATTGTAATATTTAAATAATATTTTCCTTTTTAATTAGTTAGCAATATTTTCTTTTATAATCTAACCATAGAGTAAGTTATCCTTAATAATACATACAATCATAAAAGAAAACATCAAACCTGTGATCAACGCACAAAAAAAAAAAAAAAAAAAAGCTTGCACCTAACAGATCTCACAACTCTGTATCACTTCCCACATACTTGTGATTAATGCACAAAAAAAGGAAATTTGCACTTGATGAATCCTAAAACTTTGTATCACTTCCTAAACACATATGATCAACATAGAAAGAAAAGGAAACTCATACTTGATGTACCTTACAACTTTGTGTGACTTCCTAGACATATGTGATCAACATGCAAAGAAAGGAAATTCACACTTAACATGTTTCAGCCATAAGTATATATGTGTAACTTTCTAAACACATGTGATCAACACGCAGGAAAGGAAGCTCATACTTGACATTCCTACAACTTTGTGTCACTTTATAAACATTTGTGATCAACGTGTTAAGAAAAAAAGTTCACACCTGACTACATATTCCACAACAATGTATATCTAACACTTTCTAAACACTTGTAATCAGCATACAAAGAAAGGAGGTTTAGACCTAATGTTCCACAACTATATGTCACTTTCCACACATTTGTTATAAACACCCTAAGAAAGGAAGCATGCTCCTTATATATCCCACAACTATGTGCCTTCATCTTGCTGCTTAAACTAGGAGGGTGGTTCTTATGATTTATAGCTAAACCAAGAAAGATACCTCTAATTTCCTATATTCTTCACTCTCATCTTGTGTTCCTTTTGATTCACACATATAGGTATTGCTTGCAACTCTTTTTTGGGTTTGAACAGCTCGATAGTTAAGGACCTTGAGCTGAACATGCATAAGCACTGTTCACGTTTCATTATTTTCCTTTTTCTTCGAGTTTTATCATTATTTTACAATTAAAACAAAAATCACCAATTTGCTCATTTTTGTAGTGCACTCTCTATAATCAATGCTTAAGAAGAAAAGAGGAAACGGTTTGGAGCTGTAGTTGATTGTCGTTAAATTTAATCTACCGGAAGCTTTTCTTCTCTTGCTAACTCATTTAGCAAGCTTAATTTATAAGTTTTAATATGTATTCTTCACAGATAGCTATTTTAAACATGTGAGTCTTTATCAATTGTAATATACAAATTTTACAATAATAACAAATCTATCACAATACCTCTAATAAAGATGATCTTCAAGGATAACATCACTAACTTTGCTTTTTTCTCTCTTTTTTTTTCTCACTCTCTTAATTATTTATCCATATAACCTTATATAAAAAAATAGTAATTATATACTCTTCTAATTTATATATCTTATCAATACATTTTTTTTATCTCTCTTACCTTATCAAATTATAAATCTCAACACACTTATGTATTTTTTTCTTTTTCTTTTTTCTTACATATAATAACATATAAAGTGTTGATAGATCATTTTTCTAAATCTTATAAAAAGGTGAGCACTACTGGTACTTTTTTATATTGAATCTTATAAATAAGATAAACAGAATATAAATCAAGCATGAATGACAAATTATTATCCTAATGTATTTGAGAGTAAATTATAATTACATCAATTTAAAAATCTCACGTTATTTTTTTTAATTTAAAAACAATTCCTTTCTATGTTTACAAATATTACATCAATATTCTTTTAAATCTTACCCTGTGAGATGAAAATAATAGTTAAAAAAAAAAGACAATAAAAGATATTTTATAATTACAAGAAAATTTCGTATATTGTTACTGTAATATTCTTTTCTATATTAATAACGGCAACATCAAGATCATTTTGCAGCATGCAGAATCAACCACGTGTAACTTATATGCATGCACAAGCTGTTTTAATATACGCTTCCGTACAGTAATAAGAATGAAAAAATCACATACACACACAAACGAGTACCATTGTACCTTAGTTGCAACAGGTAGCAGTATACCTATAATGATTTTTTTAATTTGTTTTTTGTTTTTTAACTTTTCTAACACTTCCTAAATACGTATACATATCCTAATTTGATAACTCATGTTTCTTATCCTAAGAATATTATTATATATACCGAATTCAATGTGCGCGCGTTATTATTATTACTAATGTTGCTGTTAATCAATCATTTACGTCACGAAACCTAAAACATTTGACATTATTTTTGTTTCTTATTATGTTTTTACTTTACAAACTTCTCAGGCCATCAACGATGGGAAATATCTAGAGTGGTTCCTCATTCGGTAGCAATCCATTTCAAGAAGGATCAAATGTCAATTTCGGAGGTTATGACTACTTTTCACTTAACCAAACGTGATGCATAATATATGTAGCAAGAAAACAAAATAATTCAATAATTTCAACTATGCCTAAAATATTATACATTAATCAACTATGTAACAAATTGTTTCAACTCATAGAAATGTATTTCTAAAATATAATTAAACATAAAGATTTGACATCCACATGTTTTGATACAAATTATGAAATAAAATTTATCGGGCATTTCTCATTTTCAGAAGTATAGTTATTTTGTTTATTCTCTATTTCCATGAATAAAGGGTAGGAATATTCTATTGAAAATTGTATATTTTCTAAAATATAATAGTCAACTTAGAAGGTTGAGAGCTTTTTTCAAGAGAAATAGAAATTATGTCATTATATAGGGTTAGGAGATTGTCAAATATATTGAAATTGATCGAATTAACTAATTAATCTAGTTAGCATCAAATACCAATTAGTTAAATGTACGAAACGATTAGCAAGATATTTTTTCTGAGTATTAAATCCTATTCTGAATCACATCAGTGGACCATGGCAACCGAAAAGAGTTGAGGAGGAATTTTTTTTTTTTTTTTCTCATAGCACATGCAAGCATAAACTCCACCGACACAAATTTACACATATATATTTGTGAACACGAACTTTTCTCTGGTCTTAATCATTGCTGAATAGTGTAATAAATAAAATTCAACAAAAAATAAATATTAAATAATGTGAATATTTAATTACTTTTTATTATAGTAAAAGTTTAATATAGGTTGACCTTGAAAATTTTAGAAAATTTAGATAACTCTTTACGATCTTTAGGTACATATATCATGTGAACCTTAGAACAATTTTATTTCAATGATTAAAAATGTAATAAATTTATATTTTATATTTTTAATTAATTAAGTTTGAAATAAAATTATTAATATAATTAATTAATTTTTTAAAAAATAAATTTTTAATTTTAAAAAATCATATTTTACAGAAAATATTCATTTAGCTTTTAAAAAATTCACTTTCTCATGTAAATTATGATAAATATTTTAAAGATAATAAAGATATCTTGAACTTAAAAACGTGTAAGAAACCTTAAAGGAGATGTTTAAAATAAAATTATTAAAATATAACTTTAAGAATATAATTAAATATAAAATTTAATTCAGTGTAAAAGATTTTTAACCTGACATTCAATCACAACCTGTTCATTTATGTTAAATTTGTTGACATTCAATTACTCATTACTCCTTTAAAAATCACATAAATATAAAAAAAATTATAATTAAATATCAATATAAAAATTATTTAAAGCAAAAATATATACCATTTAAACTCTTAAAAATATTATTATTTATATTTAAAAAATCAAACTAGCTCTTATCGTTTCAAGTTAAAATTTAGTGAATCAAACCAGCTTTCTTTATTGAAGGCGAAGGTTGAATCAAACCGAAAAATATAAAGATAATTCATTATTTTCATAAATGTACGTTTGATTCTTATTTTTCAAAATAACTAAAATCTTGTGTGATGAGTGACCTTCTTAAAGAAAATCTCCTGTAACAGTTAAGCAAACTTTAATTTCATAAAATAAAATAAAAAACAAATGTTGATTTTGAGGATGTAAGCCAATAAAATTATAAATTTTAAAGTATTTATCTATAAATATGATTGTGTTGGTTATAAATTAGTGAATTTTGTATTTAGTTTTTATGTTTTTATTCTTAATAAATTTATATTTTCAAATATTATTTAAATAAATTTTAAACATTTATTTAGAGAATTTTAAAGATAAAAAAATAAAAATTTATTAGGATGAAATACAAACAAAAAATTTAATAAGCACCAAATACAAAATCTATTAATTTATTAGGAAGAAAAACGTATTTAAGTCAAATATTAATTAAAAAGATGACTTTAATTAGTATATATTAATAGTATAAATTTTTTTCATGAATTGATATATGGAAAGTTGTTAAATTTTATAATGATTATTCAAAAACTCCTTTCATAATTATTTTTAATTCCTTCACAGAAAATTTATCAAAACTAATCTTAAAAATTATTATATAAAAAATAAAAATATAAAAAATGTTTATTTTTATTGTTTAATTAATGAAAAGCATTTCATAGAGCGTATTAATTAAGTGTTCTTTAATTAGCTAATATTCTTAAAACACTTATTCTTAAATTTATCCTAATTTAATTTTTTTTATATTTTAAAATGTTTTTAAATAATGATGTGCAAGTACATTTTTAAAATAAAATTAATATTTTTATTTATATTAAATTTGTTTTTTAACTAGCGATAGCTATTTGTAGTCTCTTTATTTGTCATAGAATATTACTTATTTTATCTCAGATAAAAGTGCTATTCTAGCATTTCTTCAACTATTATTCTATTTTATTTATATTAAATATGTAAAATATTTAAGATTTAAGGAAATATAAAAGTTTAGTTTAAAAATAATAATTTATGTCATAGAACTAAGAAAGTTTTATGAGAATTAGAAAAGGTGCTAGCTGAAGGAATAGTTATAAGTTTACCCAATTGATACAATGTTGAAGAAATATTTAGTGTATTTTAAAAATATTTTTAACTAATTAAAAATCTATTAAATTATAATTGAATATATAACTTAGAGTTTAATATCTATAACTAGTATTGTAAAAAAATTATATTAGTATTATATGAGTGTTTTTTCTATGATGATTAAATGTTAATGTAAAATTTATACATGAATGTTTTTTTCTATAACTTATGTTAATTTAATGTGTTTATTTTTTATTTCTTTAATGAGTCATCCAAAGATTTTTTATTTTATTATTTTTTGAGAGTGGGTGCACTGATCGAAAGATATTTTGAATAAGCCTCCTATTTTAATGATACCTTGACTTGTAAGCATAAAATAATTTTATCTTTTATTTTAATTCGTTTACATTTATTCTTGATCAAAATTTCGCTTTTATAGTTTTTAAATGGGTGGTTTAATGTCCATCTCTAATTAGTGATATCCCTCTTCGGTGATGTGGGAGTAATTAATTTACTAAGGTTTTCTTATTCTAGTGAAAATTAGTACAAATTCAATCAATTTATGTAGTTGCCATATGTTAGGTAAACTAAATTTAATTAAAAATGTGAAAAGAATTGCAATTACATGTCTTCTAAATCATGGATATTTTTTTGTATATAAATACATAATATGTATAATTTGGTCAAGTTTTATTCAACGCACCTTAAATGTTATGTAAAATGCTAGATAAAAAAATAAAAATGCAAAAAATGGAGTTTAACTATAATTTACTTATTCTTCTTTCCTATTTATTTATTATAAAAAGCGCTTAATTTATTAAAAATAAAATGTTTATTTATTTAATATTTTATCACTTTTTATCTTTCGTGTGGAGGAAGATTTCTGTTGGTTGTGTAATTTACTCTGGAAATCACGAGCACACTTGTTTATATTCTGTGTCACTTCTTACCAGGTTGGGCAATAATTATACCATTGATGAGGTTTCATATGAGGTTTTTTAGAGATGTTAAAGGTCACTACCCTTGCTTTATGGGGATGTTAATAGGAAATTGAACTCATTGGTTTTTGTGTGATTAGATGGGATTTGAAATGTGAGAAATTCAACGGTTTTCAATGCTACAACAGCTACTATTAAAGAAATTGTTAAGGCAACTTAGCTTAGCGCTTGGGAGTGGTGTCATGTCATGAAAATAATATCTCACTCATTTGCAGAATGGTTGATGATTTTTTTTTTATGGGTGAGGGATGACTATCTAACCTATCAAAGGTCCATTAGAGATACTTTGTTTCGTATCCCTCACAAGTATGGGAGATCTACATACATTTAAGGATGGACAATTGAATCACTTCAATTTAATAAAATCACATGCATATATGTTAAAAATTTATATTTTGCACCCCTAATTTCATATGTTTAAACCTCCTCTCATATTTTCATGTAAAGATAAATTAATTGTACCTCCTATTTTAATATTTATACTTCTTCTTTATGTGTTTAAATCCATTATTTTTTATATATTTATTATTATTATTTTACTAATATCCGATTTGAAAGTCTATTTTTGTCTTTTCTTTAAAATATATATATATATAATACTTATTATTAGATTTATTTTTCTAAAATAAATAGTCCCAACTAGTCTCAAGTTCTAGGCACTTCACAACCTTTGTTTTTAACAAAAGACATCCCTTACACTTTTTATTTTTAATAATATTTGTTGCCTTATTAAAAAAAGAGTTTATCATTTCATACTTATATTAGTTTGACTCACATTTAGGGATAGGTAACCTTTCAACAAGTTTCTTAAAAATTGTGCGAGTAAAGTCAAAATATATTTAGAAGTTTTGTGTGAACTTATGAGAAGATTTGTTGATCCTAAGAATAGTCATATGTCTAGAAAAGGATCACTAATCAAAGATTTTGACTAGTGGAATGTTATGGCTAACAAAGAAGTTCATATATCATTTAATAAAATATACAAAGTAAAATATTATTTAATGAGTCTGGCATAAAATGAATTCATTTGTTCAATTTGAAAGAAATT
This sequence comes from Psophocarpus tetragonolobus, assembly GCA_037954015.1. NCBI lineage: Eukaryota > Viridiplantae > Streptophyta > Magnoliopsida > Fabales > Fabaceae > Psophocarpus > Psophocarpus tetragonolobus. The sequence continues at coordinate 33,802,217 of CM075694.1, forward strand.
TCCAATTAATTTAGAAAATAAATTTGAACAAAAACCATATTTATTATACTACTATACATTTTAATTTCATGAGTTCATTGTTCAATTCTAAAAGAAATTTCCACTTAATTTAGGAAATAGATTTGAACAAAATCAACTATTATTATCTATTATCCTATATAAGACACTTGAAATAAAAATAGATAAATTAATTGATTTTATTAATTCTTTTAAAAATATTAATAACATATCAATTTTATTATTATTAATTATCATTAATTTATTTACTATAGATGGATGATGTGAAGAAAGTCCAAAACTATTATCAATAATTATTATTGTTTTTTTTAGTATTGTACCATATTTTAATCTCGGTATTTTTTTTTACCAATGTTGTTCTTCAAATTAAGACCAAAATTAATTTTCAAAGATAGACTTGGCTTATATATATATTTTTCCTTGCGAACAAGTAAAAAGAACAAATATTTAAAGTTTCGATTTCAGTGATTTTTCAATTTTTTAATCTTGAAATGCATTTTTAAAATGAGAAGAAATCTACTTCAAGAGTAAATTTAAAAGACGTATTATTTATCTTAACTATTCATTTTTTTTAAAATCTAATAATTATAATTAATAATTAATTTTAACTATTAGATTTTAAGAAAATGAATGAATAGGATGAAGAGTAATTTTCTTAAACTTACTTTTGAAATAGGTAGATCTCTCCTTCTAAAATAGTATATTTTTGCTCCTCTTTGAACCTAGGTCTTGTAGTTTGAAAGTAGTATATATTTCTTTTGAAAATAATAAAATTATATTGCAGGAAAAATTAAATTGAATAATCATATTATTAAAAGAAAATTACATTGATACTCTTAAGATTATTTTGGATTACACTTCCATATTTTTTTAACCATTAGAATTGTCTTCCTTATAAGGAGTTATAATTTGTAGTATTTTCTAAACTTAAGAGAATGAATTTGTAAGGTAAAAATAAGTGTTAGTATAATATTTTTGAAAAGAGGTTTGTATAAGATTTTTAAAGAGTTAGGACATCATTATAATTTGAATAAATTTCAAAGACGTCATGTGTAATTTATTTTATAAGAATAATTTGTTAAAATCATTTAAATTATATTTTGAAATAATAGGTAATTCTAAGTATTTTATAAAATATATTTTTTTATAAATAAAATATTAATGATTAATGTATTAATTGTTATTAATAAAGATATTCAAACATACTTTTTTTTTTTCTTTGGAACTTTGGCAAAACTGATGACTCTTATAAAATATATTAAATATTGATTGATTACTCATTAATTACCCAAAGCAACCATTCTAATGCCATGCTTGTAGCAGCACGGGAGGCTTGCAATCTTTCAAAATTAGGAAGTGGCTATTTTATCACTTAAGAAACGCCTTGCTTTACTTAATGCACAAGTCAACGTCACTTTTACAGTTTACTTTTGTAAATAATATTCTTTTATAGTTTCTTCTTACATTATCTGTACCTAATAAAGGAAACTATTTTTTAATATTTTTTATTCTAGAATTAATCTTTCTTTTTTATATATATATTTTGCGAAACTTGAATATAAATTTTGGGTAACAAATTATTTTTTTAATTAAAAATAGAACTTTTTATTTCTTCTATTAAAATAAAGACGCATTATAATGAAATAAAAAATTATCATCATTCATTAATCATTTCATAAAATAATTATAAAAAGACTATTATATTAATAATATAATAATATAGGAATAATACATATATATATATATATATATATGTGAGTATATATAAAAAAAAAACTGAAAAAAAATTGAGGAAGCGTGGTTCCCATGCAGAAGACATATAGTGAATTAACATATTAATTCTTAACAATTATAAGCAGTAACACAGATTTCTAAAGAAAATTTATAACAAATAAATTTTTAATATTTTTATTTTTATACAAATTAATTCATAAAATTTTGTCTAAATTATTATTTAAAATTTTAATTTATAAAAGAATAAAATAAAAATTGACTCGTGTGATTCGTATAGTATATTATATTTATTATTATAGGCTAGAGTATATGGCTTTGTGTTGTGCAAGCATTGTCATTTGTCACCTAAAAGAAAAGTTAAAGTATTTATGTGATGGTGACAAATGTGTACGTATTTGCCATACCATCTACGTAGCTTAGGATTAACATGGCAAGATAAAAATAAAGGAAGATTCCATGGAATAATACTATGTGCTATTTGTTAAATCCACTAAAGCCATTCATATTGTCTCTATTGAATGGACCATTCATTTTTTTTATGTGCTTTATTTTATTGTTGCATTAATTGAACCTCTTGCAACGCTTGTAAGCCACACCCTTTTAGTGACAGTACACGCACACACTCATATTTTATATGTACATGATTAAATAATTAATCACCTTTTAGAAATTATGAATGATAGACACGAAGTGATTGGGTATGCAATTTGCAAGTATCTCTTTATGAAAGCTTTTTATTCACTTTAATCCACTCAAATGTAAAGTTGAGTTGCTTTGATTGGTTTCACGCTATGTTGCCCATTAACTTAGTAGAATGATTTGAAGAGAAATAACTTTTTAAAGTTTGAGGTATTTCTTGGAGGCACATACCAAGAGTATAAGTTATATGCTATTCCTATCTGTACTTGCTTGATATGATTAGTGTCATATACTATTGAGATATTCGTTAGGATGGATAAATTGGATAATTTTAAAATAAATATATTTAATCTAATTTTAACATTACTTAATTTGATTAAGTCTATCAATCAATTTGGATGATGACATATTACATATAGTTTTCTGTTTTTTAAAGCAACTGAGCAGGAGTGTAGAACAATGAAGAATATTTTTAATGTTTATGCAATATCCTCAAGTTACGTGATTAATTTTGATAATTTGAAAGTCATTTTTAACCGTAATCTGGAAAGTATTAAAAATTATATATTCTTATTAGATTCGGGTAGAATATCGTAATCTCTCTTGCGCACGTCGCTAGTTCTCGGAGGACAGATAGACACCTGCAAAAGGGACTCTGACGCTTAAGTCAGTGTGAGTTGTGGCAAGCAAGAGTCAGAAGTTAATAGAAAGCGTACCTTTTCTGACAGGCGTGTCATGCTTTTATACTGTTTTAGGAGGGTTTTTGGTTACCTTTTTTAAGTGCAGGGAAGGTCCCAATTTCCCTTTTTAAGAATGGATTTCGAGTTACCTTTTTTATGCTAGTGGTTGGGGTGTGGTGCTTTGGGTCGAGGTGTCAAGCTTTGGCTCGAGGTGTCTGGGTGGTCGGGTACTTGTGTTCGGTTCCGAGATAAAAGAGGAGAGAGGGGGGAGGGGTACACGTGCCCCCAAACCTTGAGGATGATGTGTCTCTAGGGGAATTCGAAAAGTTGTAGAAAGTATAGGGGGTAGTTGAGGGATGTGTCCGTCTGACGTTCTGAGTGGTGGGCTTAGGAAGTGACGTTTCACTATTGGGTGGGAATGTGAATAGTCGCCTGTGTGGTATATATGTGGCTTAACCTACAAGTTTCTTTATTCTTGCTATTCCTATTGTTGGTGTCTTGTTGGAGTATTGTCGCGTTGTTGTTATCGTCCTCTTTTTGCTTGTTGCGCTTCCTGCTACGTATGCTTGCAAGTTTTGTGGTTTTCGTAGGATGTCTAGCTCTTAAGGTTTGAGATTTTCTTCGAGTGTCGGGGATAGTTCGTCCGAGGGTTTTGTCCAGTCTATGGTTGAGAAAGAGGTTGGAGGAATGAGTGGGGGCAGCGAGTTTGGATCATCATTGGGTTCTTTTAGTCTTCTTGACGAGGAGGAGTTTTCCTGTTTGATGGAGGGGTTATTTTCCTGCGTGGTTGAGGGAGGGGTTGCTTCTAGGTTCGTGGGTTTGCAGGAGGGAACCCAAGTGGTGGTTGTAAGTGCTGTACCTAAAGGTTCGGGGGACATTGGGGCAAGTGTTAGTGCTAGGAAGCGTCATAGAAGGTTGGTGTTGCTGAAGGAGAGTGATGACAGAGGGGAGGTTGTGGTAGACACGAGGTTGTCTGTGTTGCCGACCCTTATTAAGGCTGGTTATGGTTGGGTGGCGAAGGAGGTGGGGGCATATCCTAGCCTGATGTCGTCGAAAGGGGATATGAGGAAGTTGAGGGTTGAGGTGAATATCTACTCTGACTTGGATCGTCCGGACTAGGTGCTGATGGAGGCGTGTGGCATAGATGAGAGGGTATACCTTGGAGCCGCTAACGGGGAGGAGGCGTTCATGTATGTGTCAGCGGACTTGTTCCGTCACGCCAAGGTGACCCTCCCCTTCTCAGATTTCTAGTGCGAGGTTTTTTTCGAGCTTAACGTTGTGCCCTCCCAGCTACATCCTAACAACTAAGGGTTTTTGAGATCTTGTGCAAGCTTCCTGGGATAGTTCTGACAGTGAATAAGTTCCTGTATTTCTACTGGGTGAAGGGTGAGGATGATGCTAAGGTGGGTTGGGTGTCCATGACCGGGTGTCAGTATGGTCATTGTTTACGCTGTTGAATAGCTCTTGGAATAGCTTCAAGTCTAACTTTTTTAAGGTGAAGGCAAACCCGATCTATTATGCCCTCCGGGAGCCAACGACGTGTGCAAAGGAGGTCACGGTGTTCTACTGGTGAAGTGTTTTTCTTGTCTTTCACTTTACTTGGCAAGCGAACCAAGTTTCGTTGTAGAAAATTGAGTATCGTCCACTGGGATTTGTGATATTGATGAATTCTAATAATGTGATATAATTAAATTTATCATGAGCAAAGTGTAAGTGAGTAAATTGGTATTAAATGAGAACAAATGATCGGATTCAATGTGCTTTCTAATATAGATATGAAATTTACTATGAGACAAATGATCGGATTCAATGTACTTTCTAATCTGAATATTTATGATATGATTTTATCAGTCCCGTTCTCATTAATTAATTTAGTTTGATCCCTAAAAACTAAATCCTAAGATACTAGTTTCTCGTCATGATTCCTCAAGAGTCAAAGTTAGTATCTAAGATTCATCCGCATAAACTTGAGAAATACCAGCTAACAGTATCAAATCTATTCCTAAAATTCAAAATTGTTAGGTGCTTGAAACAGATCGGGTTTCCAAAATGTTTTCCAACAAGGTTCGAAAACCTTAAATCATAAAATGGTTGATCTGACTAGATTAAGCAATGAACGTAGAATCAAACACAATTTATGAAATAGGAATTATATATATATATATATATATATATATATATATATATATATATATATAAAGAGAGAATAGATTAGTAGTTACATTGACTCCAATAAAAAGAGTTTAGCCTCTGATGCAGAGGGCCATTACAATCTAGAAGGGAAGAGAAAGAGATTACAAACAAGAAGAGAAGAGAAAGCTTCATTTTCTCTTGAACTTCGCTTTCTTTCTTCTTCTTTTCTTTGCGTTCCTTTATTCACCGCCTTTTCTTTCTTTATCGCACTTTTTAAATCAGCCAATTAGTGTGACAGGGCATTAAAAAAGAGAAGGATCTGTTCAGCGCCTTATAATTCACTAAGCGGATTGGAGAGTCCTTCAACGTGAAGAAAGCTAATCCGTTGGGTGCACGTATAATCCGCTGAGCGAATTTAGGTGGACATGAGCTTGTGCTTACGGCCTTGAATCCGCTGGGTGCCTCAAAATGGACTGAGCAGATTTTCCCCTATGAGCTTCCTTTCTTTTCCTTAGGTCCTGCATCAAAGAAAGGTATACAAAATGAATCCTAAGTTCTACATTTTGTTGAGAAACCCAAAAATTCTTGTCTTTTCATCAATTTGATACTTTGAAGAAAATCACAAGGTAGATTGTCACAAAATTGAGTCATTAAATGTCTAATTGTTAATGTAATTCATCCTAATTTAGACACTTAACATCTACTTGAATCTGGTAAGAACATTATCTATGTAATTCATCGGGGGTGCATGAACCTTTGGGCAAGGCCAGTATTTAGGGTTACATCCTATTATAGGAGGAAGAAAAAAACTACTTTCAAAAGCAGGGAAGAAGGTTCTTATCAAATTAATAGCTCAAACAACTCAACTATTGTATGAGTATGTTTCTGATTCCTCTATCTTTGGGTGATGAGTTCCAAATAATGATAAATTCCTTCTGGTGGGGATATAATATGAGAGGTAAAAGGGATATTCATTAGACAAGTTGGGAAAGGCTAACTATGACAAAGGATAATGGAGGTTTGAACTTTTGTAACTTTTACAGTTTTAATTTGGCAATGTTGGGAAACTAGGGTGGAGGTTACTCTCTACCTTAGATTCTATAGTTAGAAGAATTTTCAAAGCTAAATAGTATCCAAGATCAGGTTTTAGAAGCTAGGTTGGATCATAACCCAAGCTATATATGGTGTAGTATGTGGAGTTTTTGAGTGTTGTTGAAGAAAGGTTTAAGGTGGTGTGCAAGTGATGTGTCATCCATACAAGTTCGGAATGAACTTTAGTTAAGGTGGGAGGATGATCCATACTTAAGGACATAAAACACAATGGTCAGTAATAATCTTTTTGCTGTCGATCTTGTTGTTGATTAGGATGCTATGAGAAAATGAGTTGCTCAAAGCTATCTTTAATTCTTAGGATGATTGATATAAGTTGGTGTTTTTTTCTTTAAAATAATTAATTAAATGAGTCTGTTTTAAAAATATTTATAAAGATTTGTTTTTAGCTTTGACTTGGTCAAACTGTAATTCTCACTTGCAATTTTAGTGTTACATAAACTCTACGTCCACGTGATTTCAGAGTATACAGAAATGCTCCCTTAAAACTGCATTTTGTGATTGCATTTTAATAAAAGTCAGAAACAACTAGATGTGAGTTGCAAAAATACCCCTTAAAAACACAATCCGTGGTTGCACTCTAATAACAGGCATAAAAATGTCGCATGTAAAGCACCATAAAACCGCAAATCATGGCAGTGGTTTATGTGATATTTACCTAACGATAGCAAGTACCCAATGGATAATAATATTTATATTTTATAGAAAATATATTATTTATGCAAATATTAAAATGTAAATATTTATTTTTAAATATTAATTATGATATTTAAATTTTATATTTTTATAATTTAAAGAAAAGTAGCTGCATAAATAAAATATAATTTTATATATTTTAGTTAAAGTTAATTTCATTTATAATTTTTAAAAGAACTATAAATTAAAAAAGCAACTTTTTCTTGAATATAATTTTAAATTTAACAAGTCAACTTTTTCTCTTAACCGATTAAATTACATTAATTTAGGATTTGTAAAATTAGGGTGGGAAATCTTATAAATTTAAAATACAAGGAAAAATATGTAAAATTAACAAAATAGAAATACATAATGTAATAAATCAATAAATTTATTATACATGAAACGTTATGATTAACCGACAATATAATGTTGTTGTGAAAAAAAGATAGATAAAAGAAATTAACTATGTTAGTGGTCAACAACTACTAAACACTTGGTTATTAGGTGAATGCTTTTTATCTTATTTAAGAATATTTATAATAATTTTTAATATATATATATATATACTAAAATAAATATGTGTAATTAGTGGATTTTTTTTTTTTAAAAAAGCATTCCTATAATTAAAAGCTAGTAGACTAAACTTTCAATAAAATAATAAAATATTAGTCTTTTTTTACGACCATAGTAAAATACTACCAACAAGTAAGAATAGTATTTACATAACCATAAAATCAGAAATAAAGTATCTGAGCACATAGAAAAAAAGAAAAAAAGAAAAAAAAAAGAAATCAAGTATATGTATGTACATGTTTATATCACTTCTTTTTGTAAATATACCAACAATAATAAGGATCCGATTCTCTCTGACAATTTCTGTTTCAGGTCTCTTCAGTATTAATCTCAATCGTTGATTTTATTTTAGAGAAAAAATTATACTATTATACATTAATTAAATTAATAATAGATTTTTAGTTTATTTGAGAAAAAAAATATTATAATATTCTATATAAAAATAGAAGTTAATGTCAAGAGACATTAACAATGTAAAAAAAATTTTACATTGTTAATAAACTTACGATACAAGAAGGATTATGATTTTTAAATAAATATTTATTAATATAATTTTATAATATATATTATTTTTAATTTTATTTCAAGAATATTATTTTTCCTTATTTTTATGAGAAGATATAACAATTTTTATTTCTAAAATAACAGTTTTTCAACTTTTTATCTTATCCATTTATTTATATTTTATAGCTGGAAATATGGTTTGAGAGAGATGAAAAAGAATAATGTTGGAGAGAATCCATTTTCCAACAATAACTTATTGTTTTTGGTATAATATGAGTTGAGTTGGTGATCAAAATTTTATGGGTCAAAACACATGTTTCAAAATTTGAAAACACTTTAACAAAGTTATTTACAAATACTACTTTCCCCCTCCCCCCTCAATGATTTATACTTCTAATTAAGGATAAAAGTATATTTCCTCCATCACACTACCATATTATTTTACATCGGCAAAAAATTAAAAATAGATAAAAATAGTTATTTATTAAAATTAACTTTAATATTAATATTATATAAAACAATATTAATATTAAAGGTCAAATATAACATTTAACATTTAATGTGAGATATTTTTTCAACGTTTGTTTTTTGGAAAGAAAGGAGTAATACATATTAATGGCTACTAACATTTAGTTTTGTGTTCTTGTGAGAGGTTGATTTAGTACTAAAGTGCTAAGGAGAGGAAACCATTTGAAGTTTAAATTTCTTCACTAATAAACTAATACTCCAATAACTAACATTCGAAGCACACACCCTTTAAGACATGCCTCCCAACACATAATTTATCCTTGATTGCCAATTAAGGCTAATCCTTCTTCTTGTGAGACGTGGAAGCCTATTGGAGAGGTAGTCCACAAATGGTTGTATGCTTTGGAAAATAAATTTCTCTCAATCAATGGCGGGAAGGGTTATGCTGACAAAATTTATGTTGTTTCCATTGTCAATCTACTATCTTTTGTTCTTCCAAGGTTCTGAAAGGTACAATTTCTAAACTTGAAGCTCTCTTAATTTTTTTTTTGTGTGGGGAGGGGAAGAGGGTAGCAGAACAGTACATTGGGTGTCATGGGGTAAAATGTGTAGCCAAAAGATGAAGGGGGTTTAGGATTAAGAGAATTGCATAAATTTAAGATTTCCCTACTAAGAAAATGAAAGTAGAAGCTTGTTATAGTTGAAAATAGGAAGTGAGAATAAATCATAAAATCGAGGTATCAAACTAACGAGATTAATGGGTGATACAAGGTAGTTAGGAAGAGTGAGTTCTAGGTGGTGGATTGTTTTACACCCTACAGAGGGGCGGGGAGTGAGGTTGGAGGATTGATGGAATGAGAATATTAGACGTCAGTTAGGGGATGGGTAAAATTATGTTGTAGAGGGATAATTGGATCCAGGGTTAGAGTTTGAGATATCAATACCTAAGCTATTTAAGTTAGCTGTTAGCAAGAAAATCATGGTAAAGGAGATGGCAATTGTCAAATCATGTTGTGGTGCGACTGTAGAAATAGGTTGACAGGTGTTCCTAACATGGCAATTGTCAAATCATGTTTGGGTGAAATTATGTCTTGGTGGGAAATATCTGCGACCCTTCATAATAGGATTCATAGTCACTACTATCAGTTTATGGGCTTAATAAGTGAAACAACAACATTAAGACGAACATGATATTTTATTTGGTTTGTAGGAATCTCACATATTTAGAAAAGGTAGAAATGATATAATATCCAGAGAAAAATTACAAAAGACTGATGATATAGTTCAATCAGTACAATTAAAAATGTGGGAATGGTGTTGATGCATGTCTCCCTTGATCTTTTTCTAGAGGTTTTCTTCTTTGGTGAAATGGTTTGTGGAGAGGTAAGAAGTGAGGTGGTTTTAGGCGTAACTTAAGGTAAAATAAGCCTAAAAGAGAAAGTTTGCCACAAGAGATGGAACCCTTCATAAAAACCTAAGGAATTCTCAAAGAGAGAAGGGTGGACACTAAGAGAATTTTGGTCAACTCAAGGTTTTTCCATTCAATAAAGTGTAAAAATACAAGAGTGTGAAGAGCACCTTTTTATAAAGGGAGCTAACCTCTTGGACAAGTCAAGAAGGAAAGGAAGGACTAGGATTAAAAGGAGTCATCCAAGGGAAGAGGATTGAAGCCCAAAGTCCAATCAATCCCCTCCTTTAGACGAGAATTAGTGCCCAAACTACCTCATCCAAGAGTCAAGATTACTCCTTTATTTGTTTTGAGTTTTATTAGGAAAAGAGGGTGTAGTTATCAAACTATCCCTTTATTTCCTAAATAAAGGTCAAAAAGCTAATCTTACCCCTTCTTATTACTAAGACATCTCCTATGTCTTATAGAGGTGAGATCTTCCTCCCTCTACTCTAGTCATGTCTTCTTCTATTCTCCTAGCCATGACCCTAGTAATAGGGCCCTTGCTTGGGGGACATACATCAGGTGTCATGTATTGAACATTCATATGTGGAATGAGTTATGAATCTCATGCTCTGGGGTTTTTATTAGTTGGTATTGCATGTATGTTTTCTTTTTTTCCATTTTTAGAAATTTTGTGATTTTGTTATCTTAAACAAACACATCTTGTGCTTCTATTCAACGTATACTTTAATAATATTCATGGACTTCTAAAAAAATCATTGACATAAATATATTGAGAACTATAAAATAAAATTAGGAGAAAGAGACCTTTAATGACAAATATTATACACATAAATTTGTGTTTTTCCAATAAATTTCAACCAATCACAAATTGTTATATCCAAAAAAGCATGTTGCTAACATTTCTCTTAGTATATATTCTAATGGTTGCTATTAGCATTATTTCACATAAGTAAGTGACTTATGTCACTTAAGTTGTTCAAAGTTTTTTAGTTTTGGTTATGTCACCTTACATATAAAAAAACTATTTTTTGGAAGGAAATATTCTCCTTGTAAGCGCATAAAGTCTCTCATAGAATTAGTCATTAATACCATAACAAAATTAATTTATACCAATACCATGGTTAAAAATAAAAAATTTATAATCAATAATATTATAAAAATTGTTCAAATTTTGTTATGTGGTAGTTAAACAATATTTGATGCATTGTTTTACAGTAGTTACATTACCCTTTTTTTTATTTTCTAAATTATACACTTATTAGAATTAAAATAACTTGAATTATACTAATTAGAAATAAAATATATTATACCATAATTCAATGAACAAATTAGTTATGGAAAAAATAATCAAATTATGGGTTGAAATTAGATGTTTTTCCAAAGATGAGTTGATTAGTCATCTCTATACCAAATTTATTAGATAATAAAATATTCTAAATTTTGTAACTAAATTTTGTTATTAAATACTGTTAAATAAAATTTTTTAATAGAGTTTTTTTATGAACTTCTAATAAAGGGAATCTCAATGTTTTTGTTTGAAAAATATTTGTTTTTTATGTTATTTCCTTTTACCATTTTAATAAATAATTAATCTAGTAATGTAATTATTTTAGTAAAATGAAAAGAATAATTATTATCTACATTAAATTTACAACTGTTTTGTTAAAATAAAGAGAATAGTTACTAGATTTTATATTATTTAAAATATTAAATACACCAAATATAGTTTAATTTCATTTTTATTATCATTTATAAATAAAAATAGAGGAAATAATTATGTATCATCTAATTATGCATTTTCTTATTTTCTCTTCTCATAGTTGCTTTAAACTATTCTTATACATGTTAATACTTTTTCTTAAAGGAAAACTATTTGTATTTAAAAGTGAGGTCTTTTTACTTTTAGTTATCAATATTTTATATATACAAGTTATTAATTTTTATAAACTAACTTATATACAAAACATTATATAAACCACTTTAAGGAGAAATAAAACAAATATAATTTACAAAGATTAAAAACATATTTTTAAAATAAAAAAAGAAAAAAATGTTAAATTACAAGAATGAAAGATAGTTTTAAAACACTAACATAATATAACATAAAACTTATTTGAATAAGTTTTTTAATTTTTTTTGTTAAAATTCACATTTTTATCGATTCTCACTCCTCGCCTTTTTGTCTTTCTTATGATTAAAGTTTGCTTCCCTTTCCACCTTTCTCTTTCCCTCTCTCTCTTTCTCACTCTCTCGTTCTCTCCATTTTTCTCTCCCGCTCTCTCTTGTTCTCCCTCTCTCTCTATATATATATTTAAACACTTAATTTTTATATAAAAACTTTTAAATTTGTATATTCAAATTTATTGAACTTAAGAATTTATACTATAAGTTATTATGTAAGAAATTCTTATTGAATAAACTCTTATACTATAAATTCTTCTATATAAAACCATAATTGATAAAGAACCTTACTTCTTAAATAAATGGTTGAAAATTTCATCTGATATGTGTACATAAAAAAAAAAGGTCAATCACCTTAAATAAAAAAATAGCTAAAATATAGAATATTATATTATCTGTCAAGATAATTATAAAACAAACTAAACTTTTCTTTTATCCTATTTATTTATAAGCTACAATCATAAGCTTTTAAAGTTACTATTGAATTTCTTTTATACTCTTGATTTATTATTAACTCTGTTTTCTATTCCCTCACCTATTTTAGTGTGTTAACATTAAATATAATCCATTTTCAATAAAAGATATTTTTAGAATAAAATTTAAAATTATGGCAAGATAAATGTTGACTAATTTATTACTTTTTTTTTTTTTAAAAAAATATTGTCTAATGTGGTTTTATACCGAGAAAAAAATAATAAGTAGACGAAAGAGAATGACAGTATTATAAAAAATAACTCTATATTAAAATAATTTTTAAGCTAGTATTCAATAAAATTTTAAATTATTGTTATTATGGATATTAATAAAAAATATTAATATTAGAGTAAGCCATATAATTTTTAAAAGAAATTTATAGAATAAAAACTAAAATCATGGTAAAATTAATTAAAGTTGACTAATTTATTACTTTCCCAGTCCCATAAATGTCATTTAATGTTCTTTTATATACATGGAAAAAATAATATGCACATGAAAGAGAATAGTATAGTAATATTATAAAGAGTTTAATTAGCATAATTAAATTTTAAAATATTAATTTATAAAATCACAATTTTTTTATATGAATTTTTTAAATTATTAGTTAATAAAATTAATAAATTTATCATAAATAAAAAATTATGATTAATTGTGAGTTTACATTAATCACTGTAAGTACATATTAATTAAATTTTATTATAAAATTAATTTTACTATTAATATTAAATTAAAATTTTAAAGTGATATTAGTAAGGATATTAATAAAAAACATTTAATATTAGAATAAACCACTCGTTCCTAAAAGATATATACGCTTAACACTTAGATCTTTAAAAGAAATTTTAAGGTAACTAAACCTTAGGTTGATGTGACAATTGGTTTTTAAAGAGTTTAAATAAAATTTTTAAAGTATTTTAGAGTTATTTAAAGTGTTTTAAGTACTAATTTTCACAAAAACATAAAGAATAATTTCTTGAAAAATATTTTAGGGATTCATATGACCATACTTATATCTTTTAGGGACTTTTATTTATTAATATTGGGTAAGTTTTGTTTAAACTTTTTATGAAAACAACCCATTATTTAACATAATAACATTTGTTATAATTTTTTTAGATATTTGATTAATTTTTTTATTACTTATATTAAAATAAACTTTTTCTTGTCATATGTGAACATCTTATTAAATTTTTTTCCTTAAAATATTTTCTTTCTTCCTATCTTTTTTCTCTCTTTCTTTTAATTTTAATATTTTGTTTTTTTTTCTTTCCATTTACTATTTAATATAATACCAAAATTCATTATCATTTTATTAGAGAAAAGAAAATGTTAATATTATAATAATAATATTTTTTATTACTTTAATTTACTATAATAACAATAACTTTTATTACTTTAATATAATAATAATAATAATAATAATAATAATAATAATAATAATAATAATAATTTTTATTATTTACTATATTGATTTATTATTTTAGTACAATAATAATTTTCTTTATTATTTTAATATTAGTCAAAAGAAGAATTGTTATTAGTATATAATAATAATAATAATAATAATAATAATAATAATAATAATAATAGTTATTATTATTATATTCTTATTTTAATATTTTACCATTAAATATTATTATTTTTAAGTAATAAAATAATTTTTTTCTATATATATATCTATCCATCTATCTATAATTTAATATTTATATTAACAAAGGTTTTTTTCATATGTTAGCCTCTCATCAAATTACTTCCAAATCTTATCTACCTATCTATTTTCTTTCTTTTTTTTTCATTTTAGTATTTTATGTTTTTTCTCTTTCCATTTAATATTTATTGTAATTGTTTACTATTTTACTAGAATAATACTTTTTATTATTTAATATAATAATATTTTTATTATTTTACTCTTAGTCAAACTAAATTGTTATTAATGTATGACAATATTTTATTACGATTTTAAATAATAAAATTATTTTATCTATCTATTTATCTATTTACCTACCTATTACTTATGTTAAAACAAGTATTTTTTTTTTCATATGTCAATATCTCATCAATTCTTTTTTCCTAATTTTCTCTTTCTCTGATTTTTTTATTTTATTTTAATTACACTTTCATCTAAATTTATTTTCTATTTAATATTTACTATAATACAAAAATCTATTATTATTTTATTACCAAAGGAAAAATATTTTTAATATTATAATAATCACAATATTTTAGTAAAAGCTATAATAATATTTTATATATTTCACTCTTTTATTATTTTTATTAGTTTATATATATTAGAGGCATAACAATTGAGCAAATAGTTTATTGCGAGAATAGAAAAAAAATTAATAATAATTCTACGAGAAACAAGAAACTCATAAATTTAAAAACACCAAAATATAATTTGTTTACCTTAATACAAATCACTTACAAATGAATTAATTATTTTAAGATAACTTATTTTTTAATTTAAACAAACCCGAATAGTCAAATTTTAACCTATATTTTCGAACATCCTTTTCTAATTAGGACTCTTGTTTTTTAACAAAAGATTTTTTTTTTATTTTGTGAATTTTATAATTAAGGCCCTTCTTTCCTAATTAAGTGTAGTTTAAGATTTAATTAAAGTAATTTAGAAAGTTATTAAAGTTACTTATCATAAACATATTTCAGGGTTAATATTGTAACATTTCCAAATGAAAAAAGTCACTCACTGTTGGTCAATATTCTTAAAAAGATAATATTATTTAAAAAATCACATTAAATTTCAACCAAAATATTTAAAAAATCCGAGTTAAAAAGGAAATGAGTTATTAAAAAGGAATAGAATAATGAAAAAAATTAAAAATTGAAGATTGATTATGGAATAAAATTAATTTTAAAATAACTTGAAGTAGTTTAACAAAAAACTAATACATTAACAATTAATATTTGATATATAAAAAAGACTTGGAGCAATTTAGGTTAAGTTAGTCTAACTAGATAATATTTAAGTATAACCTATTGTTAGGTAAGTTGAGACAAGCTAACTCAATCATGGTTCACTAACTATGATTTATTTAATCCACCTATGCACTTACCCACAAAACAATTTAAATACATTAAACTCATTTGAAGTATGACTTAGAGTGTAGTAAAAATAATAGGTGAGGATATAAATTTTCCCCCTTCCCTCAAACATGTTTAAATACATTTTTTCATGTGTAAAGTGTGATTAAGAAATGCACTAAAAATAAGAATAATAGTAATACTTTATATATGATGAAAAGAAAAAAGAAAAACTAAACATTACTCCTAAACCTAAAAGAAAAATCACTCATGCTCAAATTAACATAAATTTACTCCAAAAAAAAATTCCAACATTAATTATATCAAAATTAAAATCAATTTTACTGTTCTAAAAAAATAGTTTTACAAAGTTAAGTGGGAGCAGAGTCTCATCCTAATCCTTCTCTTAGCACAATGTAGAGACAAACCAAATAATTAGAAGATGATAGCAGTCCTCCTCCAACATTTCAGCACCACCACGTGGACCATCCACCCACCACGCCAACCCTCTCAAAACGTGCCACGTGTCACACACCCGTCCAACATGCCACCTATGACTCCAACAGGGGACAGGTAACAATAACTCCACAAAAGGTAAATAGAATCTTCCCTGTTCCACACCCCCAATTTACCAAAATACCCTCACCCTTTTCCCAATTAACACACATCCCATACCGTATGTGTATTATTTTTTGTGCGTATCTTCTAGTATACGTTACGGATAAGATACACTAATGGCACCAACTAGATTTAAGCCTCAAAGTTCTCAAAAAATTTCATTTCTCTCTCCCTCCCTTTCTCTCTCTCTCTCTCCATAGCTCTAGTTTCTCTCTCTTTTTTTGTCGGTGTACGCAGATCTTGTGCACTCTCCACGCTCTTGGCACCTGCTGATTCTGTTGTTCTTGTGGTTTGGATTTGTGGGGTGTTGCAAATTGTGGTTTTTCTGTTGTGGGTGGCTTAAAGGTGGTATTTTGTGAGGGAATGAGGGTGGTTTTGGTGGTGGGGTGGAGTTTATGATAGAGGGTGGTTTTTGGGTTTGGAGTTTGGTGGTTTCAGAAAGGGAAAGTGCATGTGGGATCCCAATTGGGTTCTATGTTTGGTGAAGAAAGGTTTGGGGGAGGGGAGTATAAGTTGGGATTATTGTGGGTTTGTGATAATGAGCAGGGGTAGGTGGGGGAAATGTGGGTGAGTTTGAAGGTGAAAGTTTTGGTTTTTTGAATCTGGGAACTGGTTTTTGTGCAGTTTGGGTTTGATCTTTACCCCATAGGGAAGTTTTGGAAAATTTGTGGGTGTCAGGGGAAAATGCAGCAAGATCACAGGAAAAAGGTGGAGTTTTTGTGCTTCTGTTGATTCGCTTTGTGATTGTGTGATCAAGATTGGGCAAAAATGATTGCTTTTTATTTTTGTGTTTTTTGTATTTTGAATGTTGTGTGGCGTCGAAAATTTGACAGTGTGATCAGTTCATGGTTGTGTTGGTGAACGAATGGTGGGTGTTGAGAATTTTTCAATGATGAGACTGTAACGTTTCTCATGAGAGTCCATCCATGATTTGGTTTCTCTCTCTTTCGCTCTCTGTATATAATTTTTCTGTTACATATGAGGGATAACGGCTTGATTGGCACCGCCAGATCTTTCTTTTCAACATTTTTTAGGTTTGGATGAACTTTACTTGCTTTTTTAACGGTTTAGATAGATTTTTTGGGTTGTTTTATTGACCCATCATTTTGATTTTTTTTTTTCTCTTTCTACACTTGTTGAGTTGTGCTTTGTGGAATTTGTGTCAATACCAAGTGGCAGTCTTGGTCTATATGCCTTCAGCTTTCCCCCTCCTCGGATCAGATTTTATCTACTATTTGTTTTTGTTTTGTTAGGTTTTTAGTTTTTTCTTTTTCTATGGCTGCATTTCCTGTTTCATTTTTTGTGTCAGTTTTGACACTTGTATTTAGTACGTTCTTCTATAGATTTGTGAAACAACTTTTACTTTTTTTGAACAATTAATTATGTACAGTAAATTGTATAAGGCTTTGCAATTAATTAGTCTGTGAAAAAAAGTGGATTTTATACGTCAGAGGAATCTCTTGATTTGAAAGAGAATAGGAAGTCTCAGTTTGCTTCAAGGTGACTGACACTCTCTTGAATGACAAGTAGTGAATCAAAGCAGATATATGTATTTGATTTTTGTGTGTCAAATGTATTGCGATACATTTGTTGGTGTTAAATGCTAAATTTCTCCTCCTTTGAATGTTATTCTGCTCGATAGGAGGTACGGTGGTTGCATCAAAGCAATGTGTGCTTTTATGTTTAATGTGTTTGTTTGCTTGTGTTATTCCAATGTATGTGGCAATGGTCATATTCCTATGAATAAAATCTGACTCTTCTTTGAATTTATGACTCTTTGAGTCTTTGATGTGAATTCTCTAACTCTAAGGAAAAACACAATTTTTTAATTTTTTATTATGTAAGAAAGAAAGAAATTCTTTTTATCTTAACGTCTTTCTATGTTACATTTTTGCTTTTACTTTGATGTCTTGGGTTCATTTGCAAATGTTGACAATTTCAAATTCTAACTTGCCTGCTTTTGCTATCCTACAGGGTTCATTAGAGATGGATTTTTTCTCTGAATATGGTGACGCCAACCGGTACAAAATTCAAGAAGTCATTGGGAAGGGAAGTTATGGTGTTGTCTGTTCAGCCATTGACACTCACACTGGTGAAAAAGTGGCAATTAAGAAGATTCATGACATCTTCGAGCATATATCTGACGCTGCCCGCATTCTCCGTGAGATAAAGCTGCTTAGACTTCTAAGACATCCTGATATTGTTGAAATAAAACACATTATGCTGCCTCCGTCAAGGAAGGACTTTAAAGATATTTACGTTGTTTTTGAGCTCATGGAATCTGATCTTCATCAAGTCATTAAAGCCAATGATGACTTGACAAAAGAACACTATCAATTTTTTCTTTATCAATTACTTCGAGCACTGAAGTATATTCACACTGGTACACATCGCTATATTGTAGTTACTTGTATAGAATATATACATATACATATATATATATATATATATATATATATATATAATATAATATAATATAATAAATGCATATTGTGCAGCTACTGCCTATAACTTGTGTCTTTTACTCTCACGAATCACTAGTTGTATGTTAAACTGAATAATTTCTAAGCTTTCCTGCCAAAGAAGATGTCAGGAATTTTGCACATTATCCTTCTTTAACTGTCACTTTTTTTCCCTTTCTTATTTTGCCCTTGATGTCAATATTGCATACTTTTAGTTTTTGTCAAAATGTGAGACCATCTTCATGTCCTCTTTGTACTTTGTGTTGTCTATTTCTTAGCGAGTATTCTGGCATTGATATCAATATTGCTTATCTAATTATTAACTTATACATTGCAGCAAATGTCTATCATCGAGATTTGAAGCCAAAGAATATACTGGCAAATGCAAACTGTAAGCTTAAAATCTGTGATTTTGGATTAGCTAGGGTTGCCTTCAGTGACACACCAACGACTATATTTTGGACGGTATTCTTTTGAAACATTTGCATTGTCCTTTACTCGTTTTAATTTTTTGTTTTTGTTGTTATGGTTATTGTTATTTACAATTTCTCATGACTGATGTTTCTTGCTTGTTTAATGCAATTGTCTGTAGGATTATGTTGCTACAAGGTGGTATAGAGCTCCAGAGCTATGTGGATCATTTTACTCAAAGGTATGGCTTTTCCAGATTTCTATTGACATTATAAAAATGAGAGACAAAATATCTGTACATACATAGTCTTGACTCACCGTACCATCATAAAGCATTCTTGCTGTCATATGATACATCAAACTAACACTATATTGCATAACCAATTATTAACACTTCAGTATGCATCCCTAGTCTTTAATTTGGTCAAGAATCAAGATTATTGATACTTTGATAGGAAAAATACAAGGCGTGATTTATACATGGTGTACCTTGTGTGTAGAAACAAATCACTTATATATATATATATATATTCAGTTATTTTTCATCACATTCCACTAGGTGTCATTAGTCCATTATAATTTTATAGGGTTTTTGATTGAACTTACTAATTAAGCATAGTAAACATGGGGTTGTATTTGTTGGGGAGCTTCCTGGGAAAATGTTGTATCATTGTTGACTTGTGTGCTGATTTCATGTGTATTGGCTGTTGTTGAATAATCCATCTGAACTTTTCTTTTTATTTGGTTGCAAAGTGATACATCACAATGGTACCATTTTCAGATTCACATTTTGTAGGTCTAACTTTTTAGTAAATCTTGATGCAGTATACACCAGCAATTGATATTTGGAGTATAGGTTGCATCTTTGCTGAAGTACTAACTGGAAGGCCACTTTTTCCTGGGAAAAATGTAGTCCATCAATTGGACCTGATGACAGATCTTCTTGGGACTCCTTCACTGGATACTATATCACGGGTAAATTTTTTCTCCAATTGTGGAAGAACCATTTCTGTTGCATAGCTTAGTTCTGAACTAAAGATTACCAATACCTTCTTGTGACCGTTTTTTTGTGTTGGATGCAGGTACGCAATGAGAAGGCAAGAAGATACCTAACTAGCATGAGGAAAAAGCAGCCTGTGCCATTTGGTCAGAAATTTCCTAATGCTGATCCATTAGCACTTCGGTTACTGGAAAAGTTGCTGGCTTTTGATCCAAAAGACCGGCCTACTGCTGAAGAGGTTCGTTACATTGTGCATTAGTCCTTATGTGTGTGAATTATACCTGTATTTAAACATGGTATCTTGACCTTTATGCCTAAGATTAAACGTTTTTCTGTCTTCAGGCATTGGCTGATCCCTATTTCAAGGGTCTCGCAAAAGTTGAGAGGGAACCATCTTGCCAGCCTATCACAAAAATGGAATTTGAATTTGAAAGGCGAAGAGTCACAAAAGAAGAAATTCGAGAGCTGATTTTCCGGGAGATTCTAGAGTATCATCCTCAACTATTGAAAGACTACATGAATGGAACAGAGAGAACTAATTTTCTTTATCCAAGGTTTTTGTTTTGTTAATTGCTTTTCAACTGTTAATGCCATGTTATCTTTTTTGTCCTCTTGATTATTGTCAATTTTGAATTTCAACTTTATCTTTATTTTTTTTGTGCAATATTTTGCAGTGCTGTTGAGCAATTCAGAAAGCAGTTTGCTCATCTGGAGGAAAACGGTAAAAATGGTCCTGTTATGCCGCTTGATAGAAAGCATGTTTCTCTTCCAAGGTAATTCTGATTCTTAAATCCAGCTGCTTTGGATTTTGTGGCAGTTGTTGTTGCACAGCGATTGTAGCTTTATTGTCCACAAATGGTTACTTTATATTCAATTATACTTATGTTAAGATAGTAGTCACAAGATTGAAGTAAGGTCTTATAGTGTGGTACCCTGTAGCTATCAGGCACTTATCGTTTAAGTACTTCCCAACCTATATAGTTGCTGCTCTTTCAATGTCTTGGCATAGTGTGGGTAAATGACAGTTTGGTAGACCAAAAAATAATCTCACCAACTCCTTGCTTCATTTGGTTGTGTGCTACTTATATAACTAATGTTCATTTATAAGGAGTGTAATATATTTTATTATATTCTCATATTTTTTACTTATTGACAGGTCTACAATTGTACATGCAAATACAGTACACGCAAAAGAGCAAACAAATATTGCTTCCAGCAAAAGCCGGCCGACAGCTGAGGAATATACCAAGACTTCAAGGGATACAGAAATTCCAGTATCAAGATCAATGCAAGGGCCGCAAAGAATTCCGCTAGGTATATGCTTGTTATCATTGTAGTCTGTTAAGCTTATGTGCCTGATCATTGGACAATAATCAACACTCTCATTTTTCTTTTCAGCAAAACCTGGTAAAGTTGTCGGCCCCGTTGTTCCATACGAGTACAGTAACATAGTCAACAAGGATTCTTATGATCCCAGGTCATTCATTAGAGGATCTGTGCTTCCTACTCAACCTATTCCCCCAGCATACTACTATCAAAGATCCAGTACTGGAAACCAAGAAAGGCCAGCAACAGAAGCTGACAAGAGCCTGCCTTTGCAGGCTAAACATGCACCACAATGTGGGGTTAATGCCAAGATGGCACCAGATATAGCTATTAACATTGATACAAATCCCTTTTTTATGACAAGGGCAGGAGTTAACAAGTTAGAGCAAGGTGATCAAATAGCCATAGAAACAAACTTGTTGCAGCCAAAGGTTCATCAATATGGTGGAATGAGTGCTGCAGCTGGGGCCACTGCTCTTAGAAAGGCTGGGCCTGTTCAGTATGGCATGACAAGAATGTTCTAGAAGGGTGTTTTTCTTGTGAATATTTTGGCCAGAGGGAGCAATCCTTGTAGAGAAAAGAGCCATTTGTAGGGATGGAGCTGCAGGCTCTGGTGATTGTTTGTATAAAATGAAAGAGTGGGGCATAGAGGCAGCACTTCCCTAGAAAAGTGCCAGCTTTCTCTGGTCCACAAAGGTATGAACTTTGGTTACAACTATGAAGAAACTATTGACAATGAAAGTGAGTCCTATCTTGTTGGTCAAATCCATAACCTCATTTTAGGTGTTTGCAGTGAGGACACAACAGCCTGAAACAAATTGTCTTTGATGTTAGTGCTTTTAGTTGGATTAATGGAATTTTACAAACCTAGCATCACCTTATACTCTAATAAATTTTGGTTCTGAGATTCAAAAGCACCGTCTAAATTATATACTGCAAAGATGGAATTTACTCTAAGCAAGAGTTAGAGCAAATAAGGCGCCTGATTTTCACTTTGTCACCCATCAGATCAAATAAAAAAACCCTTTCTTCAAACTGGCGTAATTTCAATTTTCCCCTTAATTATTGGCACTAATTAGACTTTTTTATTTATTTTATAAGAGATTAGTCCACTCTGATGGTATCAATTTTAGTTTTCACTCATAAATGAGATTTTTCTAAGAATTATACTTATTAACTGAAATTTTCTATTTTTCTATTATATTGAGTGTTTAAATTTGTTTTATATTTGTAATTTTAATTTCTTTTAAACACTTATTTTATTACAATTGTATGTTTCAAAAACTCTTGTTACAATTGAAATTTTATTTGATTTTAAAGTTTTGTTCCTGATAAATTGTATTAATTGAAAGTTTTTTCTTTTTGTTAGATACCTTAATCATAGTTATGTATCTTAAATCTCATTTCAATTCGTATTGAAGTTGAATTCAATTTTCAAATGTTAACTTTTGAGACATCATTGTATTAATGAAGATTTTGTGGATTTTTAAATAATTTATTTAGATAGCTTTCCAGTTAAAAAAGTCTTGTTTCTTTATTTTTTGTTTGATGAAATAGTAATTTATTTTTTAATAATAAAAATACCTACTTTTGAATTTATTTATTTGTTTTATGCTATTCATGTAACATGTGAAAAACTAGTTAGTTATTTTAAATATGTATGCCTCTTAACAGTTATTAAAAGTGTTACTAATCCCAATTTAATACATAATTTAGTAAAACTGTCAATTATTTATTTTATTTTTTATTTCTAAATTTTTGAATAAAAATATTTTTAGTTGTTTTTTATTATTAAACTTGAAGGTAATATTAATTACTATTTTATTTGAATAGTCCTAAAAATAGAGAAAAGATGTTATATGAAATGTTAAAATAATAAATAAACGAAAAGTTTCAAAATTAATTTAATAAGGACAAGATTAATTGCATTTTTAGTTCGTGTATTATAATATTAAATGATAGATAAAAGTAACAAAAATAATTTTTGTAAATTTAATTTTCATTCGGTCAATACTATAGGCAATAGTAAAAAGTAAACTAACTGAAGGCGTGATCATTGATCAAGATAATAAAAATAAAATACTTGTTAAAAAAAAGAATATATTTGTTCCATTGAAAAAAAAAAATTCAAGTGAAAATAACATAGAATTTTCTGAAGGCAGAATTACTCATCCACTGTTTTGGGATTAACTAACTTGAAAATTAGTTATTTTTGTTTTTCATTAGATAGTCGCTTATGTAATAAGAATTTACTAAGTAAATATTTATTACAAACTAAACTATTCTTCAATTGAGAAAATAATATGCATTAACAAACTATTAAATAATTTATTACTTTCATTTAATTACAAAACTCTGTATACAACAAATTTGTTAATTTTTTAAAAAAAATATTTGAAAACTGTTTTACAAACGTATCAGCGTTAAACTCTATTTAACCTATTGAAATGAGTTAAAACAATTCATAAAGAGGTCTGTATAGTATACACTAATATAATAGGAACATATTAGTCAATTTTCTTTTTAAAATGAACTTATTAAATATATAATTTTTTATTCGTTTGGAAAAAAATTAGCGAAAAAACGCTAAATAACTTTTTCCCCCTTATCTTTTTTCTTCTCATGCAATGAAAAAAAAAACTGACATGTTTTGGCGAAAAAGGTATGAAACTGTAAGCGCGCGAAAGTTGCATCCTGGTTCTGGCTTCCCGGAAAACGCTCCTCCTCATGGTGACTTCGTCATCGATTCTCTTTCCACTCTTCATTCTTCATTCCTCTTTCCTCTCTTTCAATTGCCACCGACAAAACGCCACGGCTCTTCATAATGGAGGCCCCGAACGGCGTCGTTTCGAAGATCGAGGCCTTGGAGCGCGAGAACGCGGCCAAAAAGGACGAGAACCAGAGGCTCAAGAAAGAGATCGATTCCTTGCGGCGCGAGGCGGCGGAGCTGGAGTCCGAGGCATCCGCGGCGGAGGAGGCGGCATCCGAGGCGGAGGAGCTCCGGAAACTCCTCGAGGAGCGAGAGCTCACAGTCTCCTTTCTGCAGAGGGAAACGAAGATTCTGAAGCAGTCGAACGCCGAGAGCGAGATGAAGGTTCGCGATCTGGAGCGGAGGCTCGGAATCGTGGAAGTGAAGAAGAGCGAGGAGCGGAGCAAGCGCGTCAGGGTTCAGGAGGAGATGAAGGAGAAGGTGGATGAGAGAGAGAGAGAGATTGAAGCGTTGAAACAGAGAATTGTGGATTTGGAGAAAGTTGTGGAAAGGAGGGAAGGAGACAGTGTGAACGACGGTGGACGGAGGAAGGGGTTAGTGTTTGTTTGGCCGGTCGTGGCCGCTGGCGGTGCAGCCGTTGCTGCAGCCGTCTATTTCTGCCTTCGTAAACGTAGGTGACATCGTCTTTGTTTTCATTCCAAACACACCCTATACTCACGTCCTCTTTATTTTATTTTTTAGTTTACATAACAATAAATAGGAGTCTGATTTTTAATTTTCTTTCTATTAATAAAATTTAACAAATTTAAATTTGTAATTAACTCTACGAAGGTAAATTATAAACAACTATTTTTAATTACTTATTTCATATTTATATTAAGAATCCTAAAATAAATTTTAAGAAAAAAATTCTTTTAAATAAGATAGTTATATGTTTTATCATGCAGACTTTAAATAAGTAAAAAAAATAAAATCAAATAAGTAATTTGTAACAAAGGTTTGTTTGGTCTCATTTATTTTTACCTTAACTTATTTTTAAGTTAAAGTAAATATATCAAATAAGTAGTATTTGTATAATAATTATTTAAGGTGAATATATCAAATAAGTAATATTTGTATAATAATTAATCAACCACAGTTTCAACCTTTAGTTATTTGCTTTAGATATAGAAAAAAATAATCGCCTTATTTTGTTTCATGTCTTTTTTTCATCTTTGTTTTTAAATTAGTTTAATTTATTTATAGAAATATATATATATATATATATTTTTTTTTTTCTCTTTTATATATATATATATATTTTTTTTTTCTCTTATTTATATATATATATATATATATATATATATATATATATATATATATATAAATAAGAGAAAAACACTTTAAGATAAAAAATTTTATATTAACAGTTAATCATAATTCTTTATATATTAACAGTTAATCACAATTCTTTATATATAATATATTTATTTTTCTAATTAATATTTTAAAAATCATGTGAGTGAAAAGTATTAAAACTCCTTTACACTTATAGTGTATAAATGTTAAACTCTATAAATAAAATATTATCATATTGCTTAACAATACTAATCAACAAATATACCTATGATGAGAGGATTAAATTGTACTCTATTATCATTAGGTCACATAAAAAGGTCTAAGCAACTTAAAAAGTTATTTTTTTAATTTAATAATTTATTAAAATAGGTGAAATTCAACTTAATTCAAATTCATAGAATGAATTATAGAGTAAATATATACAATTACTTTATTATATAACTGGTGGAGATGAGATATCTAATTATTCACTAAACTTTTAAATAATTTTTACCTTTATTATACATGATAAAGAGGAAAATATCAAAGGTCGTGTTAAAAAACTAACAATTTGGTATTTGAACTTTCAAGGGAATGAGTATATATTTAATTTAAAAATTTAATACTAAAAAAATATATACAAATTATATTTGTAATATCATAAATACATAATGAATACTTTGAGAAATTAAATTTAAGTTGAGCTGAATTTTATAATTTAAGTTTGGCTAAAAGTATGTATTGCATAACTTGATTTATGTAGTTACTTTTATTTTAAAAGTACTTTTATCAAAACGAATTTTGTTTGGGTAACATTTATGAAAAATACTTTCAAATGTAAAATGATTAAAATGGATATGAATTTTACAATATGATATTAATGTTATTTATTTGGTTAATTTTAAATATGTTTGAATTGATATTGTATTAACATGTTATATTTTTAAAAAAATGTTGTTAATGTTATAAATAAAATTTTAATTCATTATGACATAACAAATTGAAATAAAAACAGAATTAATTAAAGTACCATAATATCCATAAAGTAAACAACAATAATTAAATGCAAACACTCCAAATTATAGCATAACATAAGAAAATACAAATACAGTTTTTTAATTAATTTTAGAAGCCTGACTCTGAAGTTACATATATGTTCAATAATTTGATCTAGGTTGAAGAGGTCAGAGTTAAAGGTTAGGATTAATCTTTACCAATATGGTCATCATTATTATATTTGACCATATTTTCATAACGTTTAAACTCGGAATCAGTTTCATATTTTCTTGAGATAAATTGTGTATATAATCGTTATTTGAACTTGAGTTTTTAATTTGAACTTAGGCATCCGATATAAAATTGCAAACCTATTCCCAAAGTCCTTTGTATTGTGCACTCTCAAACTTGAATAGTAATAATTAAAGATCTTATTATAATTTGTAAATCTAAATGAATGCCTAAAGTCTAGAAAGAGATAAAATTCACATTTAATTCATATAGACCAACATATATGATTGATGTTGGATAAGAGGTGGATGTGAAAGATTCACCATAAGAGTTGTTAAAGAGTAAGGATGATAATTATGTTCGCTCTCGTGAGTATCGCTCCATTCCTTTTCAATTTTGAAGGGGAAAATTTGCATTGTTGGTTCTCGCCCCCATTTCTGCTTAGGATAATTGGGGACAAGAATGGATGTGAGTTTGTTAGTTTTTGCTGCCACCCCACATTTATGTTTAACATATAATTATATATTAAACAAAATCTCACATGTTTGTGTATAAATGCACATTCTTGTGGACCATTAAAACTAAAATATAATTAATAACTTAATATATAATTTATTTATTTAATTTAATAAATTAAAATATAATTTATTTAATAAATTATAAGTAATTTAAATTATAAAAAATAATATAACGGGATACCCACGGGTATACCTGAACCCCAAAATACTTGACGGGGATGTGGACATGGATTAAAATTTCATACCTGCTTCCTTTATACTCGCTTCCGCCTCACACTTTTCGGGGACGAGCAGGGCCAAATACGTCCCCGTCTCGCTCCGTTGCCATCCCTATTATAGATTGCAACCCACTATAATGTGGTCTTTTAGTGGCCGTACCAATGACCATGTGCCATTGTGGATGATTGCATCAAACTTAGCAGAGATAACCTGTCTCTCGTGATCATATTTCATAGCTTCCCTCACTATAGATGGTTCAATGTTCTCAACTTGTGGATGGTGTGAGACATGGAATGCCTTCTTGGGTTTGTGAATGTTATTCTTCGGCCGAGTCACCATATGGGGCCATGGGAAAGGGAGAGTAACAAACAAATATATGCATGGCTTGGATTAAGGTTCAAGTTAGTGTAAGGACGTAGCCATGGGAAACATAAGTTGAAAGAGTGTAAGTGTAATGAGTTGTGGTTGGTTTTGTGGAGTAATTCATATGGGGAGTTCATGTCTAAATTAGGAGTTGGAAAATGATTTGAGATAAGTGGCAGTGGTGAATGTATAAGACCAATATTTTGGTGGAAGTTGGGCATGGTGTAATAAGGTTCTACCTATTTCTACAATGTGTCTATGTCAACGTTAAAAAATTTAGGGGTATGAGGGGTGTGGTGAAGTGTGAGATGCCATGTTTATTTAAGTATTGTTTGATTTTGAGGAATTCACCCCATCATATACAAGATGTAGATGAAAATACTTCTCAACAAGGTTTTTGAATTGAGGAAATATTATTGAAACATCTGACTTATTTTTTAATGGTATAACCAAACATACTTAGAAAAATTATCAACAAAAACAAGGTAATATAAAAAACCATGTAATGATCTAATTGGAGCAGGGCCCCAAACATCCGTGTAGGCAAGTTCTAATGGCTTGTTGATGCAGACACTCAAAACAGAGAAAGACAACTTGTGATTCTTGAAACTACTACATGAGACACACGAGACACTATTGTTCACTTTTATTTTGTGGAGAGATGTCATGTACTAGAGAATGCGTTCAAACGGATGGCCAAGTATATGATGCTAGGGAGAATGTGATGCGGATGTATAGACAAGTGCTATGGGATTGTCAATGGAGGATGGATACGGTAGAGGCCATGATTATGGAGTCCTTTTATGAGTGACGCTCTTATCTTCCGATCCTTCTCCTGAAAATAGTTAGGAAAAAATTCAATCGAGACATTGTTAGTTTTGCATAAAGAGGAAACAAATAATAAATTGCGTGAAATTGTAGGAAACATGCAAAACTTTGTGTTATTTGGGTGTATGTGAAGTGGTATCTAAAACGATGTTACCAGTGTAGGTTATGGGAAGACCAGTACCATCACCAACAATGAGTTGATCTTGGTGGCAGTAAGAATAAGATAAGTGCAAGTTGTCAAGATCATTCGTGATATGGTGAGTGACACCGAAGTCTATGATCTAGTCTATGGACATATGATGGTCATGGTTTGAGCATGATGTGCAAAGGCTCCTGTATTCTTTTTGGGATGACCATGTATCTTGTAACATGTCTTAGTGGTGTGACCAAGTTTATCACAATATTGGCAGAAAACCTTGCGAGAAGAGGAGCCAGGAGAAGTGAATCTATTATTGGTTGAGTGAGAGGTTTTGTTTTGACGTGGGTACTTTTCTTTATGTGCAATGGCTATTGGTGACAAATCATTTTTGTGATAATCTCTTTTGAAACTCTCAAAATTTGAGAAAAGATCATGCAATTCTTCAAATCCAATAGGATTTTCTTGCATACAAAGAACAACAGATACCCCTTTGTAGTCGGCACCCAACCCATTGATAGTATGAATAATGAGATCAACATCATCCACGAGGGCTGTTGATTATGACTAATTTTTCAGCCAAGGATTTGATGCCATGAAGATACATAGTCATGAAGACACCTTTTTCAAGTACATGATTCTAGCACAAGTCTTACTAGCATATCTTTTATTTAAGGTATCCTATGCTTACTTGGAGGTCTTGACATTGCCAAGCAATGTGATCACATTTGGATCAACAGAGGAGATTATTACATGGTGGACCAATTGATCTTAATGCTTTCAATATGAGAAGTCACAATGAGAGGGTGATGGACACGTGATTATGCCATCAACAAACCGATGAGGTTATAACCCACGAGAATATATGCCAAACAGGGTAGTTTGTTCCATTTAGTTTAACAATATCATGGTTAGCGAGAGCCTAACTAAGTTGGAATCAAAGAACGAAAGGTTGGTTGATTGAGAAGACATGATAAGTGGATGATTGAGAGTTGTGAAGTTAAAGCTGTCGATCCCATATGGATGTTAGCAGAATAGGTTTTTTTATTCTCATTGTTTATTGAAGTGCAACTCTTCTTGTATAAAGGTGTAAAAAAGTTTGTTACAACTGAATGATAATGATAAACAATAATTTAAATTTAAAACTAGGAGAACACAACAACTTATAACAAAAACTTATTTAATATTTGGAAGGACATTCACAAATATGTGCGTATCATGTATTATGATATCTCATTTTTGTAATGCAAATTTAAAGCTTGTTTCAATCACACAAATAACCATATGCTATTCATTAAATCACACATGGGATATGAGTCCCATTAATCTCCCCTATAACATTCTTAAAAAAAGACTAATATCATCATTCACTTTCAATTTTTCTTCGAACATGATGAAACTTAAGGTGTGTTTGACAAAATTAGTTGAAAAGTAAAACTAGCTAAAAAACTAGATGAAAGTTGACAAGCCAGTGGTAAATGTTTGGTAAAACTAGCTAATCAACTAGATGAAAGTTATAAAATAACAAATAAAAACATAATTAATTATTAGATCAACAATGATGTATTTAAAATAATTATAACATATTTTAATAATATAAATTAATTATATATTTAAATATAAATTATTATAATTATATATTTAAATTATAAATTTCTATAATAACATTTAAATTATTATTACTATTTAAATTATAAATTTATGTAATTACATATTTAAATAATAAATTACTATAATTAATATTTAAATTATAATTTTTTATGATTATATATTTATATTATAAATGAATATAATTATATTAATAAAGGAAAGATGTTGTATAATGTCATGAGAGAGAATTAGTGGAGGACAAACATTAATTAATGAAGGATAAACATATAAAAATAAAACTAACTAGTAGCTGAAAATAAGAGAACTTCTAGAAAAACTACTTGATATAGTTTCTTTAAAAAAACTAGTAGCTCCTAAAAAAGCTCCTAGACTTTTGCTATCTAAATGAAGTTGAAATCATTTTTGTCACCATTTCAATTAGTTTTTCAGCTTTTAGTTAACTAAAATGACAAACCAAACACATTGTTGTGATATGATATATTACATGACTAGTTAGTTTAAGACAAGCATAATTTAACATAAAGTTTAGTTGTCTTTTTATCCCATGTAGTCATGCAACCTTTGACATTTTCTTTGTCTACAAAAAGAACCATTTACACGTGTGGATAACAATTGTTTAGTATATGTGGAATCATACGAACACATGTGTTTTTAAAGAAGAGACCTTTCAAACTGAAAAACAAATGCAATAGATTCATTATCACATTTAGTCTTGGCTATATTGTTTTGATTTCTTTTTCATATTTATTTTTTGATTGGCTTATGAATTCTGCTAGTTGTGTTATAGGGGGAGAATATGGGTGGATTGATTTGAGGTAAATGTATATAATGGAATGATATAATGTGGTGGGGTGGATAATGTAAAGGATAAATATGGGTAAAATGGTTGGAAAAATGTATGTAATGAAAAGATATGTTGGGACTGAGATTGAAGGTGATTTGAGTTGGTTTGCTCTTATTTGATATTAGACACATGTAATTAGGATCTACTAATAATTCCTGCAGAATCTCTAGATGTAATTCATTTTGTGATGAGATAGGTAGGAATGATGATTGATAATTTTTAGATTTGGTAATATTATTTAACCATTATTACCCCTCCCTTGTATTTACTTGAGTTTGCTTAAAAATAAAAGAAGAACCTTTGCAGTGTCTTTTCTCCCATCGACACTCATTTTGCTACCGTAAAAGAAAATGACAATTCATTTACAATCTTAGTATAAAATTGACAGATACCAGATCATTAATGTGGATACAACAAAAAATCATCAAACAAAAAATTATAATATATCCGGTCAAAATGATAGGGCATGTTTTCATAGAAAAGTAATAAATTAATAAGGATTTCAATAAAACAAATGACACTACACCTAAAAAAAGAGATGCATGGGAGTTGAGAAACTAAAAGGATGTAGATCAAGAAAAGAAGGGAGTAAGGGATTTTAACAAGTGATGACTGGTATAGATTGTTGAAAATCAAATCCAGCAATCACTCCTTTAACGACACCTTGGTTGAACAGAAAAGAAACTCAGCTAATGTTTTGAGGTGAAATGAACGTTACAGGGCAAATGACGATCAAACCAAGGAAAACCAAAATAAGCAAAACATGACGTTCATTATTGGCAGCAGTAGATTGGACGTTAGGGTTCTCGAATGCGAATTCAAATGATAATTTATCATTTACTATCTATTTTTATAATTTTCACTAATTTCAATTTATTTACTATCATCCTAACAATCTACATAAAGGATAAAATAAATTGCATTTGTTCAATATAAGCCAAATCAAGAAACTTGAAGAGACATAACTAAAAGAGCAAAAAAAAAATCTTATGTTTTTAATCATTTTTTAATTATGTTTCTGAACCTAGAAATCTTATAAAAAGTGAAATAAAAACATTAAAGAGACAACACAACCACTTGCAAAGGAACATTTCTATCAAAGAGTTTCAAATTCATTCTCTTTAATCAAATAACAACCTTTGATAAAGCATAACAACTACATATTGTGATAGTCAATCCAGCTTTTCCTTCAGGATATCATCCCTTTAAATTGAACAAATTAAAAGATGGTGCATCAACTAATTGATCAATGAATTAATGAAACTTTTATTGTGATTGATCTAATAGATTCTCCCTACGACATTCATATGGGAGACCATGAGCATAACGTCTTAGGTCATGGCAATAGTCATAAACTACCCATTTTGAAAGAACCTCTCTCATTTTGTTCTTGCCTTCATTATCAAGACTGTTCTTGACACTATGGAAATCCTTGCAATTTGCACCACCTGGCTTTGCAATGCATGCATTGGCATTGAAGTATTTGAAACCTGCCACGAATGGAGCATTTGATAGATCAAGCTTCACTGCCCCCCATCTTGTTGCCCAAGAGTCTCCATTCCAAAGAGTGGTGTAAAGCCTCATGGGTTGGCTTGTAGGGAATGGAACACCAATTGTTTCCCTATTTACCATTACTCTAATGGGAATGTTATCCACCAAGATTCTGAAACCACATCAAACATGCATGGATAAATTTGGAATCTAATATACATCATTTTTAATCTTAAGGTTAGAATTAAGGTTTTGTTCAGAATGTAGTCACATGGTTATGATTTATTGCTATATAATAAGATTGTTGATTTTTATAGCAATTGTTTTAAAAATTATACTCTCTGGTTTTTTAATTTGACACTTTTAACATAAATCTCACATACTAATAAAAATAATCATATTAGTTATGTTATAAATATTATCAAAATAACACAGAATTTGAGAATTTTGAAAGGAGAGATGAAACTTTTGTGACTTCTGAAATTCTCCTTAAAAAAATATACATACTAAGATTTTATTAGAGACTAATAAGAAAAAGAATTAATACTTTATAAAAATTTCAAATTCCTTATAATTAAAAAGTACCAATAATTCCTTAAAATATGATATATAAAAAAATAATCGGATGAATTATTATTTAATTTTTAATTAATTGATATCGTAAAAATCTTATATCTTAGTATAACAAAATTAAATTCTTTTATACAAATATCAAAATTAAATGTAATAGTAATTACATATATACTTTCATTGAAATTTCCACCTATTTTCTTATAAAATATCCTATATACCAGTACCTATTATTTTATTTTAAAAAGATATTTTTTCTTGTATTTTTTTATGTAAGAACCACATATATGGTAATTTTAAAAAACATTAACAAATGGATTTGGGAAATGTTTGGGTATAAATTTTAGTTAAAATGTTCAAGTGCAATTACATAATCTCAAGAGAAATTAGTGATTAGTGTAATTCTCCCTTTTGGTTTTGTAGTTGCATATGTCCAACTATATATAAGTATTTTGTTACTTACATTATACTATGATCGTTCCAATCAATGGAATAGGTGTGGAAGTCCTCGGTTGGATCAAACCAAAGATAGTATTGCATCTCACGACCACCAACACCATCGGCATATACATTGGTTGAGAGCAAATAAGGATCACCACTCAAGTTGCCCAAAAACTCTATATCTATCTCATCATGGTTTGATCCTTGAGAGCTTAGCTGCGCATGAAACACATGTCAATAATACTAGTATATATGGACTTAAAACGTTGTTCTATGGTAAAATGAAGAGATGAAGAAGAAAAAATCGTTGGTTCGAATTTTTCCACTAACAAAAACTAACACATTAATAACTAATATATGACTTATAAAAAACACTAGTCTATATATAATATATGAGACATGTTATATATGAATGATAAAGATTTATTTTACTTAAAATTATTTATACGGTTATTATACAATAAGATAAATATTAATGACATTCTCTTACACATTATTTTTTAACACTTTCTTGTTAAAATTTATTAAAAATCAATAATTTTGATGGACTCCACTTCATATTTAATGATTATATTTGAAAGTAGGACTCCTAAATAATTTTCAATAAATTTTAGTTCATCATAAAAATAATTATGAAAAGAGTGTTAAAAGGATTGCATTAAAATAAATGTCCCTCAATACACAAAAAATTGATTATTAAATACTAACAAAAACAAAGATATTGTTAGATATTATGTATTTACATTTCTATATTGATACATAAATTCTTATATCAATCAATTCTAATATTGAATATGACTAGAGAATAGAGATCGAATAAAATTTGTAAAAATATGAAGTTATTGACATAAAAGAAATTATATTTTTAAGAAGGATAAAATAATCATAAAAATATGTAAACCAAATATCTTATTTTATATATAATGTTATTGATAATTTTATTGTTAATGTTAACCATCCTAATTTTTCATGTTTGTAATATTATAAAAATTTCTTACACATGAAAAAAAATGTAAAGAATTATAAATGAGTTTGGAAGAAGACATACATAAAATGCTGTGACAGTTCCTGCAGAGTTTCCTGGTACAAGCTTGATTTGCATATCAAATCGTCCAAACAAATACTCATGCTTGGATACAATGCCAGAGCCAGAATATTGATCCATTGTGAGGGTCATACTTTGACCTTCATCTTTTATGTCAACCCTTACATCTCCAAAGAGATTGTCAAAATCTTCATAGAAATTGCCACCCAATGCAAACGTGCTTAAGGCCAAGAAGATAGAAAGAGGAAGAAAAACGGAGCCACAATGTGAAGAAACCATTTTCAGTTTTGTGAAGGTTTGTGTATCAGAAGAAGAAACACTATGTGTATTTAAATGGCATGTATCATTAGTTTGGAAACAAGATTGCGTCAATTATGGACAAAATGGAGTTGCTTCATGTCAATGTAGCTGTCAAACACATAAAAGGTTGTGAAGACTATGTCTTAATTAACCCAATGTGGTTGTCGTAATTGCAGTTACTAACTGCAATTCAAAATGTTGAGTAGATAATATGCTTTTTTAAAGGGGAGAGAGGTTTGGGAAAAAGCTGGTTTTCCATGGTTGGCTCTTCATATTTAGCGTTTGACAAAAGTCAAAAAGCTCAAAATAAGAGTGCTTTCTTAAGATAGAAAAGCTAAACATGGAGTAATATTATATGGAGTCAAATTTTACTTCTTTTTTATTTTGCATGGCTACGCCTATTCTTGCTTTAATTTCAGAGAGAATTGCATTATCTAAAGTGTTTGTCTTTACATATTAAACTCAATTATCTTGGAGTTTTGTTTGATTTTTAAGCTAATTTTTGTTTAAATTTTAAAAAATTCAATTAGTATTTTTTCATACTTTTAATTTGCATGTGCGTATACGTGTTTATATATAGAGAAATTTACAATAAATAATAAATAATAAATAAATAGATAAATTACATTTAAATTGTCCTAATTTATAATATAGTATCTTGTGGTGAATATTTTTTAATTCTCATATCTTAAAGTTCTTTGTTTAGTTACTCGTAGAAAGAAATTTTATACTGCTGATAATGAAAAAATCATTCTATATTTTAAAATATGAAAATTCATAAAAAAATTTAATTATAACGTATAATTATACTTTTAAAATGTTATGTTAGATTTTTAATATAATATTAAAATTTTATAGATATAATTATTGTCACTACTACTTAAAATTGTGAGATTCATTATTGTTTATAAGTAATTAAAAACATAATTTATTTTAAAAAAAATTTCTATCAGCCTCCTAGATGACATGACAAGTTATTGGATTGTGAGGTAGTATATTTTTGAGTTAATATTGTTTCTTGAAAGTAAGAATTAAAATTAAATAAAGAAGTTTTTAAAGAAGCAAAAAATCAAACAAATAATCTTTAAAGGATCAAAACAAGAAGACATTAATTTTTAGATCAAAATATTATTTAATTAAGATATAAAATATTTAAAACAAACACCTAGTACCTTAATATACGACGAATCTATTTATTCATAGTCAAAGTCATAAATGAATCCAAAATTTATTAGGAGTGTTAGTGTTATAGTTTGATTTAGTTTTTATTGTGAAAATCACCTAATCCAAATAAAAAATTAAGCGTGGTACAATTTGTTTTGGTTTAAAAATATTATAAATTCTGAAACAAACAAAATCAATTATTAGCGGTTTGGTTTAATTTAGTTTAGTTTTGCGGTTGAAATATGTTATTAAGAATTATTTATCATGATATGATTTTTAATACTTTTAAAAATTCTTAAATAATTTTTTTTACTTTAAAAATTATTTATATATATATATATATATTTATATTTGTAATTTACTAAAAATCAACGTTACTCTAAAGTTTTTTAGAAAATAAACTTTCATTACATATCTAATGGGTAGAAATTAGAGTACTATTATCTATTATTGTCTTATGCATGATTATATTTGCAACATGAATCGTGTCTTATCTTTTAAATTAGACTTATTTAAAAGAAAAAATATAAGATTTTTGTATATTACAAACTAAACTAAAGGTACTGTTAAAAATTTAATAAACTAATAAAACTCAATCAATTCTAATTTTTTATTGGTTTTTGATTTTTTGGGTCGTTTTTTTAGTTTGAGTTACTTGGTTTTGAATACTCCTACCCAAAATAGAATATTCTCTCTTATTTTTATTATATTAAAAGTATAATTTAATATTAATATTATTATAATTAAGATATAATTTAAAATGTTCTCTATATTAATTATATATTTTTAGAAAAATGTTCTTAATTAGTTTCTATTAATTTAATAACATAGTTGGTGAAGTATATTAGTTTTAGTCGTTAAATGACAAATAATCTAATTTTGTCTCTTTATATGTGAAAATTTTAAAAGATTGTATTATTTCTCTATTCAAGAATATAATTAATTATATTTTCCCATGTAGGAAAATAAAATTCATCAATGTTCATAATGTTTGTTAAAATAATTTTAAAAATAATTAAAAAAAAATTAATATTTTCAATTAAATGAATCGATTTTTAATTTAAATAAATTAGTTAATTGAATATTATAATTAAAATCATATAAAGAATAGATCCAACACGTACATCGGTACATGACAGATTTGGTATAGAGGGACTCCAACCTTTTTGTTTGACTTCTGGCAGAGGGAATTGAGGTAAGAAAAAGAGAAAGGATGTCAAAATCTTTTGAAAGTGTTTTTATCAACAGAAATATGCTATATTTTGAATGTTGATGTTAAGAAATAAAAGAAAAGAAATGAATGCAAAATATGAGAAAAAAAAAAAAGAATACAATGAAAGTGGAAAGAGAATACTAAGATAGTGGAAAGTAGAAACGTTTGATTTGGATGAAAAATTAATAGAAAAGAAGATATAATTTTGAATTAAAAATTTATTAATAGATAAATAAAAATTATTAAATTATAAGTCAGGTTCTGAGTGCACTGAAAATCTCCAGGTATGATAAAAGAAGACAAAGGGAATTAGGTGCATATAGGATCAAAGAAATTATTTTATAAAATGAAACATTCTCATTCCTTGTTACTAATATTATTGTCTCGGCATTTCTCATCCTTTGCGAGCAGAATGTCTCTACACTGTTCTTCATATTAATAAAGTGAAACAATAGTTATACTTATCAAATCACGTGATGATGTGCCAATTATGTTTAACGCTTAATTAATCATGTGGCAACATATTACACATATGTCAATTACTGTACATATTAATGAAAAATACTACAATAATTATACTTATTAAGCCACGTAACATGTCAATTGTTTTCACGGTACACTTAAAAAAGGAAATCTACAGTGTTTATGTTAATTTTGTAAGTATTAATATTTTTATTATTTTAACTAATAATTATATGCTTTTGTCTTTTAAAGTTCATTTTATGCAAACTTAATATGTTATTTTGTTTATTTTTGTGTTTGTATTGTCTTATGAACATTGTTTTAATAAGTTTTGTTTTTTAATATTCATAACTCTTAACCTCTAACATCTTAATTGAAAACAATTCCTCTCTCTTAATTTTTGTTTTTTAATGAAGTCCTTTGTTGGCATATAAGAATAGTTTACTTTTATATATAATGGATCCACTTACTTTAAGGATAAGTTTAAGATACTTACCTTACCTCTTAACCTTTTATTTTTTTGGAATCTAATGATTAATCTTAACCAATGATTATGATGAAGAATAAGTATTTGTTTGACATTGTTTTCAGTATTTTAATATTTAAAAACTAAAAACTTGTTTGGTTACTATTTTCTTAAAATAGTTTCTAAAAAAGTTATTATTTTTTAATTCTTAAAAACTAAAAAATAGGAACAACCAAAAGTAGTTTTGTTTTTCAGTTTTCTAGTTTTGTTTTGAAAACTCAAAATATAAAGAAATATATTTTTTTTTACTTTTCATTAATGAAATGTCAGTAATATGAATAATTTTTTTCATTTTTATATCTTCAAAAAAAAATTTAAATAACACTTGTCAAACAATTTTTTTTCTCTTGTTCTAGAAAATAGTTGTTGAAAACTGTTTTTAAAAACTAAAGAGCAAAACTAAATCAATCATGCCCTAAGTTTAAGAGACTTAGTGCTTATTTGAAAATAATTTTATAAAATTATTTTTCAGTATTTTAATATATAAAAACTAAAAAATTCGTTTGGTTACTATTCTTTTGAAACAGTTTTCTTCAAAAATAGTTTTCGTTTTTTTCAGTTTTTAAAAACTAAAAAATATGAATAACTTTAAATAGTTTTGCTTTTTCATTTTTTGTTTTTGTTTTAAAAACTCAGAATACAATGAAAATATGTTGCTTTTTGTTTTTTATTAATGACATTTCCATAAATATAAATATTTTTTTTCATTTGTGCATCTTTAAAACAGTTTTCAAACAATACTTATCAAACAATTTTTGTTCTCTTCTTCTAGAAAACAGGTTTTGAAAACTATTTTTGAAAACTCTTTTCAAAAACTAAAAAACAAAACCAAACCTATCATATGTTAATTTATTATTATATTTAATTCATTAATTATTAAATAAATTATGTGCTAATTTATTAATTATATTTTAATTTTAATGGTTTACATCAGTATAGATTTGTATATAGACATGTGAAATTTTATCTAAAATATAATTATATATAAAACATATTAGTAGGAACAGATATGAAGCAGAGACTAATAAACTTACATCATCCCCATTCTCGATTATTTTAAGCAGGAACGAAAGTTGTGGAGACCAAAAACATGAATTTTCCCATCAAAATCAGAACGGGAACAAAACATTACCCATAAAAACCGGCATAATTCCCATCCCTAATTAATTTCATTCTGGTTAAATTTCAAAGAAGAACATCTACCTCAGGTGTATTCAAAATCTCTTTAAAATTAGCGAAATTATTTGTGGTAACTAATAAGTACAGATATTAAACAAAAAAATTCACAAGAAATCTTCAAAACATTTTCAACAAAACAGTCAAAATGTGTACATGAGTGCTTTCTAATATTTACTACAAATACTGTTACTACCATATTATTTTCTCATAAAAAAATATTACTTTTTTTCTTTAAAAAAATAAAATAAAATTTCTCACAAGTAGTTTATGGGCTGTCATCCATAAACTGATAAAGGTGTCTTGCCTCTAGGCAACAGCTCATTTTCTACTGAAAATTTCTTACTAACAAAAAGAAATTAAAAAAAAATATTGAATCTAAATTCTAAACCTATATAACCTCTCTAATAAAAGACTGAGTCAATGCAAGGTTTCTACCCACATTGAATCCTCTTGCTACATTTTTGTGCAACCTCACCCACTTTCTGCCAAAATCATTTATTTTGGAATAACTCACTCACTTGTAATTTCAGTGTTTGGTCCCCCCTTTTCCACCCATATGCCAAATGTTTCATTCTCGTACCAACACTATCTAGCATGGCAAACATTTTAGATACACGTCACGTTTTTTTTATAACTAGCTATCACATTAAATAATATATATCAGGTGTATTAGTTAAGTAATTAATAGGTAACAATATTTTATTATATCCACTAACACTTTTAAAACAAAATATTAGTCTTTTTCTCATACTAGTTTCGACTTAGGTTTGACTATCAATCTTTTCCTCTGCATGTTTAACTATAGTTTTTTATTGAAAAATGAGGTGAATAACTTCCATCCTTATAAACAGGGTCTTCTCTTGATCTATATCTTTTAATAACAAAACTATGCTATAATATATATCGTGAGGAGGCGATGAATTGATTCCTAAAGTAATTTAATTTTAAAATATTTATTTTTTCTTTTTTATCCTTTATTTTCTCGTAATATAATATTAATCAAGATATGTTACTCTTAATTAAAATTATTAAATTACAAGAAAATAAATAATGATAATGAAAATATTTTTTTTTAAAAAATTACTCTTGGAGTTAATTCATCCTCTTTTTTTTTTTATATATATATATATATATATTATTTTTTATGTTTTATTATAAAAATAATTGTTTAATTAGTTTGGATATGCTTGAAAGACTATTTAAATGATCTTTTAACTTATTTTTTTACAAGTTGAAAAATTTGTTTAACTCTTTAATAATCTAGTTTTTTTACCAGTTTTTAACATTTCTTAAATCAAGTAACATTTTTAAAATTTTACATTCTAATTTCATATATTTTATTTTCTTTTTATCTTAACCATATCTAAACCTTAATCTTCTTTATGCACTGCATCTTTATTTTTCAAGTTCAAGTCTTTTCTTCAAAAGAATTCTCTTCCTTTTGATA
This sequence comes from Psophocarpus tetragonolobus, assembly GCA_037954015.1. Taxonomy (NCBI): domain Eukaryota; kingdom Viridiplantae; phylum Streptophyta; class Magnoliopsida; order Fabales; family Fabaceae; genus Psophocarpus; species Psophocarpus tetragonolobus. The sequence continues at coordinate 33,843,296 of CM075694.1, forward strand.
TCTTGTGTCTTCATCTTAATATTTGTCTTTACTCTTTGCAAAAAGTGTCTTTGTTATGATACCTTATGTCTGCGTATTGATAAAATTTGTCTTCATCTATGCATATAGTGTCTTTGTGTTGATAGAATTTATTTGCATCTTCACTTTATGAGATGCATCTTCATAAGTTGTGTCTAACTTAACTATGTCTACATCTGGTTTGACTAACTTGATGTTGTATTTGTCTAACTAGACCACGTCTATGTCTTTTATTAGAATGTGTCTAAGACTCTATGTCTATGTCTACATATTCACATTGTATCTTATACTTCTTGAGTTGCATAACTGCATGTGTATCTTATGAAGAAGATCAACATTGGTTTGCTTCTTATAATTGATGAAGTATTCATTGTGTGTATTATATCTTGTAAACCTTATATAATTCTTGTTTCATATATGTATATACCTCTCAAAGATAAACGTCACATAATCAAATTTAATCTTATTTGTTATAATAAAAATCACCAGGGTATACAAAAGATTGTTTGGTCATACAAACTATTTGAACCTAACAGTATGAGATAATATATAATTGAATTTGATTTTAAATATTAGGATAATTAAATTTGACCTAATTAGTTTTTTTTAAATTAATAAAAATAAAGATAAAATTGTTAAGTTAAATACTATCTAGAAAAATTTTATATAATTAAAAATATTTAATAGGCTAGACTGTATTAAATACTCCTTAACAAATTATATATAAAGAACATTTGTTTGCAAGACCAAATAATACATTTAAGTCAATTTTAATATTTAATTATTATTAGACATTTATCCATTCTAGTATGACCAGAGGTATCAAAACGGGCTTGGCCCGGTGGGCCAACTCGACCCACCACGGATTTGGACTGGGCTGAAAAAATAATTGCATCACAAAATGGATTGTTTTATGTGGCCCAATCAACCTAACCCATGAGTTTGGAGGGTTTGGGTTGAGCCGGATTAGCCCACAACCCATCATGTGACTTATTTTAAATTTTAGTAATACACACTCTCTTGACTCTTTACGCATATTTTCGCTTTCCTTTTGATTTTCACTTTCGTTCCCCAAGGGCAAGGGTTTCAAGGGTTTCTCAGTTTTCTCTCTGTTTCTGCTTCACTCCTTCACCGTCATTGCTTTTCACCTTCTCTACCTAGGGGTCACAGGCTCACAGTTGTAACGTCTCTTCTTCGTCACGACGCTCTTCTTCATGACGCTCTCCTTGGTTCTTCACTGCTTCTTTCTTTTGCTCGTGCTGGGTGGCTTATCAATCTTATCCTTCGTGGGTCGCAATGTCTCTTCTCCCTCACTGTCACGCATGTTTGGAGTGTCTCTTCTCCCCCATTGTCACGCGTGGGGTCTGGGAAATAGAATAAATAGACTCCATAACCCAACCCACCTCATCTAACCCACAATCCGTGGTCGGCCAGCCCGTATGGACCGAATTGTCCCGTTTTAACACCTCTAAATATGACAAACTGAAATCTATTTATTCTGTTATGGAGTATGGATTAGTTAGTGGAGTAAAGTACTTGAGTATTACATTTGTTCGATTTCAAAAAAGAAAATTCTTTTCATTTCTAAATTAATAATTGTTTCAATTTTTTCACATAAATTAAAAAACAGTTAATTTGAGATGATAGCATTGGGAACCATTTTCTAAAAATATTCTTGCTATTTATTTAATATAATAATACTTATTATTTTATTTAATGTAATATTATTATAATTAGATATTTTATTATTATTATTTTAAAAAAAAGTTATGTAAGAGACAAATAGTCAAATTCTTGCATAGAAAGTTTATTAGCCTATGATAATTCTACAAGGCTTGAACATGTTGATTAGAATGGATGCATGTAATAAAAAAAATAGTGGAATATTAGTTGAAGATAAAGTGAAATACCAAACGAATCTCATAAAAATTGAAGCACTGATTTGTGTCTCTCACGGAATTTTAGAGGCATTTAGGTTCTTAAATTATTTTGCTATTTGCATATTAGTCCTTACATTACTAACACCGTTTTAGTAAGTACTCATTCAGCTGTTAAGTATCACACTGACAAAGTTTCTCTTTCATATGTGACCTTTAACATAATTGTCCACGTCACAGAGATCTAAGTCATTAGAATGAAAATATCATTTTGGTCTTTGAAAGATTAAAGTTGTTCTATCTAAGTCCTTGAAAATTTTTTTACAGACATTCAGGTCCTTGAAAGATTTTTAGAAGCATGTAGGTCCTTGAATTTTTCTAGCGTTTGCACATAGGTCCCTTAGTTATGACATTAGGCAACATATACAATCGATAGTTAGCTGCTATATTGTTAGTCTTTCTCTCTTATACATAACAATCCAACTACTTACATGACACCTGCTTTTTCTTTTATTTATTTTTTAAATTAAAAAACATTTGTAGAGTTTTTTAATTGCTAGAAATTAAAAAAAAAAGTTCTCGCAATTTACGTCTCTTCCATTCATATTCCCTTTTCCATAAAAAAGAGGGAAGAAAATAAAATTAATAACAAGTGAATTTGAACTAAAATATAAAACTAATATGAAGCGAAAACTTCATTATATTATAATAACTTGATTGTTCAAAGTTCTTATATTTCCGATAAAATACTAAACTAATACATAGAACCACATAACTATTTTTCACCATAAGAATATTTACAAATATATTTAATTTATAAAATTAAATAAAAGAAAAGTGGATGTGTAGTTGAAATTTTATGTTTAAGAGAGAAGGACTAACAACATAGGAGTTAATTGTTGACTTATAGTTGTCTAATGTTGTTAATAATTGAGAAACCTATGTGTAAAACGTCAGAAAAATTCACTTTGATGACCTAAAAATCTTTCAAGGCCCTAGATAGGATATCTTTAATCTTTCAAAGATCAAAACGATGTTTTCACTTTGATGACTTAGATGCCTCCGATGTGGACAATGATGTGAAAGATTACATATAAGAGAGAAACTTGGTACTAAAGAGAGTTAGTAATATAGAGACTAACATGCATATGATAAAATGATTCAAAGATTAAGATATCTCTAAAATTCTTTAAAAAACTAAACACTTCAATCTTTGTTTAGCATTTCACTTGTTGAAGATATAGAACTCTCCATATTTTCCTTTTCCTGTGTCAAAACAAACCAACAGAAAAAGCATTGGAGTATGTTGTGGCTCTCACATCATCGCCCCAAATTCTTCTCGAGAAGCGATGTGTTAGACATTGTATTATTACATAAGGTCTACATCAGAATTCAGACAAAACAATGTTGGCCAGTCCCATTTAATGTACAACTCAAAATCTATGACAGTTGTTGACCAGAATCACACACAGAGACTATGGTAGAAATTCAATATATAAACAGATTTTGCCACAGTAGCCCATTCTACTCAAAGGCAACCTATGCAACTTGCTAGCTGTTTCCTAGCCATTAATTGTAATTAAAGTTTTCCCCTTTTACTTGCCAATTGGAGCACACTCCTAATCAACTCATTTCCTGAAACTTGTAGGAACCAAGGTAGATTGAAAATTGCAAATTGGTAGATCAGGTTAATTACTTTTTATCAGGTGCACTCACTCATCCATGCTTATATGGAGTAACATTTTATACAACATCAACTTATGAGTTCTGAATGTCTATTTATGAATACAGATAGGTATATACATATCATGTATTGATGGCTACAGCCTGTTAAAATCAACCACAACTGTTTCTAAGAGTAACAATATTATGTGTATTCATTTATAATAGGGGCGTGTCTCTGTCATGCCCCACAAATGTGGAGTTAATGTGTTGTAGATTTCCCTTTCAAGTGGTTGGTTGATGTTCTTAGCGCTAGAGACATAGAGTCACTGTATTAGAGATATTGTTTGTTTTGAAATTCGATGGTTCTATTATATTTTGTTTTGAAAAGGTATCTTAATAACGACTATTAACTTTGATTCCTTCCTGCATCATATGATTTTGGAAATATGAGAAGAGTTGATCTTATATATTCAACTGAATTTTCCTAATTATATTGAAGGAGACATAAGAAGTAATGCTGAATGAGCTTTTTTAATCCTAAACTTCTTTAGTTTAAGTATAGCAAAGAAAATGGTTTGTACCTTAAATTAGTACCACATTTACACTGAAATTGATTAAGGTGTTTGATAAAAAGGAAAGGGGTTTATAGAGAGAGGATTTGGATGGATGTGTTAGACATGTTCAACTAAATTCTGTCATGTGGTGAAGGTTTTTCAGAGAAATTTAAGGCTGTATCACAGGAAGTAGTGAATTAAAACAATGAGTAAATGCTCCCTGCAAGATATCAACTAACCACACACTCTTCCCACCTGTTTATATTTACTACAGTTCAGAGAGCCGTTTTATATTCCATACTATCTCCCTCTCTAAACCACTTCAAAATCCACTACACTAACCCTTCTTTCTCTATTCCATTTCTCTCGTGTGTTCTAAGCAGTTAGAAGCAATGGAGAGAAAAAGAAGCCATGTCTCTCTTACCATGTTGGCAATGCTTGCTGCATTGCTCTCTCAGAGCCTTGTCATTCCTGTAATATCCTCCACTGTTGAAGATCAGAAGAACTACTACACACCAGATCCTCACACTGGAACTCCCCCCTCAGGTTTCACTGATTCTCTGTGTAATCCTCTAACTGAAGTATCTACATTAGTCCAATATTCATAGTATATACATTGCTATTGCTAGCTATTTAAGATAATTTTTCATAGAGCTGATTAACAAAAAAGAATTTTTCAGAGTTGTAATATTTATACACCTCATTATATCACTTATCATACTTTTATTTTTTTAATATGTAGGTGTCAACTAGCATATTAGGTTTCATAGCATAATATTATGTCTTTTGTCATTCTTACATAGATAGAAATGAACCAAATTAATCAAAAGTTTATAGAAGATTTTGGTGATATACATACATTGGTTTCTTCTTCATGACTCATTGCAGGTTCACACAGGAGTCCTCCATCTCATGGACATGGAGGCACTCCACCATCACATGGTGGAAACTGTGGATCATCACCCCCACATCATGATCCAACACCCTCAACTCCATCAACACCATCAACTCCATCAACACCATCAAACCCTCCCTCAGGTGGATACTATGGAGGAAGCCCCCCAACAACTGTGAGCCCACCAACCACCCCAGTAGACCCTGGCACTCCTTCTATCCCCTCCCCACCATTCATTCCTTCTCCATCTCCCTTCACTGGCACATGCAAGTAAGTTACTTCACAACTTTGTTTAATGTTACCTACAATATATGCTATGCAATGTACACTATATAATACAAAAAATGTTATTTGCTCCTATACTTAACACTATCCTTAATTAGAGCTAAATCCTTACACCTAAAAGGAAGAGAAAATTGTGATAAGAAAAAATCTAGGTTGTATAAAATATACCAATGCTAATTATTTTCTATTACTTTTTTTAACACTTCTTAACAGAGTTACCTTGCTGTCACTTGGCAGTTTATCACATATGATACAAGGAGAAGTATATAACAAACAAAGTGATATTTTAGATAGTCTATAATAATCTATTATATTTTATTTTTATTTAAAATTCTTAAAAATACTTTTTATAATAATTTTTCTCTTTATTTCTCTCTATTACCTTCTCCACTTTATTTTACAATTCTCTCTTATCTCTCTTCTTATTGCAAAGAGCATTGTGAAAATTTAAGTGAAAATAATATATATCATTACTGTATTCAGTATTTCGAATATTTTTTTTATGCTAATCATTAACCCTTTTGTGTTTTCTTCCCCATGTCAGATTACTTAAAATATTTATCATGAAGAAAATTACAACAATACTTTTTAAAATTTAATATAATTATATATATATATATATATTTTTTTTTTTTGTTACTTTAATCATTACTTCTGCAGGATAAAACGAGTGGTAGTATAAGATTTGAGAATAAGTGTTAATATAATATTTGATAAGATATTAAGATGTTAGTGTAGAATTTTCAAAAATATAAATAGTGTAAGTATAATATTTTTAAATTTGATAATTTTGATTTAAATAACCTAATGGATTTAATTTTCCATTAATGATCTTCAGCTACTGGAGGACTCATCCAGCAATCATATGGGGAATTCTAGGGTGGTGGGGAACCTTAGGAAGTGCCTTTGGTGTGACAAGTAGCACTGTTCCAGGGTTCAGCCCTGGTCTGAGCTTGCCACAAGCACTGTCCAACACAAGAACTGATGGTCTAGGAGCACTCTACAGAGAAGGCACAGCTTCCTTCCTCAACTCCTTGGTCAACAACAAGTTCCCTTACTCAACCAACCAAGTCAGGGACAGATTTGTTGCCTCACTCAACTCCAACAAGGCTGCATCAGAACAAGCACAGCTCTTCAAGATGGCCAATGAAGGAAGAGTGAAGCCTAGATCCCCTTGAAATTGATTTCTAGTCTTAGTTTCATTGTTTCATGTGTCTATTTACTTTTTGTTAAGAGCATTTATATCCAAGATTGATGTTAGTTTGTGTCATTTGTGCCTCTCACATGTGTTAATTAATGGATATCATGTTTCTTCCAAATTTATTTAATGCAAACTCTATGGTTTTGGTTTGAATAAAGTTTATAAATTGTTGCAATGAATTGATGGTTCCTGACCTTCATTACTTCCGAAATTAAAATAGTCCATTTATTTAAATTTAAATGAAAAAGTAATATATATTTTTCAAACTTCAAAAAAATACTTTTTAATTTTCTTTTTACAAAAAATACATGATAATTCATTTGGTCTATAAAAAAAAAATACACGATAATTATTATTGCTATAATTTTTAAATACATGCAGTTAAAAAATTTAAAGAAATAATTTTTCTTATAAAGAAACCAAAAATACTCAAGTTGCTTTTCGAAACCAGTAAGACTTACATAAAAATAATGTTTTTATTATTAAAGAATGAATCTAAACAATTTGAGATACTATACCATGAGTGTTGCAGATGAGCAAGGTCCCAAGCTTTTAATGTTTAAAGTTGTATAGGATGGTTTCCTAGTTAAATGTTTAAATTGTCTCTCTCTATATATACTAGACACACAACATGTCTGAAATCAAACTTACACAAAAAGGAGATACTCATAATAATTTTTAGAGGGATATCTTTTATATGAAAAGGAGCAAGTTAATGGCTATGGGAGGACCAGTTAGTTCCTTTTTTTTTTTTTTTTGAAAAGCCAGTTAGTTCCTATTTATTATTTAATTATATTCCGAAAATAGAGGGTATAGGCTGTCGTTTGGTTTGGAACATCTAAAATTTGTTTACCACGTAATAGGTTATAGATTAAATTTATAATTTTATTCCTTTTCTTGTTGGTTGGAATTGATGACCTTAGTACTTTTTTAGGATTTTAATCTTATATTTTAGTGTTTGCAATTTTTTTTTTTGTAAAAAGATTGCAATTTGTAATGTAGTTTTTTATTTTAAAAAAATTATTCTAGCAATACATGCAAGGTTAAAATTGTATTTTACTAAATTTGTAAAAGCTAAAATAAAACCACTATTGTGAATTTTAAAAAATAAAATGACTGGAATCACAAAAAAAGACAAAATTGTCAATTCTAAAAAATAGAAAACAACATTAATTTATACTTATAGCCAAGTTATATGATCCCTTAAAAGTCATGAGGATCAGCTTAATTAGTAGGAATATTGCATATGCATAACAAAGTCTTAAAAATTCGATCCTTGTAATGGTAATTGAAAAAAAAAGCTATATATGATCCTCTATTTCTAATGATGATATATATTAATACAATGGCAATGGGTGGAGTTGAATTGCAAGTTGCAATGGTGTCAGGGTGTGAAAAAAGACAAGAGATAACAGCAGTAATGGTTTCATGCGTAGGATCAATTCAATTTTGGAGAATACTGCAATTCATATTGATTTTGTAGCCAGCTGGGTTTGAAGGGTCCCCAGTTTGTCAGCCATGGAAGGTAGTGTAGGGCATCATTCAATCGCATAACACAACCCTCCACCTCAACTAAAAAAACAGTGTGAGTTTCGGATCACTAGATCTCAAAATCACATTTACATTCTGGATCAATGATATAAAATTAATTAGGAGTGTTTCAAATTGAATAAAAAATCAAAAATTTATTTGAAGAAATTGAAAATTACAAAAAAAATTATTTAATTTGGAATAGTTTGCTTTCTTTTTTTTTTTTGTAATTTCTAAATTGTGCGGTTTAGTCTGTTTTGAAATTTTACATGTTGAAACAACGTGAAATCAAACCAAATCGTATGAAGTTATATATAATTACGGGTTATTTTTTAAGTTTGTTTAATTTGGATTTTATTTTTAACAATGTAAAAGAATTTTACAATCATATTTCTTTATTTGTATGATTTTTAAAATATTATTTCGTAGAGTCAACAAACTTATCTTAAACGAAGGATTGTAATTAAATGTCAGTATATAATTTTTTACACCAACGATGCATAGTAATTAAACTTATTTTTAATTAATACATATTAATTGGTAAACTAATATTTTAACAAGACTATTTATTTAAAATGTCATTGAATATAGTTTGACAATGAATAATATGTGATATTCAAATGATTGATTACTTTATTTTAATTTTAATGATGACTACTTTTATATAATTTTGTTGAAGATGAATAAATTTTTATATAATTTTGGAAATAAAATTTTTCAATGTATTTTTTAACACTTAATAATAGAAATTTTAAACCAAAAAGTAAAACCAAACCAAACCGTAAAAGATTGATTTGCTTTAGATTTTATAATTAATCTAAATCGAACTAAATCACATTATACTTATTTTCTTAATTTGATTCAGACTAATTTTAGAGCAAATTACCATATCAAATTGCACTGTGAATTGTAGTGATATTCTATATATCCTTATTTCATGATAATTTTTTTTCATTTAAAATTGTTATTAATTTCAAGAAATAATTTATTTACTGAATCATTATTTTTTTTTCCATTTCAACAAATAATTTGTATATATAAATATGATTTTTTAACAATAATAAGAGAAATATATATATATATATATATATATATATATATATATATATATATATATATGTATGTATGTATATATGGATATTTTCTTTTAGAAATTTGAATTATTTTTTTAGTGACTAGTTAGGATAAATGATTTTCTTTATCATAGTTTTTTTTAAAGATACAAGAATATTTCACCTTAAATATTTACTCATTTAAATCCTTAAGGTCAAACCTCTAATTATAACTTAATTCAAATCTTTATTTAAGGATTAAAACTTTTATTAAAATTTGTTATATATTTATATACGAAAAAAAATATAACCATTACATTTAAAATAAAATGGTCAATAAAAAAATAACTAATTTAATAAATCAAATAAGATTATGAACAAAAAATTGAATAATTATAACTAAAAGTAGCATAAAATAATAAATAAGACAAGGTCATAGACACCTCAATTAATAATTATAATTAAAAATAATATAAAATAATAAATAAAACGAAGTTAGAGACATATCACTAAATAACTATAGCTAAAAGTAACATAAGATAATAAATAGAATGAGATTAATGACACCTCACTAAATAATTATAGTTAAAAGTAACATAAAATAATAAATAAAACGAGACTATAAATACTTCACTAAAAAATTATAACTAAAAGTAACATAAAATAAGTACAATATTTAAAAGTGATAAATGCATTCTCTCGCTTACCTTAATAATTGGAATAATACAAGAGTTTTGAATTTTTCTTCGACTAAATTCTTACTACTAGCTTGACTAACTGTGAAACCAAGTTGAAGTTGATGTTTTTTTTTTTTTTTTCCCTCTTCCTCCGCCATAGCATTCAGAGACTCTATTTATATGAATTTTTTGCAATGATTAGAGTTCTATCTATTTCAATTTCTTGTTACTAGTTTCGTAATAGTTGATTAGTTTTGTAATATTTTTTTTTTTAAAATCAACCAACTTATCATATATAAATAGTTATGATTAATTGTCATGGTAAAACTTTTTATACTACCCATGTATAAGTGCTTTTTTTATTCTAAAATGCTAAGTGTCTTCTGTTGTGAGTGGATTATTCAATTGCCAACATAAATTAGGGATGACAATCTGCTTGCTCCCATGGGTGCAGTCATTTTCCCACCTTAATTTTGATGGAAAAAATCTACATTGTTAGTCCTGCCTCTGCCCTGCTTCTATGTTTAACAATAATCATATGTTAAAAAAAATCTCTTATGTTTGTGTACAAATCCATACCCATGTGAATTATTAAAACTAACATATAATTAATAACTTAACATATAATTTAATTAATTAATTAAATATAATCAATAAATTAATATATAATTTATTTAATAAATTATAAGTAAATTTATATTTACATTATAAAAAATAATATAATGGGGTACTCACGTGATGTAATCCTAGATTATTCCTCCCATGATCTTGCTCAAAGAGGTTCCAAGGTAAAAAATGGAAGTGGAGAGGTTAGAAATGAGTGTGATTAGGCGCTACTCTTAGAGAGATAAGTCATGGTTTGTAGAAGTTTGCCACAAGGAAAGGAACTCTTGATAAAAGTCTTAGAAGAACTCTCACAAAGATAAAGAGAATATGAACACTCTAAAAAGAAACTCTCACAAATACGAGTCTAGTTTTCATTCATCAAAGTGTTATATGAAAAAGTGAGTGCTATTTATAGATATTAAGATAATTATTTTTTAATGATTTATTCTTTTCCCCTTCATCACACTGTTGTTGAGATTATCAAAGAATAAGACAAGGTGTTTCAAGTGTTTAGGTAAATTAGGGTTTCAATGGTTTATTCTTTCCCCTTCATCACACTGTAATTATTTTTTAGGTGGGCATTTTGTTAGGGAGGGGTATAAAGTCTCTCAGGATGTTATGGGTGATTAAGTGGGTGAAGGCACGAGGTGGTGAAAAAGAAAAGAAAGTGCGAGAAAAAGAAAGAAAGACAAAAAAATAAAGTAGAAAGAAAAGTTGTTCCATTGAGTGAAAAGTGGTGAAAAAAAGAAGAAAAGTTGTTATGTAAAATTATTACAATTACAAAACTACCCTTAATTTATTACTTATTTTTATATTCTCCCATTGAAAGCAAGAGTAATTTTGGAAGGTCCGCTTTTTATTTTCCTTCTTTTTCATGTTTATTTTGAGTGAAAAGTAAAACATGTGTGACCCACGGTATATTGATCATACTTTGCTTACTATTTTGTACTCTACCGAAATTGAAAAAATGTAATTTTCTTCTTATTTTCTTGCTCATGCCACTTTTTACACATGTTACTTTTTACTCTACCAACAAAAAGTAAATAAGATTACGTTTTTTCTATTAGCAAGAGTAGAAAAAGGAGAAAATACATATTTTAATTTTTTATATTTTTTTTAACCGACAAAATTTTATTTATCAAAATGAGATATCTTTTGGTCACAAGAAGTGACTAAAAAATATATGCAATTATTAAGCCAGAACAAATAAGTTCCCACCCTTGATTCAAACACAAATGCAACTCCACAATTAGTACCAAATATCCCTATCTTAACTTATTATTAAAACAGTATGCTAAAAAAATTACCTCAAATTTATATTTCTCAAGTCTAGTGACCTATCAATCAAATTCATTAGATTGACTTATTTTGACTCCAATTCCACGTGAACCTAAACTTTTCTGTTTCGATGTGGACCGATCCATAAGATTATAAGAATTCATTTTGTCAATTGGTGTTGAATGTCGTAACAAGAAAGGAGAGAAACAAGCGTATAAATTAATTAATTATCATATATGGAGAGCCCCAATAAAATATTTTTCATTTAATTTCTTAATCATTATCCTCAAAACACATTAAATCGGTTTAGAAGAAAAAAAGAAGAAGAGATTAGATTTCTTTTTTTGCTATCAACGAAGTAGTTAAAAAAAGGTTTAAAACATAATCTGGTTTTAAATACTTAAATAGAAGAAAGAAGAAGTGATAGTGTTTCTTTTATTACTAAGCAAACTTTTATTATTCACAACCTGAGCATGAGATATGCTCAGATAATTTTTATTTTGGTTTTTAAAATTTTTTATATTGTTTGGTTCTTATTGAAATTTTGTTTTGTATTTGCTCATGAGTAAATTTATTATTAGAGCAAAATACCAACTGCGTTCCTGAAAAATTGCATCGTTGACACCTAAGTTTTTGAAAGAATTTTAGAGACATCTAGATTTATGATTCGTTCTGCCATTTGCACATTAGTCTTACATTACTAATATTGTTTAGTAAATGTTCGGTCAACGGTTAAGTTGTTACGTTGGCAAGATCCGTCTTTCATATGTAAAATTTCAAGTCATTGTTCATCTCACAAGGATTCAAGTTAAAGTGAAGTTAGTCCTAAAAAGATTAAAGTAGTGACATCTAAGTCTTTGAAATATTTTTAGAAGCATTGAGGTTCTTGAAAGATATTTAGAGGCATCCGAATCTTTGAAAGAGTTTTGTTAACATCTAGGTCCTTGAATTTTTCTAGCATTTGCAATAGGTCTCTTAGTTACTAACGACATTAGACAACTCCATAATTAGTAGTTAACTGCTGTGTTGATAGCTTTTCTCTCTCATACGTTACAGTTCAACTGCTTATATGACACTCTTTTTTTATTTATTTTTAAATCAAAAAAACATTTGCAATGTTTTTAATCACTAGAAAATAAAAAAATCCCCTGATCTATGGCCCTCCCCTTCATATTCCGTTCCCCATTTAAAAGATGGAACAAAAAAAAAAAATCAATATCAAGTAAATCTACAAGCTGATTGTTTGCATCGAAATAAAATCTCAAACAATATAAAAGGGAAACTTCATTGTATTGTAATAGCTTAATTGTTCAAAATTATCATGCTTTTTGTGAATTATCAAACTAATACATGAAACCTAATTTTCATAATCATTTAACAATTTCACTCCTTTTCCTTACTTGAACGTCCTTGCCCTCATCATAACCCAACTCTAATTGCCCACTCTTGCAGCCCAACAAAACCTCACGCCTTACAACACCCTTCACGAAAACATAGGATGCCTCGAGCATACAAATCTCTTAGTGGAGTCATTGTAAGAGATAAAAAAACAAAGAAATTAAATGAAGAATAAAACAATGTATAAAATAGGAAACACATAAGATATGAGAAAGATATTTGAAATAGCGACAACAATGTATTTCAGAGTTATGTGATGACTGAGGAGCGAGTGGTAGAGTGAATGTGTGTTGTCATTGTGTAATGTCGATTTGCCGTAAGCTGAACGACCCAAACTATTTTAATATTTTAAATTAAAAATCCAAAACAACCAAATTATTTTCAAAATCTAAATGTTACATCAATTGGATGGATAAATGGTAATTTTTCTTCTTTAATTTTGTGTATCCATGACACATTTTCCACCATAATAACCTCCACAAATGTTATTAATTTTTTTTTTAAAAAAAAGTGAGTGTCACATAAGTAGTTGGATTGTACTGTATAGTTGCCTAACATCATTAGTAACTGAGAGACTATGTACAAATGACAGAAAAATTCAAGGACTTGAATGCCTTAAAAAATCTTTCAAGGATTTGAATGTCTCTAAAAATCTTTTAAAGATATGAGTGTCCTTTAAAATCTTTCAAGGACTTCGATGTCATCACTTTAATCTTTCAAGGACAAAAACGGTGTTTCACTCTTTAAAAAGTTAAACAAAATGGAGTCACTTGAACAATTAGACTATCACGTATGAAAGAGAAGAGAATGATTGCTAGCACAATAATTAACGACTGACTATGCAGTTGCCTAACGTTGTTAATAACAAAGGGACCTGTGTACAAACATTAGAAAAATTCAAGAATTTGAATGCATGTAAAATTTTTTGAGGGCCTAGATACCAACATTTGAATCTTTTAGAGACTCATTTAGTATTTTACTCAAATTTATTATTATATTGTTCATTCCTAAAGCATTGTTTACATTTTTAAATTGTTTTAAAATGTTATTGAAATAATTTTAGAATCAAAAGTAAAATAGAATAAAAAATGTATGATTTTAATATTTATATATTAATAATGTAAAAATGTTTTACACAGTCATACAATCACAATGTATTATTCATATTAATTTTAAAATTATTGATTGATAAAATTAATTACCAGACTTATAAATGCTGTAAATGATCTTTTTCTATTAGAATTTATTAGATATCAAACATAAGAAATATTTAAACCTGTTTTAAATTAATTTAACTCATTATATATCAATTTATTACATAAGAAAATAAAACGGGATGAATGAGATTCATGCAGTTCAACTTATAAATGCAGAGGATCAAATCCGAAAATAATATATAGTGCCCACGCGTGACACGCTTACTTTAAATAAATTAGTAAGTAATACGATAACTTATTCAAAGATAGTGACAAATATTATAATTATAAATTTATCACTTAAAAATATTATTATAATTAAAAATTAAATATAACATAATATTTATATATGAATTTTTCTTATCTCAATAAAATTTTGAAATGATCTCTATAAAACCTTTCAGAATATCTCTTTTTTCTTTAATTTATTATTGTTTTCAGAAGTCACAAACCAGTTGCGCTCAATTCAACAACAACAACAAAAGAAACTAGTTACGCTCATTATATTTCATTCTTTTTTATTACTTTTAACCAAAAAATATTTTATTTCTTATTTTAATGAAGCATTAATAACTTTTAATATTTTAATAGTAATAAATAATAGATAAATTTTTTGGTGAAGAAATAATAGATAATTAGTAAAAATAACTTATAACATTTTAAATGTTTCAATAAAACTTACGTTTTATTTCACGAAAAAGGATATAAATAATTTTAAATATTATTGATTTTTATAATATACTTTAAAAGTCAGTTTTAAGATGATTCTAATTAATGGACAACATTAAAAAATTTACATTAGCAGAATGAAAATTAAAATCTCATATATATATATATATAAATATAAAGTTGGCATATATTTCTATTATATAAAATATATATTAGTATAATAGAAGAAGATGGAATATTATGTACAGAATCTTATATTTAAACTTTGGTGTTATTATATTTTTAATAATTAAAAATAAATATATTAGTAAAATATAAATTTAATATATTATTATTTTAGTATAATTTTAAATTATAAATATATTATGAAATTTAATATTTGACAATTATCTGGCATATTGTGAATATAAATTTATATTAATCCTAATTATTGATTTAACATACGTAGAATGATGTAAATATTATATTTATACCAAATTAGAATACACAATTTAAAAAATTAATTTTTTACTCTCTAAACTTAATATTTTTTCTTCTCTTTCATTGCATGTTTGTATTTTATAGTACTACTCCATTGTAGTTTTCAATCAAATTAATTAATAATAAAATATATTAAAAAATAGTTAAGAAATGTGCTTTTTATTTTATTTTTTAATTCTGAAATTAAAAGGCTTGAATCTCCCACGTGTGAACTTATTAAAACTTATGATCCTCGTGCATGCCTCCATTCACTTATTGTTAGTTTTCGGTAATAATGGTTCACTAAGAAAACATTCATTTCAGTCCCTACTTCAGAACTCTAAAATTATAAATTATAATTGTTTTAATATTTTAATTTTATTTTTAAAATATATATTATTTTAAAGATCATTACATGATTCCTAATTTTGTTAATTATATCCTTATTTATTAATATATTAAATTTTATAAATGATTAAATATAAAAAATATTAATAATCAATGATGATTCAAATAATATAATACTCATCGAATATAAATATATATTTCAATTTACAAATATACTAATTAATATTTTTTAATTAATGTAAACACTAACACTAGCATTTATAATTCTAAAAATGAAAAGAATATTTATAGTAACACATATTTTTTTTAAAGAAATTTTTAATAAATTGGTCATATACATAAATGCTTATAACTCTTAGGACCAAAATGGAAGTATTGAATCATTGATGTGAAAATGTTTGCCATGTACAGAAAATAAACAAAATATGACGAATAAAAAATGTAACTCGTGGTCCATGAGAGTGATGAAACTAAGAGGGCCATATTAATCAATTATTTTTATTATAAACTATAAATACACGAAGAAACAATTGTCGTGCACAACTCATGTTCCTATTGGTTTTAGATTTCCCTCTTCTTCTTCCCTAAATTTGAATAAAACTTCCATTTTTGCTTCAACTTTTTATCGTTTTGCTCTTGTTCTTGAGGAACACTCATGTAAGTTATTTCCCACTTTCCAATTCACTGTCATTAATTCTTCAGTACTTTCTATGATTCTATATATTCATCGTTATGCCTTTGCAATATTGTAATGCATATTAGTTAGTACGTTATATATATAACACATTTTTTATACTAAGAATAAAATATAATTGTCAAAAAGAGTTTTAAAACAAAGTTTACAACGGTAAATTTAAAAAATTTTTTAAACTTACATTCAATTATAACCCACACCTCTTTATTTATTACTTAATCACTTTATCCATTAATATTTTATAAAGTTATGAAAAATTATAATTAAATTGAATATTAATATAAAACTCTTTTATTGATTAAATACTAATTAAACTCTTACCACAATTCATATAACCCACTCATCTAACTAAACTATATTCCAGTAAGAGTCTATTATAATAGTTATTCCATTTCTAATTATAAGCTATAATTAATTATTAACTTTTTAAAGTTACTCACAATTAATTGTTTTTGTGTACTGTTAAGTATTGTTAACTTCGATATTTTCTATGCATTCACTCGTTGGATGAATGCTAATACTAAAAGATAACAATTACTTGAAATAAATAACAGTTTTAGAATAAAATTTGAATTTATCTATTTTCTTGATGTTGGTTTTGATGATTATCCTACTAATTATATTTTTCTGCTTCTTCAGTAGTGTTGACTCTGATCTTTGGTGATGGATTATGTATAGAGTTCTCTTGTCTAGTTATCAATGATTTTAACTTTTAAGTCTTTGATGAACTGCACTCTAAGCAAGTTCTTACATGTAGCTTCTCTAGAAAATAGTATTTCATCCACTCATAAATTATATAATAATTAAGAATTTTATTAGGATCATTATTGGATAAACATGTCGAATCAACGAAAAGTCCAAATATGTCAATTTTAAATAATTTATTTAATTTGTATAAAACTTTATTTGAAATTATTTTTAAATATTGAAGTTTACTTAAAAATTAACTTTCGATTAATATTCAGATTTAAAGAAACACAAGAAAAATAAACTTATCCATTACAAAATTTACAATAATTTCTTACTTGTTAGACAATCTAACCCATTCACAATATCCATTGCCGAATGGGACGGGTCAAAACCATTTTCTGCGTCAATTTTGTGACTCAAGTTGATTATTCATTTTAGATTTGATTCATCATTAGAAAAAGAGTTTCTGAATTTTTCTAATACTTTTCATAAATTGATTATTTTTATTAGATTTGACTCATTTGAAGCCTCTAATTTGAAATAGAATTTAAAAAAAAAACAGTTAATTTTTTAATTTTTTGTTTTACATCTTCGGTATATCTAACTTTATTATTGTGTTTAGGATGCTAGAAACCTTTTTTTTGGCTTGTTCATCCGTTTTTATATTTATAAATATATATTTTGCCTTTAAAAAAAAATAAAATCTAACTTTATTATTGTGAATTTAATTAAAATGACACAGTCATCCAATTATAAATTATCATTTATGATAATTTTGTTTTGTTTTGTGAAAGAAGGTAAAATTATATGTTGACTTATATAATAATTAAGTTAAAAGCCGAATAGTTTTTAATACTGTAAAACATTTTGTATGAAAATTAGATTCTAGCAATTTGGTGTTTGATTTTTCTGCAACCGATATTTACCCTCTGGGGTAAGAGGTTGTTGTAAATTGTTCTTATGAATTCCTATGCGTGACATGATTCAACACTTTAAGCAGAACTGTTTGTGATATACATGTATATATCTGACTAGGAGTTGCATTGATTTATGCAGAAATGGCCAATAGCTACAAGCCAAAGAACATTCTCATCACAGGAGCAGCAGGTTTCATTGCATCTCATGTATGCAACAGAATAGTGCGTCACTACCCTGATTACAAAATTATAGTCCTAGACAAGCTTGATTACTGTTCAAATCTGAAGAACCTCATTCCCTCACGTTCATCACAAAATTTCAAGTTCATCAAAGGAGACATTGGAAGTGCTGATTTGGTTAACTACATCCTCCTCACTGAGTCCATTGACACCATAATGCACTTTGCTGCACAAACCCATGTAGACAACTCCTTTGGCAACAGTTTTGAGTTCACCAAGAACAACATCTATGGCACACATGTGCTCCTTGAGGCTTGCAAGGTCTCTCGGGGTCAAGTGAAGAGGTTCATTCATGTTAGCACAGATGAGGTTTATGGGGAGACAGATGAGGATGCAGTGGTGGGAAACCATGAGGCTTCTCAGTTGTTACCTACTAATCCATATTCTGCTACAAAAGCTGGTGCTGAAATGCTTGTCATGGCATATGGTAGGTCCTATGGTTTGCCTGTTATAACCACAAGAGGGAACAATGTTTATGGGCCTAATCAGTTTCCTGAGAAGTTGATTCCAAAGTTTTTGCTTCTGGCTATGAAAGGAATGACTCTTCCAATTCATGGGGATGGATCTAATGTTAGGAGCTATCTCTATTGTGAAGATGTTGCTGAGGCTTTTGAGATCATTCTCCATAGGGGTGAGGTGGGGCATGTTTATAACATAGGGACAAAGAAAGAGAGAAGGGTGACTGATGTGGCATGTGACATATGCAGGCTTTTCAATTTGGATCCTGACACACATGTCAAATTTGTGGAGAATAGGCCTTTCAATGACCAAAGGTACTTTTTGGATGATGAGAAGCTTAAGGAATTGGGGTGGTCTGAGAGAACTACCTGGGAAGAGGGTCTAAGGAAAACAATGGATTGGTATGTTAAGAATCCTGATTGGTGGGGTGATGTTTCTGGTGCTTTGCTTCCTCATCCAAGAATGCTCACTATGCCAGGAGTTGAGAAATACTATGATGGCACGGATATGACTAAAACTGCTTCCAATGGTGATGTAAACCATTCCAATCAGAACAAAATGGTGGTTCCAACTACAAGGAACAATGTGTCAACACATAAGCCATCTTTGAAGTTCCTGATATATGGTGGTGCAGGGTGGATTGGAGGGCTTCTAGGAAACATTTGTGAGAAACAAGGAATACCTTTTGAATATGGCACAGCACGCTTGGATGATAGATCTCAAATCTTGGTTGACTTTAGGACCATTAAGCCTACTCATGTTTTCAATGCCTCTGGTGTGACTGGAGCATTAAATGTGAAATGGTTTGAAGCTCATAAACCAGAAACCATACGATCAGTTGTTGTTAGTGTGTTAATATTGGCAGATATTTGCAGAGAGCATGGTCTCCCCGTGATGAATTATGCCTTTAACTTGGAAGGCATAAAAAATGCTACTGATTCCTTCTATTTTACAAGACAAGCCAAGGTAAGTTCATAGTACTTTATTCTGAGTTTAATTTCTATGCATTGTTGATTTACACTAATCGATTGGTTAACAAACTTAACATAAAGGATGGTTTTGTAATTAAATGACACTAGAATAACCTTTTACACTATTATTTTGCAACCTTTATTGCACAATTTTTGCATGGCTTCGAACTTTGTTTTTGTCACAATATGGTTTCAGGTTGAAGAGTTACTAAAGGAATATGAAAATGTGTGCACGTTAAGAATCCAGTTGCCAGTGTCATCTGATCTCAGCAACGCACATAACTTCGTCACTAAGATAACAAAATCTGATAAAGTGGCCAACATTCCAAACAGCATCACTGTTTTGGATGAACTAGTACCCATTTCAATTGAGATGGCCAAAAGAAATTGCAGGGGCATTTGGAACTTCACAAACCCTGGTGTTGTGACCTGCAATGAGATTCTAGAGATGTACAGGGATTTTGTTGACCCTACTATTAAATGGGTTAATTTTACACTTGAACAACAAGCTCACTTCCCTTCTCCAAGCACTAATGAAATGGATGCATCAAAATTGAAGAAGGAATTTCCTGAGGTATTGTCTGTGAAGGACTCATTGATCAAATATGTCTTTGAACCTAAAAGGAAAAGCTTGAGTCACTGAGTTGCATAACTAAGCATGTATAAATGTATTTTATACATGTGGTCTCGATCTATTTATTTTGACTTTTTTTGTATTAAAGTTTGGATTAGTTTGATAGTTTTTTGCATTTAGTTTCTATTCTTAGGTTTTGGTTTGTCAATATCATCATGTCAATAGAGAGCACCAAATCACTTTTTCTTTAGAGAAATAAATCTGAAATGGGATTCTTATCATGTGTCTATGCTTTTGTAGTTGCTTGACTTTTGTTGTTTCTAAGTTAAGTTCCATCAGGAGTAAATCCCAAATATATACTACAAATGACTGTACTACAACATATGTGATTTTTAGCGATATTTTTTGTCTAATACTTACATGTTGCTTAAAGTCTTTTATAACGTTTAAAAAGGGTGGTCAAATTATAAATGTTACTAATATTTTTTACAAAATTTTTATCAAATGTTGTATACCATCGAAGCTTAAAATGTTTTATTGAGCCTAAAATGTTTTATTGATATATGTATCAAAAGTTTAATAATTAAATAAAAATATTTTAGTAAAAATATAACAATATTTTATTAAATGTTTCTTAATTTATATGTTGAATGAAAGAAATATATGATATATAATATAATAATATAAATTTATAAGAGACAAAAATATTTTTAACGTGAAAAACTCCTTAAAATAAGGATAAAAACCACTGATCTTGTAGATCAAAATAACTTCACTGTAAAAAATACAAATACAAAGAAGTCTCCAACTATATCAGCAAACAAAACCTGACACCATACATAAAAGATAAAAAACACCTAAGATAGACCGCTACACACTACAAACAAGAGGGGTTTCCTCACACTCGAAACTATAATCACCAATGCAATTGAAAACCAAGAACCATGTCTTTTGAATCTGCCGACTAAAAAGCAGTACAAACCATCTATTTGAACCTCTCTTCAGTCGGGATTGGACTGTGGCTGCCATGCCAAGTGAGTATGCAAATTGGTTTGCCTTTTCTCTTCTCACCTTGAAACCTATGAAAATAAGTGCCTAAATCTCAATTGGATGATAACCATAAACACAATCAAACAGTAAGTCAAAAAAATGAAAGTCAGAAACATTGAAACTGCTAATGTATTTTCATTCAAGAAAGCAGAAAAATGGATTTGTTCTTGATTGTATTAAACTCTTCACAATATTAATTTACAAAGCTGGAGAAACCAAGAACCAGAACAATTATCTTTTTCTATTGCTAATTCCTTATTTTGATCTAGGAAAAATGTAAGACATTGTTTAAATCTCATAGATTTCAACAAACTCACCATTCTATGATCAACCATGCAACAAGCAGATAGTAGAGTCAGAAGCGTATCAAATTCCTCTTTGAGGCATAAATGATGAATCCGAAATCAAGTGTCCTTCTGAGAATCAAAAGCACAGCTAGGGACAAAGTCTCTTGCAAACATCTAAAGAAAAAAAAAACATCATAGGTTAATTATCCATAGGAACTCAAAAAAGCACAAATGATATAATGTATAATGATCAAAGCCATTGATCTCATAGATGTAACGAACTCATTTTCAGAATTTTACAGTCATTATTCGCTACCTAGTATACCTTACAAAAAGGTTGATTTACTTTTTCAAGCCACGCTATAAAAAACAAAATAATAATACATGGCTGCAATTAGAAGATCACAAGAAGTTGGCACCTATCTTTATTAAACATCGTTAAAGATGTATTGCATAAAAGAAAAGCAAGAAGAGAGTGAATTATGTAGTACCTTCTCTGTGATGTGATAAATTCATAGTGGATAATCTTTGGTGAAATAGGAGAAACGATTATCTTTCTATATATACATGTATTCATCTCTATAAGAAAAGTGAACAGAATAGAAGATTATACATTTGAGTGAGAAAAAGGCAATTGACCGAGGAGAAAGTAAGTGTAATTTGACAAGAAATTGAGAAAGATTAAAGATTCGAGAAGGGCAAGAAAGAGAGTGAGGAAAGATGGGAGATTGATACTTTATGTTCACATGATCATTTGCATGTTTCTTGTGGATTCTTAGAAGTTGAGTTGAGAGGGAACCAACACATATCCCACACTATTATGTGCCGACGGATGCAGCGTGCTGATCATTCATCAACAAGACACCATCCACTCTCTTCTCTCTCTCAGGCATAGTTTTATGACTGTGTGACTGCCATGGATATATAAGGTTTCTGTTACTTACTCTTCAAGTAAGTAAATAACTCAACACAATTGTTTCTAATCTTATAACAATAATAATCTATAATTATTATAATAGAAATAACTATAATCTATAATCTTCTATTTATAATCTATAACTTTATAGCTATTATAATAATATTTTATTTTGGTACACACATGTTTAATTGAATTTTTTTTTCTTTAAATAACCATTATACTAAAAAATTAATTAGTACTAATTATATATTTTATTTAACTTTTTTTTTTAAATTTCTATGTTTTATTTAACTTTTTTCTTTCGTTAATTTCATTTTTATTTAAAAATATATATAGTCTCTCCTCCTAGTAATAATAATAATATAAGATTTAATCCAATTATGATCGTTAGATTCTTAGATTAAATCTTGACATGAGTCTTAACAATAAAATTAATGTATGGTGGTGAGAGGTCTGTAGGTTTGTAACCAATTCATAATCCTTCATTTTTGCTTTGGTACTTCTGATACTTGTAATTCTTGTTTTCCTTATATTAATATATCTCTATAAAAAAAATAAAATAAAACTAATTTCAGCACGCCAGGGACAATCTTTGCAAGTTTTATCTTTTTTATGTAAATTTCAGGTGTTTTGATTCAATCATTCTGTGAAGGGTTGCTTTGTTAATATACTATAAATAAATATTACTGATCTCTCTTAGGTAGGAAAAAATCTTGTTGAGTAGTCTAACATGTTTCTATATCTTTTGTTGGTTATGAGACATAAGTATGTTAAAGAGGAGAGATCAGGTGTAGAGAATAATGAAATGCATACTGGAAATATATTCAGGATAACTGAAAGAGCATACAGTTGCCCCCACAGATATAGCAGGTGATCTAGGTTGAACTATGCTAAATATACCACTTATTTCTAACTCCACCCATATTTCTTTAATTTCAAGTTTACCCTTGATCAAGTTAAAAACTTAATTAAATAAGCAAACCCAATTATATACCTATAAATAAGCGTAATTAGTAAGATTTGATTGTTGTTATTATTATTATCATTATATTCTCTAGGCGCATTTTTTTATGTAGCATTATTATGTCATAAGCATTTTGAGAGGAATCTCGTACTGACTTAAACATTGAAGTGCTTTTTGCAACTAATATTAACCAGGCATCTCAGACCAAAAGCATACGAGACGTGAAGACAAGCATCACAACAATCAAAAACATTGTATCCGAGCATTTGTGCAGGTACAAAATGTGTACCTAATGTTGGTTAGACATAAGTTGCACTCAGAATACGATGAAGTCAACTTGATATCAGAAACAAAAGAAGCTTATCTTGCTGGTTGCTACTGTTATCACTTTGTTATTGATATTCACCGCATATTTGATCTCCCAAGCAATTCAATGGTTAGTTCTTGCTATCGTTTTCTTGTGCTTGTTTGGTGAGATTTAAGAAATCAGGACAAGTTTATTTAACAGGAATGGATAACTGCTACTTTCCATGCACTGTGAACCAAAATCATATGGCTTCAAATAAATCGCAATTTTCTTACAAATTGAAATTTGCTCATAAATAAATTGTCTTTCTCATCTGTAGCTAAAAGTCTACTAGAGTCTATTTTTTGGTTATTTTTAAATTGAAAAATGATTTTTAATTGATTAGAGAGTTACTATGATTAATAATAGTATTTAGATTAAAGAACTGGTGTGAATAACCAAGTTTGAAGAACAAGCATATTCATGATGATGGTATAAAAAATAGTTTTATTTTGTTTTATTTTAATACCAAGTTCATCTTTGCCATCATTTGAAAGGGACACAACCATATGAGAACTACTATTATATGGTCTTTTGGAATTGGAATTCGGAAGTGAGAAGCTTGAAGGACTATTTTATATAGTAAAATGAAACAGAGAACTAGACTAGTGGGTGCTTGATTTGGTAGGTATCACACTTGTGGAACTACGTTGTACTCTACGATTCTGTGTTGTTTGATCTTTGGAATTGATTGATAAATGAGATAAGTCAAGACAAGATAGGGAGTGTTAACAAGTACTACTGAAAAAGGGGTGAAGGAATTTTCTTAGGTATTGCCATGGTAGGTACAAATACACATACAATAAGACATGTGTTTTATTTTTTAGAATTTTAATTAATTGAGTTTGACCTGGAAAGTTGGAGTTGTGTAAATGTACATTATAAAATTCTCACTTTAAATGCCCTAACTTGGTCTAGGCATGCATTTGGCACAAGTTGCAAGTGACTGATAAGGATAAAAATGGATTTGTTATTGATCTAAAACACTCACATTGCTCTTGTAGATCTTGGGAAATTATAGTGGAATACCATGTAAGCATGCTATAGCTTGCATAGTATACATGAGCATAGACATTGAACATTATTGTGACAAGTATTATAGTAAGAAAAATTATATAACTACTAATTACACTGAGGTCATTCACCCAAAACTAAATTTGAAAACGTTGGAAATAGAGGAATCTCTTAGAAATATAGTCAAGACAATATTGTGTTACATAGCAGGAGAAAAGGAAAAAGGTCATTCACTAACACTACGTGAATGCTAAAAAAAAAAAAGAAAAGAAAAAGAAAAGAAAGAGAGGGTATTTTTAATATCATATATATGTTAAGATATTAGCATGTAAATTTGTTTCTAACTTCGGTATATATTAGAAGGAAAAACAAGTAAAATGCCCATGTATTCAAATGATGCAACAAGTTCTTTATAACAAGAAAATAATGCTAAAGTTAGGGGTGTTTATTGGTTCTAGTCAATCCCACAAATTCAGTAAATTGAATCGAATCAATT
Organism: Psophocarpus tetragonolobus; assembly: GCA_037954015.1. Taxonomy (NCBI): domain Eukaryota; kingdom Viridiplantae; phylum Streptophyta; class Magnoliopsida; order Fabales; family Fabaceae; genus Psophocarpus; species Psophocarpus tetragonolobus. The sequence goes on from CM075694.1 coordinate 33,868,625, forward strand.
AGTTTGGTTTGATTTTTTTACTTAATCGGGTCTAAATCCGATAAGAATCGACCATGTATGATTTTGTTCGTGGTTTTCGTATTTCAAAACCCTAACCCAACCATAACTAATCCAAAAGAATATATATTATACTATTATTATATATTTATTTTATATTTTTAAGTTAGTAAATTTAGTAACCTGTTTTGTTTAGGATTTCACATTTCAAAATTCTAACTCGACGTTATTTTATATTTTTAAGTTAGTAAATTTCTTTTATATTTTAAAATTATACAATTTGTTGTTTGTATTATATTGTGTTGTTTTAGTAGTTTAATTTGATTAATTTAATATATATATAAAACATTTGATATTTTGTTATAAAATTATGAATTTAGTAGACTAATAGATTTAGCTAGTTTTAAATATAAAATTATTTTTTTACGATTTAATAAAAAAAAATTATTTTTTTTATCGGTTTTTCTTGAAACTGAATCGAATCAACCCAATTATCATTAGTTTTGTTTGATTCAGGTCAAGGGAAAAAATTCTAGAAAGTCGAATCAACCCAACCCAATTAAAATTAATTAGTTCATTTTTCTTCAAAAACCGAACCAACTCGAACTGTAAACACCCCTAACTAAATCTACATGTGAAGCCATATAATATGACAACCAAATTTTGTCTAATGTTGTTATTTAAAGTGTGTTATCAATTTTGTGTAGATTTGTTAAATAAATCTCTAGTCCATGAGCTAACCTAACCCACTATAAAAAAAATCCCTTTTTTTATCCACTTAATGAAGGGACTTTTATTTCCCAACCCACACAGTCCCCAAATTTAGGAGACCAAGTTCAGGACAAAAGGGGTTTGACCTTTTATGTATAACCAACTCTCATTATTATATCAATGGTTTCAATATTATTAAATTTAATTGGAGATGACCAAGCATGGATATTTTTATGTCTTGCCTATCAAGAGTCACACCTTTAATTTTAAGTAATTTAAATAAAAAAACAAAATCTTGATGCACTTGTTCATTTTGCTCACCTTACACATCTTTGTGGATTGTTGCACACCCATTTGAGTGAATGTGAGATCACTTTCTTTTTCAATGGGTCTCTCACACTTCTATGTGGTGTTTCACATTGTTGTGGTAAAATTCCTAACATGTTTTCTCTTTTAGTTGTCTATCACACCTTTGTGGTATGCTCCACACAACCTTAGAAAAATCCCTGGTGCACTTTTTCTTCTAGTGCGTCTCCCACATATCTGTGAAAAGACCCTAATACAATTTTGCTTCTTCCAATGCATCTCCTACATCAATGTTAGATGTTTCACATAATTGGGGCAAATCTCTTATGCAATTTCTTTTCTAGTGCGTCTTCTACACCCCTGCAGACATAGTCACTAACCCTAATGCACTTTCTTTTCCAATGCGTCTTACACCTATGTAGGAAATCCCCTTATGCACTTGCTATTAATTCTATCACATCTCCCACACCTTTGTGGACATATTCAGAGCGTTGTGGTTCCCATCATAATAATAATTACAAATTTTTAACTTTATTTTTAATTAGGTTAATATCAATGACAATTAGAAAAGTTATTTAATAAACCATTAATTAAGGAAAAAATATAGATACTTTGAGCGCACAAAAAATATATGATAAGTCACATATTGCATAAAAAAAATAATTTTGGTATTCAAACAGTTTATTAGTGGTTTTAACTCTAACAAACTCAATAATGAATAATTCAAATCTTGGTTAATTAATAAATGATTTTTTCTTCTGAATGTCAAGTACTCTTCAATTTTTTCTTTTACAATGATATACCAATTTGAAGTTATCTTTGAACGGTATAATTTTTATGTTTATTTCTAAAATTTTGAGAATTGAAAAAAAAAAGAACTAATTTTTTGGGTGTGTGAGCTAGTCCTAGCATTGTTGACCTTTTTGGCTCTGTGTGTCATTTATATGTGGCTCATTGGACTCTACGAACCATATTAGCTCTTATTCATTTAGGTAGCTCTAATATGTGCGGGTTAAGACTAAGCTTTAGTGAGTACCATACACAAATCTTGACAATTTTTATCAAATATACCCTTATTTAGTATTCACTTTTGTTGATATATGTATTAAAAGCAAAGTAATAAACAATAATACCTTAATTTCATTAATTGTTTCTTAATTTATGTGACTAAGGGAGGAAGTATATGATAGAACAACAAAAATTTATAAGAGACACAAATATTTTTAACGTGAAAAACTCCTTATAATAAGGATAAAAACCACGGGTCTTCTAGACCAAAATAATTCCACTATGATGAATAAGAGTACAAAGGAGTCTCCGATCATATTAGCCAAAAAAACCTTACACCCATGCATACAAGATAAAAAATACCTAAGATAGATTGCTACTACAACAAACAAGAGGAGTTTCCTCACACGCCAAACCAATGCAATTGAAAACCAAGAACCATGTCTTCTTAATCTGCTGACTAAAAAGCAGCACAAACCATCTATGAACCTCTCTAAGTCGTGGTTGGAGTGTGGCTGCCAAGTGAGTATGCAAATTGGTTTTCCTTTTCTTCTCACCCTGAAACCCATGAAAGCAAGTGCCTAAATCTCAAGGGGGTGATAAGTGCCTAAACCATAAACACCATCAAACAGTAAGTCAAAACAGTGAAAGTCAGAAACATTGAAACTGCTGATGTATTTTCATTAAAGATAGCAGAAAAATGGATTTGTTCTTGATTGCATTAAACTTCTCACAATATTAATTTACAAAGTTGGAGAAACCAAGAACTAGAACAATTATCTTTTCCTATTGCTAATTAATGCCTTATTTTAATCTCTAGGCGAAAAGTAAAACATTGTTTAAATCTCATAGATTTCAACAAACTCACCGTTCTATGATATCAACCATGCAGCAATCGTTGGCACATAGTAGAGTGGGAAGCGTATCAAAATTCCTCTTAGAGGCATCAATGATAAATCCAAAATCAAGTGTCCTTCTAAGAATCAAAAGTGCGGCTTGGGACAAAATCTCTTGCAAACACCTAAAAAAAAAAACATCGTAGGCTAATTATCCATAGAAACTCATAAAAAAACGTAAATGATGTAATGATTAAAGCCATTGATCTCATAGATATAACCAACCCATTTTCAGAATTTCACCGTCATTATTCATTACCTAGTATACATTAAAGAAAAGTTTATTTACTTTATCAAACCACGTTTTCAAAAACAAGATAATAATACATGGATGCAATTAGGAGATGACAACAAGTCAACACATATCTTAATTAAAATTCTCATCATTAAAGATGTCTTGCTTAAAAGAAAAGCAACAAGAGAGTGAATCTTGTAGTACATTATCTGTGATAAATTCGTAGTCAATAATCTTTGGAGGATAAAAGAGCAAGAGCTATTATCTTTCTGTATATACATGTATTCATCTCTATAGAAGAGTGACTAGCATAAAAGATTATACATGTGACTGAGAAAAGGCATTTGAGGGTGGAGAAAGCAAGTGAATTTTGACAAGAAATTGAGAAAGATTAAAGGTTTGAAAAGGGCAAGAAAGAGAGTGAGGAAGGTTGGGACATTGATACCTGATCTTCACATGATCATTTGCTGCATCTTTCTTGTGGATTCTCAGAAGTTCCGTTGAGAGGGAACCAACACACATCCCACCCTATTATGTGCCGACGGATGCAGTATGCTGATAATTCATCACCAAGACGCCAACTACTCTCTTCTCTCTGTCTTAGGCACAATTCTCTGAGTGTGAGTGCCATGGATATATAAGGTTTCGGTTACTTACAGTTCAAGTAAGTAAATAACTGAGAACAATTATTTCAAAATGTCAAGTAAACTTGTCATATATTGAAGATAAAGTCTCATTTTAATGTTATTATAATAACAAACAATAATTATTATAATAAGAATATTTATAATCTATAATCTACTTATTTATAATCTATAACTTTAACTACTATAATAGGAATATCTCATTTTTATGCACACAAATTATGAATTTTTTTCTCCTTAAGTAACTACTGTACAGAAAACTTAACTAGTACTAATAATCACATGTTTTATTTAATTTTTTTTTCAGTTTTTATGTTTTATTTAACTTTTCTTCTTGCATTTTATTTTTATTTAAATATATAGAGTCTCCCCACCATGTAATAATAATAATAATAATACGTGTTAATCCAACTATGATCATTAGAATCTTAGATAACATCTTAACATGAGTCTCAACTATAAAATTGATGTCAGCATGCCAGAGCCAATCTTTGGAAGTTTTATCTTTAATTTTTACGTGAAATTCAGTGTTTTGATTCGATTGATCTGGTGGGGGGTTACAATTTTTGGTGCTATACTACAAATAAATATTGTTGACCTCTCTTAGATAGGTAGATAATCTAGTTGAGTAGTCTAACATATTCCTATATCTCTTTTTGGAGGTAAATGAGATGATTAGCCTATGGCACACCAGTATGTTAAAGAGGACAAATCAAGTGTAGAGAATAATGAAATGTGTATCTAACATCCTAATGTTGGTTAGACATAATTAAGTTGCACTTAGAATATACGATGAAACAGCCTGATATCAAAAACAAAAGAAGCTTATCTTGTTGGTTGCTACTGCTATCACTTTGTTATTGATATTCACCGCATATTTGATCTCCCAAGCAATTCAATGATTAGTTCTTGCTATCGTTTTCTTGTGCTTGTTTGGTGAGATTTAAGAAACCAGGACAAGTTTATTTAACAGGAATGGATAACTGCTACTTTCCATGCACTGTGAACCAAAATCATATGGCTTCAAATAAATCGCAATTTTCTTACAAATTGAAATTTACTCATAAATAAATTGTCTTTTTCTAATATGTAGCTAAAAGTATACTAGGAAAAGAATTCTATTTTTTGGTTATTTTTAAAGTGAAAAAGGATTTTTAATTGATTAGAGAGTTAGTATGAATAATAATAGTATATAGAAAAAGAACTGGTGGGAATGGGAATAACCAAGCTTGAAGGACAAGCATATTCATGAAGATGGTATAAAAATAGTTTTGTTTTGTTTTAATATCAGCTTCATCTTCGCCATCATTTGAAAGGGACACAACCATATGAGAACTACTATTATATGGTCTTTTGGAATTGGAATTCGGAAGTGAGAAGCTTGAAGGATTGTTTTATATAGCAAAATGAAACAGAGTGAGTGTTTGATTAGGTAGGTGTCACACTTGTGGAACTAAGTTATACTCTATGATTGTGTTGTTTGATTTGTGGAATTGATTGATAAATGAGATTCAAGACAAGAGGAAGTGTTAACAAGTACTGCTGAAAAGGGGGTGAGGGAATTTCCTTACTGAAGAAGTTAATGGTATTGGCATGGGTACAAGTTCACATACAACAATACATGTTTTATTTTTTAGTTTTAATTAATTGAGTTTGACTTGAAAGGTTGGAGTATGTAAATGTACATTATACAATCCTTACTTTAAATGCCCTAAATTGGTTTAGGCATGAATTTGACACAAGTTGCAAGTGACTAATAAGGATGAAAATCGATTTGTGATTGATTTGAAACACTCACGTAACATTGCTCTCGTAGGTCTTGGGAAATTAGTGGAATACCATGTAATCATGTTATAGCTTGCATGGTACACATTAAATTATATAACTAATGATTACAGTTAAGGTAGGCAAAAACTGGTTTTTCAAAAATACCGAATTGAATCGAACTGAATTGTTTGAAATAATTCGTTTTTAAACTTAAAAAACAAACTATTTTAGGAAACTGGTTTGGAACCGAATTGTATTTATAAAACTGGTTTTGAATTAGTTAAAAAAAACTAGTTTCAAACTAGTTTTGAACTAGTTTTTTTTTAGTTCTTTTTTTATAGTATTTTAAATATGACCACAATAGTGAGTACAACTGGAGGGAGTATTTTTCTAATAAGCGCGTTTCTCACATGATTGTGGAAAGTTTCACAAAGGTGTGAGATACGAAAAAAATATTTTTTTTTATAAACCAGTAAACTAAACTATTTAAAAAACGGTTCGGTTCGAACCGAATTGGTTTGAAAACAATTCAGTTTGAACTGAACTAGTTTTAAAAACAGTTCGGTTAATTTTTATTAAACTGGTTCGACTCAAAACTAGTTCAGTTCGGTTCAAAACCAATTCAGTTAGAACTACTTTTTTTGCACACCCCTAATTAGAGTGAGGTCACTCACTCAATACTAAATTTGAAAATAATGTACATTGAGGATTCTCCTAGAGATATAGTCAAGACAACATTGTATTAGATAGCAAGAGAGAAGGAAAAAGGCTATCCACTAAAGACTACATCAAATGCTGGAAAAAAAAAGAGAGAGGGTATTTTTAACATAATATGTAAATTTATTTCTAACTTTTATATGTGAAATGGTGGAGCAAGTAAAACAACATGTATTCAAATGGTGGAGCAAGTTCTTTATCACAAACCAACAAAGCTAAAGCTATATGTGAAACCATATAATATAACAACCAAACTTTGTCTAATGTCATTAAAGTGTGCTTCGGTTTTGAGTAGATTTGTCAAATAAGTCTCTATTAGTTCATAAGTTAACCTAACACACCTATAAAAATACCCCATTTTTCTACCCACACAAGACTTTGGGCCTCCAACCCACACAATCCCCAAATTTAGGGGGTTAAGTTCAAGACTAGAGGAGGTTTGACATCTACATAATCAATTCTCGTTATTACATCAATGATATGTCTCAATATTATTAAATTTTAACTAGAGATGACCAAGCATAAGTATTTCTATGCATTGACCTATTAAAAGTGACACCCTTAATTTGAAGTAATTTATATAGAAAAATTTATTTAAAAATAATTTTAATTATATTTTTAGATATACATTCAACGTTATTTTTCAACATCATTACCAAAGTCTCACTGCACTTTCTCATCTTGCCCATCACTTCTCACACCTGTGTATTGTTCCATACCTATTTGGATGAATGTGGGATGTACCTTCTTTTTCAATAGGTCTCTCACACTTTTGTGGGGTGATCCACATCGTTATGGTCAAATCTTGATACATTTTCTCTTAGTGGTCTACAACACCTTTGTGGTATGTTTCACATGACTATAAAAAAATCCCTTATGCACTTTATCTTCTAGCACATCTCCCATATCTTTGTGGAAAAAACCTAATGCTCTTTTTGCTTCTTCTGATGCGTCCCTTACACCAATGTGGAATGTTCCACATCGTTGTAGGAAAATCTATTATTCCCTTTCTTTTCTAGCGCGTCTTTCACACCTTTATGGAAATAGTTACACCACTGAGAAATTTCCTAATGTACTTTCTTTCATAGTGTGTCATACACTTATGTATAACTGTGTTGATTGTGTTTTGCATGGAGGAGAGGACAGTGTTGGGGCAAAGAGGCAATGAGCTCAAGACTTGAGAGGACTCTGGGTTATTAGGGAGTTTGACCTATGCAGGTTTTGATGTTATAGATTTTATATATCTTGGATTATCAACCTTTAACTATGCTAGAATTATGTTTAAAGTTATGAAATAAAGCAGACATTGTATATGTATAATCTCATAGAATAATGTAATGTAAATAGTTAGCCTTGTAATATGCTAGTGTATAAGTCAGTAGCTTGAAAATATGGATTTTGATCATATCTAGTTGAATGAGACTTTTTGCAGCTAGTTTTATAGCATTTTGCAGAGTCTTGTTGGGTAGTAAATCTCGCTTAGCTACAAGTTACTTCTATTACAAAAGTTTATAGCTTTGTGCTCTACGACAGGTCTTATTCAATGCAAAGTTCTTTCTGCTAGGTATGTCCAAGGTTTTTCACCTAGCGATGCATCTCACTGACCAACATTCCTTCACTGAAATTCTTTAACCCAGTTTTCTCATTAGGCGATGCTTGTCACTGAGTGAGATGTTCATGATGTGTTCATACTTTAACTTTATTAAATTTTTAATATTTTGAGTATAATTTATAATTAGAATAGACTTAATAGAAAGGAAAGTGATAATTTTTATGTTAGATTTTTGTGATGTTACATTTGGTCGTTAAGAGATAATCTTGACTCAAATTTATATTATTGTCCATCAATTGTTTGTTATATGTTACTCAAATTTCCTTGATGTATTTTCTATTCTATCGCATCTCTCACACCTTTATGGACATATTCATAGCATTGTGGTTCCTATCATACTAGTAGTTACAAATTTTTAACTTTATTTTTAATTAGGCTTAGACCGATGACAACTAAGAAAGTTAATTAATAAACCATTTAAGAGAAAAATATAGATTCTTTGAGTACACATGTACAACAAAGATAGGATAAGTTGCATATTGCATAAAAAGTAATTTTGACGTTCAAACACTTGATTAGTGGTTTTAACTCTCAAGAACTGAATAATGAATAATTCAAAATATTGGTTCACTGATAAATTTTTCTTCTAAATATCAAGTACTCTTCAATTTTTCCTTTAATATTGATATATATACCAATTTGAAGTTATATATCTTTGAAATTTAGAGAATGAAAAAAATTTTTTTTTTGGGTAAATCAGTCATTCCTAGCCCTATGATTTGTAAGTTACTCATTTGACCCTGTGGACTATTTTAGGTTTCATCCACTTAGGTAGCTTGATCCATGTGGGTCAAGACTAAATGGATTAGAGTTGACCATTTGACAATTTTAGTTTTGAGGTTTTATATACTCTTTTTGTAATTTTTAAATATGTGTGTACTTGTTTAATTATTTGATTTTGATTTCGCTACCTTTGTATTTTTTGCTACTTATAATGGCAAAGATTAATATTTAAAGGAATAGAATGAGATTTTAGTGCTTCTTTAAAATAGATATTAATGCCTCTCTAGAGTCATTATTTTAGTTTTTTATCACTTAATTTGTAATTAAATAAATTTTTTCTTTGATTTAGGGATGATAAGGATATCCATACTCATGGGTAAAACTTAAACATGTCCCAATTTTAAGAAAAATTATCTATGTTGATTAAATATAGGTACAAGTGCATATTACCCAATTTCTTGAAACGGGGATGAGGATGAGAACACAGACAAATATGTAACTACTCACCTCATACACATTCTTGTCCCCGCAAAATATTGTTATTATATTTTTTATTGATTTAATTTTTTTATAAATTTTACTTATTTTTATTTTAATAAACTAAGTTTATATTATAAATTATTATATTTTATTATATTCAATTTAATAACATGTAAAATTAAATTTATATTTGAAATAAAATATATAATTTTATAAAAAAAAAATCAGTGAACATATAGACGGAAACATAGCAGGTATACTTGTTCCCACACGGGACAAAGAGGGATATAATGTAAAATAAAAATTTATTTAAATACAGCTTAGTTTAAATTATATATAATCAAACCTCAAGGTAGTGGAGGGTAAATTACTCATTATTTTAATTAATTACTGATAATATAATTTTTTTAGATGATGATTAAATTGTGTAAAGAGACTGAATATTTACATTATAAAATAATATCTTTTAATATTTTTTGCAAAGGTCATTGTCATTGAAAAAAATATGTGTATGCATAATATATACATCTTAAAATAATTATACAAGAACGAACAAATATTTTGTGTTTGTGTACTTTTTTTTTTGACACTTTTAGTGTGTATTTAGTAACAAGTTTATAAACATTTTTTATTGAATAAGTTTTGTTTAGCACAAAACAAGGTTATTTAATAGTTTCTAGTTTATTTTTATAAGTTATTTTAAGTGACTTATTAAAATAAGCTAACTTATAATATTTTTTTTCATTTTTTTTAATTTTTATCTTCATTAATTTATTTGAGTTTTTTTTTTATCTTTTTTAGTCAAATAGGTAATTATATCATTTTACATTTATTAATTAATTTATTAACTAATCTTACCAAACACTTAATTAAGTTTTTTAACTGACTTAAAAGTTTTAATTCAATTCATTTATAAACTAGTTTTGCAAAATATAGTTGATAACTCAAATTAGTTATTTTCTAGAGGTATATTAGATTAAGTTTTATGTCTTTTATATTTTAATTTTAGAATTATCTAATTTTATTTTATTTTAAATTAAGATTTTTATATTGAAATGATGTAAAAAATGAGAAAATTTTTTGCTGATGAAAAATGAGGATGCAAATGCTTATTTTAGTATATTGTAATATCCATAGACTTGAAGAGAACACAATTATACTTAAATTATACATAAAACAAAACTTAAGTTTCCTAAGGGAAAAACCCTTCAATTTTTAGATTTATTTCTTTTTATTTTAAGGTTTTGTCATGGTGTTAGTTTCAAAGTTAGTAGAGATTAGTCATAAGGAATATGCGTATATGAGACACTTTTGTTGGTTTTTTATCTTTTTTTTTAATTATTTTCAATTATGATGCCTTTTTTATGAAACCTCTTTTTTATTTTTAATTAAATTTTGCATGTTCTTCCTTTTAAGATTATATCATTTTACTGTTCTAATAGTGCATTACAAGTATGTATTGCAAGTTAGTGTGTATCACTTGAGGTGTGACTACCCTCAGAGGATTAAGATTCGTTGCATAGCCAAATTATATTTCTTAACTTCCAATGACAATGTAAGTGTATTACCAAAATCTATCATTCACGCTTGCTTGCTGCTAGCTCCATGCTAAATTGTAATGTGGGTACTTTGCCGTTCAAATTCTTGGGAGTGCCACTGGGGGTGAACCCTAGGAAGGAACAAGTCTGGAAGCCAGTAATTGAGCATTTTAACAAAAGATTGTCAGGTTGGAAGGCACGTAATATGTCTTTCGCAGGGAGATTGATGCTACTCAATTCAGTATTAGTTTCTATCCCATTGTATTTTTTTTCCTTTTATAAGGCTCCCAAGTCAGTATTGAAGGTTCTGAAGCGGCTGCAGAGGACATTCTTATGGGGTGGAAATGAGAGTCATTTAAAAATTGCATGGTTAAGTTGGGAAAAAGTTTGTCGGCCAAAGGAAGAAGGAGGGTTAAGGGTGAAGTGTTTGGAGAATTTTAATCTGAGTTTGTTGGCTAAGTGGAGATGGAGGATATTATCAGCTGGAAAGGTGATCTGGGGCCCGCTGCTGAGGTGTAGGTATGGAGAAACACATACATATATGGAGAGGCCTGCAGCGTTTAATCACACATCGCAATGGTGGAAAGACATATGGAGCATTGATGGATCAAATGCGGTAGTGCCTCATTGGTTTCAAGTTAGGATAAACAGGATAGTGAGGTCTGGAGTGGATACTATATTTTGGGAGTAGAGGTCGATTGGAGGTATGGCACTCAGCGCACTTTTTCCTAGACTGTACACCTTAGCAGAGGATAAGGGTATCACTATTAAAGACAAATGTGTCTCTGCAGCTCCATCTTTATCATGGATGTGGGTATGGCGTAGGGAGTTGTTTGTTTGGGAGGAGCAGCTGCTACAGGATCTACAGGAGCTCTTGAGTGAGGTTGGTTTGGCGGATCCGGCTCCAGACGAGTGGGGGTGTGGGTCAAGTGGCAGGGGGGATATTCGGTGGCACAAGGCTATAAGGTGTTGACGGAAGGACCCACTGAGCTAGGAATGAATTTTGTGGAACCTCAGGATGTATGCAGATTGTGGGAGGAGAGGTTACCATCTAAGGTGCTGCTGTTCGCATGGAGGCTACTGAGTGGTAAACTCCCCACTGTTGATAACCTGTTAAGGAGAGGAGTACAGCCATCGGTACTTAGCTCTGTTTGTGTGTTCTGCAAGAATGAGCCAGAGACCAACAATCATCTCTTCCTACAATGCTCAAAGATCCAAAGGCTGTGGTATGAGGTAATTTGTTGGGTGGGAGGCCAGTCCCCACTTCCGGCAGATATTAATCAGTTACTTCTCCAAGCCGCTGGATGGGTCGTCGGGAAGCGAAAGAAGAAGTGCAGGTATGTGTTTTGGATTGCGGTATGTTGGTGTATCTGGCTGTCTAGGAATGCTAGTATTTTTCAGGGGGCCGAGTGGGAATCAATGGACATGTTAATGTCGATAAAGTTTATCTCGTGGAAATGGTTATTGTACTCATTTGGTTTTACTACACGATGTGTATTTTCAGATTGGTGCTCCCACCCTAGGTTGTGTCTACTGTACATGAAATAGAGGTGTAAGTTATGTGGAGCATAGGTGAACAGGTCAATGGTCAAATTTCATCAGCTGAAACATTTTGTTTCAACTGACTTTATATGCTATATAATAATATATGTTTTGCTTGTCAAAAAAAAAAAAATCTCATCCTCCTTGCTCTTAACATCTAATTAATGTTAGATTATTTCTACCTTATCAATAGAAATTTTCACTAGAAGGTTAACTAGAGATGTTTTATAATGTGGGATTGATTGTTTTTAGAGGAGAAAGGTATTAATGTGTTAATTAATTAGAATTGAGTACAGGGAAGTAACTATATATGGAAACATAATCATAATTTTTTCTAAATTTAAGAACTTGTTCCAATCCATTATTTTATTTTCTTTATTTTATTTCTTTTTATACAACTCAAATAATATCTTGGTTACTCTTTTAAAAAACACAAAATATTTAATTCTTATTATCTCGTATCCTACTTCCTATGATATCCGAACTTAATTTCCATTACTATTGTACGTTTATCCTGTGTAGATGTATTTTATACGCATATCCTTGCAAGGTTGCATCTCATATATAATTTACTAAGTATGATTAATATTTTGTACTTGTTTACTCTCCTAGTTTGTACTTGCACTTGTATGTCATATAAATAATGATTTACATTGAATGATAGCGTAGAATATCATGTTGTTAATGTCATTCAACTGAATTCTTAATTTTTTTAATAAAAAAATTATTATTTTATTTTTTTAGCTGCTATAAAACTTTTTCAACAGTAAAAGTTTGATATACTCATTATGACTATTTTAAAAAATATTAAATATTTTTTGTAATGTTACAATGTCATATCAACTTTAAATACTTATGTTTAGTTTTGCTCTAACAGTTTTATTTTTATTTTCAATTGACTAATTAAATTGAAATAAATGAATTCTTAATCCCAAAATATTGTAAACTGTAGAAAGTAATCATATTGTTATTAAAAACACATCTTGTTAGATAGATCAGTCTTCAATAAATTTAAAAATATATATCTAGAAATTAAATAACCCATAAGAACCCTCAATGGATAAAAATCCTCTCTTGGAGAGATTTAGAAAAGAGAAATACACAGTCTACATGTGAAACCTACCCAGAAAAAATGGTATAAACATTTGAAGAAATAAAGAAATCCAAAGAGGAAGAGCTATAAATGCGCAATTACGCCACTCCAATATGAACCTCTCTTCTTTATATGTCAAATCAAAGAAAAGCTATAAATGCCCAATGATAAATTGGTCACTCCAATTAAACTCTTTGTATGGTTTGTGAATGCCAACAAGCTTTTATGACCCCCAAAAACGAAAAAACAGCTCAAGCAGAACGTGCTTTGCACCCCTCTTGTCCAACTAAAGAGAATCCAAGGCCAACAAGCACCATGCAAATAAAGCTCCAACCATGTGGATCCTCTAAATTAACCATCAAGGTATCAATCATTTATTGACCTTTTTTCATCATGTTATGCTCTTGTGTACATGGTTCACTTTTTCTTTCTTATATAGCTTTTCTATTATCTTATCTATATTTTTTTTTTTTAAAAAAAAGGCAAAGTTCTAATTCGTTTTTGTTATTAATTTCAAGATTTAGTTTGCACGTAAGCACTTTCAATCTATCTAAGATTGTAGGTTAACTGTGGTGTTAAGTTGAGTCCCCATACTAATAAAGACAAAATTGCTGATCAATATTGAGTCATCCATTCAATAATAAAATTAACTTATATATAATTCATTAATAATATGAGTTGATTATATTCTTTACTTCAAATTATTTTTGCAACGCTATAAGAATCACCTGCCTTCATATTGAGAGAATGGTTTATTTAGCATGACATCCTAAGTTTGCAGAATTTTTGGCCTGTTAAAGGTGATTTTTGGTTTTCAATTTTAAAATTTGTAATAATAAAGATTAATTTTGATATTAAGTTTTAGATTTTTAAAAACAACATTATTTTGGTTAATATATAATAATTTATCATTGGTTAATTTATTTGGTATTATCTAACAAATTACTATTCGGCTTAACGTTTCATTTTTTATTTTATTTTCATACAAAAGCTAGCTAAAGTGTTGCGATCGCAAAGAGAGTCTTAGCAATTAAGTTGTATCGAAGTATGAAAAACCATTTTTGCCGACACTTAAGTGTAGCATATGATTATGATGAGATGCTATATTTTCTCCTAATTTGTTGGGTGGTGGGCCATTACTATTTATTCGCATGTTAAGCGTCATGTTTATTCAGAGTAATGTTATAATCTCAGGTGTTTAGATTAGTTTTTGACTTATTAATTAGGGCACGTGTCGCTGTGTTAAGCTTCTACTATGAATATCAAACTTTGAAATGGGCATATTGTGTTAAATATTTTCTATTTTTAACTTATGGATTTTTTATTATTGTGAAAAAAAAATTTATTATAACCATTAAATAGAAAATTGACGGTTATGTTGTTAATTATATAACTTAAATACACAAAAGTGTAGTAGAATTATTTAAGTTTAATATGAGGTTTCAAGTTACAGTCTTTTATGTTAATTGTTAAAAGACCACTTTCATTACGGTCTAATTTTTTTCTTTAAAACAAATAATACGTATTATTTATATGACAATAGATTAAAATAAAAGATAGGTGGAATAAATACTAAGATATAAGAAAATAGGATAATATATAAATAGAGGAATAAATCATTATCTCTTCTAATTTTTATGTTTAAAAATAGTAAGAAATATAATTAAGCTTGATTTGGTTTATTTAATATTTTAAATGATAAACAAAATATACTAGTAATTATTTTTTATTTTACCAAAATAGTTATAAATTTAATGGGAATAGTAATTGTTCTTTTTATTTTACTAAAATGGTAATAAGAAATAAAATTTTAAAAAAATATATTAACATCAAGTAAGTGAAAAAGCATAAAAATGAAAGTGAAAAAACATAAAAATAAAAGTGAAACGATTTAAAAAACATTAATTGTATATTGACATCTCGGCCGGAAGAATGGCGTACAATTTTGATCACACATACAAATGAATTTTATAGTAACAAATATATAAATAATTTTAAAAACCAGACCTATCTATATATACTATTTAACTAAATGTTAAAATTATATATCTATTTAATTTTAAATATTAATCGTGACGACCTATATATGAAGTCATGCTATTAAAGGATATGGATGTCTATTTAATTAAAAGCTTTTATTTATATATATATATATATATATATATATATATATATATATATATATATAAAATATGAGGAGATATACTTACTCCAAGAGTAAGTATATAAAACTTACTCTTCATCATATTTTATTTCTTTGAAATCTAATCGTTAAGATTAATTACTAATTATAATAATTAAATTTTAACAAAATGAATGGATAAGATAAAGAATAAATTTTTTATGTAAAATAAACTTTAAAAGAAGTTAGCTTGTCTTATGTCATCTAAACAAAATTATATTTCACTCTTATAAAATCTAACCTACCTATTTTAGTTTTGCCTTGTGCCTTTAGTAACAATTATTTTACTTGTTTTATTAACTTATTAATAACTAATGATCTATTTAGAAATATGTCAAGTCTATAATACAAAATAGCTAATTAATACATGAGAGTTATAATAAAGTGAAGTATGATCTAAATTAACCTTAGATTTGTGTATGTACATACACATTAAAGTAGAGTGAGACATTTTAGTTTGTATCAATGGATGGTCTATATAACTCTTAGCTAGTTTGTCTAGTATATTGAGTTTTAATTTTTGACAACATTTACAGACTTTTTAACCCTACATATTTAACCCTAGAGTTAAATGAGCATTTTTTTTTTCTAAGCCAAAAATTTTGTGAATTACAAAGTCATAATATATATAACATTAAAAAGAGACTAAGGTAAATAGGATCAAAGTCCAATTATACAAAATCATGGATTCATTTGTCATTCTGCAAAAGAGTGTGTGGTGATCTTTGTTATTTAACTTCATTTTCGTGTTGATAGTTAAGTAGCTTCCACTATAGTCAGTACTAAGATTTCCTTTGCTAGAAAGACCACTTTGTTTCTAGCCTTCCAAATTTTTCATATGCTCGCATACCACACAAAAGACTATCTTGGTCGTGGTTTCAGGTGCTAAAGATCAGGCCCATGAATTAATAATACTAGGATGTGATGTTGGGTGATAGGACTGTGTTGAAATCCCACCATCCACATAGAAGTAACCACACCTTGTAAGATGCGTCATAGGTTAAAAAAATGTGTGCCCTTATTTCTGTTGAGCTGCCACAAAGTTGACAAGTTTCCTCCCCTTCTATTATAATCTTGTGTCTCAGAAAATTGTTCTGTGTTGGAAGCCTATCCACTTCAAGTTGCCAAGCTAGTAACTGTACCTTTCAGGGGACACCTTTTACCTATACCTATTTAAAAAATGCATTTTTCTCCTCTCCCGCATCTAAAGACAGAAACTTGTAAGCTGAAGCAATAGACCATACCCTTAACTTCTCAAGAGTCCTCACCCACCTATCTGGTACACCGACAAACACTTTTACTTCCCCTATTCTCTTCACTAACACATCTAATAACTCCTCTTCCCATGAAAATAAATTGTTGCATCTCCATCTCCAATTCCACCTCGTCGACTCCTCTGGCTACTACTCTGCAATAGATTTTAATTTATCTACCGCAATCCCATATAACCGAAGGAACTCCTCCCAAAGAATACAATCACCCACCCACTGATCCTCCCAAAACGCAACATCCTTTCCTACACCAGGTTTGTGACAAACATTCAAATTCCACCAATCCTTATACCCTACTATGGCACTCTCAATTGAATTTAAATCTAACCACCAATTGGAACACAAATTACCACTCACTACCTAACTTCCATCGGCTCACTTATATTTAGATTACAGAACTCTTGTCCATAAACTCTCACTTTCCACCCCCAAACACCACTTCCACTTCCCTAATAAGACTAAATTAAAAATGCTCAAATCATGGATGCTCAAACCCCCTTCCTTATTTTCCCTACACACTTTAGCCTATGACACCCAGTTAACTTTCTTACTCCCTTCCATACCACCCCACAAAAATTGTTTAAAAAGAGAATGAAGGCAAGAAATGATACATTTGGAAGCCTTGAAAAAGGATAGGAAATAAGTTGGAAATGCAGACAAAACAACTTTTAAGAGTACCACATGACCTGCCTAGATACATACTTATTTTCCCATGATAAAAGTCGTCGCCTCACCAAGTTAACCATGAGCTTCTACATCACCAATTTTGAGGGATCACCACCAACCGGTAGACCAAGGTATTTAAAAGGTAGCAACCCTAACTTACAATTCAAAAAAATTGCTACAGATTGAATCCAAGTCTACTGCACATTCACACCTATGAGGTGACTTTTATGAAAGTTCACTTTGAGTCTAGAAATCAACTCAAATGTTTGCAAGATTGCTTTGATGGCCTCCATAGACTTTCAAATCCTCTTTTCCAAAAGTAATGTATCATCTGCAAACTGCAAATGAGGTATGTATATACCATCTCTAACCTCATACCCTGTCCACAATTCTCTGTCCATTGTTTTCTTGATCAATCGACTAAGTTCTTCTGTAACAAGGATAAATAATAAAGGGGACAAAGGGTCACCTTAACAAAGTTAAATAAGCATGTTAGCGAATTCTACAGACTTTTTATATTATGCTTTTAAAAAATAATAATAATAACAATGATTTAGTTTAGTAAAATACAATTAAAAAAAACTATTCTAGTTTAGTCGTCACAGTGATTTAATATGATTGTAGCCACGTTTTAAGTTGATTTCTAGCCACTTGCTTAAAATTTTATATTTTAATTTAATTTATTTTTTAGTTTTTTGAAATGCAAATATTGCATAAGTCTATTTAATTAGTCTGCAGACTAAATGATGAAGCTGTAATCTCACTAAAACAATTTAAATTGCGACCTTTTAGAATTAATTGATTTTTGTAGGTAAGGACTTAAACAACATGCTTATCCACATGCCTTGCTTGATATATAAGCAAGAAATATTGAAAGCTTCTCTTTCTCTTTGGTACCAACTAATCCCCTTATCACCAACCCACTCTAAAAATTTATACACCCAGTTATAACTTTGTGTCTAAACCAAAATCAAACTCAATTTTGATTAAAAAATACAAATGTATCACACCACTTATACCAACAGCCTTGATACTTATACACATTTGAAAACCCATTAATACAAGTAATGCAATTAAGGTCCATGTACCTTAATGATATCTATGTACTTTAAACCCTGGATTTATTTTATCCACACTTTAATTTTGCAGCACAATTATCCCCACTTTAATTAATTAAATAAAGTATGACTTCCTATCTTAACTAATCCTACTGAATTCAAATCTAAACAAATTTATGAAACAATATTTAGTTCATAAACGATGTATTATATTTAATCATAAATATACCGATTTAATTAATGGAGTATAGGATATATTCGTATTACAATATGCCTACATATGCACCAATATACTCGTATGACACAATTCCTTTTAATATATATAGGGATGTTCAAACATGAAACCAATCAAATTAAAACTCTAAAATCGAATCTAAGAATTAAAAACTGCAAAAAGAAAATAATTTAATTAGAATTATTCGATTTTCTTAATTTTTAAATTATACTAATTTCAAAATCTTATGATTCAATTTAATTGCAGTTTGACCTTTTGAAACGGCACCGCACTGAATCAAACCGCACACCCTTATTTGTTGTAAAAAATTCTATAAATATTATAAAATAGAAATTAATTTTATTATCTCTTTGATACTTCTTTCATATACATATTATTTAGAAAAAAGGTAAAGACTATTTAGAATTGTTATCGTACTTAATTTAATAAGGTTAAAAATAAGTTAAATAATTATATTCAGTTGTCAAAAAATTATATTCTTTCCTGATAGAGTTTTATGAATTTTTTCTTTCATAAATGAAAGCATGAAATCTTGTTGTATATTCATCATAACAAGTTTTCATGTAAATTTTTGTCCAAAAGGATGAGAATTAAGTCCTGTTTAAAAGTTTAAATATCTTTAAGTTACCATTCTGACAACAAATTCTTTTAAAGTATTTCTTTCAAATACTTACTGATAGAATATTTAAACAGTAAAAATTTTGATTGGAATTTTGTAATTAATTTAAACTAAATCAAATCACACTACTCTATTTCATTTTGGTTCAAACTAATTTTAAATTAAAAAAGAAAATCACACTAAATTGCCCAATAAACAACACCTTATCCTTCAACATAAAATTCATCATCTCTTGATGAGTCATGCATACCATTAAATTTGAGTCCTCTTATCATACTACTCAACAGAAATAACATACACAAATTAGACAAAACCAACAAGAATAAGAAGCATGTTGTTGTTGCTGTTACGTTGCTTGAGGCGTAGGATATGCATTGAGTTATTGACACAGGAGAACATGTCCCTAAGGTACCAAACTGCACGTGGCTGGTCTCATTTGGGGACCACACAAACACAAAACAGTATATAGTTATCTTCATTGTGGGCCCACTCACATTACATATAATCATATATATATTGTTCTCACTTTTGTAATGTAATATTTCCAGCATAGGAGATCCAAAATTTGTGTTGGTGGTGTGAGATAAGGATGACTTAAAAGAGAATCATATGTACTATTTATATCAGTAAGATGTATTTGCTTTAGCACATTTTAATTAAAAATTTCACAGTTAAGTATGTTTGATGTATAAGTAAGGATAAAGCAGGTACAGTGAAAAAGAGTTGTGTGATTAATTTCTAGATTAATAACTGATTTCGAAAGCAATCAGAACTATCTATAGAGAATGTTGGGTAAAAAATACATTCACCTTGTTGTCTAATGACAAAGAGAATAATATTGTAAAATTTTTACAACACAGATTACTATTCTTCATTCCAATACATTTTACACTCTTCAAAACAAGAACTTAATTAAATCTGACAAAGAATATAAAAATAGTCAAATACAAATTTAAAATATTTTTTAGTGAGACATTTTAATTCTATAGATTCAAACCTATTATAATATAACATTCATTTGCTTTATTCAAAACGATATCAAATTTCTTCCCACGTACCTTTAACTATGTGGAACTTTGAAGTTATTACGATGTGAGATGTCAAGAAGAAACAAATTAAGCAACTGGCACTGCTGCAACACTAGCTAGTGTCAACCACAATGCATGGTTGATCCCTACATCAGCCACGTTCCCTTTTTGCTTTTTTTCCACCTTCTATCTATACTTCAACATAGTCCAAGGATTTTCCCTTCCCTTCCACGTGGTGGTTCAGCACAATCTGGGTTTTTTGTTTCGGACTAAACATTCACTTTAATTTGTGGGAAAATGTACCTACTCAAACTATGTAAGATATATGTTACTACCACTAGACTATTCAAGAAAGGAAAAAAAAAAGTAAAATCGGATTTTAATTACTTGAGACTTGCTATAGGACCATTTTTATTAAAATTTTAGTAAAATGGTTTTGAAGTATTAGAAAAATTAATTCAAATTTTTTATAGATAAAATCACTATCATTAAATATAATAAAAATATTCTTAATTACGAATACTTGACATGGTTAGAGAATCAGTATTTAAACTAGAGACTATTAATTAACTAAAATATTCTCATACAAGTTGGTCCTTTGTATTTAATAGTAAACTATCACATTGAATAATGATGCATATTATAAATTAAAATTAACTTTAAAAATGTGGAAATTTCTATATTCACTTTCTTAATTTAAGAAATATTGATATTTTTCTTTTTTTTAACCAATTAAACTGTAAGTTTTACTCAACTTATTTTTAGTAAATTAAAATAAATTTTATTTATTTATAAATAAGTAAATATGTCTAATATTTACAATAAAATAATTTTATAAAATTATTTAAAATAAGTTTTATAAATAAATCTTTAAAATAAAATTATTTTATTACAAATTTTATATATATTTACTTATTTATAAAAAAATAAATAAAAATTATTTCATTAATTAAAAAATAACTTGAATAAAATCTATAATTTAATTGATTAAAAAAATATCTCAAATTAGAAAAGAAACCTAGAATCTCCCTAAAATTATTATTTTTGAGCACGTATGAAACCAAGAATTAATGTAGAATAATTTATGTGGGTCTATTATGCCTTAACTAGTAAATTAGCGTTTGAATTGTCAACACGTAGTTATGTTTTTGTTTAGAGAAATATATAGTTACTTTAAATATTTAAAGTAATAGCAGGTGTTAGAAAAAATCTTAATCACGAGCTTCAACACTATTATCTCTGGTAAAAGGTGTATTTAGTTTCTAAAAATAAGTGTGTAAGTATGTTAGAGTTAATATTAAGTATCCATGTAAACTAAAGCATTTGAGCTTAAAACTTTACCTACTAACATTGTATCTTCTAATTATAATAAATTACAATGCATCTCTGTGGTACCCTTCTTTCATATTTTGAGCAGTATGCACAAACTGAAATTTGAAATATGCCGGACAAATAGAAAAAATATGCAAAATAATTATTTAAATAATACCCTTCTTGCATTTATTTTTAACAATCATCGATAAAAAATTATGCCGAAAAAGTAGAAAGTTTTCTCCTATATATACCAAAATTCCTTTAAAGTTTTTTTGATGATTTGGATTTACTATCATTAATTTTTTGAAAGATGGGGTTTTTATGTAAGAATAAAAAAAATTAATATTAAAATACATTATTTTACGGAACACCCTATTAACCTTGATTAAGTAATAATAAAAAATATAGAAGTGGGAGATTTTTTATTTTTTTGTGATTTTTAATTATTTGAATAAATTTTTAGATAATTTTTTTTAAAAGTGACTTGACACTACATGATCACAAAAAATAGTGTGAAGATCATAAAAAATTAATATAAAAATCCACTTAGAAAATTCCCATTCAGGATTTTTTTATATATTATTACATAATGTAATATGGTTATAATGAAACAAAACGACAACTTTATTTTTCTCAAATTTAATCAATTAGTGAATTTTGTAGCTTATGAGTTTTTATTATATATATATAATAACTCTTCTCTTTAAATCCTAAACCTCAATATGAGAAGATTGAAATTGAATTTGATTTAACGTGATGATGGAGAGATTTAACTTTTGCATAATTATAAGCATCATGTAATTAATATATGGATTGTAAATTGGACAACTGGCTTAAGAAGCACCACTTTTTCCCTATGGAAATATCCTTGCATTGCATCCCCTTTAACTTAATTCTACTTTTGGACAAAAAATTTTGCTTACAATGACCCTCAAATGTTGGTACTCTAAGTCTCTAACACACTTGCGTAGCTCACAACCTCCTTTATCACTGTAAAGAAAATTATAGTTGAAAAAGACATGTCAGCAATACCAAAACCATGAGAATTAAAAACATATATACCAAAACCAAAAATTTTATTTTATACTCGTTCGAAATATAACCAATATTGACAACATCTAGCTGCTGGATTAATTTTAATCTATTCATGATCTTGATAGTTAATTTGAAAATGACATTGAAAAGAAGTATGGTATATATATTTTGTATTTTTTCTACTTGATGTATTATATATTTTATAACGAGATTTTATACAATTAATTAACTAGCGAGTAAATTTTCTAGAAGAATACTCAATAAAACTAAATACTTAATAAAAGAAAATATGTGTGATTTAATGAGATTTAAAGTATTTTAATTAAAAATAATATTTAAATTTATAAAAAAAATACTACTGAAACTTCTTAAAGGAAAGTCGTTTTTAACGGATTTACATTTCTCAAGAAAATTTATTTTGATAAAGTATATTAATTGAATTTGTATTTATTTAGTCTTCAAAACTACTTTTAAAGTTACTGATCATTTTTTTTTTACTTAATTACTTTCTATCTAGTTGATGCATTTTCGTCATTTTTTTTATTTTTATAAGAGAAATAACATGTTTATCTTATTAATTTAATATTTTTTATAAAATGACTAAGAATGTTTTAATAAAAATAATTAATATTATAATAATAAGTCTTATAAAGTATAAGATACAACAAAAGAAATTTTAAAACCGGGGACTGAAGTAGTATTTATTTATTTTTTCTTATAAACATCTAAAGAATTTTTGAATATATCGTTAAATCAAATAGACAAATTTTTTTTTCTAGTAAAATAGGGTTTTTTTATATATATGTAAGTTTACTTTGTTATCTTTTCGTGTTCTTTTTATACTCCTTTTATGTGATGACATTGGAGGGGATCTCCATCATGGGATCGTGGAAATAAAAAATGAATCTCAATTATCAACTAGTGGATTGGTATCCAATTAAGCCTCGATCGGACATGAGTCTTCCTCTAGTTCATAAGCCCTCATCCTTAAGCAAGGTGGTGAGGAGGTTATGGTGAACGATGGTTAGATGACCTAGGTGTGAGCTCCACACGATGCAGGAGGTCTTCGTAGACTTTGAGCTGTGTTAGATGTATTCCGCAGTCTTCATGTGATGATGTCCGTCTTGAAGGGATGCTTGCGAGGTAAACGATGACATCTCCTAACATTTGTAATGTTTAGGGTTTAGAGCTTCCCAATAGCACATCAAATCCACATGTCTGTGTCCACGTGTCCTCGTTCTATCGCAGGCCACAAAAATAGTATTACAATGTTGTCTAATTATAAACTATCAAGTATTCTTGAGAGAACAATCTTATGTCTAAAATTCAAAACTTGAAACAATTAATTAAACTGAATGTTAATTTATCTAGGTGGTGAGTGGTTCAAATGATCATATATGATAAATAATTTATTAACCTTTATACTAATTATCTTAACCATATCTATTATAATTTATAATTGGATGAAAATTTAAAATTATTTATACTATTAATTTATGGTCTTCAATTAATTTTAAAAATCAATTTTTTAAAACTAATTTTATCAATATTTAAAAAATTAACCAACACAATCTATGATATTTATAAATGAGTTTAGTAGTCATATATTAATAATGTTTATATAGATTTTAAGATAATTTATTGTAAAAATAAACAAATTTAATTGTAATTAGATGATAATATAAAATTATTTAATTTCACATGCATATCTGCTTTTTCACTTTATAAATTATCATTAAATAATATTTTATTTACTTAGACAATTCATAAAATATATTTCAAATTTGGTGTATTTTCATGGAAGAGATTTTTACTTGTTTAGTGAATAGGTGGTATAATTAATTTCCAAGGTTCAATATTTTTTACATACTTCAATATTATTATTAAAATTTATTAAAAACTACAAAACATTAAATAAAAAATTATATATAAGACATTCATCAAAATTTATATTTTAATAAATTTTAACCAATAAAATAAAAGATGTGACAGAAAATATAATGATAATATTTTTCATAATTTTATTGGATTTAAATAAGATTATGCAAGAAATACATTTAATTTCTTGGGGAAAAAATCGCCACACACCATGTACTTGTGATCCTACTTATATATTGGAAGAGTTTGGCCGGGATAACACTCATATATATTTTGTAAGTTGTGCTTTAATTTTTTAAGTGATTGAAAGAAAAATTTTAGTATAAAATAATTTTAATTTTACATTAATGATAAATCATAACTCTTAATTTCTTGTAACTTATTTTAAAGAGTTGTAATTATAACGACGATATGTACTAATTAAATTTTATTAAAAAACAAAGATAAAATAAATTAACACAAAACAAAAGTTCCAACGAGAACATGGTTGAAAACTGAAGCTTCCGGCTGGTTTAATTAATTACCTAATTTGGTTTCTATTTCAATACAAATTAAATGAGAACACCAAATAGTAAATTATGAATAGTATTTCTTTGGATACTCTTAAAATTAAATGAAAACAAGAGGAAATATATATGTGACATGTTTATAATTACAATCTTTCCTAAAATTTTTGTCACTCTTTATATAATAATTAAAAGTGAAAGTAATAAACATAAATAATAAAATACCCAGAAGCATTTATAGAAAATAAAATTCTAAAAGTAACTTATATATGCATGCATAAATTAAAAACATGAAATTAAATTTTGAAAAAAATGAAAGATATTATACAAATTAACAACCATAATTAAGCTAATTTTTAACTCATTAAAAAATTGATTTTATTTTTTTTTTCTTGTTTTATTCACTTATATATAAGTGTTTGTGAATCAAGTTATTCAAACAGAACTTGTACCTGTCTCACAGCCAACCTCGATCCTTCTATCCTTATATTTTACCCTCTTAAAAAAAAAAATTAATTGTATAGAAATCGCAATTTATATCCAAGCATATATACAAATATATATTTTATCTTCTAACTAGCATGTTCTAATCGAATATTTATAAAAATTGACAAATATAACAAATCAAATACTCTAATTTTTTAATTAAATTCAATAAGATATCGTAAATTTCCATCCACTTAAAATCATGGAAAATGTGAATAAAAAAAAAAAACTTATAAAATGATGTTAACATGCATATGCATGTCCTCGATCAAGGTCTATTTGTTGTGTCGACGAACTAAATTTTGGCTACTAAACAAAAATTCAAAGTCGGCAAGAAAGTGATGTGATTCGGAATCGTTATAAGTTGCACATAAGAGCACAATTATCTTGGTGCCAAAGCCAAAACATTTTATTGACTTTATCCATAGTCGCTACAAAGTTTTTCCTCGATCAGTTTCCATTTTCTTTTGCAGGGAATGCAAATACTATTCTATTGCAATACAAGTGGGGTCATGTCACTAGGACATAAGTGGCAATTTCTTGAGTGCTAGAAACCTAGAAGGCTAGAACTACAAGCCAAAAAGAGTGCTTATGTGAATTTGTTTTTTATTATCGAAAGAAAAAAAATTCTATATCCCTTATAATTTGTATCCTTATCCATTATATTGAAAAGCACTAGTCAATGATGGCATGTCTAGAATAAGAATGATCCTGAGTAGTGTGTGTATAGATACTATATATGTACCTGTTTTACGAGTGACAACTAGATGAGGCAGTGACTGTTTAGCCTCCTCAATCTCCACCATTGACACTCTAGACAATCTCTACCTCTATCGAGGTAAAAAAGTTTGACTCACTCTTGTCTTAATCAAAGAGTACTGGTTTCCCATTCCACCCTCACCCTACTACACCCAAATAAGAAAAATATGCACGATCACACATTTTCTAGGCTATGGCATTGACTTTATCTCTAGTTATAGTGAATCTTTCGTATCCATGTGGTTTAGGCCACAATATTGTGGTTCTCATGCAATTATGATTTAATGGTCCACACGAGTATAAATTTGTACATAGACATGTGAGATACTTGAATTTGAACGTGGGTTTTTTCTGTCAACATCAAGACAAAGGCAGGTTGGTACCCACAAGGCTAAGTGTAATTGTCATTCCTAACAAGTTTTAGTATCTATATTTTTTTCTAAAAAAAATCATACTTGTTCCATGTTGTTGCAAGTAGCAACTTTGATTTTAATATTGGTACTTGCTCAGGACTTATAAGCCTATACTCGCTCTTGTGAGACACACACTTATGTATAAAAATAATAAATATATTTTGAGTTTAATTAGTATGTATTGTCAGTATAAAACTTTTTACATTAACATTTACTCACAACCCGTAATTTATGATAAGTTTGTTGATTTTACCAATTAACATTTTAAAAGTCATATAAATGAAAAAATATGATTAAATGTCAGTATAATATTCTTTTACATTGTTAGTGCATACTAATTAAACTCATATATTTTACACATATGTAAACATAATATGGAAAAAAAGTCAAGATAGAGTAAATTATAGCAATACTCTTTAGAATTATGTAATTATACATGCATTCTCTACTTTTTTAATCATTATCTTCACGTCACCTAAAGGATGTTAGTGTAAGGTTTAAAAGAGATATTTTTGCAATTTTTCAAACATATAAGTGGGTATTAGTGTATATTTTTAAACTTAAGGGAGTCAAAGTTAATGTTGAAAAATGAAAAAGAATAAGATTATATGTAATTTGATAAAATTTAAAGATATCACTTTAATTTGATCTTAAACATAAAGCTAAACAAACATAAACTTTTTTCCAAATTAAAACATTATAAAGATAATAATCAATAATAATAATTCATAAAATTTATGCTATAATTATTTAATAAAAAATATACATCACATCATTAGGTGATATATTGATATATTTAATGCTAGTTTGTAAAAGAAATATTAAATTTTGTCAATTATTATGTACATTTATTTTAGTTTTATGTTATAAATAAGTTTTCAGTTTTGTAAAAGCAATTATAATTATAAATTTTACATAAAAGATTTTAATCCTCTGATGAATAGGTTAAAATATTAATATAAATAAATATTAAATATATAATTATATAAATATTTGAGTTATCTAAATTTTTGTAGATATGAGTTAATATGAAATTATTCAATAAATAGATTATTAGAATTTAATTTATAAAAAAATTTACTAATGTTATAATTTTATGAAATGTTACTTTATAAATAATTTAATCTCTTTATAAATTATATTTTATCTTAAATTTATGTAAAATACATTATCTTTCTTTTTATTTTTATAATTATATTACTTAACATAGATTATAGTGTAAATGATACTTTTAGTAACATTTCAATTAAATTATTTACTATTATAATATATATATATATATATATATTATATTTACATGGTGGGACTGTGGTACCTTAGTACCTACATGCATAATTTTGGTTGATACAGACACACTTAGACCCAATTTACAAGTGATTAGTTGTTTCACATAAAAGTATTTTTGTGAGATCTATATAATCTAGATATGCATTATCATCCTAGTATTGGGTGGGATCCAGGGATGACAATCACGTTCAACCCACAGGTATCGACCTACCCATGTTTTGACTTTGATAGAAAAACTTGCATTAAATGGGGCCAGGTTTAGGTTTTTCCCACTTGAAAAATCAAGGGTGGTGACCAATGTGAGTTTATTGACTCTCGTCTTGCTTCTATATTAAACATAAAATTTCATACATATATATTATAGCCTCACATGTATGTATACAAAGACCATTAAAATATAATTGTGAAAAAGACCACAACATTGCGTTTGAGACCACAATGTAGTATGAAAGATGCACTGTAAGCGATGATGATGCTAGAGCGAAGGCCACGTGTATGTGAAAAATCCCACAACCCCTATAAAATATTTCATTTTGTAGATTTTTTTCCTATTTAAGTTCTGCGGGTGGGGATGAGGCAGGGAAACCCGATCCTCAATCAGAGCGAAAGTGCGTTAATTTTGTTTTACCCAACAAGTATCAAGGTCGGGGATGAAGATGGTTTAAGGTGTTTGGGGATGGGACGAAGAGCCTAAACCCATGCTCGTTGCCACTCCTTGGTGGATCAGTTGATGGGATGAAAAATCTCTCTCCCTGTTTTGTGTCCCTTATCTTATTCCTCCAATTAAAACTTGTCATGTTATTTAACGAGTCACATTTAATTTTTTAATTATTTTTTATCTCTTATATAACTCATTAAATGATATAACAGTTTTTAATATATGTCTTTTCAATTTTTCCTTTCTATGATTTTTTAATTACAAAAATAAATAATAAACAAATGATTTTCAATTTCAAATCATTAAGAGAATACTAATTTAAAAACTAAATTTTCCATTCTAAAAAATATTTAATTTAAAAATAATTTTATTTCCATTTTCAATTACCAAACAAAATGACATTCCATTTTTGTTCTTACACAGCTAAGTGGGTCTCTCTCCTTGATATCCCAAGCTCCAATCCAATAGTTGCTCCACGCCAATAGATGTGAGATACCTATAAATACACTTCGATGCTCAAGTCAAAAAAGAGTTCTACTAAATGCACGGGAAAGTGCAATGTTAGCAAAAAAGTAATATATTGAATGAGTAATCAAACTTGTACATATGCTCTATTATTTATAACATGTACCTTTTTTAACTTGGACCTTCCAAAGATGATTTAAATTTATCTTTTATCTAGAAAAGATAATTAAAAATAAGAGATAGTATCTGAAAAGATAATTGGAAATAAGAGGTAGCTTCGCTTGGGGTAGGTTCGATCCTGGGATTTCTTCGATACACAACCCTACCAATGTTAAAAAACAAAGTGATAAAGATATTTAAAGTGTATAACTAAATGTGAGTGTATAATAGTCTCGGTTCTTCATGATAGGTTGGGTCCTATATATATAAATAAAGCTTGCTTCTCACTAACTAGATCTAATAAAGTTGACAAAAGACATTTTCATTCCACATACAACCCACGTACAATACAACTTTCATAGTTTCATCTCATATATGTGAAGAAAGATAAATTTATTGTAACTCCTTGAACTTTTCACAACTTTCATTATTATCTTTACATGCCAACAAAACAATTGTGACCCACTAATTTATACCACTTGTCCCGTTTGAAAGTATATTTTTCAACCCAAAACGAATTAATATTTACTAATATAATTTTACATTTTAATTACCCAACAATCAAGCATCATTAATTAAAGAGCTTGTTTAGGTTTATAAATATTGTCTTCTAATTTCTTCTCCGACAATGAAATACATATAAAAGAAACAACGAAATTATTGAAATACATATAGTAATAATTTATAAGAAATGCAAAACAAATAAGATAAAGTAACAAATTAGATTCCAAACCATATGGATCGATTTGAACATGCATGATTATATACAATAGTCGATGGATTGAACGAAAAAAGAAATCTGCATGATTGAATTGCTCAATACAAACCATTAAAATATCATAAATAATAGAGAACTATATGAAGGCATGAAGCTATGGAATGAGTTATTGGAGGAAAAAAATAACAAAAACAGTGAGCGATGGCTAGGTTACACTTACAGGATGGTTGCGTCATTGAGCACCAAAGACAAGTGGGAGTGATTGGTGTGTTGGGGTTGTGGAAACATTACTCTCAAAGTGAGGTTTCCATTTCCCTATTCCACTTGTGCATCATAGCTGTAAAGGGTGCACGAGCCATTGTTTTCTTCTTATCTCTTTTAATTTACTTCCATTTATCTTCAAATGTGTGACTATAATAATATGTTTCCTTTTCTCCAATAATCTTATGATTATATGATTGTTAAACTAGTTTTTTAGTTAACGTTTTTCAAGGATACATTTACATTAGGTCTAGGAATTAAAATTAATTAACTTCCATCTTCAGACGTAAATTTTATCAATTTAACCGTTAAATTTTATATTATTATTAATAAGATTAAATATATAAAATTTTACATAAATTCAAAATTATTAGGTATATCAATTAGTTAACATTAATGTGTAAAATAATATTTAAAAATCACAGTAAAAAATATAAATATTCATTATTAGATAACATGTTTATAAAAGTCTAAATTATGTGAAAATTGATATACATTATTATAAGTATAACACACATAAACTTTTTAATAACTTATAATAAGATAATACTTTTTTTGGTTTAACATTATAAAATAATGATAAAGATTTAATAATTTTAGTTACATTGTTTAACATTAGTGTCTTAGTAAATTTATATTTTTCAAAATAATTTTTAATATTTAAATATTTATTTAATTTTAATATTTTAAAAAATATTTTTCTTTATATATAATTTTATTTTTTATAAACTTTTGTTTACTGATAAAATATTTTAATTAAAATAAAAATAAAAATGTAATAATAATTAAAATAAATAGTGTGATGTTAAAAACAAAATTTGATATTAATTTAATTTTTGTGATTGTGATGTGCTTGTGAATGTGATAAAATATGAAAAATAATTTTCAAATTGAAAAAAGGTTAAAAAATAAATTAATTAATGAGATAAAATCGAGAAAAAAAAGTTAATACTTTATAAGATGCTTTATTTTATAAACTTCTTTAAATAGATTATAAAATAAATTATAAATTATAAATATTAAAACAAACTAGTTTTTTCAAACAACAAGTTATTTTTTGTCAAACTAATTTATAAGTTAATCAAAATATATTATAAACTATAAATTGTTTTATAAACACATTGTAAATTAAAGTTTGAATTCGTTAGGTGAAATTTCTTATGTAAGTATAAAAGATTATATTGCTAATAATTAATAAAAGGTTATGTTTAAATACAATTTTAATTTATAAGATAATTATTATAAACATTAATAATTAATTAATACATGAACTGTTAATACATTACTTAAAGTAAAATTTTAATTAGCAGTCATGCATACCTAGATTATTAATTCATTTCTTAAAGGAAGCTATAATTAGTACTGCGGAGGCAGGTGTGCTTTTGAAATATGTCACTTTAATAAATTACTGAACTAGACTTTTGGCAATAAAATTTGTTTCAGAAAAATACTAGTTTACCTCCTTGTACGTTATTGCATTCATATTACCAATTTTTTATATATTTTTTAAAACATTTTATAGTAGAAAAAATGCATTAAAAAAATATTCTCTATTTATCTTCACACTATCTAGTTTAAAGTAATTCATATCATTATTCGATTCTCCAGCAACAAACTAAATGTTTCAGTCGGGCAACGCAACAGTGTAAAAATTGTGGATATGGATGTCTAACATTGACATCTGACATGATATTCATATTATAATATAAATAAATCAATATGTTATTAATATTAAGACATAAGTGTTTAATTGAAATAAATTGATATCGATACGTGATGTAACTTATTTTCATTCTTATAGCTAGAATTAATTAATAATTTATTGTAGCGTAAAAATAAAAAATGTTTAATTGAAATAAAAAATATTAATATTACACAATATTCACCTCTTCACTTTCTCCATTTATTAAGTTGACTATTAATTTGAGCTCTGCAAAGTTGAAGGTGAATTGAAGCTTCAATAAATCATCTTGAAATCTATCCTCTGGATTTCAGCATCCCTTTGTTTCATCCTCAACAAAGCACGTGTTAAACTCCCAAAAGTTTGCAGAGAACAATTATGATGTACTGTCAAATTTTAAAAAATATCTTATCATATATAATTATAATTTTAAACATTTTAATTCATATCGTTAAGTTGACTTAATTATTATGTACTATTTTATAAATTTAGCTTTAAAGTTATAGATTTTAATAAAATAGAAAATAGTGACATAGTGATAGTTTTTAATATTCTCGACGAGAAATTGAACAATCTAACATGAATAAGAAAATATATAATTATGCATAGCAAAATTTTCTCTGAATGTTTATATTTTATGTACTAATTTTCAGTAAGATAATTAATTCCTTTAGTTCCGTACATGCTAAATCAATGAATATTTAAATGATAATAATCTTACTATAATGATATGATATTAAGAGAAGATTAAGGGTGTGTTGATAAAATTAATTTATGGGTTGCTAAAAATTTATAAATTACTAGAAATTTATAAGTTAAGAGTTGACAATTTATAAACTAATTGATTGAATTAAGAGTATATATTTAGTTAAATTATCTAACAAGTTAAAATAAATGTATATTTAGAAGCAATTAATAAAGTTCTGTGTAATTGTTGGTAAAATTACATGTAATTTTATTAGAGAAAATTTTATTTAGGATAAAATAGATAATTTTTTTATTCAATTATTGAATACAATTATATACTAAGAATTTAAATTTTAAATCTCAATAAAGTAGCTTTATGAACAATTGATTCACATGGTAAGAGCCAAGAAAATGAGATAAAAGATATTAAAGTAAACTCCTGTATCAAAATAGCTTATAAACTCCATTATAAACACATCATCAAAATGGCTAATAATATGTCCCTTATTTATTAACTAAATTGACCTAAAAGATGTTAATTTTTTTGTTATTTAATAAATCTTATTTTTTATTTATTATTAGACTCTGGATTTATGCACAAATATCAATTTAGATATGAAAATTCTAAAAAATTTTAATTTAATAAAATTTTCGAGTTTTAATAATTACATTAAATAGTAAAAAAATAGCTTATTACTCATGATACTTTTATCCAACTTCAATTTGAATCTTTCCATTAAAAAATACTTAAGTTAAAAAAAAAATTCCTTATTATTATTTTAAAAATAACTATATAAATTTGGTAAATACTAAACAGTATTCATAGAATACTGTTTCAGAAATTAAAAGAAAAACGCAAGACTGTATTTTAAAATATTTTTATATGATGTTTTGTTATTTTTAATTCTTTAATTAAGACACTAATATTTTATAAATTTTATTTAACAAAAAGAAAGAATGACAAATGATATCACATTTTCTGTGATTAATTAGATGCTCCACTCCACAGCTGAAGCGACCTCACACAGCGACATTGGGATACGAGCCACGCCACGTCACGTAGTTGTCGGCGAGATAACAAAAAAATCTCAAAACCGTAAATAACAGAAAAAACCAGTGGCAAAAGCGTAACTTGACACTGTCCCCTCATATAAATAACCAACGTGGTCCTTGCAATCTAATAATTTCCCGCGGCAACAAACGCGGCTTCGCCATTCTCTCTCCGCAAAAAGAAAATTATTATATTTTTATCACTAAAAAAAACCAAACAAATACTATAATTTTCATTTTCGTTTTTTTCTCACGCTCTTGTTTCTCGGGAAAATTGATTTGATTTTGAGCTAAGAAAAACAAGAGAGAAAAATTCCGAACCCGTGAACTCTTTCTATTACTGCAATCGCTTTTTTCTTTTTTTTCTAACACTTTCTCTCTGCTAAAACGCGAACAAACACTCTCTCTGTGAAGTAATGAAGCTTCAGATCTCGATCGAGAGAGGAGTTTGATTGATTGATGGAATCGCGGAGATGAAGTTCTACATATCGACGAAGGGGATAAAGAGAGTGACGATATCAAACGGCGACGGAAAAGGATCGGCGAAGACGACGGCGGCAGGAACCGGCGCCGGCTCCGGTCGCCGGATTTCGGCTCGGACGGTGTTTCCGGCGGTGCTGGTGCTCGGGATCGTGCTGCCGTTCGTGTTCGTGAGGATCGCGATCTTGATGCTGGAATCTGCTGCGGCGTGTTCTTCATTGGGTAATCTATTCACTTTCTTATTTTCTTGCTCTGTTTTGTTTTCACACTCTCACTCAGTCACTCTCAAATCTCAATCATCTTACTCCACTTAACTTTTTTTCTTCACTGCAAACACTCACTTTGCCTTTTCAATTTATTTTTTTATTTATTTTTGAAACAATTACTTTTTAGTTTTATGGACAATTTTGTTTTTCAAATAATTTATCTTTTGCAGGATAGAAAAATAATTAATAATTTTTTACACTCTTATTAATTTTATATTTTTATTCTGCAAAAAATATTGTAAGTTTTTAATATTATTTAACAATTATATTTGTAATAATTTCAATTTGATTGATATTACAATTTTTTTTATTGAGTTTTATCTTTACAGTTACACACTGATAATATAAATTTACACCGTCAAGCAAATAGAAATTATAATAATTAATACTTTTTTTAGAGGAAATGATTATAATTATTAAATACGTTTTGGTAATATCAATTTTTTATTGGATGGTTTTTTATGTGATCAGGATATAGACTATTTTTCCTTTTTTTTATGTATGTTAAAATTAATTTTCTAACTAAAAACATTATAATAAATTTCTTTAAAAATTGTGCGTTATTACTCTAATTATATTGTTTGATTTATTTATTAATTTTTGCTTGAATTATTTGTTTAGACTTTAGATAAGAGTGATAATAGTTTTAAAAGGGAAAATTAATTTATATTTCTTAATTTTTTTATACTTTGCTATCTTCATTACATTCAACAAAAGGATAGCAAGAGAAGCATATTTATCTTCAAAATGAATAAATAAAATTATATCGATAAATTAAATTTAAAATACATTTTATTTGCAATTGGAAAATTTTTTTTGCGCTATTTTTGTATATAATTTTATTTTAAACAATATGTAATTGAAATAATCACTTTCTGAGTAAAGTTTTTTCTTTGATTTTTTAATGTAAATTAGAAATTTCGTTTTTGGAGCTTACTGCAGAAGGAGTTTATTTTGAAGAATTAATTCTTAGTATTTATAGAGTTTCACTTTTTTCAGTTTAGTAATTTTCATTTTAAGAAATTATGCTTGTTCAGATTTATTATGACAAAAGTGTTAGATAATTATATAATTTAAAAGAACATAGAATTATAGAAAAAGATAAATTCATTTATTGTAAAGCTGATAAGAATATATGGGTGAAAATGATTGTTGCAGAATGCGCTGGGTGGAGGTTCTTCAGTGGAGTTGACACGTCACTGGTAAGCGTCATTTACCAAATTATCCTTCTTGTTTTCTTTTTTTTTTTTTTTTACATTTTTTTACTATTTTTTTCCGCTCATTTTTGCTTGACTGATTTGCTCCTTTAATTAACTTAAGTTAATAATCAGGATGAGAAATTTATTGAATTGCGTTTTTCAACATTATTTTAAGTAAAATGCAGTTTAAAAATGAAATTTAATTGGTATATATTTATAATATAAAGATATTTAAATTAATATTTAATCACATTCAAGAAAAATTTGTTAATTTTATTTATTAGTATTTTAAAAATAAAAAATTATAATTAAATATAAATGTAACCTTCACCGTGTATATCAGTTATATTCTTAAAAATAATACAAACATTTTAACATGAAAGGAGTCCAGCTATAGTTTTCAAACAGTTAAAATTGTAAACTACTTTTTATCATGTTACCTAATAAATGATCACGTAGGTTTCTTAATTTCAAATTCGACCAATAATATTTGCTCTGTAAGCGTTATACCTTTTTTGGCTATGAAAAAGTCAAACACCTTTTTTCAAATGTAGTGGCTTCAGCCGGATCTGATTTGAAAAAAAAAAAAAAAAGTGATCCAGACTTAATTTAATAAAATAGTGCAACTAGTAAAGAACGTCCATAGATTTAAAAAACTACACATTATGAATTATTTAAATTATTGTTAAATGCAAAGTGTTACTATTCCCGTGGGAAGTTTGAATAAAACTTAGGTGTAATTCCAGTTTTTGATATCAACTTTTGCAATTTCAGAATTTTTAATTTAAGATGATCGATAACTTTTAAAACTTTAAATTGCTATTCAAATTGGATGGATGATTAATTTTTGAGATTATTACTAATGTTAATTAAAAAATTATTATTTACACAATAATTAATTATTTACATTAATCGATTACATGTGAAAAAAAAAGTCTCCAAGATATAAAACAATCAATTATTTACTTAGTTGATTTACTTAAAATAATTGATTGTGAAGTAAGTCAATGTTAGCGTTAAATTTGATAGAATTAGTCTTCCATTCAATCTAACTAACAATTGAAAAATTTTAAAATTGAAGTAATATCTTAAAAGTTAATTTTCTTTCAATTATATTTTTCATCTACAAAATTAAAATGAGAATAATAAGTATATATTGTAAATATGAAAAAAATTTACACTATTATTCAATTATAATTTAGAATTCTATTATCTAATCATAATTTTATTTGAGTGATGTATATTAAACTGTGATCGGATATTAGTGTAAAATTTATTTATATTGTAGTATATATAAATTATTCTCAATTAAAATTTAAGGTGATGGAGTCCAATTCCATTCAGTTACAAGTTAGTCATGTATTGTATTTTTTTTACTTTAATAATTTTTAATTGTTTAAAAATCGTGACAGTTATGAGCATGAATAAAATAAACATGAGATACTCTTAAAATACATGGAGTAGTAGAGTACCATGAAATTATTCCATAAATAAACATAAGTTTAAGAGGTTTGTCTATCTGTCACCAACTGAGGCACACCAACTGAGGCACAATCCATCCCCCCTTGACCCATCTAACGTTATTTTGACAACATTAGAGATATTCATAATGGATGATATCCATACAATATGAGATACATTGTTCTTTCCTTTTCTTTCACTTTCCGTGATCTATATATTTCAGCTTTTGAAATCTCCACTTCGATCGTGTGGTTAAAGGCCTTTGTCATGTTATTTATCTTTTTATATATTTATATATATATATATATATATAAAAGGCCGTTTGTCAGGTGAACGTACATGTTATTAATGTAATGCAATAAGAGGCAAAAAGACAAATGAAAAGTTGTAGATTGGACATGGACAACAGGTCAAAAACTTAATTCTAAATCGATCATTTTGGGGGGTGTATTTCTGAATTCTTAATTTTATATATTCTCCAATCTTATATCTCGGATGGGTCATTGACTCATTGGTCATATATTTTATCTTTTAAAAATATTGACTGGCTTACATATACATTACAACTAAATTAAAATTCTAGTTAGTTCATTAATTTATGAAATACAAAATACAATCTAACA
Source organism: Psophocarpus tetragonolobus (assembly GCA_037954015.1). Lineage (NCBI taxonomy): Eukaryota > Viridiplantae > Streptophyta > Magnoliopsida > Fabales > Fabaceae > Psophocarpus > Psophocarpus tetragonolobus. The sequence goes on from CM075694.1 coordinate 33,906,339, forward strand.
TTATATATTATTTAAACAGCTCTAAATAAAAGATGACGGTTTTTGTTTAGGATATATAATTGATAACCGTGATTAGTATTTAACTTTTTGACATAAAAAATAATTGATGTAACATTATTAAAATAGTTTGATAGTGTCACCATTGCTTCTTAAAAAGATTCATTCTTTTTAATAATGTATCAACGGGTAATTGAAATAGACTAGTAGAGAACAGCACGTCACAATAAAACTTGTTTTTTCTTTTAAAAGAAAAATAAATTATACCTATGGTGACGCTATGAATTGGAAAACAATCATATAATACTGCTGTGAATGCGTGGTGCTTTGTCGGTATTTCTCTACAAGTTGCATTCCTGCTACCTGTTGGGGCATAGCCAATGGCAATGCCACTTGTAGTGTAATTATGTCTTCCTCTTCTACCTTTTTGTTTTATACTTTTATGGAATCGTCCCACTAAGTGACTGTTTGAGAAAACATTATAGCAATACACGTTTTGATATAAAATTTATAATTGAGATTAATTTATCTTTAAAACAAAAACATAACTTTTAAACTAGTGTTATCTTCATAATATAACTCTGGTTTGCACTACGCTGACCGCCCTTTTAATAATGTAAGAAAAAAATTTGGTAATTATGATCTGTTTTTTGCTATGGTACTACATGTCATTGAAGGAACTCAGAGACGAGCTGACCAGAGCGCTAATAGAGGCAAATGATGGTAATGTTAATGAGGGAGCAGGATCATTCAATGAACTTGTGAAAGAGATGACCTCTAATCAAGACCTTAAGGCTTTTGCTTTCAAGACCAAAGCCATGGTATATAAAAAATTTACTGTCTTTACTTTTGCTAGTTATTCTTTGTGATGATCTTGATGTTTCGTTTTCCTAGTGATTCGCTTTTGATTTCCTTGTAATGTTGCTTAGCAGCAGTATATAGTTAATGTTTGGCCCGACATACATATTGGCTATTGCTTGGGTCAGTGTGTACGTTTCAGGATTGAAAATCAGGAGAAGCCAATGAAACTAACTGATATAAAGATAGTTACATAGTATAGTTGTGCACGGAAACAGACACTTGCAAAATTAAACAAGAATACAAGATTCAACAAAAAGAAAGAAATTAATACAACTTTTACAGATGAAGTTTATGTGGCTATAATATTCTAATTAGATGTCTAAATAGAGAACTTAACGTGAAATTTATTGAGTTTAATTGAAGCTTATAGAATCGATTATTGGTATTCCAATTTTCCTTTAAACATTTATGGCAGTTGCTCAAACGCTCTAAAAATGGTCCAGATAAAATATAAGCTAAAATACAAGAAATCACATTCAACTATAGGAGGTCCATGTTGTTAAGGCTTATCAAACTGTGCATAATACCTCTTTACCAGCTTTTATTTCACATGGATGGAGTCTAACTCAGTTGGTTAAACAAGGTGTGTAAATCCCTCCCACTGTCTTCAATTCTTATTAGAACAAAAAAAAAGTGGTGTTTAGGGAGATACATTGTTATCTTGTTTAGTTTTGAATAGCACTAGGCTTACTGAAAAGAAGCTATAGTTGGAGGGGTTCCATGCAAGCCTACGGGTTTCATGGGATATGCATTCCTGTAATTTGATTCATTCTGAAATAAGCATTATGAGAATTGTGGATGAAGGTAGCATCATAATCAAAGTCTGTTGCTGTGGGGTTGCTTCATTGAATTGTTTGCCAATGAAGCATAGATTCTTGTCAGCTACAATATTAATAGCAAAGAGAGTTTGTGAAGTTTAGCCTCTCACAAAATATGCAATATTTTCTGTTGATATTCAGCTATCACAGTTGGAACGCAAGGTGCTATTAGCAAGACAGCAGGAGTCAATTTATTGGCATCTAGCTTCACATGGCGTTCCCAAAAGTCTACATTGTCTTTGTCTAAAGTTGGCTGAAGAATACGCTGTAAATGCTATGGCAAGATCTCGTCTACCTGCTCCTGAATTTGTATCTTGCCTTACTGACCCTACCTTTCACCACCTGGTTCTCCTAACTGACAATGTCCTTGCTGCCTCTGTTGTTCTAACCTCTACAGTTGAAAGTTCAATAAACCCAGAAAAATTAGTTTTTCATATTGTTACTGACAAAAAAACTTATGCTCCAATGCATGCTTGGTTTGCCACCAATTCTATTAAATCAGCCGTTGTGGAAGTTAAGGGATTACACCAATATGACTGGTCTGAAGAAGTGAATGCTGGTGTTAAAGAGATGTTGGAAACTAATCACTTAATTTGGAAGCAATACCTTAATAAGGAAAAGGACCTCCACTATACTCAAGAGCATAGCAGATATTTGGACACGTTAAGGCCCAGCAGCCTATCCTTGATGAATCAACTCCGCATGAATTTGCCTGAGGTAATTAGTTATTTTTGGTACCCCTCTGATTGAGTAATAACTATAAAAAGTCTAAATGCTTGGCGATGATTGTTTCATCATCTGATTTTTGTGGACCACAACAGCTGTTTCCAGATCTCAAAAAGATAGTATTCTTGGATGATGATGTTGTAGTACAACATGACATATCTTCTTTGTGGGAACTAGATCTTAATGGCAAAGTCATTGGTTCTGTATTCAAGTCATGGTGTGGAGACGGCTGCTGCCCAGGAAGTAAATTCATGAACTACTTGAACTTTTCAAATCCTCTTATATCATCAAAGTTTGACGGTGATCAGTGTGCATGGCTCTATGGCATGAATATATTTGATCTTGAAGCTTGGAGGAGAACAAACATAACGGAGACCTACCATCAATGGCTGAAACTTGTAAGTGTACATTGACATAATGTGCTTAATGAAGCCTTTACATTATGCTGCTATATATTTCATTGTGGTAATGCTTCCTATACATGACTGGCAAGACAGGGTATAAATTTTCATCATCAAAGTATATCTCTCTTGGTGAAGAACATTAGTGATTTGAAATGTTTAATTGTTTTACACTATGTTAAGCTGTAAATAACTGATCAAGTACTGCATTACATTCAGCACACATGTCTAATATCACGTAGAAGTGCTTTATGCTTTTGAAGCCATAAAGTAGAGATTTCTGGTATGTGACATGTCAAGAGAAAATATGCACCATATATTTAGTATTTTTAATGCTAATGTTTTCTTCAGCATTGTCATCTTACCATTAAACATCTACATTATCTGATTGCACAGAACCTCAAGTCTGGGGCGACAATGTGGAATCCAGGAGTGCTTCCACCTGCCTTGATTGCATTTGAGGGTCAAGTGCATCGTATAAGTTCCTCAATGCTTGTGACTGATTTAGGTTACCGCCATCAACCAGCAGAAATTAGCAAAGAGAAATTGGAGGCTGCAGCTGTTATTCATTTCAGTGGCCCTGCAAAGCCATGGCTTGAAATTGGTTTCCCAGAGGTTCGAAGTTTATGGAGTAGATACGTAAATATCTCTAATAGGTTTATTAGGAGATGTAGAATTACAGGGTGAAGGAACAAAGTTTTTTCACCTCCAATATTTATTGAGATTCAACCAGTGATACCGTATGGGATTTCTGAGGGAAGAAGGTTCTGCCTTCAGTCTCTGACTCATACGCTCTGCACAGTTTGATATCAGTTACCCTACCCCATGTCCATATATTATATATAGTAAATAGATGAAGCTACCACGCAATACAGTACTAGAAGCAGTATCTGTGGTTATAAAAGATATAAGCATCATTGATCTACCTGCCTGACAATACTGTAAATTTCTTTATCAAATTACTTTTTGAAGTGGAGAAATTGTTATGCATGATTTGAAATTTCAGTTGACAGTCCTCAAGTTTTAACTCAGATAAATCACCATGCAGCTTGAAAGCTCGTCTCTTTTGTCATGCAAATGCTATTCTAGGAGCCAATCTTGAAGTACTAAAATTTATTTAAAGGATTCATTTCTCTTAACAAATGTTTTTGCAATATACATGGATTTGGAGATTCTACTCTGGATCGCATCACATGTATAAGGAACACGGCACAAGATTGGCCAACTATACTCCACCATGTATATGTAGATAGTCAAATTATTTTGTGAATTGCTTTAAGTAGCTTCCATTTGTTATTCTCTAATTTTGTGTATATAAAACAAAATAGTAAATAAAACAAGTTTAACATCTATCCAGAAAGCCAGATGTAACTGATGTAAAAATCAAAGGCAGTGTTCAACTGAACTCATTCGAGAAAAGATCTCCTGCAGTTCTTTGTTTTGGTCCGGGACTTGGCTCACTAAGAAAATTTCTGTGTTGGCTCTTCAATTGTATGCTGTTGTATTCTGGCATTTGATGTGGTCCATGACTTCTATCCTTGTGCAGTTGATCACAATAAGTGATATTGCTGTGGAAGGTATTATGCAGCAGAAATTGTTGAAAATTACAATGCTAAAATGCCCCAACAGAATTTATTGATTTGTGCACCCATGTAATTACAAAAAGCTTTGTATTGGCATCATGTAAACCTCCGAAAAGTGGGCTAATCTTACAATTGATGGCTACAATTTCCCCATTACTCCAACCTAGACAAAGAGCATAGAGCATGTTTAGTTAAAAGTTAAAAATACTGGGTGCTCATTTGAATACAACTCTAACGGATAAAAACAACATAAGAGTAAAGAAAGAGTTTTGATCCGTTGACAGAATTATTATTGGCTTAAACATAGGATTTTACGTAGATCAATCAAACATGCAAATATTCCAGTAACTATATGTGCCAAAAGTAGTCTGTGTTTCAAGAAGTCAAGAAGTTGAGAAAGCAACATTGAGATCTATCTGTTGGGATCATATTTTGTAAATTTTTCAAACTTGCCCAAATCGACCATGTGGAGTTATTGCTCAAAGCTTTCAACATAGAATGGAATAAGATTTGATTTTGCAAGTACGGATTTGTCTGTTGTGGAACCATAATTTTGACTTCTCTGACATTGGTATCTTGATTGTTTATTGACTATGTTAAATGAAATTGATGATGGAAGAAAAAAAGAATCCCCACAGTGGCTCCACTCACGCAGTAGCACCGACAGTATAGGTTACCACATGTGATCCTCTGTTTCTTTCAATGCATGTGAAAACTTATGAATTATGATAGTTCTTGGGTCCGATTGTCCGAGTTCTATTAGGACAAAATTACATATTTTACAACAAAAATAGTACAAAACTTGCGTACTATACTTTAACTGCTTTCAGTATTATTGTAATGAAAATTTTACTTTGAAATTCACACAATATTGTTAGAACTGTTACCAAAAACTCAAAAAAAAGTGTTATCCAAAAAAAGAATTGCAAGATATTGCATCTAAATTTTATCGCCTTTGTTAGCTCCTAATGTTCCAATACTCCCATGTGATATAAAACTATAATGTTCCCATCAGAAACCACGAAATACACGTACATCATCTAGAATGACAATAACAATTATAACAAGTTAGGTGTTAGATCATCTAGAATGACAATAACATTTATACACGAAATACACGTACATGCAGCAATAAAATCAATTATAACAAGTTAGGTATTAGATATTGGAATCAATTTTGTTAGCTTTAAACATACTAATAGTTATTATACGAATAGAGAATAAATTAAAATTATATGTAAACTTTGATATGATATATATTTTTTATGATGAATGATAGAATACGAGTATAAAAGATTTAAATCTATATTATTCACTTAATGCAATAAAACATGTTTTTTGTGTATAATGCTTACATTTTATAATGCTTAAAGATAATAGTCTTATATTATGTTTCATTGATCCTATAAAATGTTAGAACTCACCTTATAAAACCTAAAGATCACTTCTTATTTATTCAAGTTTGTTTGTGGAGGTAACATTGGAAGTGACAATCAAAGCTGAGGTTAAAAATGAAGAAGGTAATCGTGAGTTGGTGACTATGATAATCAAATTAGTACTATCACTAGAAGGTATATTCCTTTATTTATAAAAATCCTTATTATATAAATAAAAAGAAAGAGGATTATATATATATATATATATATATATATATATTATATGAAATTCGAAGAAGACATTGATAGAAGTATATTTTTTTCGATTTTTTATATTGATGGAGATATTTAGATTACAAATAAAACTTAACTCACAAAATTGATCAACAAAAAATGTGATCTTTAAATATTTAAGAAACAATCATCAAATTTTACTTATCTAAATAAATCTCATAACAAATAAAATAAAAATATTGTAGTTTAGATGGTGAGAATTACTAGGTCAAAATTATTTGTCAGGCATGTCCTTCGCTCATCACTTCATTTACTAGACTTACCGAAACTCGCTACCGTAAGATCACAGAAAGATGTATTTACCTTAAAGTCTAGGCCTACCTTCTATCTATAGGTAAATAAAAGTGAAATCAAATTAATATATTATATAAACAACAAAACTTAAAAAATACAAATAAAGTAGTACAAAAAAAAGTGAAAATATATGAAAATAATAATTACAAATAAAATAATCTATAACATGTTAATCTTGGATGAATGAAAGCAAACCCATCAACTAAATTATGCTCCTATTTTAAGTGGGATGAATAAAACATGTACTTGTGTTTTCTCTCCAAGTACTTATATCTTCAGATCTTGATATTGCTAAGTCTCGATATCTTTTCCAAGAAGTGAAGTATCTACAAAATACACTCTGATGCTCAAGTTAGACAATGTTCAACCTAGAGTAATGAACAAAATACAAAATAAAAAGAAAGAATAACATGAAAAATTCATTTGAATATGAGTTGAGGAAGATTGGTAACTTCCAATCATAAAATTTAAATATAAGACTTGGGGGTAGTTCCTAAAAACCAAAAAATTTTCTTTCCAAAAATTATAAACCTTCATTCCAATTGATAGTCAAAACTAATTACAAAATGAGTTTAACACCTATACATTGTCAGTGTAAAAGCGTTTTACACTAGCAGTTAATCACAACTTTTCATTTACATGACTTTTAAAGTATTAATTGATAAAGTCAACAAACTTACTATATATTAATGATTGTGATTAACTGTCATTGTAAAACTTTTTATACTGACAGTGTATAGGTGTTTTTCTTTTACAAAATTAGCATCTAACCTTTTTTATGTTAAGAACCTAAAAGTTGACAGGGCCCAAAGACCTAAAACAAGCTTGCAAAGCACTAAAAAGATAAAAAGTCCAATTTTTAAAATTGACAATTTCTTTTAGCACCCTCTCATTTCTATCTACATTCCCTCAATGTTTACAACTTTTTACAAAACTCAATACAATCACCCTCTTTTATCCTAAGTGCTTTTACAAAGCATCACTTAGCTTCACGATTGTACATGCACCTCTACCCACCTCTTTCAAAACCACCCTCAACCTCTTCGAACATACACGACAAAGGAAGTTCCTAAAATAAAGGTAAAAAAAAAAATGTTCGCATAGGGAGAAATCAAAGTAATTTTTTAAAGAGATTGGTAGATGTGCACGTGCAACTGTGAAACAAAGTTGGGTGATGCTGTAAAAAAACATAGGGTAAAAGAGGATGAGAGTGTTATGAGGTTTTTCAAAAAATTGTAAACATTGAGGATGTGTAGATAGGAAATGAGGGGTTCTAAAAGAAACTATCTTAAAGTTCAACAAAAGGCCCAAATTGATAGAAAAAAAAACATTAGTTGGAAACAAGCTAAAAAAATTATATATTTTCCAAAACTCATAATAGCATTATCAATTTATCATTATAAATTTTTTTATGGAAAAGACAAAAGTTTTATTCAATAATCAGATGTTCCTAAAAGAGTTTAATTGGTATACACTGTCAGTGTAAAGAATTTTTACACTAACATTTAATTATGATTTTGTCATTTATGTGACTTTTAAAGTACTAATGAGTAAAGTCGACAACTTTACCATGAATAAAGGGTTGTGATTGAATATCAGTGTAAAAATCTTTACACTGACAATGTATACCAATTAAACTCTTCCTAAATCACAAAGGCATGATTAAAGGAACCTGTAGCACATAAATAGTACATAAGCAAAACATAACAAGAAACATAAAAGAACCCCTCCTAGTACAAACAATAGAAAATAAGATAATTCCATAGCATGCTAAAGAACCCCTCCCATTACAGACAAGAGACAATAAGATAATTCCATAGCTTGCTAGACCCATTTACCAAGCAGTTTGCTCCTCCCAAAGGTCAAAAATCCCTACTTCTTTCCAAACTTTTTATACAGTATCATAATTGCATAGTTCAATCATAGAAGGAAAAGGATGAGCTTTTGTAGAATCCTTGGACCTATGTCCACAATTTTTTTTGGGCTCTTGCCAAATTGACATAATACAAAATTGACTTCCCTTAAATACAACAATGTTTCCTGCTAACCATATAGATCATAAAAGTAGTCATCCAAATTACACACATGACTTCTTTACTTTTATTTCCTCTCCCATACCCAAGATGGTGCCATATGTGTAAAGAAGAATCTACGGCAAAGCTACCAAATATCTCAACCAGTAATAACATTTCATCTATACCTAATAGCTTAAAGGGAAGGAAAACAACAGATTTGATACAGATTCAGTTCAATAAGACAAACAGGGCAAAAGTCTCCATCAATAGATTGAACATTCCTTTTTATCAGCTTTACTTTTTTTGGAATCAGATTTTGAACAACCCTCCAAGCAAAAACTGAAACTTTTTATGGTACTTTAGCTTTCCATGTTATCTTAAAGAAGAAAAGATTTTATACCTGAAGTTGATTGCGGGGTAACTTATAGGCTTCTTTTACAGAGTTCTTATCGCCATTGCTAGAACTTCTCCCCCACTTCCATCCATATTTTACCTCACAGTTTACCTAGATTGTTTCAAGAAACCGCATCAATTCATCCATCCTATCATATTCCCAACTGAGTAATGGCCTTCTCCAACCTAGCTTCCATTTCCAAATATTATCACTCCATGCTCCCACTTCTAAAGTTAAATCTGTTTTTTGATCCAATAGAGCAAATAACCTAGGGAACAGATTCTTTAGACTATCTGACCCCCTTTGGTTAAGCTCACAAGACTTAAACAGGGAGTCATCCCCCACTACTTCAGTCACGCTATCTTTAAACTAGTTTTGTGTACCTTCCCCCCTCGTCACCTTCACAACATCTTTCCACCATTGTGAGTCTTTTCTCCCTTCCTCAGATATAATCTACTTCTAAGATCACTGTATTTAGATTGAATAATTTTTACCCACAAAGCGTCATCCCCATTTAAAATTCATCATCTCCATTTTCCAAGAATAACTTTGTTAAAATCATCAGTGTCTTTGATTCCAAGCTAATTTTTTATTTTCTTCAGATCCCCCCTCCCCCTACAAGAACCTTCTCTACAATATCTAGATGGCATGATTCACTTTCTTTGGTAACCTGAAAAAAGAAAGAAAAAAAGAGGAATTGAGGAGAGAGTAGATTTGATTAAACAAATTCACTCTCCTAGTAATATATTTTTTTGACTCCAAGTTGTTAATTTTGCCCTCATTCTCTCCAAAATAGGTTGCCAAAGTTTTTCACTCCTTACATTAACCCTCACAAGAAGTCCTAGATAATAGAATGACATATGCATAATCATGCAATTTAGAATCCTGCATAGAATTCTAAGTCTTGGTCACCCCCATCCCTATGCCTCTCACACTACTTTTGTAAAAATTTATCTTTAGTTCAAAGGACAGTTCAAAACACCTTAAAATACTTTTCCGAGCCATGACATTTCCATATTCTAGTGTTACCATGATTAAGGTGTCATCGACATACTGTTAAATCATCGTCTAAATCTCCTGCCTACCTACCTTCAGACCTGACATAAGATTTTTATTAACAACTTCTTTAACTAGAACCCCAAGACCTTTAGCTACTATTAGAAACAAAAAGGAGATCATTAGATCCCCTTGCCTGAGTCCTAGTTACATAGTAAATTCTTGGGTAACACTCTCATTCACTGAGACAGAAATAGAGGAAGATTGAAGACGTCCCTAAATTCATCTTATCCATTTTTCATAGAAGCCAAATCGCCTCAGCATATAAAAGAGAAAAGGTCAACCAACTACATGATATTCCTTTTCAAAATATACTTTGAACACAAGGAGGGGTTTCTTATGATACTTTTCCTCATGAATTGTCTCATTCACCACAACAACACTATCGAGTAGTTGCCTGCCTTTAATAAAGCTTGTTTGGGTCTCCTCTATTAAGTTATGCATCACTAAGCTAACTCTCCTTTGTTAACACTTTTGCAATAATTTTATACATAAATCCAATCAGTGAAATAGGCCTATAGTCCCCAAGGCTAGTTGGAATGTCCTTCTTTGAAATCAGTGTAATAAATTATGCATTTAATCCCCTAGGCAAGTTTCCATTAGCATGGAAGTCCATCATTGCCTTCATTATATCTCCTTTAAGTAGGCTTCTAGAAAAGTTTTACAAATTTCATGCTATATCCATCCGGCCCAGGGGCTTTTGACTGTTCACACTCCCAAATTGCATTTCTTCTTCAATGAATTCAACTACAAGAGTGGGGTTTTGATTAGGAGTCAAACATTTAAGATTCATCCTATCTAATCTTACTCCTAAATCATCTTGAGACTGGAACTATCCTGAAAGAATTGTTTAATCACCTGCTTTATTTGATGTGGCTCCTCCACCCATTCCCCATGTAGCATTAATCCTTTTAGTCCATTAATGCCCCTCCACTTGTTAATGTTTGCATGGAAAAATCTAGTATTGCAATCACCAGCTTGCAACCACTTTAGCTTTGCTCATTGAGTCAGAAGACTCTCCTGATATTTACTCCACTTCCATAGCTCTCCAACTGCCTCTGCCTTGGCTCTCCCTCTTCTATTTCCAAACTTTTCCCCTCTGCTTTATCATCAAAATCTGTAATGACCTGCTTAAAGTCAACAAGTTTTTCCTTTACCTTTTCTGTATTTTCCTTACTCCACTTCTTGAGTTCCAGCTTGAGTGCTTTTAACTTTTCTTTGAACACATACACTCCCCACCCATGAAAATCCAGGCCATTATACTTCTCTTTGACGAATTCATCAAACCTATCACATTCTAACCATCCACTAATAAATTTAAATGGTTTGACCCCGCAGTTGATCAATGACTATTTCAAAACTATTGGCCAATAATTTGAGAAGTCTCTGTCAAGATTCAGTTAGAAGGTACTAGATGTCGATTAGCCAATCCTTTGAGATTGGAAACTGTGTAGAGCACTATAGGCTATGCTTCTACTACTAAACCAAGTAAATTTACAACCAAAAGAAGGAACCTCTAATAATCCTATATTTAGAATAAAATTTGAGAAATCATTAATTTTCACCTGGGATGACCCATGACATCTATTCACTCTAACTGGTTCTTCAAGTCTCCTTACTACATTAAATTCCCTTGCTACACACCAACTATAATCTTGGAATCGGATTTTATACTCCAACAACATCTCCCATAACTCTCTTTTCCTGGCCAAAGTACAGGGAACATAAACGTTCAAAATCACTCTTTCAACCTGCTCATTATTGAATTTTCCTTTCACCCCGAGGAATCCTACTCCATGAAAAACCTCATTCACTAAAACCTTCTCCACATCCCAAACACTTAATAACCTACCTGCCATATTTATTGATGACACTTCACTCCATTCTAGATTTGAGTCAGTCCCCAAGGCACAACACATGTCTCTATCTACCTTCTAAATTTTAGTTTCTTGTATATAGAGAAAATTAATCTCATACTTTAATACTAATCAATTTTCTTACTGATCTCCACTTTTCCTCCTCCTCAACTCTCTAATATTGTATGACAGGATATTCATGATTGATGATTAGAAGGCCCACAAAATTAAATTGACCTACTTAGGCCAATCATATCTTTGTCCATGCTTTCCATCTCTGTCAATTTCTGTATCACCACTTCCTCATTGTCCCCTCCCAAGACTCCCATTTTCTTCCCCAACTGTTTTAGAAAAATTGTTTCACGTCTATCTCGTTTAGAGTTTTCACCAAGAATATTTAAAGTATCCTCTCCTATTATTCCTTCAAGTATAAGTTGTGCACCCCCACCCATTAGAGAATTTAACTTGAGAATTGGTACGTCATACAGATCATTTCCCTTTTTCTTACTTAAAGCTTGTATTTTCATATCTCTTCTAAACTTTTCCATACATAAGCATTGAAATAAAGCCCATTCCCAACTACTCCACACACCAAAGGCACCGAGACTAGGGAACTTTCTCCTGCACTAACCGCAGCACTCTCATTAAATTGATTTTGAGAGACCAAATTCACTTCATTTAGACTGATTTCGCCTTCCGAGTCTATACTGAGCTGAGATAGGTTGTCAAGGATATTTACATTCCTTGAATCATGGGTTACAAGAATAGGCTCACAACCTTCATGTGCCACCGATTGAGTAATGCCCAATTCACTTGACTCACATGTTTCAAGAACACGCTCCCAGCCTTCATGTGCCAACAAATGAGTAATGCGCAATTCATCTGCCAAAACTGCAACATTTGGTGGTCCTACTTTGACTAACTCAGAACTTGTGTCCTGTACAAAATCATGCTGAATAAATACATTTGCATAGGCAACAATGATTCATGAAAACTCATGTGATAGGCAGCAATAGACCAATTCTACAAAAACTGCCACGGTATCATGCAAACTAGCTTCCTTTGGCTTTGTTGCCAAGTTCCTCAAAGCGGCATGGCACAAGTGATTAAGCGTGACATGGCAGCTGGCTAGAGACTCGAGCTTAGAATATGGTCCAATGCTATTTGGCCAGTCACTTCCTCTGGGCCCAAGCTTCCCAAGGAATTCAATTTCAACACAGCTACTTCCTCATTATTGGACCCCTGGATGTCCACGTCATCGTGCCTCATGCAGCTTCTCAACCCAGAATCTGTAACATCCCTCTCCATTCTGTCATGTGCATGGTTAATTCCAAAGTCAGCCTCTTGAGCTATCCTACAACCTCTGCTATTCAATTCATTCACTCCAATGTTACTATCTCTAAGGTTATCATTAATTCCTGCACTCACATTTACTACTTTCACACTACTATCCTCATTCAGCTTCCTCGAGGTCCTTAAAACCTAAACCCTAAGTCAATCGAGCTATTGTCACTTCCACTTCTCCGTCTAGGAAGACATCAGACGCATTCTCCCATTCAACCATTAGAGTTGATATCTTCATCTTCACTTCCTGCTATGACTGATTCAAGATCTTCATGCAAAGCTGAACAATTCTTACACACATTTTCAGGAAACTAACTACCCGAGTTCATCTCTTCAATCAGTGAAATAGTCACTTGACTTCCATTTAAACGAACTCTTTTAATCCATCTAATTGGCTCCATATCAGACGTTTTAATTAACAATCTACGACTGTCGATAAGCGCCCACACTCTTTGGCGACCTTAGAAAACCCATCTATTTTCCAGCAATGCAATGGTAATCCCGCATCTGACCCAAGCCGAGCGAGTAGGAGAGGCAAATTGTGGCTCCCACTTTTGATTTTCACCAATACTTCTTGTCACCACTTATCATCAATATCCAGCACTTCATCTACCTCAATGTTATCAAGGTTGGATAAAAGAACTAAATCACCTCCAAAATGCCTTTACTTTAAAAGATGTCAATTCTTGCAAGAGAAAACCTTTCTTCCAGATTCTTTAAATGTCTAGGATCCCTTGACTAAGTGACTTGACATTTTGAAAGTCACTTTAAATTGGTTTCTTCTATTCTCCACACATGAGCTTCCTCTCATTTTAAAGATGCATCCTTCCCATTAGAGCTGCAATGATCCAAAGACTTCATTACAACACCTTCACTTTGTGCCTTTGGATCACCTTCCGGATGATGAGACAACCTTTTCACGGATTTTTAATTCGCCCTACATGCCTAGATTTAATTAATTACTCCCAGACAAATTTACTCTGATTGGCCAATATAGATTTTATCCAACTCCTTTTCAAGTGGACGAGAATTTTTTATCCCCATGAATCTCACAAAGCCAAAACAAGCTCATCCTTCCTTCTATGCCTTTCAATAAAAATGTCACTTACCTCCCCCTACCTCCAAAAAATTCTTATCAAAGTTCTTTCATCATAATTGTTTGGAAAGTGAGAAAAGTAAAATGAAATCAGCTCCTCACAAAACAGTTGAACTATGTAATGTCATTCTCCATCTAAGAACAACCTTCCAACTCTCCTCCCTAACTCTCTTTACTCTCTCAAACTCTCATTCTCTCATGTTTTATAAATACACTTTTATAGATGTTATAAATAAATAATAATTCTTAACATTTTTTTTAAAATGACATTTCAAATCACAAATTCTATTCTCTTTAGTTATTCCCTTTCCCCTATTTTAGATTCCCTAGCCGAAGGGGGAAAAAATCTTCATGATGGTGGCTAATTTTTTCATCCACTCTTCTATATGATATTAATTATGTTACTCTTTTCATTACAAATTAAACAAGTGAATTTAACACATCATGCTCAATTAATTGAGCTAAATTGGTTTGATGATATTAATATTTTTTTATAAGAGTATATGAATATCATCATTGAATAGTTATTTAATAAAAACCTTTAAAGCTTGGACATTTATAATATATTAAATTTATTGAAACAAGTTTAATAATGAAAATAACTAAAAATATATCATTTCTTTCCATAAACAATAACAGAAATAGATACATAAAAACTTAAAATTGTACTAAAAGTCTGAGTCTTATGGAACTACTAGAGACTACAAACCCTTTTTCACAATATTTAATATAGTTGCATATTTATAATTCAAATTCAAGATCACAGGTTAAGATAGAACAACACTATGATATTCATCCTTTGCTCCATCAACAATTACCAAAAATAATTATATTATGATTAAAAATAATAGTTCATTAAAATTAAAATTGTTTCAAATTGAAATTAAAATATTATCTTACCATCAAATATTCATAAAAAATAAAATTTATAAAATATTTCAATTATTATTTTTTACAATATTTCAATTTTCTTCATTTACATGTTTGTTTTTGGATTGAAAAATTCAGAATTAATTTTGAATTGAAGTAACCTGAAGTAATTTTTGCTTTTGATAAAGAGTTTTTATAGTATCTTTTCCTCCTAACTTGTTTTTACAATAAAAAAATATTCAAACATAAATCTCTTACCATCTCAAAATAAATTACATTTAAAACCAATTATATTTAGTGCATTTTTAGTTTTACATTCAAGAATTGATTCTGAACCTAAAATTGATTCAAATAAAAAATTGTATCACATTGGAGAAAAATTTAGAATTTATAATGAGTTTAGAAGTTGATTTTGGGTTGAAACAACTTAGGATAGCTTTTACAATGAATTAAGAATTTTTACCTTGAATTTTAATCTTAACTTATTTTTATAATAAAAACATCAAAATATAAATCACATCATCTCAAAATCAAGGAATTACTCCATTGTTGACTCATGAAACTGCCAAGCAAAAGGCAAGGATGTAAATCTGCTTTGTTTATTCGAGTCAATGGGCCAATCTATGATATGATGAAATAGAAAATGCCTAGACCTAGTTTAAGAAATTTATACTCACATGAAGTCATATCTAAACGGGTTTAGGATCAAGTTGAACTTAAAGAACCTAGACTCAAATAGAATCAGACCTATTTAAATTTAACATAACTTTCTTTAAAATTTATATAAATTTAAACAAAAATAGATCTATTTGGCCCAACTTGACAAAACATCAGGAGTATCTAAGTCAAAAAATGCAGCCCATATTTAATGGTTTGGCTTGACTTAACCCATTTTTCGAACCTGACTCAAAAAACATAATTGATGACCAGTGGCAGAGCTTTTTGGTGGCGAGGGAGAGCTATGGCCCCTCCAAAAAAAATTTGAACTCCTCATATACCTATATATATTTATATAATAAAATATTAACAAAAGTTTATAATTATTAAATGAGTTTAATACATGCACCACTAGTGTAAAATAAAATAATTTTGCACTAACATATTCGATCACAGTCTTGGGTGTATATTAAGTTAGTTAAATTTATCTTTACTTATTAATACTTTAAAAGTCATATAAATGGTTAATTATAACTAAATATCAATGTAAAATAGTTTTACTATACTAATGCAAGAGTCATTTTCTCTTATTATATATACTTTGACTCTCACCAACTTTTTGCAGTACATTACTACTACAATGTATAACTAATTAGCACTCATTGTTACCATAATTATCTTGATGAAATGATTGAAATTGTGAATTTTATAAACTTGAATATTAAATATCTCAATTTTATAATAAGAAATGAAACTTAAATTTCAAGTAACTAAATATATGTTTAAAAAATAAAAAATTAAAATTATAAATTAAAAAAATAAATAAAGATTCAATAACATAAATTTAATTTTAACTCTCCTAATTTTTTTGGTGAAGCTTCACCAAAGCTGATGACGGACTTTAATTTCTAATTATTACATTAACAAAAAAGCAAAAACATTAAATAAACTTGAGCAATATTTGACAACAAACACTAAACAATTTACATCGTCCAAACAATCAATAAATCATATTAATGACAAATAAAATAAAATGAATAAAATAAAGAATATATAACCTTAAAAAAAGATAAATAGAAAGAAGAGAAATGCTAGAATGAAAACTCCTTTAGTAGTTCGATTTAGTCTAACTCTTTACACTAGAATCAGATGGCACTAAACATTATTGGAGGTGTTCTAAAAAATGTAATATTAATAAGAATTAAAGTTAGTTTTGTAATAACACCCTCTTTTATCTATTTAGCTTCACTATTGTTCTATGTAAAACAACTTATAACAATACTTATTTTGGAACAAAGTAATAGATAATAATTATTAAATAATATAAAAGAAACATAAAATTATAATTTGATGTATTTAAAAACTAAAAACATTTTAAAAATTGTGTTTTTAACCTCCAATTTGTTTAAAACATTGATGATATCAAATAGACTAATAAATAATTAAAAAAAATTAACAAAAAAATTACACGTGATTATTTCATTAGAGTTTTTAATAATTGATAAATCAATAAATTATAATAGTTATTTTTTATGTCATGCATTATTATTTGACATTAAGAACTAAAATAAAAAAAACTACAAAAAACTAATGTTAATAAAACTAATGAAGGTGTGCAATGGAATGTTTATAGTTTCTAGGGGAGCAAAGAGTAATGGGTTGTACATTCAAGAGGATTCCACCATGACTGCACATGTACATGTTGTCAATCAAAGGATTATGGGCAAGGCTAAGTTGTGACATATGAGGTTGGGCACACTAGTGAAAAAGGTTTAATTGAGCTAGAGAAGCAGTAGTTGTCGATGAGAGACAAGTTGCAGAAGTTGGATTTCTGTTACTATCTTGTGCATTGAGAAAGTCCCATAGATTGTAATTTGGGACTAGCAAGCACAAATCCAACAAACCCTTTGAATATGCAAATGTTTATCTATGGGGTTCATTTCGGACGGAGACTCATGGTGAAACATTGTATTTTCTAAGCATTGTTGATGATTTCTCACGTATGGTTTGAATATAAATTCTGAAGATCATGGGGGAGACATTGCAAAAGTTCAAGGAGTGATATGTTTAAACAAAGAATCAACAAGGGACCAAGTTGAAGGTCCTAAGGATGGACAATGGCTTAGAGTTTGTTTTAGAAGAGTTTAACAAATTCTGCAAAGAACAAAACGTTAAGAGGCATAAGACTATAGTAGCTACCTCTCAATAGAATGAACTTACTGAGAGTATAGACAAGACCATTCTAGAAAAGGTGAGATGCATGCTCTTGGGAGCAAGTTTTCCTAAGGCCTTCTAGGGATAAACTGCCAACATTGTGGTGTATATGATAAATAGATGTCCTTTTTCTACCTTTCAGTGCAAGATACCAATGGAAGTTTGGAGTGAGAGACCTGCTAATTACTCTAGTCTAAGGGTGTTAATTTTGAGCCTTGACATTTACTCATGTTAAAAAGGATAAGCTAAAGGCATATGCTGAGAAATGTATCTTCCTCGGATACACAGGTGTCAAAAGTTACAGGTTATGGAGGTTGGAGCCCAAGTCATTAAAGTTTCTTATCTATAGAGACGTCGTATTTTATGAGACAAGGATGGAAATGCTTGGTGGAAAACCTGAAGAAAAGAAGGAGAAGATTCATGTGGAGACAAAATGTACTTTAGATGAAGAGGTTGAACCAATAGCTCTTGATACCAGTAGATCAGAATGTGTTGTATAAGACCATCAATTAGTGTGTGATAGAGAAAGGATGGTTTCGAAACCTAACAATGTTGACCTTATTTGCTATACTCTTAATGTAGTTGAAGAGATAAAAGGTTTTAGCGAATTGAGAAACTTTAGGGAGACATGGGAGAGTAAGGAGGGGGAAAACATTAACTTAAGGCCATAGAGGAGGAACTTTACTCATTGAAAAAGAACCAAAGATGGAAGCTTGTGGACCTACCTAAGAGGCAAAAGGTGGTCAAATGCAAATAAGTCTTTAAGAAAAAGGATAGAATTCTTGGGGTAGGGAAGGAGAGGTTCAAGGCAAGGCTTGTGACTAAGGACTTTATATGGCTAAAAGGTGTGAATTATAATGAGATCTTCTCACCTATATAAAACATTGCTCAATCAAAATTTGTTGTTCATTGTCAACTAGTTTGACCTATTCCTATAGCAAATGGACATCAAGACAACTTTTTTAGACAAGAACTTGAATGAGACTATCTACATATAGCAACCAAAAGGGTTTGATGATGACCATAAGAAGGTGTGTCTACTTCAGAAGTCACTATATGGACTTAAGTAGAGTATGAGACAGAGGTATAATAAGTTTGATTACTTTGTTATGAGGATGGGTTTCAGAAGGTGTAGTTACGATAGTTGCATATACATGTATGATGTCTATAGGATAAGAGCATTTATACTTATTCTACATAGATAATACCCTGATAGTTAGCTTAAGCAAACTGATAAGACAAAACTAGAAATAGGTTTCGAGATGACAGATCTTGGTTCTGCGAAGTTCATCCTTAGGATAGATATAGAGAAGGATCAAATGAAAGGTGAGATCTATTTGAGTTGGCAAGCTTATCATAAGAAGGTTGGGGAGAGGTTTTGAATGCATCAATCAAAGCTTATGGACACGCCTTTGGGGTGCTATTAGAAGCTTTCTATGAGCTAAGCTGCTAATTTTGAGGAGGAAAAGAGAAAAATGGATTTGATTACATATAGTGGGGTTGGAAGCATCGTGTATGGGATAGATGTCTATATGACACCAGACTTGGCTTATGTTATGAATGTTGTTACTAGGTTCATGTCAAACCCAGGACCAACTCATTGGGAAGCACTAAAGATGTTGAGGTACCTAAATGGAACTCTGGGTTAAAATCTTCTATAATGAAAGAGATCTCAAGGTGGAGATTTTGTAGAAAAGCTTTATAGATGTTGACTATGCAGGTAGTATGGGCACTAATAAAAGGTCTCTTTTAGGGTATGTGTTTATGCTATTTGGACGTGATGTCAATTGGAAGGCAAACCTTCAGTTGGTGGTGGCATCACAATGCGTTGGCAAAAAGAGTGAATGACGGTTTGTAGTTGAAGTGGATGTCAGGTGAATTGGGGATTGAGAAGGAGTGCATCCCAATTCATTACAATAGCCAAAATGTTATTCATCTAGCTAATCATTAGATGTACCACAAGATAACCAAGCATATTGACGTGACACTTCACTTTATTCAATATGTGGTTGAAATAGGGACAATGAAAGTTGTGAATATTGCTTCAGAACATAACCATGTTGATAAATTTACCAATTTTCTACCAAGATGCAAGTTCGATATATAGGTGCTTGAACTTGGTAAACTTTGTCTGAAGGAGTTGCTGATGGAGGTTGATGAGAAGGTGGATCGGAAGATCGTGGAGATATGCTGACCCTTGATTACCCTTGATGGGTCAAGGTAAAGATTGTTAATGTTGACTCAAAATCTTAAAAAGATTGGAGCTTGTCATGGTTTCTAGGTAACTCAAGTAGAAGCTTCTATTGGGAGAAGGACGTGTCTGGTGAGAAAGTGTCTCTAGAAACATATAATAGAGATCAGCTAATAAAAGCATCTAAAATGGGCCATTTGGTGCTCATGTGTTTAGAGCATTTTATGTATGTTCTTAGTTTGTTGTCGCCTTAGTAGTAGCTTTTAGCCTTTATCATCATTAGTCTTTTGTATAGGGGTGAGTTGGTTGGTTACACTATGTGACATGTTTCGTGTCCTATATAAACATTTGTATAACATTTTTCTGTTAGTGTTACACTATATTAATGATGCATTTACACTTTACTTCCAACTTTCATACTTTGTTTTCTCTCGTTTTCACTCTTGATTCTCTTTTTTATGTGTTTTGCTTAACCTTCTTACTATTCTTATGAGTTTTTTTCTAACTAACATCAACATCCTTATTTAAAAAAATTAAAGGATATATAAAATAATGAACATGATCTAGTATAAAATAGAGAAACAAAAATCAAATTGACATTCTAATTATAACAAGAGGATGCTATAGAGATTAAAGCAAGAGATAGATATGTCTTCTTTTCATTATTGTCCACTTCTTTGGGTTTATAAATTGATTTATATATATTGTGTACGTATCTTTGCAAAATATTAAAGTTATGTAAAATGGTGATTAATCAATTTAACTAATAAATGGCAATGGAAAAGAAATAAAAATAAAAAACTTAATAATATGTAATAGGTTAGGTAAATCTAATAGTTGAATTCCCAAGAAAGAAACTTAGAAATTAAATAATGAAATAGATTTAATTTACAAGCAACAATTGAATTAACAAATAAAGTAAATGATTTTATTTAATATAGTTACCTTAAAAGTAAAGGTAATTTAATTAGTCACACTTTCATTTCTCGAAAGCAATTACTTATAACTTACCTTCATTAATTAAGAACCAAGCTATGCTCATGCTCTTTGGTAAAGAAATTAGTTCGTGGAGCTTCTGTATTTGAACATTCAACCTTATAAATTATTCTTGATTTGCTTTCTCCTAATATTTCTAATTCTTGCATATATTCTTGTTCTTTTCTGTGGTATTTGATTTTAATTTCATTATTCTCTCACAGATCAAATGTATTCGTTCTCATTTATCCTATTAGAGTACGATAAAATATAGTCTCTAATCTCTATGCAAGAACAATATATATTTTTATTATTTAATGATAACCATCAATTGCAATTCTTCCATATCGATCACTACATCTATCTTAACTAATGATCCTTATGATCTTTATGTTTTGCAAGTAGTATTAAAAATATCAATGGCAATCTTCATCCCTTCCAAGCTATGAATACGATTATCTTTCAAAATGCTTCTTAATTAGATTTGACTCAGATAAGTAAATTAAGTTGGGGTTGAGAAATTTTTTTTTTCTTATTCTATTGATTCTTTTAGGTTTATCTCTAGGTGAGATCGATCAGACCCCTATACAAATAATTTTTTTGTCTCTTTAATTTCTTAATTGCCATCAACTCACTCATCATGTTATTCTATACTTTCTCTATTAATTCTTCTTTCTATAGATCTCTTGCTTCACTAAACTGTAAGAGAACTTTGAAAAATTATGTTAACAAACAACAATGTTACTCTTTCAATTTTAGTAATACCAATTCATCTCTAAACAAACATTTTATAACAGTAGGTCCTATTAGATAGAAGAAGAGTTTTATCAACATATTTCTAATATACTGCTGTTAAAACACTTTTTATTATTGATTAAAATATATTAGTTGAAAATTATAAAATTAAGAAGTGAAACTCGTATACATAATTTGTTAGTTTTGATAAATTTTAACTAATTATGTATAGTATATATAAAAAAGTGTGTTAAATAATATGTCGCTGACCTTTTTAGAAGAGATAATAAAAAACAAGTATATATAAAAGGTGTGAGGTTTAGAAATTACTTCTTATTAAAAGATACATAAGCATTATATTGTATGGAATAATAAGGGTCCAAAATGCTGGTTCATTCTTAGTTCACAGACTAATAATCACCTTTAGGAAACGTAAATTCTAAAGGCACTAGCTTGAGGAAACGCAGACATGTGTGGCATTATTGGCTCTCCACTATATAAACACTTACTACATGTAACTAGTCAAGTAGCTAGATTAGTTAACAGATATATATATGAAGACTGTGGCAGAACTTCCAGTAGCTTTATTTTCCAGCATATCAGCTGCATTTAAATATAAAAAATGAAAGTTAGAATCATAGAAAAATTGTTATTAATGTTAACGTTGCTAAGCAAAATTATATCAACTATAAAGCAACTGCCTCTGAAACAAGTAATAAACATATAAATTGACCGTTTTATTTAACAAAGAAAGAGAGCATACAATGTACAAACACCTTTTTTCTGATTTTTTTCAAATTATCAATTTGGTGCAACTTAATGGTTGTTTAGGGTATGTTTGGTAGTCTTCTTTAAAAGCACTTTTATAAGAAAATAATATAAAGAAAAAGTCAAAACAGCTTCTCTCAATTTTGTGTAAAAAAAAATAGAGAAATTGTTTTGATTTTTCTTTGTATTTTCTTCACTTCTAAAAAAGCTTATCCAAATAAACTCTTACTATTTTTAGAACTTTTTGTAAAAGGTTTAAGATCTTACTAAGTAGGCAGGAAACTACTTCAACCAATATATAATTAAGAAGGTGTTTCTTTAATTTCACAAAATTTTTTGTTTCCAAGTTCTTCACAATCTTCAAAAACGATAATTCTATTGTTTTTTCTTGCATTTAATTTTATGGCTACTGTATACTCTTTTCTCGTTATATTTTCTCTGATCACATTAACAATAAATTTATCATTTTACATCGTTCTTTCCCTAAGATGTATAAATCCGTTAAAGGTGTGAAAAAACCAATCTTACAAAAGGGAAGACAGCAGAAGAAACTTTTGTCAAAAAATGTAAAGGCAAGTGTATAGAAGAAGAAAGAAAGAGTGATGTGAAATAAAGAAAACTAATTAATGCATGGTATAGCTTATATTAAAAACTGTATGGTACGTACGTACGTTATTGAAAGTATTGCTTCAATTTACATAATTATAATTATATTGTTAAAAGTAAAAGCATATATCTTTTGCAATTGTGTCCCTTGTTTTGCCTTCAGTATACCAATACCATATATAGGTTGATAAAAAAAATAGAAATATAAAAAAAAACACCCATATTGAGAAAACGGATCTTGAGTGTAACACGTTTTATATATACCATCATTTAATTACAATATACTACTGTTTATTAACTTTATTAATAATAATAATATTATAAAGAGTTACATTAACAATAAATTATGTTGGTCGATAATATAAAACTGTTTTGCAGTGTCGTGATAACTTCTCAATTGTTAATAACAGTAGAAGATGAATATGCATGAAAGCTTACACAAGTTGGAGAGCAGTCTGGTCTTGACGAGAATACTGTTGATCATCAGAACCTATGAGATTTACAGGGAAAAAATTCCTATCATATGATTGAGAAGGAATAGACTCGCATAGTGTTCCTTGTATCATATTTGATTGCTGTTGTTGAGCTCTCTCATGTTCAGCTATCTGCACCATTCAATCCACTTAACTAAATAATAATGAATAATTAATTAATGATATTATGTTACATCATGTTTATGTGTTTTCACTGAGAATCTTGAGGTGTAATGTTTGTGTGTGTTAAGAGAATAAGGAGAGGACCTTAGCTCGCAGATAATTATTATGGTTTTGCAGCTCAATTTCCTGCACAATACCAACAAATTACGTACGTTAGAATTTGGTTACTTAAGTATACAAAACTTGATAATGGCTCCTAATGATGTTTTTTTTAAAAAAAAATAAATTAATGTCTCCTAATATTACATCGAAAAAATTATTTAAGGCCTTAAAACAAGAACTTTGTTAAAATATATGGTCCAAATCAATCTCAACCACTGACTTAGAAAGAATAAAATTATTCAAATCTTATATAATGATAAAAGGTTTGAGTGGTTATCTCATTACTGCCATTAGTTAGATCCATTTTTTTATCATAGAGAAGAAAAGATAAACTCCTATGTAGAATATACTTACATCTTCCTTATTTTAATTTGTTTGAGAAAACTTACCGTGCTGAGTATGACGTATAGAAAACAAACAAGTAAAAACAAATTAATAAAATCAAAGGTTCTGATGGATACCCGCTTTTGCATGAACTCGACATCAGCAAACAATGTTTCATGCTGCAAAGTTTTGAGTGCGTCAGTCCAAAGAAATAAAGGTATCCTAACGAAAGGGAACATAATGCATATTTTCAACATATATAATAAGTCAAACCTATAATTTAAGAACACTAAGTCAAAAAGTTATTATATAAAGCTTTTGATCATATGTATTCAATGCATGGTTGGGTGGATCCAGATTACTCGTACATTTTGTGTTTCACTTTTTTCCACCAATAATGTGATGACATGATTTTGTAAATCATTATATTAATCAGAGATATTTAAAATCATGTCAGACCAGATGATTAATGGAGTTAGCATAAAGTTAAACACAAAAGTAAGATAGATAATTTAAATAGTACACTTAAATTTATATTAGTAGTAAAGGGGAACTTATATTTTGATGATGGGAGGTATATAGGTTGTTTGAGTTATTTTGTTTAGATTATGTAAGTATTCACAGATAAATTTGTGTGGTGTATTGTTGGTGGGTCTATAAGTAAGTTTGGGGTGATATATGAAATAAACTGTTTTGTAATTTAGATTGAGCGGCTATGATGGTTAGCTAATGCTCGACATAGGCAGCATTATTTAACCATCTCCAATCCCTTTATTTGTAACTATTTGGGTATACTTAATACCTACCAATAAATTCTTTCCTTATCAAAAAAAAAAATATTAGAAACTTTCAAATGATGATTTTATAAATACCTACATGAATTATTCTATATATTCGTAGCCTGTCAAATACTAACTATTGATGCCTAAAATAATTTTCAAGCATGTATATATATATATACCTTTCTAGATCTAACTCTGCTTAATCCTTTCTCCAATCTACCCTCGAGGTTCTTTAGTTCCTTGAGACTCAGAGAACCTAGAGCTTCACCAAGTATGTGTCTTCAAAGCAAAATTCATACACGAGTTATTCATTAATGGACATATGTTACAAATATATGACAAAAAAAAGAGAAGAAACTGACCTGTTTAGATTTTGAATATCTCGAATTTGTCTTCTCAATTTGGATGATTCTTGCTGGTAAAACTGATATTGGTAGATATGTTATTGTGGCAAAGAAGGTAAGAGGAAAAATATAATGAGGTAAATAATTGATAGTTGTGTCTCTTGATATGAGGAATTAGGATGCACCAATATGCTATTATGAAAAATGAATTAATAATTTAGATAGATAATAACATTTAATTAATTGTGTCCTAGATATAAACAGTATTGTGTGGACACACATTTTACAGGATAAATTGAAAAAAAAAACATAGCTATATTTATGATAACATTAAATACATATATTATAAAATATAAAATTAATTATAAATAATCTTAAAATTCTCAACTCGATAGTTATTAATGTATTTTATTCTTTAAAGTGAATCATCTGCACCTTAAAAAAGCCCAATCCATTTTGTGAGAGATTACGATTTTAAATGTTGGAAATAGCATTTTCAGCATAACCACTTACTTTTCTGTTACTTTTTTAGTTTAGTTTAAGGTTAAATTGGAGAAATCATTATAGTTTTTAACTTTAAAGGAATTTCAAAGTTAAAATTAATATTGGGATTTTTTTCAATCAAAAAACATCTACTATTGATTAATAGATAATAAATATATTTGTTTTAAAGAAATTAATATTATCTTAATTCAAGAATCAAAATCATCCGTCTCAAATTATGTCAATTTCTATCCCAACCATGTTAATCCCACGATACAATCTTCTTAATTAATTTATTTCAATATGAAGAATTTCTTACTTAGTTTAGAGTGTCTCTTATACCAGCATTAATGATTTTGCCTGAAAAAAAAAATACTTCTGTTCTTTTCATTATTTCAGGGACGAATAAAAGATGCATGTTTTTTGACATTCTAGAATAAATATTTACCTGTGTATTAGCTTCAGATACAGATTCTGCATTTGAGGAAGCAGCACATGCCTTTTTGTACCTTTCAATAGTGGCCCTAACACTGCTAAGTAAAAACAATTCTAGCAACTGTTAAAAGCTAGATAGTAGGATCAGTGAATTCCATATATATAATAAGAGGAGTAGTGGCAACCTAATCTCTAACACACTCCTTTATACATATTTTGTTATTAAAATTTATTGAAAGTTACAAAATTAATTGAAACAAGTAAATTCTT
Organism: Psophocarpus tetragonolobus; assembly: GCA_037954015.1. Classification (NCBI taxonomy): domain Eukaryota; kingdom Viridiplantae; phylum Streptophyta; class Magnoliopsida; order Fabales; family Fabaceae; genus Psophocarpus; species Psophocarpus tetragonolobus. The sequence goes on from CM075694.1 coordinate 33,932,862, forward strand.
TTCGATAAATTCTAACCTATCTGCTGTGTTCAAAAAAAGATGTTAGAATGCGTGTTGCTATCATTTCTAATAGCAGAAATCTAAGAACAAACATTGAGATAAGTACAAAGGTATTGGACATAATCACGTCACTTATATATTTTTCATTAATTCGTTGACAATTTGACATATACGTATAGAACCATAACAAAACCAACTCATTGCAGACCCCCACGTGCATGCCATTTTCCGTATATAATAAATATGCATCAAGATCATCAGAAACAAGAAAATTAAACTTATATCTCCTACAGATATGATTAAGTTAGCAAATTCAAAATGACCAGTTATTGGAGAAACAAGAAATTGTGAATTGAATAATTTGAGTTTATTATTTGCCTAAACATTGGAAATGATCCATATATGTCACGAGAAATTATTATATTTACAAGATGAATTAATTAATTATATATTGAATATTTATTTTAGAATTAAAGATAACATGGTGATAGAGACCATATAATAATTTATCATAAAAAACTTACTACTATCTCTCAACCTTAATATTGTCGAGGCCCTGATTGGCTGTCCCTGCCAAGCTGGCACATGATCCAACAGTATCATTGGTTCAAATATAATAACACTTCCTAAGTTGAGAAAACGTGCACCACTGCTCATTACACATGGTGTAATAACCATAAGAGGATTAAATATCTCTTTCTAACACTCTGATTCTTCCCTTAACACCCTTTGAAAATTGGTCCTCTAGTTCTAGTTTCTGTGTCAGTAAACTTTGGAAACCTAAGAAATGAATGTGATCAACTCAGAACTTCTCATTGGATCGTACTCTCTCTTTGTTTCTTTCTCCTCTTCTTTCTTACACCTTTCTTTGTCACGTAAGGACACAAAACAGCTGAAGCTGAATTTGTTTATATATATATGAAGTTATAAACTCTCATATTCTTTGAAATATTCTATAGAATGTAAGACCTTCTCTCTCTATCTTTCTCTCTTTGAACTTCTTAGAGTTTAAAGTTCAAACTTCGAATTCCAATAGTTAATGCAATGAGTACGAAGAAGATATAGTCTGTGATCATCTGGCCATAATGTAAATGTAACCTTCCCTTTTTATTGAAATTTCCAAAACACATAATTGAGAGTGGGTAGAAAATTGACGTCAAGAGTAGAAGCTTTATTTCCTCAAAGATGAAAGAAATGAAAAAAGATGAAAGAGAGAGAGGTGCTTTGCTTTTAGCCATTCTTAGAATCTGATATCATGCTGTTGCTTTTAGCAACTCAGGGTAAAAAACAAACGATCCAGGGAGAATAACATCAAAACACCATAATATATAACTTCTTTTGGATACTTATATTTTAAAAATTCTACGAAATGGGAAAGAAAATGAACTTACAATTGTGTATGTTAAAAAAATGAACCAAAGACCCTGCAGAAGAATAAATGCCACTAGGCCCTGTTGTCCTTAGTGAAGAACTAAGAAATAATACTTCACGTGACCAATGAGTGGTATTTTTCTAACCCTTCTTTTTTAGAAAACAATCTTCTATTTATTATATAAAAATAAAACAATAAAAAAGAAACCATCATGTAGCTTTAGCTAATGGTATAATATATCCTCATTTATAACTTTTTCTCATTCAATATGATTGAGTTGATTTCAAAGATCCACCCACAGAGGCTTTCGTCTACTTCAGCATATCTAGTCTAGAATATATATATGTTTGGGAATGGAAATTTAAAGGAAAAAAGAGTGCATGAGCAAAATATTTTATTTTCAAATAAAGATAATTATATAACATTTATAAAATCAAACATACAATTTCGACATTAAATTGATTTATATTCTTTATCTTTTTTATTTTAAAATTAGTAAATAAAAAATATTCATTAGAAACTAAAAATATTGTTCACTCCTCCTCTCTACTACTCCAACAGATATTCTTATAGAAAAAGTAGCCACGTAATTTCATGACTATTTCAAAAATCCCTCGGCCAGAAATTTCTTATGGAAGCATATAGAGAGTTTATTGACATTGATAATTCAACACGGGCTGGGAAACCCTAACTGCAGCGTGTTTCCTTGACCATATTGTAAAGGACAAAAATAATGAAAAGTGGGGAAGGAAATTTAGACTTTCAAGAACATCCACATGCAATTTAATTTAGGACAGAATGATGAGAGGAAAAAAAATCTGTTTCAACAATAAGAGGAATCTTAAATCTTTGGCCCCAGAAACCCTAATGTTTGGATTTTGATAGGTTCATTACTACCTTGTACGGTGATAAATTCTAGAAATATTATTTACTTTTAGAAGATGGGGTTATTAAATTGGTAGATATATGTCTTGGATTTGACTGTTTAGGACTAGAATAGATTTGAGGTGTGTGGCTAGGGGAAAAGCTGAAACCCTAGATAAGTTGAAATGTTGATGAGATGGTTTTAGTTAATTAGAAGTATGAAGAGAAAATGATGATGATGGAAGAGAAGAGCAGAAGATGAACAATGAGTGTGCATGACAGCTTTATGTGGCAGACTTTTGTAGGTTTCATGGTTGACATATTGAGGGAAAGAGAGAGAGAAAGGAAAGGGACTGGAAAAAGCTTGAGGGCATGGGAGAATATACACAAAGAAGCTAAGATCTCTGACCTGCAAATCTTTGTAACCCTATGCAAAGCTGTTTCTCTTCTTCATCTATTGTGTGCTACTCCTAGTATCACCTTAACACCTATTTCTATCTCTCACCACAGATCTGCAACCTTTGAAACCAACAGTTGGGTAACAAGAACAAAAGGGCAACAATAGGTGTGTGAGATAAACGATACACACATACTACAAGCCTCTTAAAAGGAAAGTGAATTTAATTAATATTTTTAAACAAAAAAACAACCAAAAGGGACAAAATTATTTGGCAGAAACCACTTCCAATTGAAAAATTGGAATTATAAGATGATCTAATAATTAAAAAGTTAAAGAGAGGAGAAATTGTAACTCGAATCTTACAAAATTAACAACATAACGACCAATATTTATCAATAAAAAAACTTTCATGTGAAAAAATCCAACCTAGTCTTGTCTTAACCTCATTAAAAAATTAAACAAAAAAGAAAAAGAAAAACCTCTTTGTAAGTATCAATTTTATGCTATATATTCAGATACCAAAGTTTCCATGACCATATGGCATATACAGTTATTATAACAAGTTGGACACATTTGAAGACAACATTACCAAGCATTTACCACTAATAAACAAGAAAACCAAAGAGAAACTAAATAGGAAGCTTGAAGATCACAAAAATTGAAGAAGGGTTTGTATGTTGGTGATTAAAATTAACCTGTTGTTGGCATACTCATACAAACGGCCACGGCTTGAGAAGACAACAAGGGCAACTTCAGCATCACACAAAACTGATAATTCATAAGCTTTCTTGAGCAAACCGTTGCGACGCTTGCAGAAGGTGACTTGCCTATTGGTAGTGTTCTCGATCCGTTTGATTTCAATCTTCCCTCTTCCCATTTTCTTTTGAGAAGACCCTTCTTGAGCTTGATTTTGTAGCTCCATGGTTTGAAGCTAAAAGTAATTATTATACCAAAACCAAACAATTAGTGAGTATGAATGACTATACCCTTAATTATTCAATAATTAAAAGAAACATGCATATGAAAGCTAATAGACACAAGAGAAAGGGAAAGAAAAACAAAAACAAAAGATGTGAATGATTATATATAGGCCTATTGCTTTGGTTTGATTTGTATTTTGGCATGGTAGCTATAAGGTGGTGAGTGGTGACTAACCATGAAAAGAGAAAACAATAGACAGAAGATTTAGGGTAAGAGGGTGCAAATTAACAAACAAGGGCACTATGTGTATACCTTAAGAATCTTCACTATATGTAGTTGTTAGTGTTAGCCCTGAACTGAGGTAGAAATGATGCAAAATATGGAAGTGGGATGGCCTAGCAGACAGGTATTTATGGACTGAAAATAGACCCTCCAACAATTACCCAACTCACTCTAAAATTTAACTTCTCGTGTTGGAGAATTAAAGCATGAGAGAGAGAGAGTGACTTGAGGTTCACCTTTCATGCTCCATAAACCATCCATTTCTTCATGTATGGGGAAAAGGAGAGGGAGATAATGAAAGGGTCTTTTCGAAAGTGACTTTAATTTGTTAATGTGGGGTTTGATTCAATTTCAATGAGAGGGACATGAACATAAAAGTTTGCACGCAAAATTCCCAAGCTTCAAATTTTTAACTCATCAAAGAAAACAACCATCTTGCTTCTTGGATTTTGAGTTTTTGGTCTTTTACTTCAAATGTAGCCCTTGTTTACACTTATAGCAAAACAAAATAGATTTATTTAAATTTATATACATAGTTTTAGGACACGTTAAATGAGTCTATTTTTCATTGTAAATTGATTTAAATTTATAACAAACTATTAAAAAGTTTATTCAAACATAAATTTGAGATCTTTACATTACAGGATTTCTTTCCTTTAACTGACACCTGCATCTCTTTAATTATTTTGTATATATAGTTGAAAATTGAAACCTGATGAAAGTTTCCAATGACTCTTGACCCTCTCTCTTGAATTATTACAATTTTAACTAAGGGTTCCCACGTGATGTCTGATCATAATCTTCACTTCTTCTCCTTATATATTTAATTAGCTAGACTTTAATATGGGAAAGTCAGTTTGAATTTTTCAGTTGAATATTTTTTTTCTTCCTTTTCCCTTTTCTGCATTTTGATTTTGATGGAAGGATTAATATCTTAGACAACCCTAATTAATCATTTAATGGGATTATCAAAATAAACAAAAAAGTTTTAGCGCAACAGTGCATGTAAGGATTTTTATGTAAATATCTGAAATATTGTGAGGCAAGTAGCTCCATATTGGCACTGGTAACCGATCTTTGAGACATATAGAAGACATTATGATATGTAGGTTAAAATTAATTTTATAAAAGCTTTTTTTTCCTTAAGGGTTGAATTTTTCCATCAGTGGTTCAAAGTTTTTGTGGGGTTTATACCCCATTTATATACTAACATAATTAAGTGGATTAAATTGAAAATTTATGATGGAACTAATTGCGACGGAAACATTGGAAAGGAAAGTCAAAAGATAGATAAAACTGTAAGTAACTTGCTGCTGCTGACAAGTACATTCGTGGTCTCAAAATAAGCGTGTGGTGTTATATTGTTTTATACAGAAAAAATTAGTAGATAAAAACAGTTTAAAAACTAATCTTATTATTATTATTAAATCAAAATGTGTATAAATAATCTATTATTTAACATCAACATTCCTGTATATTCAAATATTAAATATGACATTGATTAATCTATAAATTCACTAATATTACATTTATTTTTATTAATGTAAAATTTATTTTGTGGATTATTTCTTAATAAATTTCTTTCTACAATTTTAAAACTATTTTCTGTCAGTAGAAGTAAATTTATTCAATTCAAGGTACTGTTCAATATGAAAACAACATAAAATAAAGGTTGTTTTGTTGGACTGTATGAATTGATCGACCACAAGACAAACAATAAGTAGCATACAAAATTTACAATAATTTAATGGTAATTATTAATCTAACCTGATTTTTACTTTTATTTTACACTTTTACACTTACTTCTGTCTTTATTTTCTTTTTTCAACACATGCAATCACTTATTTCATATATTTTTTTCTTTGAACTCCATCTAAAATAAAACGTACTAAATTACAAAGAAAAATCAATAAATAAATAAAGCGAATAATTAATGATTTAATAAAACTAATTTTAATTTAATATTACTTTTTACAAATTCTACTTAGAGTATTAATGAAAAATTAAAATAAAATTGTTAGGATTATTAGTGAAAAACAATTAATGATACATTAAAAATTAAATATTATATTTAATTTGAGATAATGTTTTCCCCGATATATGGCCCTTATTTCAAAAAGGAGAGAATATATTTTAGAAAAAATTAATTAAAAAATAGCTTATACTTAATACATAGAAACTCTTTTATATATCTTTTCTAAAATATGTAGAACCTTTTTTTTAAAAAAAAATCTAAAATAAGTAGAAACTCTCTTAAAATATGACCACTGATATTTCACAGTTCATATTAGAAATTGGATAAATTTTTATAAAAAAAATTCTTAAATAACAAAAAAAAAAGTGAAATAATTTTTTCCTATACTAAAATTAGCTTCTATTAATACATAGAAACTCTCATTATATATCTTTTCTAAAATATGTAGAGCTTTTTACAAAATATATCTTATGTATAAATTAGTTAATTATATTTTAACGTAGAGATAATTTATCTTATTTTCTTCTTTTAAAATTTTTTATGAAAAACTCGTCCAAAAATTTCTATATATACTTACGTAAATATATTTTCAATAAATAATATTTCTTTTAATACTATTTATAAGGTCTCTGTGGTCATGATAATAATAATAAATATATCTTAAATTTATAATTTTTTAAAATTATTTTTACCATTAATTAATACTATTTTTTAATTGTTTGTTATGTTAATCATTTTTTGAATTAGGAATATTTAAACATAAAATAAGATACATTATAAATTCAGTATTATAAAAGGATTAAACTCTATTTTATTTTAAATATATCTTATAATAGAATAGGAGAAATAGTTTATTTAAAAATATTTGTTTGTATTCGATCATGAATGGCTCGATGTAAGATCTCCACCTTATGTGATCGAATTAAAGGCACAACTCTAGAGCCTCCTACAACATATTACACTCACTTACCCATCTTTCAACAAACTTTTTCTTTTCTTTTTTTTTTTAGAGGAGATTCAGGAATATTTATGGAAATATTTTGTTTAAATTTCTTTTCCTATATTTTTGTCTCCCGTGAAATTAAGAAGAGACAAACTACTTAAATATGCGTTTAGTGAGATTTTCAAATTCTTTTCTCTCAACAGCCCCTTTAATTACTCTTATTCTATAATAATTGCTTATTTATTCACTTAGGATCCAACAAGAAGTGAGGAAAATTTAAAACAATTAAACTTGAAAGAGATTCTTTTCACTTTAAATAGACAAAATATAGATAGAACATTTTCACTTTTCAGTTTAAAACAGAATCTTTTCACTCATCACCTCTCTCTATATTCGAACTCAGGTTAAAATCCACAAATCCAGCATATATTAATTATCAGCTAAATTATACCCATTGAGTTGATATTTATGTTTTAAGTTCTATTAACTGAAATGCAAAAACATGATTAATATTCCACCTCTAATTTAATTAAATACACGCACAATTTTTTACTACACCAAATCGACTTTATTGGAAATATATCTCTCCATTTATTTTTTTTTCATTTCTTCCCTTTCTTATAATTTTTTTATACTTTTAAAAATTTAATTAAATAAAAATTATATAGATTTTATAGAATATAACATTTATTTATTCAAAAACTTAATAATAAAAGAAAATAAAAAAAATAGAGAATATCCTAACCTCATTCTTCCCACTCCTACGCAAGATTTGCAACTTGATTTTCTTGTCATAAACATGTGTTTGAATTATTATCTACAACTAGAATCATATTAAACGATTAAGTAAATGCTCATATTTTTTTTCTACATTGCAGAATGTTGGGTCTATGTATAACGATTCAAAACTTTTACGCTAAACTTTATTATTAATTTAATTTTAAAGAAAAATAATCAAACATAAATCACATTATTTAAATTAATTCTAATAAAAATGAAAAATCAATTTATAATCACTCACTTAAAGACATAAAATTAAAAAGAAAAAATAATAACATTTGTCTATAGTGATTGAGAGAATTGGTGTTGTGGTCCATGGTCAAGTGGGAAGACCTTGAATTCTCATCACAAGTATCTGCACCACATTTGCTGAGAATGACTAAGAAAAGAAAGTTGCATTGGCCACCCAGTAATTGTTCTAGCATGGTTGGTACCACAATGTTCAGGCTTATAATTTTATTTATTTATTTATTTATTTATTTATTTATTTATTATTATTATTATTATTATTATTATTATTATTATTATATAATCTAAGGAGTTTTATTATTATAAAAATAGAAGAATACTTTAAGAATGTGTTTGATACTCCTTAAAATAAATGACTAAAAGAACAATATGTGATAAATGTTTAAGTTAGATGATAACTTTTTATGATATTGTTTGATGGATAATGAACAAGAAAAGGAAAAATATAAAATTAATTATAATATTTTTTATTATTAATTATCTCAATACAATTATTATTATTATTATAAAATAAATATATTGTATATGGGAGACGATCCATCTGTTGAAAGTATTGAATTAAATTAAAATACATTTTTAGTAAATTAGTGTAAGTTTTAGTTTTCTGGTTGTTAAAGAATTCAAATCCGTGGTCAGATATCCCTATAGTCCTCAAGGAATTTTAAGATTTAACTTTGTAAATATTTTTATATTATTGAGGTTAGACTTGAAATGTTTCTAATCAAGGAGTATCTGTTTGGAGTGAGATCCGGCCGTGTCAGCCGGATAGAAACCTTTATTAGAGTAGAGAGTCAGAGTTTCTTATGACAATTTTTTGTAAGAAAATTTATAAGTTAAGTGAAAATGAGGAAGGAGAAGTAGTGAGAGAAAGAAGTAATAATGACTATTTCGTCTTTTGCCTAATTTGTATTTAAAAGAAATTTGTCTTATAAATATTTGAGTAAACAACTTTTTTTATGCACGTATTTGTTTTTTCTCGTGTACCACTTCTTTTGTTATGTTCCATAATTACTTTTAAGATCAAACAAAGTAATAAATAATTTTCTTTTAAGCTATTTATTATGTTTAGCAAATCAAATCAACATTAATTCATATCATAGTTCAAACAGATCCGCTTCGCCTTATTTAAAATAATAATATACATTTAATTTTTTGGATATTTTTAATATTAATTTATAAAAATATTTAAAATATTAAAAAAGATATTAAACCTTTTAAATTACTTTAGAAAATTATTTTATTTAAAATGATAAAAGATACTTTAATAATATTAAAATAGTTTTTTACAAGTCATGACAAATTTTATTATAAAAAAACAAAATTACAAAATATGTTTTGCTCAATGAACTCAAAATCTGTAACCAAAATAATTAGTTTTTCTAAAATTAACATATTAATAACTAACATTTATATATAAAATTAAGACTTTAATAATTAATATTTGTTTATTAAAAAAAAAAAACTTGCGACTTCTCTTTTCTCCTTCTACTGTAAATTTTACATTAGACAAGCATTATAATTCCATATTTTCCAATTTGAATCCTTGACTATCAATTATTTAAGTCGTTTAATTTTATGTTTCATTCACTAGTTCTTTTTTACATTTTGTTCCCTATTCCAATTCAATTGGATTCTTTTATGTTATTAAGTTGGACATTTTATTTCTTGTTCTTCTCACTATACTTAATTTTAATATTTATGTCTTTATTCTCATTTATAATAATAATAATAATAATAATAATAATAATAATAATAATAAATTATTGTTTAAATTACAATTTTGATTTCCTTTTAAATTTAAATTAATTACTAGTTTTTTTTTGGAACCATAAATGAATATGTTAAAACTAAGGTTCAATTTGAATATGTTAGACAAAAATGTTATCTATGTAAACTTCTGTGAAATAGATACAAAATTGAATTTTGAACTGAAATTGAAAATTGTCTAAAATATTCGAACTAAAATAAAAAAAAAATAACAAGATCAAAATCGGACATCAAACTTAAAGGGAAAAAATTACAACTGTATCAAAACTATTTTTATTTCTTTAAATAAAATGAGGATAGATAATAATATTATTGAAAGTAAAATTACACTTATTTATAATTTTAAAAGTAAAATTAAATTATATTATTGAACTAGATTTGTTTATATTAGCTATATTACCTACCTAACTTTGTCGAGAGAGTCTAAATTTTGATTAATAATGTGTTATTGTCTTTGATTTTCACAAAAGAAAAATATGTTAGTCAAGTATATCCTATGTTTAATAACAATTGCACTTATTTATAATTTTAAACTACATCTATATATAATTTTTAATTAATAAAAAATTATCTTTTTAATTTCTTGATTATACCTTTTATTTATTATTATAATATTAGTGAAAGGAACTCGTCTTTTCTAAACAAAGAAACAAACGCGTATATCAACATTTCAACGAAACGTAACTCCGGTTCACAAACGATAATTAATAATCGCCATTTCCCAACGTAGAATAATTCTAGTACAATATACGTGTTATAAAAAAAAGGAATAACATGGTTGATTACGAATTCTCCTAGCTAATAATACAAATTGCAATAGAGAGAAAATGATGGGACAGGGAAAACAAGTTTTGAATTAAACACTCTTAAAACTGAAATCACATGCATTTAGTGGTGTGAACTAAAAGTTAATTAAATGAATTAGATCGTTAGAGCCATATTGAAAATATATTTCATCTTATACCAACCCTGAACCATGTATAGTCACGTCACCAGTATAATATTGATCAGTTTTTAATACAGAAAATTCACACCAAGCCTGGTAAAAATAGCTTATAATTTATAACCTAGATGAATAGATAGAAACTTATAGACTAATTTATTTAACTAAAAGTATTTGAAAAAATAATTGATAATTAATATATAAATGTAAAATGTAATAAAAGATATAATTGATTATTTGATTAAAAAATAAAAATGTCTCAAATATATTAACAGGATAAAATTGAAAAAAAATAATTATAAAGGTAACTTACGTTTATAAGTAGCTTGTAAAAATAAACGATATTTAAATAAATATGGGAGTCAAATAAGTATATTAGCTAAACAAGTTATAAATTAGTAAAAAACTTAGAGTAAATTACCTAATACTTTCTAAAATTTAGTGTAATTATATATGTATTTTTTTTTTCTAATCATTATTTCTGCATCCATGTAAGGTCTCAGATAGATATTAGATTAATATTAATACTTTTAATCATATAAGGGGTGTTAGCTAGTATAATATTTTTAAAGTTAAAAAAAATTATTAATTAGTACATAAAAATATAAAAAAAAGTGAAATTATATCTAATTTAATAAAAGTTGAGAGGTGGTAGTGAATTTCACAAAAACTTATAAATTTTGAGATAATCACACACATTCCAAAATACCATCATATCATAAAAAGTTGTTTTTATTTTATATTATTTATATTGTTAACTGTGATTACTTTTTACATGATTTTTATCTACAATATATATTTTTTTATTTCGAAAGGTCTATGTTAATTTTAAGCAGAAGTGACAATGATACACGTACGTGCCAAACAAAATCGATTTTGCATACAATTAGACAGAACTTTACCATTTTAGCAATTAACTTGTTTCCCTCAACTAGAGTAGTTATCAGTGAAATTGATAAAATTATTTACTTGAACCGTACTTGTTGGAAAATTTGCCATTCTCAACGGCACCATCTTCTCTTTATTTTCCTAAATCTCAGGATGTTATGAAATCTGAAGCTACCTTTTAAAATGCTTCTCTTTCATGTATATGAAATTTTCAACAAAGAAAATTTGAAAGGTATATCTTGGCAACATTTAGTTTCATTAAGCTAAGCACATTGTTGAGAGATGAAGAACAAAAAGGTTTTATCTACCATATAAATAACCAATCTCAAGAAAAAGGGTTCAAACAAAGGATACAAATTAACCTTAATTATCGTCATCGATTTTGTGTAGAAGGTGGTGGTAGGTACTACATACAATGATTCACCAAATTTTCTAATGGTATAATTGACTGAAAGATGTGGACCATAAGGTGATATTAATCTCAATTTCTAATTCAATTCCTTGTTACCTTACCAAATTTCAATGAGCTTCATTTAGGTATAATGTACAAAATAATAAGATACATTGCTAGATTTTGACTATGTTTGCTAGTGCCATCAATTTCATAGGTCCAATTATAGACCAAGTTAGCTGTGTGAATGGTATGTTCATATTGTGTATAATCTTTTGTCAAACTGCATTTTATACTATGGCTATTGTGATTCTTCTGTGCTAAATTAAATGCAAATTTTGACCATGCCATGTGTTTCTAAAGCAGTTATTTTCCACTTATTATTAAGGCTATATTGTATGTCTAGGTGACCATACATCGTAAAAGGAAATGTGATTCCTTGAAGTTTCTTCTTTGAGGACCACATTCTTGTAACTTGGAAAGGGGTTTGACATTAACTCACTGATAAGTGCAATCATTCCTTTATACCCACCCCTTAATCATAGTGTCTCAACTATGGGGGTATAATCACATTCCCTTCTCTCCAATCACGTAAGAGTTAATTGACTCACATGAAATAAAGAAAACCAGTATATTGTCAAGAATAGTGATTATATCTTCAAGAAAATACTATGTATTAGGGGATCATTTTTTCACTAATTTTCTTGATAATTGTCCTAACAAATACTTCCTTCGTCAATAAAATTAATGCTTAAGTTTAAGGTTATTTTACTAAGGCTAAGAAAAATTGGTATTCCAAGAAAATAGTATTTATTAGCATATTAAAATATTTTGCTTATTTTCATAATTTTAATAAATGCAGTAGTATTTAATTTTTCAAAACAACATTTTTTAGAAAAAATTCAAAAAGATATTTAAATTGAAGTTATTTTGGGACATTTTTAAAGATTAAAGGATGTAAGTTATAACTTGATGGTAACATAGGATAGCTAAGAGAATGCTAATCCCTGTCACATGGTTAAATAAATAAGTTATTGTGATTGTATAAAATAGAGCACTAGATATCTAACTCGCTAAAGCTTGCCACCATTGGTTATCGGTGACAAAATAATAACTCAATTAAAATAAAAAATAAGATATGAAAATAGAAATTGACACATTTACGTGAAAAAAAAGGAAAAAATCACATACAAAACTGAATATTTTCACTATGTGAAAGAGAAATTTCAACCTCTCTATATATAATGAGAGAACAATTGCACATTTTTTCCTACCTGAAAAGAATATACTCACTTTAAAATATTTTTGTTTCTAACTCTCTCAAATGAAGAGCTAACAATGGGATAATACAACTTATAGTGGTGTGCCTTAAATGAGCAAATGGAGTGGTGGTGGCTACATGGTTGTGGGAATGTACACAAAGTTGCAGTTCATTTGTTGGACATTTTGATCACAATAGGGTGTGTTCCACATATATGTGAGGCAAAACAAAGACCTATGGGTAGCAAGGTGAAATTTTACGTGGAGTTTGTGGCTTTTCCTTTTGTGTGTGTCACATGGTTGTGGAAAAGCACACAGTGTTGTGGATCATTCATTAGAACTTGAAGCCAATCAGTGTGTGAGGGCATCTCCAATGGAAGCAACCTAACTAGTTATGTTACTTCATGCATTGATTAGCTCAAATACAAATTCACTCTAATGGTAAGAAACTTCAAGAAATTCACCTTTTATTTTTGTAGTTTCACTCATTAATTGTGTTAGTTGGTCATCATATTAAATATATTATTTTAATTAAAAGCAATTGTTCCTTCCTCAAATAACACAACCTCGGTTTCAAGCTACCAATTGTGCCACATAGATTCGCTCTAATTATAAGCAATTGTTGCTTTGCTTGAAGAAATTGAGAATGAACCTCCACAAGAGATGTTCTCATCCACACTTCGTGGGTTTAAGCACATACGTGTCAGAATTTTGTAGACCTATATAGTTGTGGTTGGTAGCCACATGGTTGTGATTCGTAGCTACAAGGTTGTGGAGTTCTTCAAGGACATTTGTTTGGACATTTGGTTAGGTTTTGTAGTTGTAATAATAGAATTTATCTCCTTGTTATCCTTTATTTACATAATGTGTTGTTAAATGGCAATTATATTTGCATCTTGTATATCTTTTAACTTTTGACTTCTTTAATATTTTTTACTAAGATTTGTTTCTCTCACTTTCATATAATATACCTATTCTCATATCATATATAATATGTCATATATATATATATATATATATATATATATATATATATATATATATATATATATATATATATTGTTAAAAATGTCTTTGAACCATTTCCAAGTGTTGTCAGGATGTTAAATAGTTATTTCTAGAAGTGTTCAACATTGGACCAACCCAAACTAAAAATAAAAAATTGAATCAAACCAAATTGCTAACAAAGGATTTGGTTTGGTTTCAATTTTATAATATTTTAAAATCAAACCACATTTAATTTTCTTGTTTGATTTGGATGACTTTTATAATAAAAACAAAACCAAATCGCATTGCGAATAGTTATTTCAATTAAATTGTTATAGCAATTAATTGTTAGTTCTATTTTTCTAGCTCCTTATATAAGAAGATGTAACCTAAGTTTTCTTTTTGGGTGAACTATATTAATATCTTTGTGTGATTCTCTTCTTTCCTTTTAACTCTTTTTTTCAATTTGTGTTTTACATTTTTTTCCCCTGTTGTCTTTAGTTCTTCACAGCTTTAACATATACATATACATATTTGGAAAATATTAGATTGAAACACTTCTTTTACACTTTTTAGAAGAGAAGAAAGTGATAATTAGAAAATAAAAAATAATACTTAAGTAATAATTATACAAAACTCGGTTATAATTTGTTCATATAATAATAAAAACATATTTGGTTGAACAAGTAAATCAAATTGATTTTGTAGAGAGTGGTATATATAGTGGAGTATGAACGTAATTTAAGCCGTGTGATAAAGTCCAAAACAAAGTAGGTAACACATGAGATATGTTGGCAGTTCATAAGACTAAGGTGATCCATCCATAATTCAAAACCCTAAATGGCCCTAGCTAGCTATAGCTGAATATTGATTCTCTAGTATAATAATATAGGTGAGGGACCACAAAAACCTGATGTTTATTCTTCATCCTAAAAATGGAGGTAAAGGTGCCAACCATCAAAACGATACATGTTCCAAAATGGTACGGTAATTAGCCTGTCAAAATCATACAACATGGATACATAATATCTTGAAAACGACATCATTTTATTTTCATACACAACCAATTAATGTATGATCATGTGTACGCGCGTAGCATATGACCAAACATAAGAAATACGAGTGTGCATTTCGTGTTACGTTTACGTGTAAGAATAATATTGTGATTTCACATTTTAATAAATCGCGTTAGATTAGATCAAGCCAAAGCCAAACGTAAATCTGCTATTCACATTCATCAATTCAAAGCCATTCTAACTAGCTTTCATTTTCACATCCCATGGAGATCCTAAACTTTAAATGTAGAACCAAACATACTAATTATGAGAAAATAATTTATTATGTACCGTCCTTATAAAAAATTTATCGTACATTTAATAATTTTTTATATATAATAAATTTTTCTTTACTGATTAATATTTTAAGTCATATAAGTAAAGATTTTGATTGAACATCTAAAATTTTTTATCTAACAATGCATAAGTATTAACTAAACTCATATTATTATATTATTATCGAATTATAAATTCTTGTTTATAATTTTTAAATAATTATAATAAAAACTAACAAATTTATCATATATAATGGATATGATATTAAAAAATAACGTAAAATTATTTGATATTGTGCGTACACTATTACTTTTTCAAATTGTAAAGAACAATAATTAATTACTTATTCATGCTTCATGAAACTACAAAAAGAAAATTAGT
This sequence comes from Psophocarpus tetragonolobus, assembly GCA_037954015.1. NCBI lineage: Eukaryota > Viridiplantae > Streptophyta > Magnoliopsida > Fabales > Fabaceae > Psophocarpus > Psophocarpus tetragonolobus. The sequence continues at coordinate 33,948,596 of CM075694.1, forward strand.
CTATGCTTTCTATCTTTATACTAATTTAATAATTTTAAAAATATTACTCTAATATCCTTTTTATTTATTATATTAATCTTTTAAGTTTTTGAAAATATTATATTATTAAAAAAATATTTTGCTGTAAAGTTAAACAAAACAGAAATATTTATGTAATCTCATAAAACTTCAACGGTGGTCGTATAATTTTTTCTATTATAAAAGTATCTTTTTGCATTCCCTAGATAAAAGGGATTAATTAATTGACCAAAAGAATTAGCTGGTATGTTTTTGAGGATGTAACCCTGATTCTTAGCTCTTTTTGCTGGTTGGGATCCAATAAGGAAAGGGAAATCATTTTTCCTTTTCCTAATTTCTTCAAATTTTTAAATTAAATTCAACAGGAAGGAAGTTAATTTGTCTTATTCTAAAATTAGGGCAATATCACAAAGTCGAAGGCTGAACAGTAAAAATATCACAGATTGGGACAATATAGTGTTGGTTTTGAAGGAGAAATTAAATTGCACTATTGTAGTGGTTAAATTCAGGGGAGAAGTTGCATTCTCATGGGTGGAAAAAAACTTGTTTGAAAATTATTGTTTAAAAACTGTTTAAGTTTGTTAATATTTAGAAAAATTTTATAAAAAATAAAAAATAACATATTCTTATTATATTTTAAGTTTTTAAAATAAAAATAAAGAACTAAGACACAAAATTATTTATAGTTGTTCATCTTTTTTAGTTTTTAAAAACTAAAAAATCATAACTGTTTCTAAAAATTGTTTTAAAAGCAAAATTGTTTTAACAAAATTACTTATTGTGCTTGTTTGTTAACAGTTTTATAAAACTGTTTTCAGTATTTTAGTTTTTAAAAACTGAAAAACTTGTTTGGGTAATGTTTTTTTAAAACAATTTTCGAAAACAATTCTGGTTTTCTAGTTTTTAACAACTAAAAAACAAGAACAACTGAAAGTAGTTTTGCTTTTCAGTTTTCTATTTTTGTTTTGAAAACTCAAAATACAATCAGAATATGTTGTTTTTTACTTTTCATTAATGAAATTCTAATAAATATGAACAATTTTTTCCATTTTTACATCTTCAAAACAGTTTTCAAATAAAACTTGTCAAACAAGTTTTTCTTTTCTCTTCCCGAAAACAGTTTTTGAAAACTATTCTTGAAAATTCTTTTCAAAAACTAAAAAAAAAACAAACAATTTTTTAGTTCTTAAATACTAAAATACTGAAAACAGTTTTATAAGACTGTTACCAAATAAGCACTAAGTTATTTTTACTTTTCATTACTGACATTTTTGTAAATATAAATAAGTTTTTAATTTTTATATCTCCAAAACAATTTTTCGACAACACTTACTAAATAAGTTTTTTTTTCTTTCTTTTAAAAAATAATTCTTAAAAACTATTTTTCAAAACTCTTTTCAAAAACTAAAAAACAAAATCAAATCAATCAATTCATATTTGAATTTTACGATCATCACTTCATTTCTATATCTACAATAATTTTATCAAATACAAATAAAATTAGTTAAATGTTTAATAAAACTGGCAAACTCTTTTGAAAACAAAATGACAAGATCACGGTTTTATAAAAATAAATGAGACAATATTATTTTTAACTCATCGACATTTATTTTGAAAAAGAGTTTTACTCAATGTTTGATTCCTGTTTCGTAGTATTAATATTCGTACTAAATAGCAGATTTAAGAATCCATTACATATATAGATCAAATTAAAGATGCTCGAATTAATGGTCAACACAATAATGGCAGGAATCAGACCAATAAGATTTGTATGTATTGAGACCAATTTAATACATTTCTACATATAAGGATGAAGTTGAGAATTTGCAAGAAATATAATTTGGTACCATCAAGATAGAATACAATAATTATAATATCTTGTTGTAATATGTTTAATATTATTATTCAATATTTCTTATAATATCATTTTATTTTAGCGTATTTCTTTTTCTAAGAGAGAGCTGGGTTAGTTTCAATAGGATATGATAAATTTTTTTTTTTCTTTTTAACCTATGTATTACATAAATTATACGTATGATTTTAATTATTATATAAAAAATATAAAGATTATATATAATATATTAATTTATAATTATATACATGTCTAAAAGTGGTAGAATATCTTTTTTTCAACTACTCTAAGTGCTATGAAGTGAAGGATGGAATATCTATTAAGACACTTTAATACTCAAGTAAGAAGAGTTAGCCCACAATAATAATGAACATAATAAATAAGAATCAAGAGTATCTCGTTGATCTCAAGGTTTATACAATAATTTATTCATGTTCTAATTAGATTGAATTAAAATTAATTTCTTGTCTAGTATTATAAAAAAGTTTAGTTGTCGTCACATGTTAACAAAAGAGTATTTTATGTATTGTTTTATATGTTATCACATGACATAATATTTTTTATCTTTTTTATTTTCTCTAAATTAAACTATAATTACAATCATTACATTAATAAATTTAAATATTTGCATTTAAATTTAAAAATCCTATTATATTGGGAACACTCCAAGGTGCTAAAAGCAGGGGTCAAACCTACCTCTAGCCTAGATATATGAGTATCTGCGTAGAGGCTGAACAGACAGATCTAGTCCGACTCGGGTATAACCTACAATATTGATCCTAGATAAAAAGACTATATTACCCTTCTAAAATAAGTCAAAACCCTAATTACCTAAGTCCAAGTTCAAAAGGTAAGTACTATAAATAGGGACAACACAATACAGGTTTGACTATCCTGATTATTATACTATTTTCCTGCTGACATATTGTATGATTGGATGATTGGAGACTACAGTCAATCACTCTCTGACTCAAGCGTACTTCAACTAAAGTACAGGATTCGTCAAAGAATACCTATAAATAATTATCTTAGTTATTATGTAACAAATTATATAAAAAATTTAGTGGGTTAATTTCCTATTTTTACGCTATATGTCCTCTTCTCCAACTGAAGTCAAATTCATCATATCTTTAAATTATTTTTGTTCCCACACTAGTTACACATTGATGATGCATGCGAAGTAATTAGAACAAATATGTCAAAATCCCACCATCATATCATCCATGGCAAATTGTTTATGGTAACTAACCCTGCCTAACAAATCATCACAAGCTCCAACAACCAATAGAATATTGGCTAGCTATAGTGAGTAGTGAACGTAAAATTGCATTTGGAAATTACTAAGCTTGGCAAGATAAGAATCAAAACACAGTCCATCCACTTCAATTGGTGTTATATTATTTCTCTTCAACCATTGGTGAGATCACACGTACAATCAAATTCCACCTAGCCAAAAGAATATCAATATCATGTCACGAAAAGAAAAAAGATAATTCAACTAGTCGAACTTTTTCTAGATATGATTACGAATATAGTTTGCTTTTTCTAGATATGACTTAAGATGATGTGAGAATCTTAGATTGTTATATTGTGAAGGCTAATCTTTTCAAAATGCTTCCAACTAGTTTTTGTTTGACTTTCAGTTTATAGCCCTCGTAGACCTATATTTCTCTTTTGGGTTCAAAGTAACCGTAGGAAGCAAATGAATGTTATACCCTTACAAGAAATTATACTTTTATGTTCTAACTTTTAAGTAAATAAGAGAGAACCTTATGGCTTTCTTATTATCCAGTGTTTTCATTTCCTTATCTAGATATTAACTTTTTGTTAATTGCTATAGTTTTTTCTATAAGATGGATATTATGATTTATGATATGTGTATGGTGATTGATGAAAGAAAGACTGTAGCAAGAAGTAAAGCAAATAATTGCCTACATGCTATAATGAATAAAAGTGGTAATTCATTAAGGAATTAGACAACAGCAAAGGGCATGTTTGTGATGGCCATGGGAGCTTTTTGATAAAATCATGTCAAAATTAATACTCGTTATTTGATTTGCACAATTTCAGCCTTTAGGCTTTGTTATAGAAAAGAAAATAAGAGGAAACAAAATGAGATAATTTTTAAGTTGTTTTGTATAGAAAATAAAAAAACATAAAGTGAATAATACAATTTTTTAGTTGATAAATGATGTTTAATTTATAATTTTATTAAAATGGTATTAAATTTTGCATGATTATAAATGTTTGGCCTGTAATTTATTATGGAAATAATATTCAAAGATCGGTAAATTTATAAAAAATAAATGTAAAAAGAAGAGAAAAGAATATATACACGTCGTATATATATATAATTGAATTTTTTTATTTTTCATGAAATCTAAATGAAAGAAGAATATTTTCAATTATAATAATAAATTAAATAATAATTCTTGAGGATTTTCTCTTCACCTTCTAAGAAATTAATTATTATGTAAAGGGGCATGTGTGAAAAATTGTTGAATAATAGATTATAATAATTTTATTCAACTATAAAATTATTATAATCTATTATAGTTGAATAATTTTTTTAAATTATTTAATATAATTACATATTTAAGACTCAAATTTAATATCATGATTAAATTGAAGAACACAAATTATACTTATAGCTCCTCCATTTAATATTTGTTATGGTTGACACGTGAGTGTCAACTAAAGGTAAAAAAAATGATTTGAAAAAATAGAGAAAGTCACCACCAATATTAAAGAAAATGTTGAAAAAACCTTAAAATAAAAAAAAATGATATGTAAAACCAAATTTTTGAATATGAGAGTTTATTACATGTGGAAAAAGGTATTAGCATCCCACGTTCACCATGAATACGGTTACTTCTAATTAAATATACGAAATTAGATTATTTCAAAAATATTTACTTCATCCCTTAAGACACAAAATTATTTTTATTTTATTAATTTTAATATTTTTAACAAGAAATTTTATTATTGAAATATTTATATTTTTATGAAAAGATTATTAATAAATTAAATTTTTTATGTTTTTGGATTCGACGGGAGAGGGTTATTGTTTCTACGTATCTCTAAGTGTATTGGAGAATCAAAGTGTACATAGTTCTTTATTAAATTTGTATATTGGTGTCTTTTATTTTTAGTTTTATTAAGGTTTATAATTTTTAAATTGTCATAGCTCATACATCCTAAAAATTGATAAGGGTGTACACCCAAATCAATTTATTAGAATATCCTTATTTTTATATTGTTTTTATTTTTCAGAATAGAAAGAAAAATTTTTATTATTATTTATTACATATATTTTAGAGATGGGATTTTAAAATAAAAGTTGTCACAACTCATATATCAAAATTTCGAGAGAATAAGAAGATGTGATATCTAATCAATCGTTTGATCTCTATTACAAATAAAAGTGTTAAAAAAGAAAGTATCATGTATTTATTATAAATGATTTAGAGGAAGAAAGTATGATGAATTATAACGAGAATTAGATAATTTTAAATATACTAAACTTTCAAAGTACATGAAGGTCATATCTAAATCTTATTTTTTCTCTTAATATAAAATTATTTAAATTCTAATACTCTTAATTTAATATATGATTTTAAATTTTGAGATAAAATAAATATCATATTTAAGAAACTCTTTGATCTTTATTAAAAATATTACAAATAAAAATGATAAAAAAAAATTATATATCGTGTATTTATTATAAATTATTTTCAGGAAAAAAATATTTAATGTTAATGATGACTGAGATTAATTTGAAAAAAAATGACATATTTGATTAACCTTCTCATTCCTTTAACAATAAATTAATTTCTATTTACCTAAATTATAAAAAAATGATTTGTTTAAAATAATAATAATCTAATGTATTTAAAACAGAGGTTTAAAAAAAGAATAGGAAAGAAAAAAGGAAGGAAGGGGAGGGAGAAACATTTGGGTGGAGTATGAAAACGGGAGAAGGGAAGAGGTGATGATGGGTACAGCGAGGTAGAGGCTCCGACGCCACCGTTGATGGTGGAGGGCGGTGGTTGTTCCGGCCATGGCTCAAACTGAAGTTAGTTGTTCTCTGCTATGTCTTTTTAATACTTCTTTTCTCTAGGCTCTTACTTTTCACTGTTATCATTGATATTTGAAGTCATTTAATAGATGGTGGCATCACACATGATTGCAATGGAGCAGGTCATGCCCTATTGCCCAGCCCTGTTTTTCATTCTTTTTTTATTTTTATTTTTTAATTTTTGGTGCCTATTTTGTTTGGCATAAATTAGAAGAGAGCAGGATCATGTCTAGGACAGCAGGAGCAAGTTGAAAAGAGCAGAGATAAGAGATGATGAAGGAGCAATAATGCAAGTTTTTTTATTCACTTTTGAGAATATTTTTAATTAATTTGTTTAAGTGTATAAGTTGCTTTAGAGCTAGTAGGACCAACTGCTTATTTTGCCTTTTTATATTGTTATTTTATATCTTATTTTGCTTTTCTGTTTGGCTGAAACATTTTTCATACAAATAGGTCAAAGAAATTTAAGTTCATCTCATTTCTCTTTTATTTGCCACATCTTTAAATATACAAAATATGCCCCTCTAGGTTGTGACTTTATTATTTGTACATCTTTTTATGCTAAGTGTTCAATTTCAAGATCTTTTTACATCTTCCAAACTTGTTAAATGCAACTCCTTATCATAAATGAATTTTATTCAAGGTGTTTGCAGTTTGCACCTTCAATCCACGAAGTAAACTTTCGATGAATTTTTACTATTTTTGTTCTTCTTTTTTTTTCTTCTTTTCTTTTTTTTTTTTTATATTTTGAGTTGGACTAAAAAGACTTTTTTTTAGATATAAAATAAATGTTAAAAAATAACCAAAGACCAAAACAAATTGGGTGTCTACTGTTATTACACTCTCGCACTCCTTCATTATTTGAACCTACCCATAATTATTGTGAAATTAATATTATTACACTTCTTGAGTTGTAATAGATTTTTTTTATTAAAGAATCATAATAATATTATAAACATCGTAAACATATAGTCAAAATATAATAATCTAAAATACTAAAACAAACCATAGATAGTTGCTTTATTTATTTTTTCTAAAAAAAACTAAAAAAAAATTCTAGTCCAAGTAGTGGACTATTTATAAACTTCTAAACGATCACCTCGAAGTATCCAAAAACTAATTTATCCATGAATCATAATTTTTAAAGGAAAACCTTTAAATATTTCGATATCACATTCTATGAAACAAGTTTATATCATCTACTTGTACTACATGCATACATGAAAAGAGTGAAATTTTTGTAAACCTTAATATAATTTTAATAGACTTAACACACAATGTCAAAAAATGGGAGGCTAGTTCTAGGACTTGACCTAAGAGGCAACCTCATGCTACTCTAACTATGATGGATCAATACGTAATATCTAATGATATATCTTGAGCATCAAAGATTTTCCTAGGAAGTAATGGGTAGTCACATATCTTTCTCACAAAAATATTAGTACAATAATAATCATAATAATTTTTCTCAAGAAATTCAGTCATATCTTTCAATTTCAGTGCACAAGAAAATATATACACTACTCAATCTTAATTATGTTGAGCAAGTATGGGAAGTTTTCGAGTTTGGCCTATAAATACGCTAGCACAGGGCATTAGTCTAGACTATCAAAATATTCACACCTAGTTGATTAAAACATCCTTAGACCTTACTCAATTCATGTCTTTCATCTTGCAATATACCAAACTGTGACTTGCTAAAATATGGACACTCATGTACCAACATAATCCTAACTCATCACAAGGGAACCTAGAACTTTAGTTCATCTAACATTCTTTGGTAAACTTCAAACAAAATTTCAAAGTCATTAAGCTTAATGACTACAAAGGTACACCATACCTGTATCTCAATAATCATTCATAGAATAATTTATTAATTTCATAGACAATCAATATCAAGAAATTAAAAGATAGTATCAAATAACAAGACAGACATACACAATCATATTTTATACTAATTTTATTAAATTAATTTTATTTATATTATCTAGTTTCTTAGCTTAAACTGCACTCTCATGTCAAGAATAGTCATTACCCTTATATGAATGTGAGATCGAATAATTAGTTATAGAATGATTGTTCAAAATTTTTTCCATTGATAATATATATAACCATCTTAAATTTGGAAAGAGAATATATAACCACCTTAATTTTTTATCTTTTAGAAAATAGATACCTTCAATTATTATTTTATCTCAATTAATACTTAAACTTTTATCATTATTTTAATATACCATTTTATTTTTCACTTCCCACACCTATGACGGAATAGTTACTATACCTGCAAAAATAAGTTGCTAAAAATATCTTCCAAACAATTAAATATATGCATAAATGTCCTTAATCATCATTCTTCGAAACATCCTAAATTTTTGTTCTCCAAAATGATAAGAGTATTTATCTGGGCCAGAAGTGGAGGTACATAATGACACAATAAATATAAGTGAAAGAATGCATTGTGTCTCAAACCTCATTAATTCCCTTATTTATAGATGTAAAAATGAGCCTAAATAATTTTTGAATTTTCTTAATTTAAGACTAATTAATCTGTAACCATCCTTAATTAATCAACACTAGTTAATACTTTTCAACTATGTTTATATTTAAATTGACTAAGTTAAATCTTATCAAACTCTTGTCAAGATGTTTCTGTCAAGATCTTGCTAAAGATGTATCTATCGATATCTTGTATGGTTTTAATTGTCTAATGCATAAATTTACTTGTTCAGTTAATCCTAAGGATTTATAATTTCAACTTAATATCATTTATATGTCCTTTAATTAATTTGAAAGGTTTATTTAGTATAGTTACCGTGTGTGAATTCATGATGTTGTCCATGTTCCAGTGCATCTCCTGCATGGATGTGGAAACAGCCACACTGATGTGAGAGATCCTCTAATGCTATTGTTTTCCAGTACGCCTCCTACATCTATGTTGACATATCCACACATCTATAAGGGAACTGAGAACACCTAATGCTAACATTGACTTCTTATTTTTTCAACTTGCATCTTATACCTATACCTATGTGAGAATAGTCACATCACTATAGGCTAAAAATTTTAATTAATTTTATCATTTTATCAAAGATGTAAACTTAAGCTAAATTTTGTCTAATTTTATCATTTTGTTGTATTAAAATTTAAATATTAACTTTACAAACATAAATTTTAAATATTTAAATATATTATTACTAATATTAAATAATATAATTTTAAAATTATATTGCAAAGCCAAAAATATAGTTTGAAAATCATAAAATTGGATATAAATATTTAAATATATACATAATTATTTTATCAATATTATTTAAATAATATTTATTGTAAATATTAAAATCATATTAAATTTTCACCGATTAAAATCATATTAAATAAAAAGCTTTTTTTAATTTAATATAATCTTATTTAGTGAGGTATGCATCTTGTTCATAAAGAAATTCAAAAGAATAAGTACAAGTTTTTCCTTTGAATCTACTTTGATTTTCTTGATCTATGCATTAATTTTTAGTGTTATAAGGAAGTGAACTTCGCAGTGATAAATGTCGGTCACCGTGCATGGCATCCGAATTAAAAGGTTGGCAAAAAAATAAACCTTTAGAGATAATAAAGCTGCACACCACCAACCTCATGATTTCTCACCAAATTCATCAGTAGCACACTTTACAAATAAATTGAAATGAAAGCAAGATTTTTTATTTTTATTTTCCTTTATTATCAAGAAACGTGAATAGGGCCATGATCTCAATCAAATCAAAATTCACTAGAAAGAGGTACATGCCCAAAATGAATGAAAACAGTGGCAGTTTTCATGGAAGTCACACAACTGCTGGTTTCATTCTGGCATTCAGCCACTAGACAATGGCCCTGCAGCCAAGATGTTGGCACCTACCAACCAATGGCACTTAACTCACATAATCAGAACAAATATTCGCGGTCAGTAACATTATTATCTGATGATAATATCTTGTAGTTTGGATTAACTGAGATAAATTATATTTCAGACATTGCAACTTACAGTACCTAAAAGAACCTATTTATCCTCTATTTAGGCATTATCTAGCAGTGTTCTTCTGTTTCTTCCTTTACCAAAAAGCTTGCTTTGCCTCCCCCTCCTGATCGACCTTGCCACCCTTGGCCTTCTAGGCAGTGATTGTGCCACATTAGCATCATCAAAATTGGTCATCTCATTGAACTTCTCCGACCACTTTGGCTTATTCTTACTCATCATCAAGGCCAACTCATGAACACTACTTGTCACCCCACTAGACAATAGCGACCCTTTATCTATCACAATCTCATACCCTATCAATGCAGAATTGTTTTCAGCCAACGATACCTGAGATTTCGTACCAAAGTATTCCTCTTCCTCATAATTCTCATCCTCCTCTTCATAATCCTCAATCTCAAACCCTCCAAAGTTCTCTTCCTCCACATGATCATCATTCTCTTTCTCCTCATCTTGGCGCTGAATGCTGAAATTGTTATGAGAAGGAACAGAAACAGCTTCTAGCACCAACCTTCCATTGTCACGGTGGGAACGCATATGAACAAACAAGAATAAACAAGCTTAAATGGAAGTCAGGTAATCCGAAGAAATTTAATCCCAACACAAACAAAGGCGATACTATTGTCAAATCCTTTTTCTCACCTTCATATAGGCATCAATATGAAGATCAGGTTTAATTTAATCTTTGCTTGCTTACCTCTTCTTAGAAGCTCAGCCAACATCTCTGTAACTCTGAAATTCAAAACTGTGATTATGAGAACTTAATAAGGTTGAGATTTAGTTAAAAGGGTTTTACATTTTTTAATTTTTATTTTTATTTACTCAAGCTTTTATTACTGAAAATGAAGCAACGTCCAACCCCTTGGCATCTAGCTGAGAAAGCCAGTGTTTCTCTCGGTCACTTCTCCGAAAGCAATTCATTCAGCCAAAAGTTCATTATCAGAACATGAAATCATTTAGTTGAAAGGTGCTTTTTTAGTAAAAACAATATTCACCAGCAGATATAATAATAAAAAAAAATAGCTAAATATTAATGTTAATCCATTATGTTTTAGTGTTTTTATATTTTGGTATATTAAGTTTTAAAAGTTTTATTATGATCCTTTATCTTTTCGTTCTTTTATATTTTGTTAGCTTTTCTATTTTTTTAATTTTAATTTACTAAATTTGAAAAATTGTTTCCTTTTTTTTTAGGAATTGAATACTTTGGGAAGTACGTTTTTGAAAAATTATGATCCATTTTGTTTTTTCTTTTAAAATATTTAGAAACAATTTCAATTTTTCACTTAACCATCATCTAGTTTCAAATCAGCCAAATTATTGAAAAAATGGTTTTATATGAATAAGCAAAAGAAAAAGTTATGTTGGTTAGACCTTGAGTTCTGGGTTTGCAATCTGCATGTCAAAACAGGGAAGAATTTGTACTTACATAAAACATTTATTAGCCTCTTACAAATCTGCCTACCATGTTTTTTTTATTGAACATGTGGACCTAAGCTATAAGCAGAACCACATTTGTTCTTGCTGTGCAACTTATTTTAAGAGTATAAGAGAACAGTGAAAATAACATATTGACTTTGGAATCCTTACCTTTCCTAATTCCCATGGCTACTTCATGCAAAACTTTCTCATTTTCTTCGTTCCACCATAGCCAGAAAGCTCAACTTAATAAACCCCAACTTCATCCCCGTCATTTTCCTGAACAACAGAATAATTAATCAATTACAATCAATAAAACTAAAAAAACAGTAACAAGAACAAAGGAGAAAGGAATTAGGGTTGTTATTACTGTCATACTCATTCATCAACAATGCTGAAAAAAGTAACACCCCCTTGAGTTACTTCCTCACCCGTCTTCTACATCATTGGTTCAACAACATATGCTCTCTTTAAACCCCCTTGTACACAAACCCATAACTCCCTCTCCCAAGTTCATTACTCTTTAAACCCATTACGAACATGTCCCCCACATTGAGGAGGGGTGAAATTATTTTAATCCTTATAAAGGAAGGTTACCTGGTGAAGCCTGATACCGTAGAAGTGAAGAACAAAGTGGCAGGTTGTGTCGGGTTGTTTAGTGTTGCGATTTCAAAGCTATACTTGAGCATGTTGACACACTTCGTTGGGTATCGTCGCCTGCTCTTAGGTTTCGTTCAGCTTGAGCAACTTATGAAGCTCCTAAATTAGGGAAGCACGAGAGTGACTTGAAGAGCAACCAACAAGGGGAGGTGCCTTGAGCAACGTGAAGAGCAAGCAACAGGGAATGAAATAGCCAGTAGGGGTGTTCACGGATCTGTATCGATCCGTGAATCCAAACCAATCCAATTAAATTTGTGAACTGATCCAGACATAATCAGAACAAATCCAATCATAGATAGACCAGATCACGAATTTGAACTTTGAAAATTTGTAGATCCGTTCAATTTAAAAGTTAATATTTTTATTATATATATATTTAAAAAAAGTGTAAATAGAAATTGACAATACAATTTAAAGTTTAAATATTATTTACAAATTGAAGATTTAAACTTAGAAAAGGAATGCATTAAGTAATGCGTTAATGGAGATTGCACGTTATTAAATTTTATTGTTTTTAGTTTTTAGAATTTACATTTTATCATTTATAGACTACTTTGATATGTAATTTTACTAATTTGTTATTTTGAAGAAACAATATATGTCTTAATATTTTGTTTACAAATTTTTATGTTTCCTATTTTATTTCTTATGTTTTATAGAAAACAAAATAAATCTAAAAAAATTTTATTTGCAATCTGTAAATCCAATAATCCGATTTGTTCTTAATCGGATTGGATAGGATCACTAATTTTTTTTATTTTTTTTTTGCAAATCAAATCCAATTAAATTTGATTGGATCAGATTTCATTTTGCCTTAAATTTGATCCAATTCGATCCGTGAACACCCCTAGAAATAAGTTATACAGAAAACATGTAGTGCAGACAGCATGATAGTGCCACCTTCAACTACTATGTTTGCACCTCTTTCTGGAAATGTAAAAATGGGGTTCAAGGAAGAGAAACTTCCTAGAATAATGGAAAAAACCGCCCATTCAGTTATAGTCCAAATTATTCACCAAAAGTTGTTAAAATTTTTTAAAAAGTATGATTTTCACAATTACTTCAATAAACTTCATAAATAAATTTAGTATTAATGATTAAAATTTGGCCTATAAATATTCAATAAACTTCGTGATATAGAATGTGCCTATTTCAACTTTTCTCATGAAAATTCATTACGTCAAAAGATGGTTTAAAATTTTTAATGCTTAAACTTTTCAAAAGATTTCAAATTTGAAAAATAAATTTAATTTCTAATTTTTTTCAGTTAGAAAAGTAATCTAATTTCCAATTATTAACTTAAATAATTTCTTGAGAAACTACAAAAATACCTTCTTATTATTATCAAACCAAGTAAACCTTTACATAATATAAAATCTCAATTAAAATATATTTTTAACATATCCTATAACTGCCTTCTAAAAAGCTTTTACACAAACAATAATAATGAGAAAACAGTATTAACTTCACCAGAATGACATATTCTTTTCTCATTCTATTTGTCGAGAACCATACTCATTTCATATCTCACCTTTGATCTCTTTATCTAACCCAGTCAATGTGAACGGCGAGATACAAAAAGTCTTAAAATGATTATCAACACCACAGGAACACATTTTGTTGGGGGAGAAGAGGTGAATTACAAGTACTTTCATGCATGCACACTGAACCATATTAGTCAAATCAATGTTAAAAATTGTTCATCACTGTTTGTTCATAACTGAAATCAAATATCCTGGAGTTAATTTATTTAACATTAGTAAAGTTTCCAAAATTAGAAGTGCACAACAAAGATGATGATGATATTGCAAGTATTTTATTTTAGAAATTACAAATTTAGCGATGTTCAATTATTCACTTTTAGTTATGTAATGAAAAATGATAAACAAATATATACCGTTGGTGAAATGGGTTAACACTACACTACACTTCATAAGATAATTCTATAATTTATTTCTTATAAAAAGAACAGAAGGTAGTATTTACTATTATAGAAGCTATAAAATCATAATCGAGACTCATTGAATAAGGAAAGTGAAACTCACATAACTTCATTAGATCCAATAAATTTTAACCTACAAAATAATTTGTTTAAAAAAGTGTTAACAAAGTACATTACAAATGTTTTTACTGATAGTTGATCAAATTATAAGCACTCTACTTATCACACTGACTTTATCTGAAAAAAGAATTACACTAGGAATGAAGAATGACCTTTTAGGCAGACAGATGTTTATTGCCATGAATAATAAGAAATTAAGTTTTCAAGAAGCCATAGACTAAAAATTAATAAAAAGTCATGTAAAAGAGCCATAAGCTAACTTGCTAAGTTTCATAAGGTGATGGCTAAATAGAACCAGCATATAAAGGTCAGGAAAATTGAAATGTGGAGTTAGAAGATATAACTTACAAGGAGGATACTTCTATGGGGAGAATTGGCATGTACAATTAGAATGCAGAGAAAAAGCAATCTAATTTTCCAGTTCACTCCTTATCCAATCTTGTGAACACACCAAAGCTTGGACAGTAGCAGAATTAAGGGAGCTCCAATCGCGACCAAGGACTCTGAAACTATTATTAAATGCCAACTCTGGGGCAACTTTTGACATTGGAAGTCCCAAAATGTTCCGCGCCATCATGGATAAGACAGGATACCTGGGAGTGTGAACTCTCCACCAATTCAGTATGCTGAAATCAACATTTCGTGGAAAGAGAGGTTCTTCCAAGTACTTGTCTAGATCTGATTTTGAGCCTTCACCCTGTGAAGTTTCATGGAGAAATTTATCAAACCCCATCAATCGATCCCGGGAGTCCTTCGCAGAACCCTGTAAGAGAAGAGGACCATCGCCAACTTGCCAGGCCAGACCTTGATCATGAGAAGCTAATGGGGAACCTATTGAATGTTCATGGTATAGAGCCTTCACACCATCAAAGACCTCTTCAATACGAATTGCAGACATGCTTCCATAAATTTGGGGATAATAATAATCTAGCAACTTCATCTTGAATCGAGGGTCTAACATCGCAGCAACTGCCAACCCTAAGCTACATTTCTCCCAATACTCATCAAACATGCTTCTCAATCTTGATGCCAAAGAATTGATATACTCATCCGAATTCTTGCACCATTCAATCAAGTGCAACTTAACATCACATAGCTCGGGGAAATATATATTTGCAGTTGGATACTTGCTCTTGGTGAAAACATTTATAACCTCGACAAAAAGCTTCAAGTAGCTAGTAACCGCAGTGACTCTCTCCCAGTCTGCTTCAGTTAAACAGACTTTGTAGGCAGTGTCATTTTCTGGCAAGAGAAGTATAACATCTTTGAATTCTAAGGCAACTTCAAGCATTGAGTATGCAGAATTCCATTGCGATGGATTATCTAGAAATAAGCCCTTATGACTTGGGATCCCAACTTCTTTAGCCAACTCATTGAACTTCGCCAGTACAGTTTGTGAACTTCTAATGTAGGAAATAGTTTCACGAATCTTACTGACTATTTCACTTACAGCTCCCAGTGCATGCTGAACCATGGCATTAATAACATTTGCCGCACAGCGTATATCAAATAATTGGCCATTACAGTAAAGAAATCTGTTCTGCATAAGTCTCTCAACAATTCTAAGAGCAATGTTATCACAGGTAGAACAACTATCCAGTATCATGGAAAACAATTTACGGTCAATATCCCAATCCATTAGGCAAGTCATGATAGCTTCTGAAACCATGTCTTCAGTACGAGAAGGATCAATCCTTATAAAATTTAATATTCTCCTTCTTAACTGCCAAGATTCGTCTATGTAATTTGATGTCAAACACAAATATTCTGCATCCCCCACAGCATGCCACACATCAGCACTGAGACTGATTTTCCCAGGCAATTTATCCAATATCTCATTCATCTTTTTCCTCTCTCTCTCATAAATCTCAAAACAATCAGCCTCAACCCTATTCAATGACACAAGCTCAAACAATGGCTGAAGATTTTTTACAAAAGCTCTGAAACCAACATGCTCAACCATAGCCAATGGATATCCATGTAGAATAATCATACGAGCAAGATCAAATTGACTCCGTCTTTGATCAAAATTACTAGTTCCAGTGTTGATAGAGTCTTCTTTCAACTGTGTCTGCTCAAATTTAATATTCACAAGACTAAGGGTATTATCATCTTTGTTTGAATCTTGATCTAAATTGAAATTTGCAATTGCTAGAGTTCCTTCCTTTCTCTTTTCTCTTGCTGAGATATATTGTGTTATGCCATGGCTAGACCTTCTCTGACACCTGATTAAATGGTTCCTTAGATGTGATGTTCCACTCGTACTTGATCCACTCAGTTTCTTTTTGCAGTGCCTACAAACAGCCACACAGGTGTCGCCTTTTTTAATCCTATCAAAATCATTCCACACAACAGATTTCAACCTACTAGATTTGACAATGACAGCATCAGACATGTCCATTGCATGAACCTGGAACAAAAGTGTGCAAATCAAAATTAATTCAAACATTTCCATTTAGATGATAAAAATACAATGAACAGGATCACATCTATGTACTGTCAGTGTCTACTATGCGATGTGGGTGCATATGTGTGTTTATAATGATGAAACTGCTAGAAGATTTTAAATCTAATTAATAAAAAAATGTTAGCACTTAGCATAAATTAAAAGGCAAAAGGGGCAATACCATTGACGGAGGTTAATTGAGAGAATGAAATGCAAAACATAATTCACTTGTCAACTTCTACAAATGATTCACCACATTGTTACTCAGTCTAAGTGTCCAATATACAATTGTACACATGTGATTATAAAGTGCCTATTAAGGATGGGGCAGTGTCCCTATGACCAAAAGTTACACACTTACACATAAACTCAATATTATAATATTCCCAAATGTCCAACCCAACAATTGCTACTAATTTAAAAGCTTTACAGAGAACCAAAACTCCAGAAATGATCTGAGTACTCTTGATGTCAATAAGTCATAAAAAAAAAGACATAGAAACTTAAACTTTTGATCTTGCCTGTAACTATTATAATGTATCATAATACTCAGAGCTCATCATTGGAAACCTATCTAGTATACTAGTATTCAGTACCTAACTGTATAATGAAAACAATCACAAGAAGAACAAGTATTTGTATTTTAAAAGTGGGAAAAATTCAAGATTTATTTTTCATAGTTCATAGAGGCTAGCAGCCATCTTCTAATAGCATTCCGTTCTTCTAATTGTAAGGAATTCCACTAGCCATACTTCGATAACAAG
Organism: Psophocarpus tetragonolobus; assembly: GCA_037954015.1. Classification (NCBI taxonomy): domain Eukaryota; kingdom Viridiplantae; phylum Streptophyta; class Magnoliopsida; order Fabales; family Fabaceae; genus Psophocarpus; species Psophocarpus tetragonolobus. Next base: position 33,965,904 of record CM075694.1, read on the forward strand.
AAGTGTCCATGAATTTTCATTCAACTCAATTATTCCAACATCTATCTAAATATCTAGCCAATCCACAACCACGAAAGCAACTGTCAGGGAAGAAGGATTCCTTCTCACGATGAATTTTTCATTCATTAAGGGAGATAAAATCCATGAAGAACTACTTGTATAAAAATCCAAAATAAAAACTGGAAAGTAAAGGAGATCAAACAAAGTTAACACAATTTCATAAAACTCAGTCCAGATTGATGGAAAATATGGTGCTGCAGACAAAAATTTCAAAAGAACAAGAGAAATGTTTTCAATCACACAATTATTTTACAGTCAATGCCGAAACAAGGGAGCAAATATAAAAAGATAAACAAAAAATAAAACACTGGTTGTAAGATACTAGTTGGCCTTTCACAGAAGCCATCCACTATCAATGCTCAAAAGTATTAAAATTTAGTCACAAACACTTTTACTCTAAGGTCAGATATTATCAAAAAGAAAATTCAAAGACCAAAAACCTAAAAATTTAAAAGTGAACATTTGTTACAAATTTTAAACTTAAAAACAAACCTTCAGTAATTTTATCTTTAACAGTTGCCCTTAATTCAATTCCTGTCATGAAATCAAACACATAACACCAAGCAACAATTCAATTCAATCACCAACAGCAAAAGCAACCCTAACAATAAATAAAATAATCATAGTAACAAAAACAAAGGCAACAGAGAATGTTCACTTAGTATAAATCAAATATGCCTTCAAAATTTGTAAAGGCAACAAAGGCAATTGTGGTCGAGGAAACAGAGAATTTTCCATTACAACCTTCAAAATATAAATCATTTTTTTTTTACGAAAGAAATTTTATTGAGAAATATATACATGCGTAGAATGATGAGAACGGAATTGTGGAAAGGAAGAAAAGATCGTACCGTGTGGAAGAACGGGTTTGGTGTGAGCGAAGAATGAAAAAAGGATTTGGAAGAAAACCCTAAACAGAAGGTGAAAGAAAGAAGAAAAGAAGGAGAGAGCAATTTTGTCACACAGACTCAGCTTCCATTCCTCTTCTGTTTTCAAAGTTAGATGTTTGAATGCACCGTTTTGTTATATCCAATATGCCTTTTTTTTATTATCATATAAATTTGGCTAAAGCAGGATATTGAATTTAGGTACACTAAAAAAAAAAAAAGAATTATGTTTCTTATCTGCATTATTTTATTTCATGACATTTTCTCTAAATTTTTGCTTTTCAATATTTTTGTATAATTCGCTAAATTGTAGGTTTCTTATTTTTTGTGATCTTAGTTTTAATCAAGACAGAATAGTAAAATGAAAATGAAATATGTCAAAATTAATATACTTTTTAATAAATTTTGGTCAACTAAAAAGAGTTTTATACGGAGTGTATCTAACATTTCAACTTTAGTTTGGTACACCAAACTTAAAAAGTTTAATTTGAATTACTTTTTTTTTTCTTTTGTTTGTGGCATCTTTCATTTTTGTATTATAACCTAGAAATATAAAATATTTGCGTTATCTTATTTTTCATCATCTCCCCTCCCGTTCGAAACAGTGGTCCTTTTAAAAAATATAGAGTGAATTGAGGTTAGATGGATAACATGGAAGAGATGAAAAAACCTAATTTAAAAATATAGGAGAAAAATGGTGTGTAATTGTGGAAACGAAGTTAATGTAAATGGATGAGAGGGGGAATCTACAAAGTGTAATAATTGATTTAAGAGAAGAGCAGGGAAATAAAGTTTAAATTAAAAGTATTATTTAAATAATTTATCTTTAGAAGAAAAAAAAAAACAAGGGGAGTCTGGAAAACAAAGGGGGTTGAAATGGCAAAAGCCTTCTAATTTTAGTTTGATATTTCAAATTTAAAAGGTTTAAATTAAGTTGTTTTTTGGGAGTTTAAATTAACATTTTTCATTGTTTGAATTCATACTTATATACATGTAAAAAATACTTATATATCATTTACTTTATTTTTTCTATAAAAAGAATTTTTGAACTCTTCATTAAACTCTCACTAGAGAGTTAAAAAAAAGTTCAAATTGCTTTATCTCTCTGGAGCTCGTGAATTTTTTTTAATTCTCCAACAAGAATTCATTAGAGAGTTAAAAAAGTTTGAATTTTTTTTAAAATCTAATAAACTGGAGAGTTAAAATAAGCAAAATGAGGTAACAAAGATTTAAGGAATAAGAATATAGAATGATCACTGCAATTGGAGTAGTGGCCAAGAAAAAAGAAAGTAGCAGAAACAACAAAAAGAACAAGTAGGAGGAAGAGGGAGAAAATAAGTAGGTTTAAGAAGAGAGAGGTGGAGAAAATGAGGTAAGGAGAGAGATGGTGGAAAAAATGAGACAAAGAGAGAAAGGACGAAGAAAATGGGGTAAGGAAAGAGAGGGAATCATGGATAAAATGAAAATTTAGGAAAAAAAATTTATAATAATAGGTGTGAATTCAAATAGTTGGGAGTGTAATTCAAAATTCCTATTTTTTTTCTTTAATTTTCTTGGGTATCTTTTGATTTAAAGTCCAAGACTAATCTGTCAAACCATGAAAATTCATTTAAAATTTTGACTTTTGTCAACATGTGTTTCTCTATACCATGGTTTATTTGAGTTACTAATAATGTTTTTATTAGTTTAAATTGATTATTTAGTTGATTCAAGACTAATTGTCAATTTTGGCAACATGATATTTTTTATAATCTCACATATTTATGTACAATCTGTATCCCTGTAAACCATTAAAACAACATTGTGTGAGGACCACAACAATGTGTCTAAAGACCACAGTGATGTGATGTGAAAAATGTACTATGAGTAGTAATGAAGCAAGAGCAAAGGCTATGGCTTTTGGACACTGGATTCTAGGGCCCTACTTTTACGTGGCAGAGGGGCATTTGATGGAAAGACTGGACAAACTATTGATAAATCTTCCTTGGCGTCTTTAGTTTCCAAAAGCTCTATCTTTCCACCTCTCTTCTACAAGTCTGACTATCGCCCAATTCTTACCTCTATGGTAAACAAACACCCTCTAACAGGAGGCATAAACCTTTCTAGTTCTTTACAGCTTGGTTATCCCACCTAGACTTTCAATGATTTCTTAGTGACTTTTGGAGGAATAACGATGCTTGGTACGAGTGTCTTCCAAAACTTCATAAGGCTTTACAGCAGGGGAATCGCGAGGTTTTTGGCAACATTTTTTTGTGTAAAGGACAATTTCTCCAATAGTTTGGACAAGATAATAGGAAACTGGCAAATTAGGCATCTACGATTTGGGAGGAGAGGCAAACAAATATTTGGCAGAAATACCAACAAGTACTTAGGAAGGAAGAACTCTTATGGTTTCAAAGGTCTTGTGGAAAGTGGCTTTCTTATGGGGACAAAAACTCTAAATATTTTCATGGTGTGACAACCATGCGTCGTAAAAGGAATAAAATTGAGGTCCTTCAAGACTCGGATGGCAATTGGGTTACGGAACCTACGAAAATGGAAAAGCCAGTAAGTCTTTTCTGTATGAACTTGTACTTAAATGATGCCTAGTGCATGCCATCTATAGTTAAAGGAGGTTTCCCATTGTTATCAGAGGAAGACATCAAGCTATTCAACAAACCTATTTCCCATACAGAGATTAAACATGCAATTTTCGCCATAGGCAGTTTCAAGGCAGCAGGTGATGATGGGCTGCAAACTGTGTTTTATAAAAGCAACTGGCATATTGTGGAGGACTCTTTCTCCAAAATGGTTGAAGACATTTTTGCAAACCCTCGAAAGGTAACTACTATTAATTCAACCCTTATCACACTTATTCCTAAGACAGAGACAGATACATCCATGCAACACTTGAGTCCCATTAGCCTATGTAATGTGTCTTACAAGACAGTATAAGAAATCCTTGCTACTCAGTTGCAGGTTGTGATGGAGAAGCTTGTTAATCCATGTCAGTCCAGTTTCACCCCAATCATAGTAGCTATGATAACACTATCATTGCTTGTTAATGTATGGAATAGCTTGTTGCAGTGTTAAACTACAGCAGCCTTGGGTTAGTAGTTATTCTACTTTAGAAACTATTTTCTATTGTTAAGTGACAACTAGCTAATTTTGTTAGGAGTTAGTTTTCTCTCTCTATTATGAGAGCAGTTAGTTTGTTCTTTATGTTTTCAGCCATGCACTTTTATAAATAGTGCACAATGTACCTACTTTTTTAATTAGCCAAATACATTGAATTCTCTTTCTCTGAGTTTATTGCCCATTCCCTCTTTCAATGTTCATCCAACTCTAACATTGCTCGAGAAGTCAGAAAATCCATGAAGCAAAAGAAAGGTAACAAGGGGTGGATGGTCATCAAAGTTGATTAGGAGAAAGCTTATGATAGGCTTAATTGAAACTTCATAAAGGATATCTTGCAGGATATTGGCTTTCATGATTTCTTTGTTACATTTGTATGTCATTGTGTTACATCTCCAACAATGTGCATGACATGGAATGAGAGGCATTGTAGTTGTTCAAGCCATCGAGAAATGTCCACTAGGGTGAGCCTATCTCTTTGTACTTATTTGTCCTAAGCCTAGAATGTCTTTTTCACATGATTCAACTTGTTGTGAATCATCAGTATTGGAAGTTATCAAAATTTCTAGAGGCGGCCTTGAACTAGCTTATCTTGTGTTTGCAAATGATCTATTACTATTTGCAGAAACCTTTCTTGACTAAGTGGAGGTAATCATGAAAGTCTTACACCTGTTTTGTAGTAGCTCAAGACAGAAAATTAGTCAAGAAAAAATCAGAGTCTTTTTTTCAGTAAATGTTAATAGGTTGCTCCAACAACAAGTTTCTCATGCATTGGATTTTCAAAGGACTTGTGACCTAGGCAAATACACAGGCATTCCAATCTACCACAGTCGCATGTTAAAAGCTTCTTCTCAGTTTCTCATTGATAAGATTCAACACATACTGAGTAATTAGAAGAAGGATACTTTGTCGTTTTGCAGGAAGACTGACCTTAGCAAATCAGTCTTGCAAGTGTTGCCCACTTACGTAATGCAAACTAACTTATTGTCAGTATCTTCAAATATAGTGGGAAGATTCAACAGTGTAACAACATCATGTATGCTTCCCATGAAATTAATTTAATGGATGATGGGTTTGCTAAATTAGGATTGAAGTCCAATTAAGATACTTTTATGTTTAACTTGATTATTGTCTCTCAGTCTTATGTCTTTAAAAAAGACTTGAGTTGTATGCTTTCTACTAATATTTAATATTATTTTTCTTTTGGTTGGGTTATGACCCATACCTTTTAAAAAAAAAAAAATATATATATATATATATATATATATGAAAGAGATTTAATTTTAATTAATATGAAAAATAAATGTAAGATTGCTTACCTATGGCTGAATCAATATTACAACATCTAAGATTGCAAGTCTTTAAATAAAATTTGACGGTTGTGATTTCATGACTAGATAATGACCATGATTTAATTTATATGCTTTATAAATTTGTTATTGTGTGTCTAAACATGTGTTGTAAAGTGTTCGATATCAATTCAAAAATATATTTCACAAATTTTTTTTTAATTGGATGATTAGAGATTTTGGTAAAATCTAAATAAACAAATTATGGTTGACCACCTTAATAAAATGATAAATGATCTAAAAACATATGTTAATTTTTTCTGAATATTGCAGCAAATTGTAATGATTGTTTCCTATTTTGTTGAACATAATAATGTAAAAAAATTAGAGGCAGAAGGAAATTGGGCCGGGCCCATTGATAAAGGAAGAAAAATACAGAAGGTTTTTTTAATACTTCTCATTTTCTATTTATAAAAAATTATCTAAAAAATTTTAATATATTCTCATTCTATCTAAAATAAAAAATTTCAAATCAACAAATCCAAAATACAATTAATTATATATTGTTAAATTTTAGATTATCTTATTCAAAATTAATATATATCAAAATATTTATTTTAAGATATTTTTTATCAACTAATTTAAAATACTTTAAAATATATTTTCATCATTTGATCTATAATATAGATCCTAAACATAACTTAAAACAAGATTAGAGTAAATGGTGATTAATCAAACCGTGTGAGATGAAAATAGTAAATGAGAGATGCTAATACAACACTGACTAAAAATATAAGCGGGGCACTCACACTAATTCATCCGAAATTGGCCGAGTCGAGTTAAAACTCACCCACCCTAACCCGTTCTTCCTCAGTGCTTGTAGTTGTATCTGTGAGCTACCCTTAGGCATAGGTCTTTCATATGACTAATTAATATTTAACCTTACAATAGAAGAATACGAATTTGCTTCTGTAGTGCTGCACCTCTGTGTGTGAGTGTGACCACCATTGCCCCCTCTCCCTTTTAGGGTTCAAAAACTTGTGCATATGGTTTTCGAGTTACTTTTCCTTTCTGGGTATTTCTTGTTTTTCATTTTTTAATATAAAAATTGTGTCTTTATTTTGTTAGGGTATAGAAAGACTCCAAATTTCCAAGATGGCTGCAACCTTTGCTTCCAGATGTTCTCGTGGTATGATGTTTTCACAATCCAAATTCTGCTTCTTTTTTTTTTTTTTTTTTTTTAATTTCACATATTAAAATTTTTATTTCCGAAATTTGATTATAACTGTGCATTAGTGCTCCCAGTTCCGTGGAACTTTAAAGTTTGTTTTATTATATAATAATGCTTTGTGTTCTATGCACTTGAATGTTGTTTCCCATGGACACAGCATAGATTCATTTTCTTATCTTTTCCACCTATGTATTAGATTTGAGTTTGATTTATCTGAAGTTTCGTGATCCAATGATTGTTTTTCTCCTTTTACGAATTGTTTGTCCAATGTCTCTCTTTACTGGAAATTATACGTGGATTGTTCGATTGCTTTGGCATGTTACAAAGTGGAAAAGTTTTATTTTGATTTTGATGTTTCTGGTGAACTCTATAGTAAGGAGTTATGAATCTTGTTTTTGTGTGGAAGGTGATTGTGATTGTTGAATATGAGTAACACTAGTCAAAGGCTATATTAATTACCACATCCACGCCTTCTCTAGAGCAAGGAGAAAATTTTATGTCCCTAGTTTTTTCATCATCATAATTAACACCTACAAAATGTATCCTATATCTGCCAGCCTTGTTCTCTTTCAAGTATAAATCTCAGATAATTCTATCTGTTGTGGAAGTTGAACTAATGTCAAACTTAGGGACTGTGAAAAGCAAGAATCAATTCCACTTCAATAAGCTATTGTTAATAATCAAGTAAAAAAGCTCTTTGCCTAAACCCGGTGTAAGAGCCCCTTGCAAAATGAAGTTCATTTCATAACTGCACTCTCACTCACATCCCCCTTCACATGATGTAGTGAATTTTTGGGGAAAATGCAGGCACTGATATTCTATTTAATTTTGCTTGAAAATTTTATATAAATAATTATTTTTCTCTTTTCCTGTGTATATTACATCATCAGTTTTTCGATAGTATTATAGTATTGGCATGCTCACAAATTCAAGGTATATTATATTTACACTAGTGAAAACAATTAAAACATGAAGATATGTAAATGTCTGATATCGAAGTTTTTTTAAGATCATATGTTGCGTCTGCTTAACTATCTTTGACTGACTGGAAATGAACCAAGCCTGAGACTTCAAAAGGAAATGAACCAAGTTTGAGACTTCAAAAGATAATAAGCTGCTTTGGAATTGCACCCATTTTGTAGGAGTGTCGTTTATTTGGCTAAAAAGTAATTTCAGTATTATAGCCAAAATCTTCCTTTTGTCTGGGATATGTACTCTTAGCTCCGTGTGTTTTTGCCCTTTGTTTTGAAAGGATGTTTATAATGCTTGACATTCTCTTTTCTTTCTTGTAGTATAATTTGTAGTACTGAGAGGGTTTCTGATCCTCCTTTCTGTATTTTCATGTGGCCAAATGTTATGCTTGCTATAATCCTTCTGTTCAACTTGCGCATTTTGAGCTAAGCTGAATGTTTTAAGCTCCATATAGCTCTTATGTTTCTTATAGCCTCTTCTATCATTTTCTTTTATAATTGAACTGTGTAGTGAATTCTTTTTTTTTTATGTTATAAGATGATATTCTCACTTCTTTTGTTTCATGTGTTGAAAAAACAAAATAGTGGGTCGTTGTGTTATCGGTGGATTAAGCAACTGCTCCCCTAGTTTATTTACCTCATCACATGAGATGATATGCAACAATTTGTTTTCTCAGGTCAGTGTATGTATTAAACACAGGATCATGTTTGGTCTATTTTTATCAACACTAAACTCGTATTGCCCTTCATGGTGTTGGTAAACCTAAGTTGTTTCTTGTACTGCTCTTAAACAAGTCACAAACCCATTCTCTCACTCACTGATACTATTGTTCTGTTTTCCAAAACCAAAAATCTTGCCTTTTTGCAGCAACAACGCACCTTCATACAGATGAGAACTGTTCTCAAGGTTGTGGATAACTCTGGTGCTAAAAAGGTGATGTGCATTCAGGCATTGAAAGGGAGGAAAGGGGCAAGATTAGGTGATACTATAATAGCATCTGTGAAGGAAGCACATCCTAATGGAAAAGTGAAGAAAGGAAAGGTTGTATATGGGGTAGTTGTGCGTGCAGCAATGCAAAGGGGGCGCTGTGATGGCAGTGAGGTAAAGTTTGATGATAATGCTGTGGTGCTTGTTGACAAGCAAGGCCAACCTATTGGAACCAGAGTTTTTGGACCAGTGCCTCATGAGCTGAGGCAAAAGAAGCATGTTAAGATTCTTACCCTGGCTGGGCACATTGCATAAATCAGAAGAAGGGTTACCCTTAAATTTTGTTATGAATTCCCATATCACATCTACCATTTTTATATTTGGATATTTTGGTGTAATGTGTAACTTAAGTACTTAATCCATAAATTCATGAGGAGTAAAACAGGTGTAGAATTAGAAGGCATCTGTCCAAAGTCTAAACAAGGAGCTTTTGATTTGGTTTCTAGCACTATCAACTATTTACATTAATGTTGCTCCAACCTCAGTCTTATTTATAGGGTTCAAATCAAATTAGTGTTCTTGATATGATTTGATAGTCTTACAAGATTGAATTTATAATTTTTTTGTATTAATTATATTTAAACTTAAATATCTCTGATAAAATGAAACGTTTTAGTGATAAATAATTAGGAAAGAAAAAATAAATATTAAAGATAATGATAAATTTTAAAAAAGAATTTAATTGATATGCACTGACAGCGTAAAAGATTTTTACGCTTACGTTCAGTTATATTTTTTAATTTATATAACTTTTAAAGTATTGATTGGTAAAGTCAACAAACTTATCATAAATAAAGAGATTGGACGTCAATATAAAATCTTTTATATTGTCAATGTATATCGATTAAATTCTTTAACAAATATATATTTATTATTATCATCTCAACAAACTATTTTTCTCTACGTTTTTAAAATCGGACAGGTGATTGAACGGATGAAAGTACTAGTTTATTGGTTTAATCGTTATTGATAAGTAGTTAAACTGATCATACCAAAATAATATTTGTTATTATTAATGTATTATAAAAATTAAGATTATAAAAAAAGATTTATTAAGAAGTTAATTATAAAAGAAAAAAGTATATTTATTAAATGCACCTTAATATCGTTAAGTTAACTCTTATTTTTATTGATTTTTAAATATAAAAAGGGGAAAACTTAGGAAAAAGAGAGGTGTATTTAGCAAAATAAAAAAAAATTATGAATCAATTCAAATGATTTTACTGGTTTATGATTGATTTTCTTGTTTTAAGATCAGTTCTTTGTTTGACTAGTAGTTTTCTGCATTAATTTAATTGGTTACCAAATCTGTTTCCCACAGTTCGGTCCGGTTTTTTTAACAGATTCTTCTTATCATGGTGAATTAGATAATTGAATGTTATAAACAAGAACAAAGTAATAATGTTATAGATAATTTAAAATATTTGAAAAATATATTAAATACTCATTAACAATTAACCTTAATTATGAAACTAAAGCCACATGAGTAGAAATTGATTTATAATAATGTTTAGCATACATGCTAGCAATTAATTAGAAGAACCAGGAAATAAAAGAGTTGAGGAATTATGATATGATATTCGAATATTAGTTCAAAAGCACATGTAAATCCTAATCATTTACGATATCATTCCGTTGCATATTCTTAGCTTTTATGGTTATTTCTTCTCATTGGGGAAAAGAAGACTTTTGGGTTGTCCCTCAAACATCCTTTGCTTGCTTTCTTTACCCTGCTAACACTTCACTATATATACCCTCCAAACCACTTGCAAGTATTTCAAATTCCACACTTAAACTCAGATTCAATCATATCTTCGAGGACATCAATCTACTCACAACAAAAAATCTTAATATTAGCTTCATCATGGGCATCCTCGGAACAATAGCAAGACACTTGGACACAATAGTGGGGTAAATGAATATCTCTATTATCTTATTATAAATTCAATTTATTTTCATCAAAACAAAACTTACATTATATTTTTTTATGTTCTTAGTATTAAAAAATTCCAATCCAATACACGATATGTACCTTGTTAAAAAAGAAGAAGAAATTCATTAGATATTCTTAATGGAAGCTATTTAATGTTAGAAAAAAAAAATCCACATTTGACATATCATTTGAGAATTTGATGAAAAGAACACAAGGAACTTGGTTTAAATTTTGGTCTTTTCAGTCATAAACATACACTATTTTCAATCTACTATTCCAATGGATAACTGCTACCATCATGCCCATATCTTTCATTGAATTAATACTTAAAAATTTCCCTTTTCATAAAGAATACTTTCATAAAATTGTATATATAATAATTTACCATTTTATATCAGATCATATATAACAGTCTAATTTATTTTTTTTCTGGATACCAGGCCTGGAGTGGTGCTTCTTTATCCTTTGTAAGTATATGCACTTATCCTGATTCCTGTATCAGTACTTTTAACTTCCTAATTAGTTCTTAATTGAAACAAGAAAAAACGCTCACATATGCACACAAAGTGATCACAGGCATGCACATAATCTGATGTATGAATTACTATTGGATATGAACTGAATGGGTTGTGTTATGAGTAAATAAAACAGATATGCAACAATGAGGGCAATTGAGAGTCCTTCAACCTTTGATGATCAACAGTGGCTAACATATTGGGTTTTATATTCCTTCATTACCCTCTTTGAGCTTTCCTGTCACAAGGTCCTATCATGGTACGTATATATTATAACATAGTATAGCTAATTTCAATAGATTCATAACTGAGAAAAGCATACTTTAAACACATAAAATAAATATATTCATAACTTCTTTTAATTTTTAAATACTTCAGTAGTTTTTTTTTGGTCTCTGTATTTTATAAAATGTGGCGGATTTCGTTCTTGATCAAGTCAAAATGAAGTAGAGTTAGGGATGAAATTCATCACATTTCAAAAATACAACGACCAAAACTACTGTTTTTAAAATATAAGGCCTAAAATTATTTTTGGAATTTTTTTAAGGATCTAAAACACAATTTACTAAAAAAATAACAATTTCTTCGAAATAAGTTGAATTAAACACATGAGTTCACTTGTTAACATTATTACTATGTAACTAAAATTTATAATATAATATGTTTAGGTTTCCAATTTGGCCATACATGAGGCTTGTGTTTTGCATCTGGCTAGTGTTACCAATGTTCAATGGAGCTGCTTACATATATGAGAACTACGTAAGGCAATATGTCAAGAATATAGGAAGCAACTATGGGAATTCTAAGTATCCTGATGAGCAAAAGAAGGCTCTTCAGATGATGAGCTTGGATGCAAGGAAAGCTGTTGAACGTTATATAGACACATATGGCTCTGATGCCTTTGAGAGAGTAATTAGAGCAGTAAGTTATAGAGTACTCTCCAACTATACATGCTTCATTAACTTAATTTTATCTTTGTTCTTGCATACAGGAACTTTTATCTGTGTTCTAAATAATGTTTCATATATTCTTGAATTTAATTGCAGGCTGATAGAGAAGCAAGGAGGCACTGAAGATTAATTTATCAAATTGACACTTTAAGAATTTACACAAGTTGTAATCATTAATTGTTGTGCATGGATAGGTCTCAGAATTATGTTTCAATTAAAAGCAAATAATCTTGAGCTTTTTACACTGTAAGATTATCTATATGTTTTGTCAATTCCATGTTTGAGAATTAAGGCCTTCCATTCTGGTGATGGACATCGTTCTTTCGTAACACGATATTGGGTTATTTAATTGGGTTTAATTTTTAACGCTTAAGTTTTACTGCAATTCTAACACAGCAATTTGTTCCACCGAAAGTTTATAATTGCACAAGTTCAAACTTGGGTATTGGGCAATCCAATTATTAATTCATCAATATATGCAACAAGCAAAGTAAGAAACTGAGAACGACTCATAGTGATTGTTTATATTTGTTCTCCATTTTGAACATGCTATGCTGCGTTTGATTTTAAAGTTGAACGTAAATTTTCTCTTTCACAGAAATAACTTTGAATGTGTCTTACAATAATAAGATTTGTGTACAAGAGTAATGCTGGAATTTTAGTGTTTTTGGTTATGATTTAACAACACACGTGCCACACCTACTCACGTGGAAAGAATAAGTTACTGTTAATCTCAATTTCACGTATTTTAAGTGTACAAGTTATAGATGCGTTCACACACACAAAAAAAAGAAGTTATAGATGCATAACAAACACTATTAATAATCTCAATAATGAAAACTAATTGCCCTTACCGATTACCATCTCAAACAAACTTTAGTGCTTGCAAAACAAAACCATTTCAAATTAGTTTAGTTTGAATCTAACAAAGGCACAAAACACAGCATATCCCCGGCATTTTCTCCCGATCCATTTTTTTATTTATATATATCAGATTTCATAAGTGGTACTTAAAGCCAAAAATTCAGATTTGATCTAAAGTTGGTTTGGCAATATTTGTGGGAGGGAATGAACCATTCCCTTATTGCCATTGCGATCTGGACAATACCAGAATCTGAACTAATCAAAGGTATGAGCGACCAACATCTTCGGCAATAAATTCTCAAGTGAGCCTAAAACTTCAAAAACTATACCGAAATTGTTAGCGACAGTAGACGTAATCATATCAATTTTCCACCTGTTTGAGCAACATGCCAATATTATACACGGACAATTCTCTTATGTTCATGGGTGTCCATACACCACTAAGCCAAAAGCAAACATCGAAAAGTGAAGAGTCTAGTTACACCTAAAATATGTACATTTTTGTCAATTTCCCTTTAAGTTCTAGATCCCTACCACAGTCAACAGTCGTAGCAACAGGAATGGCAGAATGGATCGGTATTGAGTTATCCTGATTTAGAGAGGGTTTCAGGATATGCCTAGCACCAGGACTAAGTTTCACAGGATCTGATATTACCACACCATCCTGGTTAGAAGAATCAAAGCCAAGATAACTTCTAGTATTTAGATTCTGAGCCTCATGCTGACAGCATTTACTTCTTGCACCCATTTGGAGATCAAGTTCAACTGCTATTTTGTTTTGCTGTAAATTTGCTCTCGAGGTTTGTTGAACCAGCCCACTCATGCGAGTGAAGTTTTTCTGCATTTCTAACTTGCTAGTTTTTGAAGTATTAACAAGATCAGCTGCAGACCTTTTCATGGAATTTGTGCATGGATGATGGTCATTGGCCCTCATATCGTCAAATTTCACTCTGTCAGCGACCTTAAATACGTTTCTACAACCACTATTAATGGCTGAGGGTGGTTTCATAATGGGGGAAACTGAAGCATGTGGAGAATGAGGATGAGCACTTGATGTTGCACAAAAATGGGCGTTCCTGGGACAGGGAGAAGTGTCAGATTTTGGAGGATACAAAACATCTGCTGAATGATTCACAGATGGGATAGTAGAATCATTTCTCCATGAATTTTGAGGAAAACTTGTACTAGAAGAGCTCCCAGGATGCCTTTCATATGTTGAGCCTAACGACCACGGTGGCAAACTTCTATAGTACCTTTTCAACCGAGATGATTTGGCCTGTTCTTCAACAATTGGGTGTGAGAAAGGAAATCCAAAGGATGAATTCAAGACATCATCGTGTTTTTTCCAGTCATTCAGCTCAACATTTCTTAAAGTAGAGTTATTGAAATTGCAAGGACTAGAGGGTACTTGAGAATGAAAGCAGAATCCTTGAGGTTTAGCTCCAGATATAAATTGATCAGGCAAGTCTTCACGTGACCTATTATATATTGCACAGGAAGTAGGTGATTTGGGAATAGCATGGAAATTAGAACTAGCATTTCTGCTGACTCCAGGGCTTCCATTTTCAGATATATGATTACTTTGCAGACTAAGAAATTCAGAGTTTGGACCTTTCATCAACAAGGTACTTTGTAATGCCTGATTGCTTTGAATTTTCACTGATTCTAACACATTCTCAGTTTGTCTCTGCAATTGAGAACCAAATGTCCTATCTGGCATACGGCATCTTCCCAATAAAGAATTTTCCGTAGCAGCATCTACAGAATAATGCCTTCTAGATTCCTCATCGGCCCTAAGAACTCCTCCCAGAAATTGTTGATTTTCATAGCTGCTTCTACCAATCGGAACATCTTTACCCATCAACCTCATAGTTGGTTGGCTGGAACATGGTGAAGCAAGACCTGAGCTTCCTCTTGGAGTAACAATTCCATATTCCTTCTGATTCCGCACCTTGTCATGTTGATTCTGTTCAATGAAAGAGTTTCTCATAAGGTTCAACTCTGAATCAAGTGGCTTGACATAGTGATTGGACCACCAGTCAGAATTATGCTGGTAGATATCTTCTCTCTCCCTTCCATGTAACTCTCTAACACCTAACATGCCTGAATAATGAGAACATGAATTTACCTGACATTGAAGAGTCTTTGGAACAACATGCCTCTTATCAATGCTTAAATGTTCCTGGCTATTTTGATGGAGAAGATTATTCACAGGAAAGCCACTTAAAGAACATCTTAATGTACACGCTGTATCTAGCTTGTTCATGCCAACTTTTCCATTCAAACAGCAGTTGATTAGCTCACCATGAGAATTGAGTGGTAACCCATAAAAGTTCTGCTCCATGCAGTTATTCGTTATACTTCCTTTCCCCCATCCTGGCAAGAGAAGCAAATTATCAGTCATAGCTGCAGAAAACGTTCCAGACAATGATCTGCCATCCAAAGCTTGGCCATTATTATCAGTTTTTCCATATGTGTGAAACGGCAATTCAGGCCTCTCATTTACTTCGATACAGGAAGCAGAATAATAAGATGAAGGCTCCAAATATGTCCATGTGTTAGCATTTGTAGACTGAAAACTTGGATCTCCCAAATGATCGATGAACTTTTCAGCGTAACTAAAAGCTTCAGATTCACACGCTTGTGTATTTATACCAGAAGTACTCCCCCCTTGAAATGCTGAAAGAGATATAGGAACGTGACCATGTGGAGAAACATGCATTGTAGCTGTGCTGCCTCTATCAAACCGGTGTAAATTATTATCACAAATCGTCACATTGGATAATGATTCAGACGTATCTACTATTTGCTTTGATTTCTCTTCACTGGTACATGGCTTTAATAAACTTTGTACAGCAACATGTCCCAGAGCATTAGAAAACTGAGCACTTTCAAGCATAGGACAAACCTTCTTTCTCTTATCTGTGTTAGTGGCAATATTGTCAATACTGTTCTCCTCCAAATTCATAGTTCCCTCAACATTTCCAGAGGACGGCTCCATTCCTGATGAAGAAGCCAGCGTATCTGAAGATAAATTGAACACGGTTTCATCAAATGAGTTTCTCTTTTTTGGACGAAGTACGTAATCCTCAGCACAAAATCCCACATGCCTGTCTGATGATGGCACTTGAACATCAGAATGGCTTTCTTCTGTACCATCTTGAATATTGCTGCCACTTGAAGTACCTCCAGAGATATGTTTGTGACTCTTAAGAATGCCATGAATGGGAAACACTTCTTTTTGTTGCTTTCCAACTGAGTCCCAGTTTTTTACTTTTTCCTTCTTTTCTTCTGATAATATCTTTATACCCAATTTCTTTTCATGAGAAGCAGAAGCAACAAGTTTAACCTTTTTATTTCCAATAGTACCTAGCTTTCTGAAACTATATACTGGATTCTGCATCTTGCGCTTGTAAGAAGCTCCCTGAGACAGTCAAAATAAACCAACTTGATTAAGAGTAACATCATAATAAATTGACCGACTTGTTTAAGCCTAATAATAATATAATAATATATCATTAACAATTATTACACACAAAAGTGGGCAAGAGGGTGGATTCAAGGCTTTGTTAAAAGAAAATTTGTGAATAAAAAAAGAGATGAAATGAATGAAAATTAAAGTTTTCTGTTCGCAGAGAGTGGTATATTATAATTATAAAATTACTTATATATTTATAATATTTTTTATAAAAGGAATAATCTTGAAAAATTCAATTTATTTTTATATTTTTCTTATTTTCTTTTCTTTGAGTGAGGAAAGGAAAATATATAAAACACAAATTAATGATATTTTCATTGTTACTTTCTTTCGTTGGCTACCTAGAAAAATAATTTTTTTCTCTTATTTTTTAGTTTTTATGTATTTTTTTATTCTCCACTTTCCCTCCAAGCAAGAGAGCTTAAAGTTTCTGCCGTGTGCCATACAACTATAAGAATATTTACATTTTTAAATTTAATTGATAAATTTTTATTTTAATTAACAATTGAAAATATTTCGTTATACTTAATTAATTGCAAGAATTTAAGTATAGATTAAATTAAGAGAACTCAAAATCTCTTTTAAAACGATAAATAGTTATAATAATAATTTGGTTTGATATAAAAACTCATAAGGCATCTGTCATTAAAATAAGAGAAAAAAGATGATTACATAAGAATGACTGTACATATATAATTTAACTTACAATAATTACGAATCAAATTTATAATATGCAGTAAATAAAATAATGGTACGTTACAAGAAAAAATGAAGAAAAGCTTCTCAAGGCAAGCATCCGCTTGATAGTAGTTTTCTAAAATAAAAGTTGCCTTTAAATTAAAATATATTTCAAGAATTTAAAATAATTACGTAATTTTTGCAAAAATAAAACTTTAAAATTATTTAATAAATTTAAAAATAATAATTACGGAAAACTTCTAAAAGAAATCATTGTTATTATAATTACAAATAACATTTTTTAGTTCAAACAATCGTACTTTTTAAAATTAGTGTTTCGAATAAAATGATTATATTTTTTAATTTACCACAAACACCATTGATGAACCGTTCCAGAAATATCAGACAGTCATAAGAAGGCTCTTTCAATACATTGGTTAAAAAACCCAGAGAGGGATATAATATTCACATGCACATGCAGCTGGCACAAATAAATTCTTCAAGACATCAAAGTAAACATCTCGAAATTAGTTCTTTTTTTTAATATTTATTTTCAAAAGAGAAGATAAATTCATAATCGATAAGGACTTCTTTTTTTTTTCTTCTAGGATAAAATATATATATATATATATATATATATATATATATATATATATATATAAAGAAGTGATCCATTACTTCACTAGTAATTTTAAAAAATTTATTTTTTATATAATCTATTTATTTTATTAAAAAATAATAATTAATCTTAATAATTATATTTCAAAAAATAAATGATTAAGATGAAGAGTAAATTTTTTTAAATTTATTATTGAAATAAGTGTACACTCCTCGGATATGCATGTATTGTTTGGATTAGACTCCTTTAAATAGTAGACAATGTATTTTACAGAGTAAAGTGAAACAATAATAATTTATTAAAAATATATTATTAAAATTTGTGATAAAATTAGATATATATATATATATATATTATAAAATCTAAAATTAATCATAATCTTAATTATTAATTTTTAAATCAACAGTTTTTTAATACATTTTATCTTCTAAGCACATCTGCACTTTAAAGAAACCAACCAATTAGAAATATGTTTTATTTGTTGCTGACTCTATTACAAATATATGGATATCAAATTGATAGAATTTCTTAATATGTTTATTTATAAGTTTAATTAGTATGAGGTTTAATCACAATATATAATATTAATTAGTAAAACTAACTTTATACAATTCTATACAAATATATCGATAATGATTCTAGTAAAAACAAATATGCAGTTCAGTTGTTATACATTTTCACGGAAAGCCATTCCATGAGTTCACAAAACATTACAAGAGTTCAATTTCCTATAACTAGTGACTGAATTTTTAATTTAATGATATTTTTAACCACATATGACCATACAGAAATAATCGTGTTAACATAATTCTCACTGATTGTGTAAAAAATAAACCCATAAATATATAAATATAAGATTACATATTGCGTTTAGAATTAAACTGTGCATGTAACCGGCGCAATCAAAGAGTGCTTTGTTCTTATTTAGCAAGTATTTTTATCAGCAAAATTATCAATATTTAATTTATTAGTTTTGTCAACAAAAATAATCAATCAGTAACCTCTTCTTTTCCTCTTCTCGATATATAGTAATAAGTCACTTTATAACTCCTTGAAGCTTAGGAAGCATTTTTTTTTTTTAGTTTTTCAGGATATCTTTGGAAAGTCTCTAGTGAGATTCATTTAATGAATATCATCGGATTGAAAATTTAAGACTTTTTCTAAGTATTTTTCTATACACACTAATCAGAATCAAATTCCTGAACACATATTTAAGAAGTTTAGGAAGGATGAGTGTTTTGTTTCAAATCTTATCTTATTTATTGTAAATTTTGGACATAATCTTTCTTATAATTGTAAGTTTGTAAGGATAAGAAACATTATCATTGTAAGTTTGTAACTACATATCCCTAAAACTGCTTGGTCAATTAAAGTAAAGTTTAATTAGCTTATTCAATTTATTATTTATTATAATACTAATGTGACTACGTGTAGGGTATTTTTCATGAAGTAATGTACCACGATATATCACTATATAATAAACTTGAATTCTTACGTAGGGTATTTTTCATGCAACGTTTTTCTCGTTTTATGATGCATGGTATATGTTTTTATACCTAATTAATATAGTCAAGGTTATATATAAATTTGTTCCAAAATTATCTTATGATGTAAGGTATGTTTTTACAGCAAATTAACATAGTATATGCAAGTATGTTTAGCTTCTAAAATTATTGCATCATATGTCATTATAAAATTGATTTGCCATATTCATATATTATATGTTTTTCTTAATTTTATAATAACATGTTATTATACAATACTTTTCTTAATTTTTTAACATTCTCAAATTTATTCAATTAACATGAGGTATTTATGAATCACTATTAAACACTATTTCACTCATTGGAAGTTTTTAAAATTGAATGCATGTAATTTTTTAACATGGGGTAGTTTATAGTTTCATTACCAATAAAATAATACCTTAATAATTAAATTTATATTTAATTTATTAAATACATTTTAAATTTATTTTATAATTTAAACATATTTATAAATAGTCATATAAAAAATTGTTACATGTTATAAATATCAGTTGGATTCAGTTCAATACCTTCTCAGTTCTAGCAACAAAATTTTCTACTTTGATTTTTCATTGCATTTTATGGTAAAATAACCACAATTGTAGTAACAGAATAATCGTATTCTGTCCCAAAATATTCAATTTGATGAATCATAAAGGGAAACTTTATGTTTGACATATTTATGTATGAAGTTCTTTAGTATACTGGCAAAGGTACATATGTCTTTAGCACAAACCAGTCCTATGATCAACTGCTCATAGGAGAAATACCCACCGTGCTTTCAAAAAATTTTTTAAACAATATTTAATTGTTAGAGAGAAAAACATTTAATAATATTTTAAAAATATAAATGTCGTACATTTTAGTCCTACCATTTAAAGTTAAAATATCTCATATTTTATATTTATAATCTTTTGAGGAGTAGTTATGCTAACAAATTAAAAACACCTACCTGCAGCCACACAGTTGAGTTAAAATTATCTAAGTTTAATAAGTATGATAATCATGATTAAATATATAAAATTCAAGAAAAAACGAGTCCCTTATAATAAGAAAAAAAACACTAACCTCTAATTATAAAATGAGATTTAATAAAAAAAAAGAAAAGTGGAGCGTATATTTCTAAAGTAAAATATTAGTGCAATTCCTTGAAAAAATACTGAGAAGATCGTTAGAATTAATAGTTTTGCGAAAGAGAAGTCTGAAGGCCATGCAGACAAATGAATCATAGTGCTTATATAAATTATAAAAAATTTGCAGGCTTTTATGAACACTGAAATAATATATGTATATATAGTGCTTATATATAATTTTCTTTTTTGGTTAAAAATTTGAAGTTCTATAGAGCCTCGATGCAATAAAGTTCACTCCATTTTCGTCTATATGAAAACACATTACTTGATTGGTATGGGAACAAAACAGTATGATTAGAATCAGAGTAAGGAAGATGATGGAGGGTAAAACTATAACTAAAAATAGTATTGAAATTTCTAGAGTTAAAAGTTAAAAACAAGACTATAGACGTCATTTCTATTTTCTTCCTAGAGCAAGGCCACTGGAATCCAACTTTGGAATCGCACTGCATTAATATGCTCAGCTGGTTTTTGAGTACATATACAGTCTAGGAAAAAAGTTAGCACTTAGCAACCGACCAAAAGAGATCACATTATATCAGCATAGTTTAACCACTATATGTGGAGTAAGATAGAATTACCATGTACTGCTATTACTTTCTCACTTATCTTTTGAGTTAAACTCTTCTAGGTCGTCCTCTGTTGGCCACTCATTCATTTTATTTTATTTTATTTAAACATTAAATAAGGATTAATTATTTACCCATCAAATCCCATACCCCGCCACACTTTCTCCATTTGATAAAATAAATAGTGTAATTAAAACTTTTTATTGTTTTAAAAAACATTATTATAAATTTATAATTATGTAATAAAAAATACTGCCAAAATAACATTATTAAAAATAATACCAGAAAAGATGCCCAAAGTCTTAAAGTTATTTGTACGTAATTTTTAATTTTTATAATTCATTTTTCTTTTTATATCACATCATTTCATGTTTTATTTTCTCTCTTTATAATGACAATTGTACTGTAGGAGACAATCACCCAATACTTCCCATACGAAAAATCAGAAGAGTCACCCATGTTAATTATCCCAACACCAAAATCAATATAGACGTAGTGCCACCTACCCCGACTTTACTCACCAGTCATGACTATTTTATTGTATAAACAAAATAGCAGTATTTCCTACCATCATAAAAAGCCCATGCCCATGCGATAAAGATCCAAACCAGTATAAATTCAGCATAGTAGTGTCCCTCTCGCATGGCATAACAAAACATCCCTATTATAGACCCAATAAACGATCCTTCAAATTCTGAACCTTCACTCACAGATCCCACAACCCAAAGGCCAAAACCTTATCCTCCAGCTGTAAATTAAACTATAAACCTTATACATGTATCCAACCTATGTCAGAAAAACTAGCCATCATCAAAGAAGATAATGCACTTATGACTTATGTAGTTCCCCATATGGCCCATAAGATAATTACTGCAAAATTTTTAGCTAATAGTAGTAACCAGTTAGAGAAAATAAAAAAAGCTCATCATCATTAGGTTCAGCTCTTCCACCTAGCAGCTAGTAACCCATGAATAGGCCCTTATCTTCAATATTTCACACCAGTGCCTAACTAGATACCACTCATTCTATTCCACAAATCACAAACGTGACGCTATCTCTCAAACCGACCTTTTTGGACATCAATTTTATGCAGTAAAATCAATGAAGAGTTTGCAAACCTATTATCGCATGGCACGATCAACTCCTCCCAACACAGAAACTACACTGTTGGGTAATATTTTATGCCTCAAAACTCATGAATTGTATCCTCACTTGCCACGATTTAGCTGCAAATTACGAACTAACATGCATATACACATGAAGGCGTAACCTATATTCTATGCAATGAAAACCACATAACATGACATGATGACAATGACATGCATAACAAGTTATAACATCATACATAAAAACGTACCTTCTTCCCGGTGAACTCATTGTTCAGCTTCTTCCTCTTCTTTCTTTTGTTTATCTTCTTACTTTCAGCGTTCAGAGACACAACGCCACGCTTCTCAGCTGTGTTTTTCTTCCTCATCATAATAACTTTCCTCACCCTTTTCTTCTTCGTCAAGTTGTTGTTCGTACACTTCTTCTTGATTATGGAACTGGAGAAACCGTATTTCTGGAATGGTTCTCCGTTCGCTTTGCCTTCATCGTCTTTCTCCGCCTCCGCCGCTAGTTTGCCGTCGCCGGAAGCGTCAATTTGCGGCGCGATCGTGAGAATATCCGCGAGGGAGCGCTTCTTCGGCGCTTTTGGCTTTGGATCATTGAAATTCCGCTTCCGCCACCGTTCCTCCTTCATCGCGGTCGCGAGGCAACCGTCCATGTGCGCGTACGCCGCCTTCACCGTCGCCGCGTTGAAAACCCTACAAACAGGACATAGCATCTCCAATTTCTCCTCCTCCTCAGCGGAATTCGAGTTTCCTCCAACGGATTTCACCGATTCGAAAGAAATTCCGTTGGATCTCAGCGCCTCGAGCCGCTCCGATAGCCACCGAAACTTCGTGACCGTAATCGAAACCTCGCTGCCGTCGAACGGCAAAAATTTCATCACCGGCTCGATCTCCGGCGACTGCTTCTCCTCTTCCATGTCCTCTTTCAGCTCGAAAATCTCCGCGATGGAGCGCTTCTTCTGCGTCTTCGATTTTGACCGCCGCAACCGCCGTTGCTCCTCCCTCACGGTCCGCGCGAGGCAACCGTCGATGTGGGCGTTCACCGCCGTCAGCGTTGCCGCGTTGAAATCTCGACACACAGGACAAATCATTTCGATCTTCTCCTCTTCCACGGACGCCGCACATCTACCTAACTTATCATCCTCTTTCACCGATTCGCCCTCGTCGGAAACCGCCTGGTTCGGTGGATTCAACCTGTCATCATCTCCGCCGGCGCCTCCGTGGTTGGATCTCAGTCCGGCGAGTTCGCCGGTGGAGCGGCGGGAGTTCGGAAAAATCATGGGAGGCAGGCACGACTCGGCCTCCTGGCGGCTGACTCCGTCGGCGGCGAATGGCCAGCATTTGAAAACGTCGACGGACCTCATCTTGGAAGTGTAGTCCCTGCCACAGCGAATCATAACCACAGAGAGAAAGAGACACAGTTAGTTACAGTCACAGTCATAACAGTGAAAAGAAAACAAATTAAAATAAAAACAGTATTTATATATAAATGTAAATATAAACATGAAGATATATCCATATGCCTTATGGAGAAGCCATGGAATGGAAGTGGCATGATGATGAAGATGAAGAGAGAGAAGAGAGGGTTTTGGGTTTTAGAGAGAGAAAGAGAAGTGATGGTATTTTTAGTGTATTTTGGCGCTAAAGAGAAGAGAGTGATTTTCCACAAGTGTTTAACCTTTATGTGTTATATATATATGTAAATTTATGAGTGAAAAGGACGTATGAGAGAGAGGGAAGTGCGACCCAAGCCTCAAAAAACAACTCACGCTCCACGCACACTCACCCTGCATACACCTATCAACCACGAACCAACTTAGATTCATCATATTCTTTATTCTTTATGTACTTTTCTTTCTTTTAAATAAAATTCCATTATAATTACTTTCATTTCCATCATTTCTCCATTTATGTTCAAATTTCCATGCTCTATTATTAAAAATTTCATCACAGTATATTTATTATTTCGGTCATTTGTGTTTTAAAGGTTAGTGTTTAGAAAAATATTCGGGTAAATTGTCATTTACGTCTTTATATTTAAAAATTATCCTTTTCACTTTTTTTAGTATTAAAAAATTTATAATATTTGTAAAAAAGTATAACATTGTTGTCAAATATACATAATTTTAATTTATTTTATTTTATTTAATGTTTCTCTAAAATACCTTCATTTTTGCTAGCTTAATGATCATTCTTTATATTAAAAAACTATATTATTATTCAATCAAAATTTATTATTTATGTGATTTTTAAAACATTGATTAATAAAGTCAAAAATTTATAATATGTAAAAAGTTGTAATTAAATGATTATGTAACATTTGTTATTTATTTTTTATATTTTTTTTATACCAAGCTTTAATAAAAAGAAATTAATTAAAAATTTATTTTTAAATACAACAAATAAATTTTGACAAATTTTTTAATAAATATATTGATTTTTTTCTTACATAACACACGAGAGGAATACTCATTTTAATCTTTACATGTAGTATTGATAGCTAAATATAAATTTTTAACTAATCCACACTTATTTAAAAAAATTCTTTAATTTAGTTGATAACATTAAATTTTTTATAATTTATATTATTTTTAGAGAATGTATTTTGAAGTCCGAATTTCTCTTTTAACTAATACCTTAATTATTTACCTTTAAAATCTAATTTGTTAATAATGTGTCATCTTTTCCCATTCTTAAAAGAAAGACTGGATTTATCTTACTAATTTATTATATTTATTGTAAAATAAATACGTGTATATAAAAAAATATTGATGTAAGATATAACTTCAAAAAGAGTCTTATAAAAATAATTTAAAAGTTTTTTACATTTTAGTGTGTTTTATTTTTTAAATATAATCTATCTTAGTCCCTACATTTTTTTACCAAAAAAACTAAAACAGATTATGAAGTATACGTCTAAAGGCTAAAATAAGTAGTTTTTAAGTAATTAAATAGACGAGTAAAACGTTTCCTTGAAAAAAGTAAATAGACTAAACATAAAAATTATGTAAGTATTAGTACGAGGAAAAATAAATAATTAAACATTTGATTAAACACTAAACACCGAAAAGAGTATTACTAAAGCTTTGTCCTATATATGAATAATCTTGATACCTGTTCTCATCTCAACATTATTTAATCAAGTTTTGTAAATTCTTTTTTAACTAATAGTCTGATAAATAAAAAAAAAAAACGATAGTTCATAGAAAAATAGTTTGAACATGCAATGATATCAGACTTATAGTGCTTAAAAAAAAAAAAAACTTTAGTGATATTTATCATGCGTATTAGTTTAGCTAAAACTAGTTACTTAGCTAAGTAATTTAAGGTCTGCGACTTTAGTAACGATGCAGCAAAATGCTGGAAAGGAACGAAAGACGTTTAAGATTTGAAATGAGTTATTACTCATCTATAACATATACAAACTATAACATATGCAAAGAGAATTTATTTTTTTATTTATATTTTATTTTTAATTTTACTTTTATTTAATTTTTTAATACTATCTATTTAAAAATAAAAAAATTTTTTTTAAATATTTATTATCAATCTACATAATTAATATATGTCCTACTATCTTAAAAAGATATAATTATTTTATTAACACAAAGGCACTTGTCACGATTATTATCATGAATTTGTGATCATGTATAAATTTTACCAAGTATCTTAGTATAATATCTTGTTGGCCTTTTTACAAAGAAACAATTGAATTGTATTCTTAAAAAAAACGATTGAATAATTTTCAAATTCTTTAAATATGTTTGTACAAAAGTTCTCAAACATAGATTTTGTCCAATCCATGATTTAAGGAACATGCATGTAACTTATTATTCATAACATGGCTAAATGAAAGTTACTTAATTAATAATTAATATCATAAAATAAATTATACTCCTAAAATATTTCATACTTATAGAATTAAATTTCCTTTTCGTAGTAGATGAGAAATGTGATAATTCGAGAGCCTTATCCATGGCCTACATATACTAAGTTAATATATACTTTTTTATAAACCTTATTTATTAGTTAATATATAAAAAATGTGATGAAAGTAACAATGTTGCACAAAATGGGGATCCAGCCTTATCCATGATGAATACTATTTCTCTCACGCGCGCATTGTGTGTGCTGTTAAAGGTTTTGTTAAATATTTAAAGATTAAATGTCAAACTAATTAGACAAAGACATCAATATGTAGTTGCAAATTAAAGTCATAAGCAAGCATTGTAATGGAAACATCAATGTTTAATGACCTTTTAAGAAGTTTCAGAAATTTTGCACGGTCTTCATTGAGTTCAGGACAAAAGATATGTCTCTGACCTCACTGTGCCACTTACTAGATAAGATTTCCTACTGTCGTGTTAGTCTTTTTATGATTTTTACTATGTTAAAAAGCCATGTAAGTTTGAAACTTCTATCATCGTTTAATATTATATAATAATAGCTAAGGGATGAATTGAAAGAGTAAATGTTTTTCTAGAAATGTTCATCAGTAACTTATTCTTTTCAACGAATTATTTTCATAAGTTAAATTTATTTCTTACAAATTAGTGTAAATTTTAATGAGTAAAATACCTTTTTATTGCAAAATTGAAAAGTCTAATGAGATAATTTCGTATAATTTTTTAAGGTATACTATATTTTTAATTACTTTTAAACTTTTTTTATATCGTAAACTGATTTGAAGATATATAAGAGATTGAAAATACAATTTACTCTAAAAAGAGTACATTAATTAATGTTATTATATTCTTAAATAATGTGATGAGTTAATCAATTCTCAAAAATCACTTAGTTAACATTCTTTATTTATAATAGAGATTTTAACTAAATAAAAAAATATGTTACAAAAAGTTTTATAAAAAAAAAATTTATAAAGTGCTTTAACCAAAATTGTTTAATTTGTCAAGGACGAAAAATTTCTTTTGAACCTTGTTTTCATCAAATCACACCTAAAGTAATTAGTTATAGATGAATATCAAAATACTTTTGTAGGAGTTTTTACTTACTCCTGTGTTCAACTTTAAGGCTCAATCAACAAAGACTCGAGAATTAACACAATTACATGGAACTCTACAAAATTGGAAGGAAATGACTTCAACATATAAATTTTCAAAATATTATTTAAGAATTAAGGAGAATTATTTCCACTTAGATTCCATGCTGATTTATAGGTTGTCCAGTGTTGTATTTTGAAAATTGTTCTTATGTGAAAAGAATACAAAAAACTCTTATTTGATAACTTTAAAGGTGTTCTTAC